>BTHU01000008.1:84933300-85533300 GCA_036184795.1 Tokudaia tokunoshimensis | reverse complement strand
ATTTTCTGCACAGCGTTTGTTATTACATGTATTCTCTATAAGATCCAATGCCTCCTTTGTACAAGGTTTAAAAAATGGTGAGAGAAAGAAAATGGTCCAAGCTTGCATCTGATTAACGATCTTGTCACCTCTGTACCCTTCAGTTTAGCGACTCTGCAAGCAAAATCTTGGACTCAGTGAAATCATGAGCGCACGTTGTTTGGCCACACGTGATTTTAAACCCAAAACACTCCGTTTCTGTGACCACCACAGAAAGCTCTACTTTATTGAACTGCTTCTTAAAATGAGATTTGGGGTCACTATTTAAGCCAAATTCAAAACAGTTGCTCTTGGTACCATGAGAAGTTACATCATGTCTGAATGTTCACTCTCGACATCTCAACTGTGTTTTATGTGATCCTTACTTTAATGTTGGACTGTTTGTTCAAACTAACTCATTCTCTGACTAATGTTGGCACTGACTTTTTGTGACTTTATTTTATTCTTTGAAAATTTCATACATTCTGGTATTGACCATACCTCAGTAGAATATGTGTGTGTGTGTGTGTGTGTGTGTGTGTGTGTGTGTGCGCGCGCGCGCGCGCAAGTGATTTTATAGGCATTAGTATATGTACTAAGTTTGGAATATTGACCCACTGAGTCTCACTTATATGTAATCACTCAAGGAAGAACTCTTGCTCAATATTGATAATGCAAGGCAGTGACTAGTTCCTTTTTCAGATTTTTCAATTTATAGACATTTGTCATTCGAGTTTATAAAATAAAGTGATAATTCTTTTGTTTTTCTGAATATCACAAAAGTAACTATTCACAACATGACAGATATGTATCATAGATTTTTGTCAACTGGACACAAACATAGACATAATAGAAAGAGGAATCTCAGTTGAGGAACTGCCTTCAATGGGTTGTCCTGTAGGCACAATTGTAAAGCATTCTCTTGATGGCTAATTGATACAGGAGATCCTTACCCACTGGAAGCAATGCCAAACCTGGGCAGATAAAAAAAAAAGAGAGAGCTGAATGAGCCCAAGAAAGCCAGTCAGTAAGCAGTGTCCCTCCCTGGTCTGTGCTTCAGCTCCTGTCTCCTGGCTTCTGCCTACAGTTCCTGCCCTGACACTTCTATCAGTGTTAAACTATTACTAGGAAATGTTTGATGAAATAAGCCCCCCCCAAGTTGCTTTTGGTGATAATGTTCATTACTGCATGAGAAAGCAAAGTAGGACAGCATACATACACTAGGCAACAAAATATCCACTTTTTTAAAACCCAGATTTCCCATAGTATTCCCAAACCCACTGAGCAAACTGTATAATCCATCCAACAAAGGTAAAGATTATTTAGAATTTCAATCAAGTAAAATGTGCAAAGCTCATCATATGGGACAATGAAAGTTATTTTTCAATATATGTGATATAAATAAATTAGAACAAAGAACAACCCATAAAACCTGTGTTTATCTACCATCATGTTGGACTTGATGAGAGATGTCAAAATGAATTAACTCAAGGAAAGCCCTTGCCTGCAAAGGAACATCATCAGGAGAGAACGAAATGGGAAAAGGGGGGAAGTTACTTCCACCATTTGTATCGATGAAATTGTATCTATATAGTAGGTAGAGATGAAAGACAAAGGTTTCAGGAAAGCATCAAGCCAGGAATGTGCAGACTGCTCTGTGGTTTGACTCTACTCACAACCCCAAGGCTTATGCATTTAAAACTTAATCTTGAATGCAACCTTCAAGGAGTGGCTAGGTTACCAGGGCTCTGCGCTCTTCAGTGGCTTTCTTGAGAGTAGGTTCTTCATCTTAATGAACATAGATTTGGACCACCATCACCCTCATGAACATGCTCTCTTGCTTTTCTACCCTCTACCTTATCAGACACAGAGCTCCACCCCCACACATCTCAACCTCCATAACTGTAATAAATCCCTGTTCTTTGTAAATCAGCCATTCTTTTCTATCTTTCTGAAGCAGCTAAAGCAGACTAAAACTGAAACTCTGCACTGGGTATAACAGTACATATACAAGTATCTGAAATGGAGAAGTAACTTTGTCAGTACATAATGACCACAGAGTGAGTTTGGAAGAAAAAGCTTAAAAGGCCTGGATTATCATAAGTGTTGTCTTAGGAATATTTCTTCCAGGAGCTCAAGAGAAGAAAAGAAATAAAGGCAAATTCTATTAGTTACTTTTCTGTCATTATGATAAAACACTATGAGCAAGGCAAGTTATAGAAGGAAGAGTTTATTTGGCCACACAGTATCACAGGGATAGACTCCACCATGGCAGGGAGTCACCACAGCAAGTGGCAAGCATGGCAGCAGCAGGGGGTTGACAGATGGCATCTTCAATCCCAAATATGAAGCAGAAAAAATAACTTGGAAGTAGGTAGAGGCTATGCACTCTCAAAACCTGCTCCCGGTGACATACTTCCTATATTAAGGCCTCACCATGTCCACAAACAGGGCCTCTGACTAGGGCCTATGGAGGATAGACAGTTCTCATTCAAGTCACCATACAATGCAATATCAGAGATGGGACCCTTAAAGACTACTTATGTGGTCATAATAGAAATGCCAGTAAAGGCACTGGAGACGTGGCTCAGTCAATAAAATGCTAACTGTAGAAGCATGAGGACCAGATTTTGATTCCCAGCACCCAAGTGACATATACTTTTGATCACAAGGTAGGGGTTGTGGAAACAAGAGGATCCCTGAGGCTTGTTGGCCAGACCATCTAGCTGAATCAGTGAACTTCAGGGACAGTGTGAAACTGTCTCAGAAAGTAAGGTGGAGAGTGATTGGGGAAGACACAAATTATCAACCTCTGGCCTCCGTGCACACAATCATAACTATGAATGTGTACACACGAATTCACGAATTGTGTGTGTGTGTGTGTGTGTGTGTGTGTGTGTGTGTGTGCAGGCACACATGGACACAAAAGTTCTGGTAGAAATAAATAATACAGGTCTCTATAATTGGAATCTCATTTTGAAAAAGTAGGGGAGTTATTCAGAAATAAAATAAAGGTCATCTTGTATTCCTAGTTGGGAAAAAACCCAGCAGAGTTGTATTTGTGGTCCTGAATTTCCTGGAAGCCAGAATTCTGAAGATGAACTGGGATATCTAGTGACCAAAGAGGTACAAAGTACTGAAGGTGCTAACTGCCTCCTTTGTCTCAAGATAGTTAAATAAGAGAAGAAATGAGATTTAAATGGAAAAAAATCTATATTTAAAAATAGAAAAAAAAATATCTAGAAAACTGTCAGCCCATGCATCAATATACTTTCTGGGTTCTATTCATCAAGACAATGGGGGAAAAACAAGTTTACCAGAAAGACATCTATAGGTCCAAAGCCCCAGAATTCACTGCTTTGTGCTACCTTGAAAATTTGGCCCCTGGATCCTAAAATACCATTGGGTCCCTTGCTTTTGGAAGCGTATGCCATAAGTCTTTACAGTGTTCTTTGGCAGGAGTCAGTGAGTTCATTCTACACGAATGTAGATTACAATCTCTAGGGGGTCACAATGCAACCAGATTTCAAAAGGTGTTACCACTGTTGAGCACCAACTAGCTACCCATGACTCACTTCTATAGCAGTATTCTAGAACCTCTTCTCTCTGTGTCATGCAACTGGACAAATTAATTCTGTGTCTATTGCCAGGTGTGTCCTGTCTGTCTAACATTAACCCTCCAATACACAGCTGGGGAACACAATGACAGGAATCTGGCATGTGGAAAGGACATCTGGGAAGGAAGAGGCACGCAACAAGAAGAGTCAGAGGAGGCTGTGAAGAGAACTGAGTGAGGCCTGGACCACATGAGTAATGCTAGTGACAAACCCTAGAAAAATACATTTCAGTGCAGAAGCAAATTACTTTTATAATGTGCTTTGTATAAGAATATTCATTTCACAATTAAATATAATACATAAAATCCCAATTTAGATTTTCTAACATTACCATTTAACCCAGGGCCATTTTTAGCAAATCCTTTAGAAGACTTTGCTACTTAAATCATTAGTCTATTTCGGTTCCAGAGGTTTTGTTTCCTTTAAATAATTGCAGAGATGCCAGATCAAATTAGCCTTCAGCTCCAGAGAGTGGGAGCTTCAGTGAGGAAAGACAAATGCTCATGACAAATTGGTTAATACAAAGCGGTCTGGGGGGAACAGTGGCTCGTAGTGTCTGCCGCCGCCTTTGGCAACCTGAATTTTTCCTTTAATAGCTGAGAAGCATTTCTGAATTAACCATACATCATTATACTGAGCACACACACACCCCCATTTAATTTAAAACAACAACAAATGAACAAATACAGACTTTGCTGAATTAAACTGGTATGGTTCTATCATTATACGTCAAGGGTTTACTTCCATCAGTGAGTTACCACTTGTCGGTTAGCTAGACTAATGAGCAAAAACCTTAGCATAAAAAAGGGGGGGGGGAATCATTTGGAATGTAAATAAAAATATAGAAAATAATTTAAAAAATGCACCTAAATTAATGGAACTGAGAACTTAAAATGAGGATTGAAAATGCCTAATATGGTGTCCTACCTTGATTTTTTTTTTTTCAAAAAATTGGTTACAAATTAATGGAGGGAAAAAATAGTTATGGTAGTGTGTGCAAATAATGCCTTCCATAGTAAGAGCTTTGGGAGCATTTATCGCTGTGATTTGGGCTTCAGCTGACATTACTTGTAAACCTGCAGATCAGGTGTGACTTCCCAGGGCCTGGCATCAGCATCAGTACCAGCCCTTTGTCAAAGCTCCCTGTGATTCCATCTGGCAACCAGTGCTAAGATACTGTGGCATGGAACCAGGCACCAATGAAACAAATTTCATGTTGTAAACCTCTGGAAAGCAAATCAATCTAGATCTATCCTCAATGGTCAGGTACTGTGCACATCAAAGAGAAAAACAAGAGCTTAACAGTATCGACACGGGAACTATCTGTTAGATCCAACAGACATGCCCAGATAGGTTCAAGGTTATTCGGCAAGGGTGGGTCCCAAAGCCCGAGGAAGTTGACCCAATTTTATAGGATGAATGAGAATGTGCCAGGAACAGAGAGAGGAAAGGAGTAGTCGATAGAAAGACAGATCCGTTCAAAATCCACGAGCAGGGAAAAAGAGTAAAACGCACTTGCAAGCTATAGAGCATTGAAAGAGTTTAAACAGGGAATTGACTGAATGGGGAACTCAACAGATTGGAAGGACCCTCAAATCCAAGTCAGGAAATACTGATGCTTCCCTGCAAATGAAAGGATACATTTTAGGAAAGAGTAACATGATACCTGTAACTTACATTTATCCTGCCCTCACGGAGAGGACGCTAGCACCCAGCAAAGACCCAGGCTCTCACAAGATGGAGCAAAGGGGTGAGTGAAGATCCCTTACAGAACCTTGATCCAGTTCTCCAGAGAAAGGGAAGATGGATTAGAGATTCTTAATCACAAACTAAACGAAGTCATGAAATTTGTAGCGAAAGTCTCCCTTTGCAATTTCCTTCCATGAAAGAAAATAAAGAAATATTTTTGAATGCAGCATTCTATACTAGATCCACACAAGATTTTATATAAAATTGTACTGGGGGCAGGGGGGGGACGTAAAAGAGAGACTGTGAACTTCACAGATAAAAGAAAATGACTCTGAAAAAACTTATGTTAAGAGAGTGATAGCTCAAAATTGTGTGCTTCTTAGCATAACGTTTTCTGAACCGTTTTCTTCCCAAATTAAGGCTACACAGAAGAACTGCATTTTTTAAAGAAGACCCTGAATGCTGCTAGCAGCATACAAGCATTTCAAGCATTTGCTGATGCCCTGAAGTGGGTAAAGCCAGTACTGTTTTAAGTCTTGTTTTACAAATGCAGGATTAATTCTGCTAAGTAGGGGGAACTAGTAAGAGTCTTGCATTTTACTCTGCCAGACAGCTAATGTGTTAGCTTGTGACAGTTTGATCAAAATTTGTTGAAGACTTGTTCAGGTCCCTTTACCTGCTCGCCAGGAATAAAGTCCTTTCTTTTTTTTTTTTTTAATTTATTTTCTCAGTTTTTTTATTTACATTCCAAATCATTTCCCCTTTCCCGTTTCCTCCCTCCCCAAAAGTCCCATAAGTCCCCTTCCCTCCCTCTTTTCCCCATTCAACCCCCTCTTGCTTCTCTGTCCCCTACATCCAGTCTCTCCAGGACCAGGGATCTCTCCTTCCATCTTCTTGGAAATCTATTGATATGCGAATTGTCAGAAGATGTGGTATATTTACACAATGGAATACTACTCTGCAATTAAAAACAATGAATTCACGAAATTCTTAGGCAAATGGTCAGAACTTGAAAATATCATCCTTAGTGAGGTAACCCAATCACAGAAGAACACACATGGTATGCAGTCACTGATAAGGGGATATTAACCCAGAATCTCGGAATACCCTAGATACAATTCGCATATCAATAAAGTCCTTTCTTAATGTTAGAATATGTCAGAATACTGTTGCAGAATATCAGCATTTTCTTTTGCCATCTTGCATTACCCAGTTCCTATAGATTCTAAGAACAGAGCAACTCAGAGAGGGTCAAGTCAGACATTTGGGCAGTTGTACAACAGAAGGTATAGGTTACAACCATTTTCAGTTGGCATTACAGGGATTGTTTTTATGGACAAGAAGCATGCCTGCCTTTTGCTGTGAAAGAAGACACTATATCTTCAAAGATGCTAGTTATTATGCAAAAGTCTGCTTTAAGTTTGTAATTTTTAAATTTTATTTATTTTGTTATGTGTATGCTCATAATGTATTTAGGGAACACGTACCCCAGTGCACACACTGTGGAGTTTAGAAGACAGCTTTGCATCATTATTTTTCTCCTTCAACCTTTTTGTGGGTTTTGGAAATAGAACTCAGGCAGCCAGGCTTACACACTGATCCATCTCATCAGTTCATGCTTGTGTGTGTGTGTGTGTGTGTGTGTGTGTGTGTGTGTGTGTGTGTGTGTGTGTGTGTCTGTGTATCTGTGTGTCTGTATATATACATATATGTATGTGTATGTATACTGCATATGCATGTATGTGTGTGCATGAATCCAGATATGCCCATGCCACAGCATACATGTTAAGGCCATAGGATTACCTCACGTATGAGTATTCACTTTCTCCCTTGTTTGTGGTACAGTCTCCCCTGTGCCATTTACCGCTACATGTCCCAGGATAGCTGCTCCACTGGCCTCCAGAGACTCTGCTGCCTTCACTTTCCATCTGATGCTGGGAACACTACATTATAAGACCATACCTGTTGTACATGGGTTCTGGGCAATCAAACTCACGTACTCTTGCTTAGGTGGCAAGAATTTAAGCCACCAACCCATCTTTCCAATCCCTTTCTAAAGATCTTTGAAACAAAATCTGAACAGAGGCAGTCAGGCCATTAACCAGGGAAGAAAAGGAAGTGAATTGTAAATTCCAGTGTAATGGTAAGTTGCCCAAGTTCACATAATTAATATGACAGAACTAAGATTAGAATGTAAGTCTATCTGGTTGGCATGGCTAAGTTCCACCTACACTAGAAGGACATTGAGCAGTGGAGCAGTCTAAATGGTCTTTAAATTTGTGGAAAAACTCAGATCTTCTAGGCATTTTAATAGATGAGGAGACAAGAAGATATGCACAGATCCTTAGCTGTCAAGATATTGGTGAAGACCTCTCTAAAGTTAGGATGTGGAGAACATTCCCTCCCTCTGGAGCATCACAGAGCTCTTCAGGCTGTGGAAGACAGTGTAAGGACATTAATTGTAATAACCACAGGAGAAAAAAATCTCGGATATCCTTGGATTCTACTTCTAAAGCAATGAGTTTTAATCCTAGCTTGAGTTAAACACTTGGTGAGAGAAATTTAAACACTGTTTATATGGTATAGCAGAAATTTATGGAGCAGAATTTTTCCACAGTGGGCTATTTTCCACCAGTAGATTCTCCATTCAGAAAAATTTTCAACATGAGGGAAATGGTCATGATTTGTATTCTCTTTAGAGTTAGAGACTCAGGATTTCATATTTTGCTACTCAGAGGGAAGAAATGGTGTTCCTTTGAATGAAACAGTCTACCACATCTGCTCTTGGGCATGCTCCTTCTGTCATACCAGGTTTATCACAGTGGACCAAGGGTAGGACTGCAGAGTCACACCCACTCCCTAAATTCCTATGTGTCTCCTCCTTTTCCTGATTGCTACCCAGAATCTCAATGTAGAAAGGCTGTGTTGCTGCAGTTTAGGGTCAAGGCCAGTGTAAACATCCACTCTGGCACCAATGTTTAGTGCAGAGAAACCAGGTTGTAAGAGCTAACACTATGCATGTCTAATTCCTCCATAACTACAGTGGCCACAAATAAAGTTAAATAATGTTTTCTGAGCTCTTTAGGAGAAAAGAACTCCCTCCCTTGCAAATTGGAAACCGTTTTATATGGTCTTAACAAGATAAGCCTTAGTAGGAATATTGGCTTTCAAAGTTTTAGACTCAGGTACATTAAAACATAAAGGTTTATTTTTTGTTTTCTTTTGTTTTCTTTTTTCTGCTTGTGCAAAAGCCAGTTTCCCAGTTCATATTCTGCACATAGCCATCTCCACAAATGAGGCCTTCTGGAGATTTCTTTCTGATGCTGAGGAACAAAGTGTTAAGACCATCCTGGGTCAGTGAAATCATCTTTTGCCTTAGATCATGCCCCAAAATAGGAGGAGATTAAGTCTCCTTTCCAGGATTTGAAGTCTGTCCTGAACCCTCAGCCCAAGCAGATGCTGGTATGCTGCCTGGTATTTGGGGATTTCTTACTGATGAATATGATACAGCCAAAGCCTCGCTTGGCTGCAAAGGAAAACCAGAGAAAAATAAAGATGTGCTTTCATTGGTAACATATTGTGGGGTCAGGATGTTGTTCTAGTGACTCACATGAAAAAAAAAGTGGTAGGAAAATTAAATTCAACCACATGACAAAGTGGGATGGCTCTCCCTCACAGTACTTCCAGCCAAGACTCCTTTTGTGTCAACTAGGTCTGTGTAATTCTCAACTCTGGAATCTTGAGCAGGGGTTCTCAACCTGTAGGTCCCGACTCTTCTGGGGAATGAAAGACCCTTTCACATGGGATCTGATATCAGTTATCCTGCATAACATATATTTACATTATGAGCAACATTACAGTTACAAAGTAGCAATGAAAATGAATTTATGGTTGGGGGGATCACTACAACATGAAGAACTACATTAAAGGATCACAACATTAGGAAGGTTGAAAAACCACAGATTTAAAGTGTCTAATAAGCTCAATTCTTAAATCTAGCTAAAGGACTATGTTGCTTATTAAATTATAAAACTGAAGGGAACTGCTTCAGACAAGTTATGAAGCATGTATGTTAGTTGATAATTTGGTTAATTAACAGTGTCTTGAAATTTCTGAATGTGTCAGTGTCTTATGGACATAGACACAGAAGCCACTTGATTCTTGCCTCTCCTTGGATTGGACATTAAATGTCCTTCCCAGCTGGAGTAGCCCCATTGTTATTAGGTGCATGAGGAGACAGGTTAGAGAGAGTTGTAAGTGATTTCATCCAGGCTATCTACTCCATCTTCAGAGAGTTGTATGAAGTACAAAGCTTGGGAATTGTGGGTTGCTTGGACTTTTCTTGTAAAGCTTTAATCCTTTTATAAGAGATTTTTTAATAGTTTGATTGTATTCCTTATCTCCTCTTCGATATAAAGAGCACACGTGTCTCATCCATACTAAGCGAGGACTCAGTATCTGAGGCCTATGACTCTTTTCGTTATATTGATGTGTTCTTGGTACCCATAACTCATGGCATGTGCGTTACTACCTGCGTGCATTAGCACCTTCATTACTTTCACTAGGAGTGGCATTTCCTCCATTCTTCAGCTTTCAAATATTATTCAGCTTTACAACCTAGCTCAAGACCATTTGTTCTACAAAATTAATGATGCCATGTCTCTTGCTCCATAACTCAGATGGTCGAAGTTATGTCATAACACATTGTTATGACACTTTTGGTGCCTCCCCGCCAACTGTGAGCCTCCAATGACATTGTCCTTTGACTTTATACTTTCCTAGCAAGTCACTTAATTGTCAGAAATAAATGAAATTTTTAAATGATGCCCACATGCTCCTAATAATGGGCTTGGAAATGGGGGGAGGAAGGAGGACAGAAAGAAGAACAAATTCAAACTAGAAAGCCAATTAGTCTTACCAATAATCACTCATGACAGCAAACATCAGAAAGAAAACACCAAACACAACAGTGATAGTGTTTTCAAATGCCTTAATATTTCCTTTTATATAATTATTCATTCCGCACTGTTTTCTCCCAAGGAAAGCATGGGTGTTACTACTTGGCTCCCTTTGGAAAAAGCTGCTTTATAACAAAGTTATTCTGGTAATAAGGCAGATCTTCTCTCCATAGTTTAACTACAATGGCAGCTCTTATCTTTTTTTTTTTTTATTTAATTTTATTTTATTTTTTTAATTTACATTCCAAATCACTTCCCCTTTCCCGTTTCCTCCCTCCCCGAAAGTCCCATAAGCCCCCTTCCCTCCCTCTTTTCTCCGTTCAACCCCCTCTCATTACTCTGTCCTGGCGTTCCCCTACATCCAGTCTTTCCAGGACCAGGGGTCTCTCCTTCCATCTTTTTAGAAATCTATTGATATGCTGATTGTGTCTAGGGTATTCTGAGATTCTGGGTCAATATCCCCTTATCAGTGACTTCATACCATGTGTGATCTTTTGTGATTGGGTTACCTCACTAAGGATGATATTTTCAAGTTCTGACCATTTGCCTAGGAATTTCGTGAATTCATTGTTTTTAATTGCAGAGTAGTATTCCATTGTGTAAATATACCACATCTTCTGAATCCATTCCTCCGTTGAGGGACATCTGGGTTCTTTCCAGCTTCTGGCTATTATAAATAAGGCTGCTATGAATATAGTGGAGCATGTGTCCTTATTGCATGCAGGTAAAGTCTCTGGGTATATGCCCAGGAGTGGTATAGCCGGATCCTCCGGAAGTGTCATGCCCAGTTTTCTGAGGAGCCGCCAGCTCCACAAAGAGTTCTCACCTGAAGAATATCTAATGGCTGAGAAGCACCTAAAGAGATGTTCATCATCCTTAGTCATTAGGGAAATGCAAATCAAAACAACCCTGAGATTCCATCTCACACCAGTCAGGATGGCTAAGATCAAAAACACAGGAGACAGCAGTTGTTGGCGAGGATGTGGAGAAAGAGGAACACTCCTCCACTGCTGGTGGAATTGCAGGCTGGTACAACCACTCTGGAAAGCAGTCTGGCGGCAGCTCTTATCTTAAAACGATCATTTGATGGATGAGTAACTGCCTTTCCCTCAAGGCAAAGAAGGGAGAAGACAGAGCCAGTAAAGCTAAGTCAGAGGAGCACCACTGGGGCAAGCATTATTGAAATGACAGTGGCCACCACTGCACACCCACAAAGGTGTCACTGGTGCTGTAGTGGTGCTGGGTTCTTAAAATCACAGGGACAGAATTATCCTAAAATGCATTTTTTTCAACACGAATACTCTGTGGGAAGCAGATTTGTTTCAGAGACCATGATTGAACCACTGGAAATTTTATGTTCATTTTGGAAAACGTTCAGTATTTGTGTTTTTTCCATCTATTATTTTGATAGCTGACTCTGTTTTCTTTCAGATCTATGGCACTGAATGTTTGATGGTTCTGTGATCTTAAAGGAGCCTTAACTGGCCCTACCATTTTGAAGGGTTCTGCTCATTAAAAGCAGAGTGGAGGGTTTTACACTACACATCACAAATTATGAGTCTTTGTTCCCTGCCAGTACTGTGCTTGAGATTTGTAACACCTAGCAATTTTCTAACATTGTGGTTGAGGTCATCTTTGAAAGACTACATTTATATTTTCCCCTTGTGAGGCAGAATCAATAGCTCACTGGCTGAGAGAAAGTGAATTGCTCCATTCATAGCACGCTGAGTAAAAATGCAAAGGAAGAGGCAACAAGGCCAGCAAGTGTTTTGGAAATACGGAAATTAAAAAAAAAAAAAAAAGAAAATTGGGCCAGGGGGAGGGGGGCTCACGGGGGTGCTGCTGATTGCTGAGTGTCTGTTGGAAATATTAAATCTGTCCAGGTTTTAATTTTATAAACTCGATCTCTCTGCCTTCTTTGGAAAAGTGGTCCATACAGAGCATGCTTAATTGCCAGAAGGAAACCCGGAGTCCATGCACTACTTCACAGAGTTTCCAACTAATTTTCCATGCTTTCTGGAAAGCCAAGTCTCTCTCTCTCTCTCTCTCTCTCAGAAATGTCTTCCAGCAAATGCATTTATAAGGATACTTTTTTCTTTTTTTTAAATTTTTTTATTTTATTTTCTATATTCTTTATTTTCATTGCAAATGATTTCCCCTTTCCCAGTTCCCCCTCCCTGAAAGTTCCATAAGCCCTCTTCTCTCCCCCCTGTTCCCCATTTGCCTAAGAATTTCATGAGTTCATTGTTTTTAATTGCTGAGTAGTATTCCATTGTGTAAATATACATGGAAAATATCTCTGATAAAATTGAAGAAATATATAGAAAAACACGTTAAGATTGGCTATTTCATGGAAAAATTATACAGATAAAATGATAGGCATAAAAATATTCCTAAATTGATTGAAAGTGGAATTATAAACATGATAAAATTGAAAATCTACAAGGAAATATTTCTGATAAAACTAAGAAATATATAGAAAAACACATTAAAACTGACTATTTCATGAAAAATTACACAGATAAGATAGTAGTCATAAAAATATTCCTAAATTGATTGGAAGTAGAAGTAAAAACATCTTCTGATAAAATTAAAGATTTACATGGAAACTATCTCTGATAAAATTGAAGAAATTTATACAGATAAATTGGTAGGAATTAAAATATTCCTAAGTTAATTGAAAGTAGAATTATAAACATTATCTGATAAAATTGAAGATTTACATGGAAAATATTTCTGATAAAATTGAAAAAAATATATGGAAAAACATTAAAATTGAAGATTATCATGGAAAATTAGACAAATAAAATGGTAGGCATAAAAATATTTCTAAGTTGATTGAAAGTGAAATTATAAACATTTTCTGACAAAATTGAAGATTTACCTGGAAAATATCTCTGATAAAATTGAAGAAATATATAAAAAACGTGTTAAGATTGAGTATTTCATGGAAAAATTATACAGATAAAATGGTAGGCATAAAAATATTCCTATGTTTTTTGAAAGTGGAATTATAAACACTTTCTGATAAAATTGCAGATCTGCAAGGAAAATATTCCTGAAAAAATTCAAGAAATATATAGAGAAACATGTTAAAACTGACTATTACATGGAAAATTATACAGATAAGACTGAAGGTATAAAAACGTTCCTAAGTTGATTGAAAGTAAAATTATAGACATTGGCTGATAAAACTGAAGATCCACATGGAAAATACTTCTGACAAAATTGAAGAAAAATACAGAGAAACGATAAAATAGAAGATTATCATGGACAATTATACCGACAAAATGGTAGGCCCAAAAACATTCCTAAATTGATTGAAAGTGAAACTACAAACACCACCCCCCCCTTCCCCGATAAAACAAAAGATCTACATGAAAAACACTTCCGACAAAATTGAAGAAATACACAGAACAAATGTTAAAATTAAAGATTATCATGGAAAATAATACAGTCAAAATGGAGGACACAAAAAGCATTACTAAATTGAAAGAGGAGTCACAAACATTTTCTGATAAAATCGAAGATCCACATGAAAAACATCTCTGTTATACTATGTGTTTTGTTGGGGAATTGAGTCTATTGACATTATAAGATATTAAGGAATAGTGATTGTTGCTTCCTGTTATTTTTGATGTTCTTTTTATGTTTGTGTGGTTACTTTCTTTTGGGTTTGTTGGAAAAAGATTACTTTCTTGCTTTTTCTAGGGTGCAGTTTCCCTCCTCATGTTGGTGTTTTCCATCTAATATCCTTTGTAGGGCTGGATTTGTGGAAAGATATTGTGTAAATTTGGTTTTATCATGGAATATCTTGGTTTCTCCATCTATGGTAATTGAGAGTTTTGCTGGGTATAGTAGTTTGGGCTGGCATTTGTGTTCTCTTAGGGTCTGTATGAGATCTGCCCAGGATCTTCTGGCTTTCATCATCTCAGGTGAAAAGTCTGGTGTACTTCTGATAGGCCTGCCTTTATAGGTGTCTTGACCTTTTCTCTTACTGCTTTTAATATTTTTCTTTGTTTAGTGCATTTGGTGTTTTGATTATTATGTGATGGGAGGTATTTCTGGTCTGGTCCAGTCTGTTTGGAGTTCTATAGGCTTCTTGTATGTTTATGGACACCTCTTTCTTTAGGTTAGGGAATTTTCTTCTAATTTTGTTGTAGATATTTACTGGCCCTTTAAGTTGGAAATCTTCACTCTCTTCTGTACCTATAATCCTTAGGTTTGGTCTTCTTATTGTGTCCTGGATTTCCTGGATGTTTTGGCTCAGGAGCTTTTTGCATTTTGCATTTTCTTTAACTGTTGAGTCAATGTTTTCTATGGTATCTTCAGCCCCTGAGATTCTTTCTTCTATCTCTTGTATTCTGTTGTCGATGCTTGCATCTATGACTCCTGAATTCTTTCAAAGATTTTCTATCTCCATAGATGTCTCACTTTGTGATTTCTTTATTGTTTCTACTTCCATTTTTAGATCCTGGATGGTTTTGTTCAGTTCCTTCACTTGTTTGTTTGTGTTCTCCTATAATTCTTTCAGTGATTTTTGAGTTTCCTCTTTAAGGGCCTCTACCTGTTCACCCATGCTCCCCTGTATTTCTTTCAGGGATTTTTGTGTTTCCTCTTTAAGGGCCTTTATCATTTGACGCATGTTCTCCTGTATTTCTTTACAGGAGTTATTTATGTCCTTCTTGATGTCCTCTAACAGCATCCTGAGAAGAGACTTTAAATCCAACCCTTGCTTTTCCGGTTTGCTGGGGCATCTGGGACTTGCTGTGGTGGGAGAACTGGGCTCTGATGTTGCCAAGTAGCCTTGGTTTCTGTTGGTAGGGTTCTTGTGCTTGCCTTTCACCATCTGGTTATCTCTGGTGTTAGTTGGTCTTGTTGTCTCTGGCTGGAGATTGCCCCTCCTATGGGCCTGTAAACCTGTGTCTGTACTCCTGGGAGACCAACTCTCTTCTGGCAGGGTCTGTGCACAGAAGGCTGAGGAGCTGTCTGGTTCCCTACTGCAAATGGCGGCCGGAAGGGAAGACTCTTGTCCCAGCTAAGCCAATGACCATATGCCCAGTGTGCTCCTAGCTGTACAGCTCCAGAGAGAAGGTGGAGATACCACCTCCACACTCAGAGGTGAAATCGCTGCTGGGAGATCACTCTCTCCTGGTGGGCTAAGCACAGAAGGCTGTGGAGCTGCCTGTTTCCCTGCTGCAAATGGCGGCTGGAAGGTTATAAGGATACTTTTAAGATGCAGTGGAATGTCAGTTATTAAGTAAAGTGGGGTCATTAGGGTTTAGGAGCATCATGAAAAGTTGTCCAAGGTCAGAACAGTTTATATTTGGTTTGTATGTAGAGAAGATCATTTGTAATTTGTATAGAACTGAAAGATGTAATCACACACTTGAGTGTGCTTGCTTCTCCCAAGAGGCAGTAATGTCACTCAAAAGGAAGTTTTGTTTATCTATGGGCATCCTTCCTCTTGCTGCCAGTTATAGGAACCAGCTTTTTATAGTAGTTCATTCTAGAACAGTGGAAATATAAGCAAGCTGCTGAGGTCCCTGTACAGATGATTTCTACCTAGAGATGGTTACACCCAGTAGCTCTAGGGCTTGAATGTGTGTATATAATGTCTCTAGGGGTACTGGACTGTGGCCAGAAGACCACATTTCAGACATCACAGCTTTGAGAGGGAGCAACTGCGGAGAGAGGGGATTTCAGCAAAGAAGTTAAACATAGGAAACTTGGAAACAATGATCATTTTCAACAGCCAGTATGAGAAAGACTGTATTAGAAGTCCAGGTGAACTCTGGAAAGCAGTCTGGCGGTTCCTCAGAAAACTGGGCATGACACTCCCGGAGGATCCTGTTATACCACTCCTGGGCATATACCCAGAGCCTTTACCTGCATGCAATAAGGACACATGCTCCACTATGTTCATAGCAGCCTTATTTATAATAGCCAGAAGCTGGAAAGAACCCAGATGTCCCTCAACGGAGGAATGGATTCAGAAGATGTGGTATATTTACACAATGGAATACTACTCTGCAATTAAAAACAATGAATTCATGAAATTCCTAGGCAAATGGTCAGAACTTGAAAATATCATCCTTAGTGAGGTAACCCAATCACAAAAGAACACACATGGTATGCAGTCACTGATAAGGGGATATTAACCCAGAATCTCGGAATACCCTAGACACAATTCGCATATCAATAGATTTCCAAGAAGATGGAAGGAAAGACCCCTGGTCCTGAAAAGACTGGATATAGGGGAATGCCAGGACAGAGAAGCGAGAGTGGGTTGAATGGGGAGCAGAAGGAGGGAAGGGGGCTTATGGGACTTTCGGGGAGGGAGGAAATGGGAAAGGGGAAATGATTTTGAATGTAAATAAAAAAGAAACTTAGAAAAAAAAAGAAGTCCAGGTGATTAGATTGAGTCAAGAATTGTGGATTGAAGAAGACAGAAAACAATTTATAGGAGCATAAGAGAGATTTCAGGGCAAGCTCTTTCTAAGAAGGCAGCATCAAATAAATATATAAATAAACAAACAAACAAACAAATGATAGGTCAGCAGATACAAGTGCTGTTTGAGCAGGAAAAATATAGCCTGAATTGATCAAGAAGAATCCACAACAACCAAGGTGGGGTTGCCATTCAGGAACCTCAGGAGAATCCTAGGCATGGATGGCATACAGTCCAGTGATCTGTGGCCTCCAAACAGCATTTATCACCCTCCATGAGTCACTATCCACTGCTTCCTCACAACATCATTGCTAAGACAGCCTCTGATGAATCGTCTATAACTCAATGTGAATACTAGCTCTGCATAGCAACACTGCCCTAGCTTATTAATAACCACATTCAAGAAGCAAAAACTCCATTGCTCTGTTGAATCAAAGCTGATATTAAGATTTGATACTGAGATTTGAACCCTCCAGCTTCCACATATACTTGTTTATAGGCCCCTGAAATTATTTTCTTTCTTATTCTTCTTCTATTTTCTAAGCTTTTAGGATTTAGACCTAAACGCCTGAAAGTTGAGCAGGCATAGGAGCTATGAAAGGAAATAAGAGAAGCCAGACAGTGGTAACATGATAAAGACTGGTGGAAAAGGCTGGGAGGGGGCAAACCTAAAAACAGAAAAAAACAGTAAGACTAACATTTTCTAAGGCTGAGGAAGCCAAGCAATACATGTACTTAGGCCAGTGGTCCATCAGTCTTCTGGACTGTAAGCATTTCTGTTGTTAATAGGAACTGAAGCTGTGATGTCTGTCCATTTCTTCTTTCCTCTTGGCTCTCCAGGAGGAACTGGATATGGCACAGGCTGTTTTCTTTAAGGCAGGGACTTAAAGAAAGGCAGGACTGATTGTCCTGTTCACAGTTCTCTTCCCAGCAAGCAGGCCAGTGCTCACAACATTGTAGACACACTCAGTAAATATTTTTTGAGTAGCTGACTAAACATAAAAATGTGAATAAGGAATTGCTGAATGGAAACAAGCCCACTGTTATCCTAAGATATTACCCAAATCTTTTCTCTTTATTATATGCAAATCTCACTGTCCCTAAGCACCACCTGGTATAGGAGCAGTCACAACTGTGAACTTGAGGACTAGCGAACACAGATCCATGAGGACTTGGTCTCAGTCCTCCTTTCTGTTTTATTTTATTGTCATTTGTTTGTTTGTTTGTTTGTTTGAGACTAAGTCTTACTATGTAGCCCTGGATGGCTTGGGATTCACTATTTAGATAAGAGTGGTCCTGAGCTCACAGAGATCTGCCTGTTTCTATCTCTCAACTGCTAGAATTGAAGGCATATGTCACCATATGCCTGGCTATTTTATTTTATTTTTGAGACAGGGTATCTATATATACAGGCTAGCTAGAATGAGAATGGTTCAATGGTTGGAATATTTGGTATACTTGCTTGGTCCAGGGAGTGACAATATTAGCAGATGTAACCTTGTTGGAGTAGGTATGTCACTATGGGCATGGGCTTTAATACCGTCATCCTAGCTGCATGGAAGCCAGTCTTCTGCTTCCATTGAAGCTGCCTTCAGAACAAGAGGTGGAACTCTCAGCTCCTCCAGTCCCATGTCTGCCTGGACACTGGCATGCTGCTGCCTTGATGATAATGGACTGAACCTCTGAACCTGTAAGCTGGCCACAATTAAATGTCATCCTTATAAGAGTTGCCTTGGTCATGGTTTCTACTCATAGTAGTAAAGCCTTACTAAGACACTTGGTCTCCAGTTGATAGAACTGTTTGGGAAGGATTAATTAAAAGCTGTGGCCTTGTTATAAGAGATATGTTACTAGAGGAGGGCTCTAAGGTTTGGAAATCCTAGTGTCATTCCTAGTGTTCCTTCTCTACAGATGAAAATGTGAACATTCAGATGTTCCTATCACCATAGCTATGTTTCATCAAAATGGTCTCTAACCTTTTCAAAACATAAGTTCAGTTAAAGAATGTTGTTGTTGTTGTTCTTCTTCTTCCTCTTCCTCTTCCCCTTTCTCCTCCTCCTCCTCCTCCTCCTCCTCCTCCTCCTCCTCCTCCTCCTCTTCTTCTTCTTCTTCTTCTTCTTCTTCTTCTTCTTCTTCTTCTTCTTCTTCTTCTTCTTCTTCTTCTTCATATCCATAGTTATGGTGTTTTATCACAACAATAGAAAGTTTATGATACACTAGCTTTTCTGGAACTCATTGTGGAACTTCACATCCTCTTGCCTCAGCCCACTAAAGGCTTGAGTTTCAGGTGTATCACCTACATGATCCTAATCTTCTTTTTTACTATTGACCACACCTCAGCAAGAACACAGCAATAAAATTAGGACAGTGTGTCCTGCCTGAGTTAGTGAAAGTGAAATAGAAGATTGGATAAGAATACTGTTGCAGTAGATGTCAGTAACTTCAAAGCCAGTCAAGAAACAGCCTAGAGAACCTAAGCTCAGGAGTTCAAGTTTAATCTGAACTGTGCTGTGCTCCTTACAGACACTAAAAAGAAAGCCATCTGACCTGCCTTCCCCTTGAGAACAATTATCATTGCATTGCTACCATCTGCTATCCTTTCTGTTCCCACCGGTCTTCGGAGTTCATGGCTTTCTGCCCGAAGTTTCTTCTTTTATCTGAGACCATTCTACGAGACCCTAATCCACAGAAAAGAAAGTTAATCTTCTCCGATCTGCATGGTTGCTTCCACCCACAGATTGTTTCCCTTGGTGAAGCATTTAGCACAGAGCCAGGAGCACACAGGCTCTGATAAAACACTCTAGAGGAAGAAAGGCTTTGCTAGTGCAGCTGTTTGGTGTCTGAATTTCTACAAAGCTTGTCCTGTTAAAACTGCCCAGTTGAGAAATGTATTGGCAAGAAATGAACATGGATAGCTGGAGTCACTCTTCATTTCTACTTCATAACAAGAATCCTTTCCATCTGTTTAAGTCCCAGGTCTCTATTTCATTTCTGTGCATATTCCCAGCCACACCACTGAATACTAATCCCAGGTTTGCATCACTTGAACTGCTGTTACTTAGAACAATGTTTAAGAGCTGTGCCTTGCAGCACCCTGTGATAGCAAGATCATGATTCATGGGCAAAGGACAATTTCACAACTTAATCAATTGGATTGATTTAATCACTAACCTGTAAAACTGCATGCTTGGAGGATATATAAGAAAAAATATGGCGGGATGGTTGTGAGAGGCAAGTGAAACAAAAATACGAAAAAGTATTCAGTAAGGATGCAGAAGAGGGAAATAGATAGTTATTGTAGACAGCAAGAATATTATGAATAAGAGTAAACAGCAATCAAGAAGGAGGATACCAGCAGGAGATTAATTATGATAGTAGCAAAAAAGATAAATGTGGGAGTCTCAGAACTCTGTGAAAAATAGTAATTAATGAGGGTGCAGGGAGGCAAGAGTAAGGAAGGGTATGGCATCAAAGAACTAAACACTGTATGAGGAATCTCCTATCTATTGCCCTGAAAGAAAGAGAATAAATAACTTGACAGAAAAGAGAGGTATAAAGCTGGAGCACACAATACATGACCTATGTGGTTTCTATCCTCTTATCAACATAGCAGGCTCTATGGACTCCTCAGAGATGATAGGAAGTACTCCGAACATGACATAAAGGTCAAAATTAAGCCTGAGATACAACAATGAATATGAACATGATGCCCTTCTTTATACTTTATTATTTAATTTAGTATATATATTAAAATAAATGTAAATAATATGTTTATTTTTTATATATGAACTGAACAATGATCAAGTGAACAATAAGAAGAAGATATAAGAAATACACTTGATTTCTTGGTTGTGCTACAGCTTTGGAGCCTTGGGGACCCAACCTAGGAGTTCACAAGGGGCTCCCTCAAGGCCTTAGTGTTGGTTAGTCTTGGTGGTACTATCTCCAAGATTCATCCTAATTTGTACAAGAAGTCAAATTTAGTCTTATAAATAAATAAGAACTTAGAGAGGTAGGTTGCAGCAGTTTGAAGTCCAGTCCAAATGGAACAAGGCAGGTTCAAGAGCAAGCACGTGATTGTTCTTGGTTGTAAAAGAGCAGCCTGAATGGTGAGGTGACTAGGAGGACAGGCTGATATATGAGTAGATAAGGGATGGGAAATTACCACAGTCCCAACAGTGATGTCCACTGAAGATATTAGCTGTGGGCCTCAGAGATCCAGCCCTCAGAACCACATGAAGCCTAAAGGGTGAATCTTGGAGATATTTAATATAATTTTAACTAAAGTCTAGTTATATCATTTGCCCCTTCCCTTTCCTCCCTCTAACCCTTCCCATGTTTGCCCACTATGGCTCCTTTTCTTGTTGTTGTTGCTGTTGCTGTTATTATTGTTATTATTGATAATGTTGTTGTTTGAGAGCAGATTTTTTTCATACCACATATTCTGATTATAGTTGCCCTCTTCCAAAGTGACCAGCTGCCTCGTGGTCCTGCTGCCATGACTATCCTGATGTGATGGACTTCCCTTAGAATGGTAACCTCAAGTAAGTCTTCACCTCCTTAAGTTGCTTGGGTCAGGAATCTTGTTGCAGGATTGTAGAAAGTAACTGAAACATATAAGGTGGAGAGACAGAAAGAAACGCTGAGATGGTCAGGTAGCATTACATACAAGAAACATACAGTTCTAGCCAGAATGAAAATGTACTTCAGATCACAACCTCTATTCTTGCCTCACAGTGTGCAAGACCCTAATAGGAGTATGAAGACGAATGAAAGAAAGCACAAGAAACAACAGCTGCCGAAAGGCAGACAGCAGAGAATAATTGTGAGTCCAATAGCATCCTTAGAACAGTTCCATGTCTATTTGACAAATTGGAAGTACCAAGGAAAGAGACACACTGAAAGTCTATTAATGGGGCAGAGGAAAGGCTCAAGATAAAATTAATGTCAGAAAGCACATTCAAAGAAGTTGGTAGAGGGCAAAATTAATAAGACTGATAGTCAGTGTGTGCCCTTGTCACCATAGTACCAAAAGATTAAGACCAGAAGTAGTCAGAAACATTCAAAAGAAAAATGCTTGGAATTAAAGAGAAACGGAGCTTAGAGGCCAGTTCTCCTCGAATTCAATAAGGGCCCAGAGGCATCAACACCGTCCATGTCCTGGTTAGGTTATCAAGACTAAAGGATCAGAGGTTTTGATTTTTGTTTTTTGGTTTTTTTTATTTAAACAGAAAAGGTGAATGAAATAATAGATGGAATAAAATCCAGAGTTTCTCCACTGCAACACACTTAACCAGAAAATATGTTATAATATCTTTAGGGTCCTTCAAAATGTAATAGCCAGACACATTAGAAAATAGCATGCTGATATTATGGAATATGAAAGAATGTAGGAAAGAGAAAACAGGAGACCTTTCTAGGCAAAACAATTGCAAATAAGCCAAGTCCAGCAAGCAACAGTGGAGGGAGGTATAATACAATGGTTCACTCAGCACCCAATGCCATGAACAGATAAACATCAAGAAACTCAAAGGCTGGAACTTCAAACCCTGCTGCTGGCCGTACGGAGGCGTGTGTGCAAGCAGCTGACACAGCTTGTACTCAGTGAACTGAAAAATTCCCATTTAGTACCCGAGGAAGCTACAACAGTGTCCCTGCTAATGCTACAAGAAACATAGGGTGTTAGATCAGCTTGGCTTTGATGTGTTAAAAGAACTCAGAGATTCATACAAAACTTATAACATCTTTCACTTTAAAAAAACTGTTATGGGCTAAATTATGCCCTAACAACAAATTTATGTGTTCGGTCTACGTTTGTTAGGGGGTTGCATTTGAAGATAAGGGCTCTGAAGAGGTCATGCTGTGGGCAGGAGAGTAGGTTTTCTGTAAGGATTTAGCTTCTGGTTGGTCACCCTACACTTGGGTGGGCCCCCCATCTCCAGACATATATGAGCAATACAGATTGGAAGCAATGAGTTCTTAAATTTAAGAAAAGGGAAAGAACACACAGCTGCCAGTAGGGAGGCAGAATTGATTTGTGAGGAGTTTGGGGAAAGTGTTTGGATGAATATGATCAAAATGCATTGTATAAAACTCAAAGAATTAATGAATAAAAAGAGTAGTGATGGAGGTAAAATGGGGCCATTAGGGTGAGCCAATACCCTTGTAAGCAGAAGAGATTAGAGGACAGATGACAGAAAAGGCACACCGTGTTTGGACAGGGTACAAAGGCATTATTCACCTGTCGGTCACGGTCGGGGGCTCTCAAAAACACAACCACTGCCTACACTTTGACCTTGGACCCCTAACTTCCAGAACCCTGAGAAAGTGACCCAGTAGCTTAGGCCACAGGGTCTGTCGTACATAATTCTGTCATTTTAGCAAAAACAATGCAGTGTCCTGATCTTTCTTTTTTTTAATTTTCTTTTATTTTTTGACATTATAATTACATCATTTCTCCCTTCCCTTTCAACCCTCCAAACCCTCCCATAATCCCCTCCTTAATATCATTCAAAGTCATGGACTCTTTTATCATTGATTCTTGTTACATACATACTTGTATATGCATATACATATGTATTCTTAAATATATAAATACCACCTGTTAGGTCCACATGATGTTACTTACATGTATCCTTTCAGGACACTAATTGATACCGAATAACCAATGCTGTGCCCTTCCTTGGGGAAGACTATTTCCCCTACTCTCAGCATTCCTTGGTTTCCTGCAGTTCTTTGTGTAGGGTTGAGGCCTGTTGAGCCTTGCCCTGTCAACTTTGACATGACTGTTATTGTCCTCAGTCAGCTCATGTTTAGGCAGTCATATTGGTGAGATCCGGGAGGATGGGAGTGGGTGGGGAGAGCACCCTCATAAAGGCAGGAGGAGGAGGGATAGGATAGGGGGATTCCAAAGGGGAGACCTAGAAAGGGGAAAACATTTGAAATGTAAATAAAGAAAGTATCCAAGGGAAAAAATGAGAGAGAGAGAGAGAGAGAGAGAGAGAGAGAGAGAGAGAGAGAGATCTTATGGATGTAGTTTCTGAAATTCCCAGAAGTCACAATCTCACAGAAAATCCCCTGTTTTTCTTGCTTTTACTATCTTACTGCCCCCTCTCTCACAATGATGTAATGAATAGATAGATAGATAGATAGATAGATAGATAGATAGATAGATAGATAGATAGATAGATAACTAAAATATCCAATAGGATGACCCAGCAGCAGAGGTTTAACATTACCTTGTTGCAATGCTTTTAATCAAATTAATTAATTTTTAATTAATTAAAGTTCTATGACAACTTTATGCACCTATATAATGCATGCTGAGCACTCTCATCCCCACCCTCTCTACCTCCTTCTCACGAATCCCCTACTCACTCTCATGTCTCTTGTTGGACTTATGACCCACTGAGTGTAGCCAGGGCTATCTGTAGTATCGTGGGTTTGAAATCATTCACTAGAGCCTGGTAGATCATCTGTGGTCCAGAACCACTTTATAATGTTGAGTGGTCCATTTGTTTTACTCTTCTTAATTGCAAAAGAAGAAAATTGAGTTAAAATACACATGAAATGATGATAGTTTCAAGTCTCCCTTACTCATATATCTTTATATGTAGGTATGAGCATACATGAGTTGTTCAAAATGGTGTTCAGTTTTTGATAAAATCGTTGTTTCAGAGTTGGAATATTAAGAAAAACTTCTTATATTGAGCATATACAATTTTACCAATGAATCTGAAGTGTGATTTTAATAATAATAATATAAGCCTGTAGTCACCATTAACATGGAGAAACTTTGCTACAACCCCAGTAAAGATCTTTACATGCACATATCCACATGACAGACAGACACACAAATTACTCATTCCCTCACAAATCTACTTAAACACACACACAATTATGCAGTTTAAGTGGTTTCATGCCACACTTATTTTGTACAAAGCTTAAGCCTCTTAGGAAATACAGCTGTCTAACATCTGCTTAGTACCCACTTACTGTACATTAGAAAATTAAGAGTTATCTCACCCAGACACTAGTTTAGTTATCTATTGATACTTGTTATCATATCGTCCATAACACCTCTGCCTACAGAACATTTAAAGAGAAGATTCAGGAAAATATTAAAGGAATAAAACACTTATGACAAAAAAGAATGTATTTGCAAATATAATGATGGCTTAATATGAAGAAGCATATTAATACAATTTATCATATAAGGAGATTTAACCAATAATTTAATTTCAAAAAGCACTGGCTTAAAATTAATGTCTCGAGCACTTAGTAAACAAACACAGGCTGTCTTCAAGAGTTTCTATCTTAATTGAACAGGTATTATAATCCACAATTAAATAATTAATAAATACAAAAGTAGTGTCTCTGTATACCAGCAATGAAAGCTAAACAACAACAATAACAATAATAAACTCACAACTAAGAAATATGGAATGATTTTCATTGGAAGCAATAAAATATGAAACAAGCAGAACTACTGAATATTGCTGAATAAACACATATAAGAAAAACCAGAAGCCATCAACCAAGGAGTACACATGGCTCCAGCTGCATATGTAGCCAAGGATTGCTTTGTCAGGCATCAATGGAGGAGATATCCTTGGTCCTATGAAGGCTGGATAGAAGTCCCAGTGTGGAGGAATTGAGGGTAGGGAGGTGGGAGCGGGGTGGGTGGAGGAACACCCTCATACAATTAGAGGGAGGGAGGATGGAATACAGGGTTTCTGGGAGGGAGGATGGAATACAGGGTTTCTGGGAGGTGGATGGGAGGGGGTCTGGGAAAAGGAATAACATTTGAAATATAAATAAAGAAAATATTAAATTAAAAAATGAAAAATCAGAATTGTTTTTCTGATGGGTACAAGACTTCCTTAAAATATATACTATGATCCCAATGGTAAGTCTCAGTGTAGCAAGATGCATTATCATAAATGAATGCATGAAATGGAATTGAGTGGGAACTAAATAATACCATTAACATCATTTTAGAGAGTGTGACAAAACAGTGATTCTTATATCTTCTATGCTACATATAGATATAACCTGTTCAGAAGATAATTTTGGAATATATATCCAGCAGGGTAAGCTCCTCATAAGCACCTCATTTTAATACTGTGTGTGTGTATATATGTGTGTGTGTATATGTGTGTGTGTATATATGTGTGTGTGTGTGTGTGCACGTGCACGCACATACACATGTGGATGAGTATGTGTATATACACATGTATGCCTCTCAGGCACCCGAATAAGTCAGGGTATATGTATGGAAGTCAGATGACAATTCTCTGCTGTTGCTACCTTATAAGAACTGCGGATCAAATTAGGGTCACTCCAACTGAGCCATCTCACACACCCTCAAGCAGCCTTTGTCTATTAGTAACATAAGATTTTATGTCTGCAGAGAAATTGTTCTTCAAGCATCTGGCAATATATTTCACAAGGATTTTACAGAGACTATTCTGGAAGATTGCTTAATCTCCAAAACTGGGATGAGAGGCAAATAGACACGACTGTACTCACTGAGAACACATCAATATGTGCACACGATTCATACACTGAAGTGTTTTAGATAGGGCCGTGTAAAATAGCTGTTTCCGTAAGGGGCTATCAGAACATGCTGTGAGGATTTTTATACAGATGTGGATGCTGACAGACAACCATAGGACTGAGCATAGGGTCCCCAATGGAGGGGTTAGGGAAAGAATGAAAGAGCTGAAGGGATTTGTAACCCCATAGGAAGAACAACAGTATCAACCAGCCAGACCCCCCAGAGCTCCCAGGGACAAAACCACCAACCAAAGAGTACACATGGAAGGACCTATGGCTCCCTCTGCATATGTAGCAGAAGATGGCCTTGACTGGCCTCAGTGGGAAGGGAGGCACTTGGTCCTGTGATGGCTCAATGTCCCAGTGTAGGGGAATTCGAGGGCAGTGAGGCAGGAGTGGGAGTGGGTGGGTGGGTAGGGGAGCACTCTCATAGAAGCAGGGGGAGGAGGGATGGAATAGGGGGGTTGTGAAGGGGAAACCAGGAAAGGGGATAACATTTGAAATGTAAATAAATATCAAAAAAAAAAAGATCACGTCTTTTGGAGAAAGGGGAAGAGTCTGAGGACAGAGGGCTAGATTTATTTTGAAGCTAATGAAACTAATGACTCAGCATTCCTTCATTAAAGTCCTTGCGGAACCCAGGAGGGGTCTTAGCAGTATGTGCACATAAACATATGCTTTTATTTGAGTGAAAGTTGTACAGATGTATATTGACACATCTGTCCCTTTCTGCTCATTCTCCCACTGGTTCACTTCCTCCCCATGGGCTACAGGCCCAGATGTTCATCTGTAGGAAGTTCCTCTAATCATCACATGCAAAGGGACTGGTACCTGGGTATGCATCAAGAGAACATTCTTCCCTGCTAGAAATACATGATGGAGGACAAGCAATTACAATCCTATTAAACTGCTTTCTCACTTTGGGTGGCAAGTGTGTGTGTGACACTTGTGATCATGCCCTGTGTTGGTACTACACAAGCCTGTGCAACAGCTAAGAGTGACTATGTCAACTTCATGATGTATGCATCCCAGTTATTGATTTAAAAAAAAACAACTTTCTATTATGCTAGAAGATAAATTGAATTGTCCAATTGTTTTTTCCATGGAAAAATAATATCAGAAAAAAATGTCACGTACTAAATCATAGATTCTGTAGACAGAAGTAACAAAGGAAGAAAGGACATTGGAGAAATATTTCCAGCATTTAGTGTAAATGCTGCATTATCTTCCTGAATTCTGTGATGTTTGTGATAATTGTCAATGTTTTGTTTTTGTAGTTCTAAATAAATAAAAGCTACATCATACATGACATTATATTTTTGATTTTGTATTATTTTTCTTAAAGACAAGTCTAAAATTTAAAATAAATAAGGGATCCCCATCAAACATGGATTTGATTTTGCTCAGTGAAAATATTTGAGAGACCATAAAAAAAGCTTTATAAAAACAATGTAAACTATGAAGATCCATTTATCAAATGTCCAATGTCTCCAGTATCCTGGGATGTAGGTAAGAGAAGCAACTCGATTAACTGAAGATACTTGAGAGCCATATGACTGCAGAAACCTGTTCCTCCATAGTCTGAAGAGGGATGGAAGTGCAGGCGTGGCCGTTCCAACTGATTTCCACCTTCTTCCCTCAGCATCAACCATCATCCACTAAAACTAGTTTTACTTAAGTATGTACATACTGTTCTCATGGACTGCTCATTGAGTCCCAAGCACTCACTCCTTAGGACAGATTTTATTGTTATTGCTGGTTATTATGAACTTTCAGAATTTTGGTTTGGTTTGGTTTTGCCTTGTTTCCTTGATTGCATGAGACAGGACCTCACTATGTTGCCCAAATTGCCCTCAACATTGCCACTCTCCTGCATCCACTTACTTAGTTCAAGAAAAGCACAAACTTAGATGCCATTAATAATGTCTTCATTACACTTTCTCCTTGCCCAAAATACGTAGTAGAATACTTCAGCACTTTTCTATATGCCGCACAGACATGATTACCTCTTTATGCTAGGAACCTGTCCAATTTCACAAACAAAGAAGCAAAGTTTGGAGTATCTGGGTAGTCTCTCTAATAGTAGATTTATTGAAAGGAAATAAGAGACAGAACAAGAAATGAAAACCAGATACATTTACCTGTATCCTGAACTCTAAAGCAAATATGAGTGCATTCATTGCTTTCAAATTTTTTCCAAAATCTTGTACTTAATAACAGCAGGTAAATACAAGTAAAAGAAAAAAATATCTAGTTTATGATTTAGAAGCCAACAATTGCAACTTTTGATAATCAATGCTGCTGCAGTCTGCATGGCTTTGGGATTGATATGCTAGGGCAAGAGGGAATGATGAAACAACAGACACATACAGAAAAATTGGGATTAGGTGGTCTATATGCTCTGATAGAGGTGAACTAACATCCCAGAAACTTGGTAAATTTATTATTTACAGCCAAAGAAGGAAGTGTGTTAGATAATCTACAGGTTCTCAGTAGGGAAGCAGTCTCAGGTGTCAGTTATCCAGGAAGAAGAAGCTGTAGTTGACACTTTCTGAAAACACTGTCAGCATCTAAACTCGGACCAGCAGAAGGCCTATGTGATCTGGCTGGAATGTTAACATGCCCTGGATTATAGTATGATCTGACTGGAATACAGACTTTTCCTTAATCCACACTTTTAATCCCAAAAAATGAACATAGGTTTAGTATAGAGAAAAAAGTAGCCATGTTTGAAAGTGACATCTAATTGAGGGTCAAAGTGACAAATCTGAGAACGATTTGACAGAATGAGTCAGAGATGGGATACACCCAATTCTCATGAGAAGATACAGGGAAGAGGGTAACTTCAAAGAGTACAGAGAAGAGGGGACAGACAGACAGACAGACAGACAAAAAGAGGAGGCAATTTCACAAGGACAGTTTTACAGAAACAGTTCACAGATGAAGACAGAATGAGCCAGAGAATGAGAAAGCCAGAAGATTATACAACATATTGCCAAAGTTAATATGAGATCAGGCAGAGAATTTCAGTCAGAAGCCAAGAGAAGTCAGTTTGATCAGTCAGCTTGGAGAGGAGTTTTGAGCCTGAACAGCTGAGTTGAACCAACTAGCCAGAGTTCAAAAAGAACTAGAAGGGGTGGGCTTACAAGATGACAATTATATCTAGTGAATAAAAGTTACATTACACCATTCCTCTGACTTGAGATATTGGCATCCTGGAAATGGCCATGTTCATACGATGAATTATAATTAATACAAGGGTGCACTTGCTCCCCATTCAACCCCAATCCAATCTTTTTAAATGATCCTCTATAAAATATAAATATATAAAATGAAATATATGGGATAAAGGATGACATAGAGAACATCAGTATAGAGGACCACTAAAGGTCTCCACAGAGAGGCATTTTATTCTCTGTTGTATTTCTTACCATTAATCTTTTTCACCAATTAATCAAGGATCATTCCCAGTTCATTAAATATAGAGCAGGAATTTAAACAAATGAAAAAAGAAAGGAGGAGAGGAAGGAGTGAAGGAAAGGGAAGAAAGGAATAGAATGATAGAAGGAGGGAGGAAGGAAGGAAGGAAGGAAAGAAGAAAGGGAAGACATCACTTAAACAGCAATGGAAAGACTCTTCAACTTGTTTTTTTTTTTTGTTTGTTTGTTTCTGTTTTCACTTTTGAAAACCATGAAGAGCGGCAACAACCAAGCCCAAAAGAACATGGTACCAGACACACTACATCCAGGAATCCCAAAACTGCTGTTACACCATAATTTAAATAAACATCCGAAAGATATAAAAGATTAAGATCTGAACTAATAATAGAAAAAATACTGCTTAAATGAATAAAAAATAGGTACTGTGTCTTTTAAATTTTTCCTTAAAAATTAACAAGGAGTCATTCTAGAACTTTCTAATATCGATTTTATAAATAAGACTGAACTATTTCAAATTTGAGAATTTTCATTGAAAATTCAATATATGAAAGCTGGTTACAACTACTTTAATGTTTTCCAGGATTAAAACATTACTATTCATGATACTAGCTAGAGTATTTATAAAATGTCAACGTTAAACAGTTTCTAAATTTTCAACACATTTTAAGCAAATACTTTTACCATTATACAATACCAGGAAAATAACTGGCTCAGGGACTGTTTGCTTTATTTTCAAACTAATCTTCTATTATTTGATTAAAAAAATAGGTTGTTATCTAAAAGGCATATGTGGAGGTCTTAAATCATTCTTTCTACAACTTCAAAGAATAGGATGTTTATTAGTGAAGAAGTCATTTAGTTTTATAGGCTCCAGGACATGAAACTTCCAGCTGGAGTAGTCTAGTCCACAACCCTGCTTCAAAGAGTACAGAAGCTGAGCATCCAGACAGGAGTGTGGACAATGAGGGTGATATGCTTGGCTGGGTGCCCTATAAGGAAGCTCGTACTACTATGGAGTTGAGCATCTCCCTGAACAATAGTCACTGAAGAAGAGCTGAGCAGCCGATAAACCCCTAATATGGCCAAATGCTGAAGTGGGAGATACTTAACAGGATTGTAGATTTGAACTTAGCTGAATGGATGTGGTTCTGCCATTGTAACCTCAGTGGCTTGGGATAGTTAGCCTTTTTGGAGCCTGATTTATGCATCACAAAGTGTTATTATCTACTAAAGTGTTTTAAGAGAGAAATGCCTGAGCTGCATATTATCAAAATAAATCCTCACAAGTACTTTCGTTTGACAGTTCGTTATTCCTAATATGACTCAGATTCAACATCACTGTAGGGTGAACCCCATAAACGGTCTTTAAATTTTTGTGAGAGAGTGTAAACCCAGAGAAACAGAGGAAAAAAATAAGCATGAGAATTGCTAAATATGTTCTGTTTTCTGTGTCATTTTGGAATATATCTCTAAATAGAATGGATTCTCATCAGAAAACTTTGGAAAAAGAAATGATAGTGCCTCCTAAAGTCCATGCATATGCCCGTATAGTATCTACCCTGGGCAGAACTTATTCCTGCTTCCATTAGGGAACAAGATTTCTCCTTGGAGTAGAAGCTTTTATTGGAACATGAAACCTGTTGAGTAGTCATAATTACCCACACACAGGGCTTACACTGTGGGGATTATCCACAGCATATTTTACATTCAGGCTGGCTTTGCCCCAGGAACTTGCCATCAGTATGGTTGACCAAAAACTGGCATGCTCTGAAGAAGCTTGGATTTTAACATGAATACAAGCCAAACAAACCTAAATGAAAATTTACAAGATCAAAGATAAAACAGCTTGAGAATTAATCATTAATTTTCCTCTATGTACGCCATGACACTCTTTCTTTAATGGCTAATTCCCAGTGTCTCTCTCTCTCTCTCTCTCTCTCTCTCTCTCTCTCTCTCTCTCTCTCTCTCTCTCTGTCTCTCTCTCTGTCTCTCTCTCTCTCTCTCTCCCTCCCTCCCTCTCTCTCTGTCTCTCTCTGTCTCTCCCTCCCTCCCTCCCTCCCTCCCTCCCTCTCTCTCTGTCTCTCTGTGTGTGTGTGTCTCTCTCTGTCTCTCTCTCTGTCTCTCTCTCTCTCTCTCACCCCCTCCCTCCCTCCCTCCCTCTCCCTCCCTCCCTCCCTCTCTCTCCCTCCCCCTCTCTCTCACACTCACTCTCACTTTCTCCTCTCTTTTGCTCTTGCTTTCTCGATCTTGCTCTCTTGCTCTTACTCTCCTGCAGACAATAAATGCTACAGAAAAACTGAAACAGAAAATCCTTTGAGTTTGTACTTCTGAACCTCGTGAGATTGATACGCATGGGAAGATACTTGCTCCTGTGTGGCACTGGATAAGGCTTCCAAAGCTTCCCTCAGATTGCCCCAAGTCTGTGACTCAAACAGTTAAAACTGTACTTTATATAGATCTTCAGGTATAACCACTTTCTTCTGTGGTACTTCATTAAAGTAATTTTATGTGGGGTTTCGCCCCCACTCTATGCCATTTAGCTCTCAAGTAAACAACACAGAGACACTAGATTTTATTAACAAGCTGCTGGGGACTATGTTGGGCAGGTTCTGAGCTATTCCAACCCAACTAGTCTATCAATAACCAGATAAATGCTCCATTATTTGCCAGATGAATCATGCTCTTTTCTATGCGGGTCCTCAGAGCAAACTTCTCTTAGCCATCCTGCCTCATGGCGACTGCCTTCTTTCCTTCTCCTTTGTCCTTCTCCTGACTCTATCTGATGTTCTACCTTCCAATCTCCCGTGCCCAGTCAGTCACAGGCTCTAGCTTTTTATTTACCAATCATTAATTATTGGGAAGCATCCTTTACAGCACATTGGTCAATACAATCTTGTGGCAACCTGATCTTGGGGTACAGAATTCAGCTTCTGAATACATAACGCACAAGACCAATCCCAACAGTATCTGGCTGAAACTTTATTTTGTTTTATTAGCCAATGCCTAAGCTCATTCTATCATCAAAACTAGATCGATTTAATTTTATCATAGATAAGAACAAAAATATTTCCTTTTGTTTACTTATTTGTTGAGACAGAATCTAGGGTCTCAGTGTATCACAGGCTGACCTCCAACTCTCTGTGAGATCAAGTATGACCTTGAGCTCCTGGTACTCTTGTCTTTACTTTCCAAATGCTGGGATTATGGACATTTGCCACCAAGGCAGGTTCAAAAATATTGCTTAACTCAGAAAGGACACATCACCTATAGTAGAGGCAGACACCATTTTCCTATAAAAGTCTGCTATTCTTGTGACAGCCATACTTGAAAAAAATCAATTAAAAGGAAGCAAGAATTATTTTGGCCCAGGGTCTGTTGGTTGTATTAGTTTGGAGTCTATGGCATGCCTGAGGACTGGGGTTGAGCAAATCTGATCAGTTCATGGCAATCGAGAATCAAAAACAGAGAGTAACAAAGGTAAAGATTAGGGAGAAACTCAGTAATTTCCTTCTCCCAGGTTTCATTTTCTCAAGGTGTCTCACATCCCCACAGTACTACAGTCAAGCAGCCACACTCGTAACTCATCCTTTGAAAACCACTTGTCTTACTCAGGGTTTCTATTCCTGCACAAACATCATGACCAAGAAGCAAGTTAGGGAGGAAAGGGTTTATTCAGCTTACTCTTCCACATTGCTGTTCATCACCAAAAGAAGTCAGGACTGGAACTCAAGCAGGTCAGGAAGCAGGAACTGATGCAGAGGCCATGGAGGGATGTTCCTTACTGGCTTGCTTCCCCTGGCTTGCTCAGCCTGCTCTCTTATAGAACCCAAGACTACCAACCCAAAGATGGTACCACCCACACTAAATTAGAAATTGCCTTACAGCTGGATCTCATGGAGGCATTTGCTGACCTGAAGCTCCTTTCTCTGTGACAACTCCAGTTTGTGTCAAGTTGACACCCAAAACCAGCCAGTACACCTCTCAATATCTAAACCCTAAAAACCAACATAACTCAGATTGTTGTTTAAGGAGCAATAGTTTAGGTTCATAATGGCTTCAAAGCATTAGAATGTGTGGCTCTGTTTCTAACAGAATCTCCTCAGAAAGAAAATGACATGCTTGAACTATAGCTAAAGTCAACTCCCTCCTATTGGGTGAAATAAAGAACTAGAAAATTCAAATGTAACTGATTAGATGCTCAAGTTTTCACCATTAGTAAACTTTCTCCATAAATCTAAATAAAATATTCCCAAATTGCATTACCTTTATTATCAAAATCAGAGATATAACCTAATTCTTCCAGCCTCATCTGTGATTTGAAATATTAAAATAAACATAATTAAATATACTATATCTCATGAATGACAGAGATTAATAGTTGTTCTATTTGCTTATAATTATGTCCATTAAAACTTCTTCTCTGAAAGTATGTTTATAGGTAAATATTCTGCTCCAAACTACCCAACTGCTTAAAAAATATATCTGAATGCCTGTTTAAGTTTTACTAACGCAAGAAACTTAAGCCTACTAGCTGCTGGTTCTATTCTTGTGATCCACCACATGGGTTTTGTTTGGCAACCCAACAAAAACCTCACATGTTGAAATAATTTATTTCTAAACCTAATATCCCTTCATAAATTCCTCCATATGATTAACTCTTTTGCTTTATCATTTCATAGATGTTTTAAGACAATAGAAAAATCAATCATTTCTCCGATTATGAAAATAAATCTAATAAGAGAATTTTGAGAAGGCGGAAATAGAGGGCAGATTAAAATGGAGAATCTGCTTTTGTAAATATCTTATACATTGTTCAAGTAACATAAAGATGCTGTCTTAAGTGCTTTATTTATAATCTGTTGATAATTCATTTAAGAATACGTTAAATTCATTTGATTACAAACCTTAGTTCTAAACCCTTTGATGGAACTTTTAAATGAACCACCTACAAGCAATTTCCTAAACCACTGGTTGGTGAGTGGTGTGAACTGGCAAAATTGAGCCTTCATTCTTGTTTCTGGAATATTCTATTTTATCTGTAAAGTTCATAGGTTAAACATTTGTGAGATTTTTTTTTCCCCTGAGTGAAAACAAGGGGCAGAGCACATGGCTATGTGGGTTGAAATCAAGCAAAGTTAACCAGGAACAGATGCTGACATTGGCTCCCTCTCTGTCCCCGGGTTTCAGAAGCCCTTTTCCATAAAGGGAGCTGCTGACAGTACCTTGCACAAGAGGGGCTTGTTTATGTTCAACATAGCCACTCTATGAGGAGGTGTAGGGAGGATGGGGAGGTAAAGAAAGAGAAGAAAAGGAAGAGAAAGAAAAGGAGGAGATGGAGAGGTAGGAGGAGGAGTGAAGAGAAGAGGAGGAGGAAGAGTGGTAGTATCAGGAAGGAGAGAGTGGGTGAAGGAGAAGATGAGGAGAAAGGATGAAGAGAAAAAGAAGAAGGGAAAGAAAAGGATTATGGAGAAGGGAAAGGAGGAGGAGGGAGAGAGAAACAGGAGGAGAAGGAAGAGTAGGGAAAGAAGTGGAGAGAGGAAGAGGAAGAAATGTAACTTCTTAAAATCTCTGTCCACCATTTCTCTGGCTCACAACACCGATACTTGGGAAAGAATAGTAGAAGAGGTATCGTAGAGACCAAAGTCAAAAATGCTACCCTTCCTGGAACATGACGGGAAAGCCGAGTGATCAGCACCAGATGACTGAGCTCTGACAAGGTTAAACCGACAGTTCTGAAAGTGGAAGACATCGGCTATGTATTATTGACGGAGCTAATGGGAACACGCTAAAACGAAGCAAACATTGTCACACTACACACCAGTGGCCGTGGCCTCTCTGAGGCATTTTTCTGTCAGTGTTGCCTTTTTGTACCCTGTGAGCTAAGCTTCAAGCAAGACTTTTAAAATATATTTCTGATTGCCACTGTTAGGCAATCTGTGTGATTGTTTACATTCCTATTCCCCAATATGCTTAGCCAGTGCTTTTTCATGATGTGGCCTTCAGTATCTCTCTGGCCAGAGTCTATGGAAATTTTGAAATCTGGGTTTACAAAAAGTAAATCCTCTGCATTGAACAGTACTAAAGCATCTATCAGTTTGATCCCAGAGGGGAACGAATGATGATTATTCTTTCTCACCCTTCCTGCATGTTTGAAACTCCAAATACTAGCGCTATAAAAAGTTTGACTCTAAGTACATAGTCTCATGGAGGGATGTGCCCAAATTGAACGAGACTAAATGGTATTTGGACATATTTCCTGTACACGGTGGAGCTTTAGTCTTTATGAAGTAGACAACTACCATTTTATACATGTCACCTCATTAATATATAAATAATAAACATTATGTGGTTGTAGGGTTTAGGATTACTGTCAAATGTAAAGTCCAAAGATGCTATTTTATGGAGTACAGAAAAGTAAAACCAAGGAGAAGGGACTCCATGGGAGGCCTGTTCAGATGTCCAAGTTCTGGATAATATTGACAAGGCTCATAAATTTGAAGGGGAAAAACCAGAATACTCCATAAAAGCTTTGGAAATAATTGAAAAGAATATTTGTACAAACTGTGATCTAATATCAAGAGTTAATCAACAAAAGAAACAAGACTTTCTGCCAGAGTAAGCAAATTTAACATGATTGGAAACTCAGACGACCCCATTTGTCAAGGAAAGCACAGAAAACAGATTTCAGTTCTGATCCATTCTCTGCATCCAGCTTCTACTTTGGATTTATGTGCTGAGAGCTCTTCTACTAGAAAAGAACAATGGCCCAGAAAGAGTGAAGTCACCATAGCAGTACTGAGAGGAAGGGGCAGTTAGGGGTCTTCTCTTGGAGTCCTCCAGGCCCTAAGTGTGAGCTGCACACAACTAAAGTAGATCTATGAGTTCTTTTGACACCCTGATGAGACTTCAGGAAGATTAAATCGAAATCTATTGCAAATAAATTTTGTCTGTTGAAAAGCATCTTCCACATCAAAGTTGCATGTGCTGTGCAAAAGGTTCTGGGTCTTCTGAAGCTTTGAAGCCTAGCAGAGAGGTCAGAGTTGATGCTGTGTTCACCCTCTCTGGCAGAGCTGCATTTTTGCCAAAGTTCAGAGGACTAAAAGGCTCGATGGTATCTAATGGCCTAAGTAGAGTTTTACTGGGTAGAAATATGGGAAAGGTCTCAGGACTTATAAATGCTGAAGCCAAAAGGTTACCAGGTGAGCAAAGAAATGCTCACAAGAATGTTACTTTAGTTCTAACTCTGCATAGATAATTTCACAGCAAATTTTTAATTTTTGGAAAAATTCCAACTAGCTTTCATTTCATTTCTCATGAGGAGATACTGAACCCAAAACTATATGGGAAAAAAAAAACAACACATATTTTTCTTTAGGTCATAGCCATATTCCCAACATGAAGGCAGTTCAGAGCTGCTGAACTCCAAAGTACTTTCCATACAGTAAGTTATCTGTTTTAAATTCCTCTGTGTGTAAGCACACACATGTTCACACGGCACGCAGGGCCACAGAGGTCAGTAGACGACTCTTGGGGGGAGGGGGGAGTCAGTTCTTCAGTTTCACCTTGATTGAGACAGGGTCCATGGTCCATTGTTGCATACATCAGACTCCCTGGTTTGTAAGCTTTTGGAGATTCTCCTGTCTCTTCTTCCCATCTCAACCCAGGAATGGAGCAGTAAGCTATAGAACTGCATCTGGCCTTACATGGGTTCTGGGAATCCGGATTGCTTCCTCACATTTGCCCTGTAGGCGCTTTACCCACTGAGACATCTCCTAAGACCCCTCCAGAAGCTATTCTATGGGAAGTTTGCCTCACCTTGCCTCATGGAAAAAAAATTGGAAAAGAATTTCATGTGCTTATGAACAGTTTTAAAAAAAAGACTTCCTTTGGGATATGACCAAAGAATTTGTAATGTCATGTATGACTTCGAGAATTCTCAAACTTTCCAGCATCTTGTTAGGAAGGCCTCCATGTTTTCTACACCTCTGTCACATCACTCTTTAGCCTCTTATTCTGCTCTACATGTTCATAGCATGTTTTTAATCAATATATTCCATGTTTTTGTATGTCTGTCATAGCACAGACTTTATCATAATTTAAGGAAAACATCTCTAGATTATTCAAGACCCATGTTAGTTACTCGAAACACTGCTCTTGAGAAGGTCTCTTAATGTTGCCATTTCTGCTCCATAAGATAAAAACAGACAGAAAATCCTGAGTCTCTAAGAGATGAAGTAACAACCCAAAGACAGACAGATGGTGATGAGACTGAGCTCTGTTTGTCCTAAACACAGACAGCTTCCACTGCTGATAGGAGGACTCATTCAGTGGGATTGCTTCTGTATTTGGACAAACACATAACTTAGATAGTTAATACTACACATCACATCCATTAACCCTTTCCAAACCCAGTCTGTGTTCTAAAGGAAGGTTGCCTTAAAAAGGAACATTGCTTCAACGTAAGCAATCTCTAGATGACTTTATGGATAGTGTGGATGACAGAGACAACAGATAACACTTTGACAATACTGACTTATCAACTCAGTGGCCACTCCAGGAAGACGCAGCTTCAACTCACTCATCTCAACCACACACAATTCAACAAGGTTTATGATCTTAGGTCCATGTCATTGATAAACAGAACACAAGGAAATTAAATGGCTCACTGAAGGGCACAGAGCTCGCTATGTATAATCAGGACAAGGATCAAATCAAGGACTATTTTTCAGATCTTTAAGTACTCTACTATTCTGCCCCAGAGAAGTGCTAGAAGTTATATTCAGCAAGCTGCTCAGCAAATCTTCGTCTTATAGGCAATACAGGAAATGTTGATTCAATTAAAGTAAGAAGTCAAAAGTTGCTAAATGACTTAGGTTAAGAAATACTGGTTAACATCACTTACTGTGGATACTACCATGGATTCAGGCTAATGGTCCAGCTTCTTCCTACAAAAAGGATGCTCAGTACATGGGAGCTCTTTGCATTTGCTGGAACTACATTTCTAGGTAGAGTTCTGTGTTCAGTGTGAGTTGTGAAAATGGGTTCCTGATGTGTGGATACCAGAAAGATTGTAAGTCTGAGGACTGCATGGTGGGACCCGATGCAAAAACTAAAATATGTAAAAATAGGCTTATAAGTTGAGGCAGCCTAAGCTTTTAGAGGAGAGGCTCCTCTCAGTGCTTTACCTCACTGAACAGGTTTGGCTGTCCCACAGGGTGGCTTCTGACTTCCCTTCATTAGATTAACAAGCCAAGCATCTTTGACAGAGAAAACAACTAGAAATCAAAGATTAAATGACCAGTAAAGGCTTAAAAAACACTGGATCCCAGTGAGTTAGAGAAAGCAAAGTAGGAAGGCAAGGTACTAGAAATACACAGTCATGATATTATGGCCTCGTGTTACATTTAGCTGCTAAAGGGAACTTCCCAAGGCTAAAACTTCATTTTGCTAGACTTCTATTGAGTTTCTTGTCCTTTCTAGCTTCTAATTTTCCCGTCTGAAAAATAAATGGTAATGATGGTACCCTTCATACTTTTGCTTTGAGAATTAAACATAGTAATATATACATATATATATATATTTCATATTATATATATATAATATGAAAAAGTAAAGAAGAGAGGAAGAAAGAGATAGAAAGAAAGAACAAAATAGAGAAAGAGAAAGTAAGGCTGCTTAATAGAATGGTATAAATTCAAAGAAACTTCTAGGCATAAGCCAATAGATTTCTTCCTATTGTTATTTATATCACTTGAATGAACACAGTAGGCATGCAACATCCAGTTCTCTGGGGACAGCACCCTGAGACTCTGCAAAGGGTTAGATGTCATAACTACTCTCCTCCTCCTATCTCCTTTTAGCCCCACCTCTTTCTTCTTCTTTTTTATTTAATGGTTCACTTATTTTTAGTCTATGTGTATGAGCATTAAACTGCATGTATGTAAGTACACCACACGCTTACCTGGTGCCCACAGAGGCCAGAAGAGCATGTCACTGGATCATTTGGAACAAGAGTTACATATGATTGTGACCCACTATACTTACTGGGCCAAACTGAAGTCCACTGTAAGAGCATTGAATGTGCTTAACTGCTGAACTATCTCTTTGGTCCCTCTTTGTTCTTTTTTAAGCTATAGTCTGTACCCAGGGCTACTACAACTTTTTCATATAGAGTGGCCTTGCCATAACACAGCCTTTTTCTGGTGTTTTGTACCCATCGTTCTATTCCCACATCATCCACATTAATAGTTAATGTTTGTTTGATTTAAATGCAGAGTTGCAAAGTGCATTTACAAATTCTAGGTAATTTCCATTTGAAAACAGGATGACTCATTAAGGTCCCTTCTTCTGGTAAACATACAGCAGGCAAGCCTGGTTGGTGGGTTTCCAATGTCTGTAACTTCCAGGTGCTCCAGACAGAAATGGTGCAATAGGAGCTGCCTGACACTGGCTTGAGAAAAAAGCCTTGCTATTGACAATAGGGTGGTACATTGCCTGGAAACCGGTAGAAGGAAGCATCCTTGGCTTGAAGTTGGAAGGTGCCATGCGCCCTCTGCTGGCTCCCAGCCTGCTCCTCCTGCCTTCCGGGCTCTAGCATCCGCAGCTGGAGTTGAAGAGATGTCTAATGGTAAATATGAATAAGAGGAAGTAGTTACTGAGTTCGGGAGGTCTACAGGTCAGCATCCACAAAAGAGCTCTTCCACACTGCAAGCCACCACACCTAAGTCCACCTGACTCTAATCTTGTGCAGTTGGGAAAACACAAGGCAGATCCCTGGGTGGATGGCAGAGAATCTGTTTGGCTGCTGAGTCTCTGACTGTGACATCAATTTGAAGGGGCAGAACATCAAAGCTACTTCATAACCTTCACCATTGTTTATTAATGCTTCTCCCTGCCTAAAACAGTCGCCTCATTATTATGCCTGGGAATACCACCCTTGACCTCGTTTGTGAAGAAAAGGAAAGAAGAACACTGGGAAATAATTTCTTTCAAACAGACATGCTGATGAAAAGTCACTCTGTGCACATCCAGCTTTCTGTCTCTTGCTGAATTTTTAATCTTGTTTGTGTTGGATGTGTCCCCTAACCCTCTGGGTTTTTTTGTTTTTTGTTTTGTTTTTTTTGTTTTGTTTTGTTTTTTTGACTATTGATACTTGCCGAGGGGTTATTCTATTCTGAAACTATAGATTTTGTTTGAAGGAAGCAGACACTGCACCTGGAAAAGCTAGCTAGAGAAACAACAATATTATTTTACTAACTCCCTGGGTATAGTCCCTATTCTTCACAGCTTGCATGAGAGATTGCACTCATAAGAAAACACATTTTCAGTGAGCAATTACAAGTGAGAGACTTCTCGCTTTGCTGAAAGGCATTGCTTTTAAATGGATGCCAAAGAGTGATGCTTGTATACTAGGACTGGGAAGGACATTATGTGTTTCAGAACTGCTTAAATCACCCCCTGAAACTTGGAGTGTCGAAGGGGAGTGGATGTCTTCATGTAAAATTTAAGAGACATACTGAGACAATATCTCCGGCAGCAACAGTTATTTCAGAAGTTCCAGTGTGATTAACAAGTGTCTGTTTCATCTTTTCCTCTGTTTCAAATCAGGCCACAGCCTCACAAATCAAAATAGCACAAAGACTTTCAAAAAAGAAAAGATGAGATTTCTGTCGACCTTTTTTTCTGGTTGAGTTCAATTATTGGCCATACTGTTCATATACTTTTGATTCTTAGCCAACAATGATGAAGTAGAGAGCCTGGTTCTTTTAGAGATCATAAAAGATTACTAAAGTCAAAATGGTTTGATTTCATTAATATTTACTTCGATTTATTGGCCAGAATAAAGTTCAATGAAGTAATAGGTGTTATAATTTACAGTCAATATACAATAAATGCCATTGCTACATTTGAATTCTGTATGAACATCACATTCAAAACCTGGATTTCTCAGGCAAAGTACTCTAAAGTGTCTATTCAGAACTCTAGGATTCAACACCTATACAAAGGAGTGTAAGTAGCCCAGAGGATTGACTACAGATCTGTAATCAAAACCAACAGTTTCAGTAGACTCCACATTCCACACAGGGCTTTGAAAGTAGAAAGCCCCTCAGTGATGAGCTAGTTCTTCGACATCTGTATTGATCAGATAATGTGTGGTCTGATCAGATCACACATCAGATGGTAGGCCACCATCCCCAAAGATGGCTTATACATGATAAACTTTTGCAATATTCTCAGCAGCTAAGTGAGCAATTTCTATATTCCTGAGTGGGTCTTTGGATGGCTCATTCATTCAGTCCATCACAGTAGGGGGTGGGGCTAAAATCTAACAGTCACTTCTTCAATAGAAGACAGAAATGTGGCAACGTAATACTCATAATATATCAAATCAATACTATAAAAAAGTGATAGAATATTTTCAGCTGAGTTCTTTCATATATCAGTTACTAGTCTCATTGTGTGTCTCCCAGAGAATCAATAAAAATGTCATGTGGAAGTAAAAAGACAAAAAGAGGAGGTTTTATTTTTGACTTATGTTTGAGTGGATACCTTCCCTTTTGGCATGGAGGGCATGTGGTAATGTGTAGTATCTTATAATATTGCATTCACGGTCAAGAAGCAGAGAGATAAACAATAGTTTTCAGCCCAAGTTCTCCCAGTTCAGGAGCCCAACTCGTGAGGAGGTGCTGCACATATTCAGGGTGGGTCTGACCTCTTTAGTCAAACTTATCTGAAAACACTATCATTGACAGACCCAGAGTTGTTTCCATGGTGATTGTAAATTCAGGCAAGATGACAATTAAGATTAACTATCATACTAATACATCTGGGAAAGGAACAAATTTAAGCTTATTGAATCATCGTGAAAAACACATGAAATAACCACTTCTAAAAAGAAAAACACATTAAAATGCAATTACTCAGACCATTTGGAAATGAAAATATTTCCCTATGTTAGCTTCGAAAGTGAACTCCATAAAGACATTATCTTAATAATTAATTAGCTTCCTTGCTATAAATGTGTTGGACTTGAGAAATGTGCCTTCTGTGAATGTACTGTATATCGATGCAATCTCAGTGACATCAATTGTCATTTTAAAGTCTGCCTTTGATTACAGTGTATGAGTTTAAAATGCAAATTAGGTCACAAATATTGTGTCTTGCTTATGAATGTCAGCAGCACTCTTTAGCAGATACTCGTATCTTTATTTGACAGCAATAGCAAACATGCTCAAGAACGCCCAGAGAAATCTGGTGCTCCAGTACTCAGAAGTTAATACAGGAAGATGGAAAATTTGAAGACAGTCAAGGCTACATAGAAAGACCCTGTTTTGTTGCGTGTCAAGTTGGGGTAGATTCTCTTCTTGCTAACAAAGAAAGATTGACTTGTATTACAAAATTATCTAACAAAGTCAAATTCCAAATTTCATAGCACGTAAACTAACAAAGATACTTTGCCAAGAATGTGGGAGAAAGAACTGCTAAAAAATTAACATGTTTGGCAAACAAAGATGAGCAAGAGAGATGATTCAGTGGTTAAGAGTGCTTTTCATAAAGAGGACCCTGGTTCAGGTCCCAGCACCATGTGGCAGCTTACAACTATCTGCAACTCCATTTCCAAGGGATCTGATGCCCTCTTCTGGCCCCAGGAAACTGCAGGCATATCATAACATGCAGACCAAAACTCCCATACAAATAAGGTAAAAATAAATAATTTTATTTATTTATATGTATAGTACACATATTTTTCTACTTATGATCACTTTCAATTTTTTTCAGAGTGTTCTTAGAATACAAGTGATTTTTTTACAAGAATGAGTAGGTAAAATTAAAGAAAAAATAATAGAATGGGTGTATAGATGGTATTGCTGAAGCTAGCTGTGTTATTAGAAAATACCAGGAAAAAATTTAGAAAGAGCATGACTCTACACAGTTGCAAATAACCATGTCTTGCCAACTTGGAAGTCCACAAATCCAAACGCCCCCATGTCTTAAGTACCGTAGTCACTACATTCTCCTCTAGAAATAGAAACAGAACCCACTCTGTATTTATGTCCCATTAGTGGCTAGGTTTTGAAAGTCAAGCCAAGAGGATTCCAGAAATGAAAGAGAGGGAGAAAGAGAGAGAGAGAGAGAGAAAGAGAAGCTTTTGCATGAATCATCTGTTATGAGCCTCTGTAAATCTACATCATTACCAAAATATGACCAAAATTGCTATATAAATACCCGAGAACTGGAACGGAAAGAAGAAAGAGGGTATTATGTCAGATTTCAATGAGTTTGGTACAGATCCAGCATTAAATGGGGAGGCCATGAAAAGTTTCCAATTGTTTAATTCTTGAAGATTTTTTGTTTGGTTGTTTGTTGTTTTGTTTTGTTGTAATGATAAGTTGAATTGAGCATGACATTGATACAGAAGACTCATAACACAGATAGCACCCCCATGTTATGGCCATAGTAGTGTTCAATGATGCCACCCTCCACCGCCATACACTTTAACTTGACATAAGACAGTTGGTATTTTTATAAAATATTAAGGCAAGAATACCATTCACGTTAATCACAACCTTCAAAAGAATGACTCCTCATTAATTTTTATACATGTTGGCTTAATTTTCCTGTGGGACCTGGTCAGCCAAATTACATCCAGCACTCAAAAAGTAATGATATAAATAGGTATCTCAATTCCATAATTCTATACACATAAGTCACTTGGAAAAAGACATACTTTAACTTTTTCTATTTTATTCCAATTTTTTAATTTTTTTTTACTGGAAAGGCATCTAGAGAAAACTGCCCTGGGTGTTGAATAGTAGTGTTCTATATTTTGTTAACTCGTTAATTATGACTTTGTTCTCTTAGTTACAATCAAACCCTGGACACACATTCATGCACAAATATCTCATTGCCGTTGATGCCCACAGAGGTTTAGAGAGTGTTTTAACCGGAAGTCATGGAAATTCCTACATGGAATTTCTGAACAGCTTTCAGGCATGTGTGAATTCACTCACACTATTCTGGGCTTTCAAAAAATAATAAATGGAGCTGTCTTTACACAGACATGTGCAATATTTTAGGAAAAATAACATTGTAAGTATGTGGAATGGTTAAACAATGTAAAACACCATTTGATTAATGTCCGATGTAAATGTTATACATAGGGACTCATAAAGAGTTCTAAAAACAGACAACAGTGTGGAGCCAAATAGTTAACAAAAGATTACCCAGAGGACTTGAAATGAATTGTGACATTTGAGTGAGAGACCATTCCCACCTAGAAAGAAACAAGATTTACTTTGTACAATAGTTAAAAATCCCAATGGACACCTTATATAAAACCTAAGGGACACATGAAGTTGTAAAACATACTGCACTTAGTGTTGAATAATTTTAAACTGCACCTGTTAGCTAAGGTAAAGAATAGTGTATTTGAATTCTGTGTGATCCATGACTCCAAAATTCAAGGACAAACAAAAAAAAATTAACTATGAAGAGGGACACTGGACCTGGTGGCTAGCTTTAAGTAGGACATTATACCCAAATAAGTAACTTTAAATGTAATTGATATTGACTTGGTTGGAGAACAAGAAAACCCACTGGGATATAGAAATATTCTGCCTTGAACTAAGTGGTGAAGATTGCACAGTTACAAAAATTCACCAAGCCTTGAGGTTGTGCACTTGTAAGTCACGTGGTATTAGATAAATGAATAAAGGTTGGGGTCTGTGAGAGGAAACAGGATTATTAGGATAATATAAATTGAACAGTGGAAAAGGCTTACACAACTGCCTATCCTAACTCCAGCCTTTACAAACCCGGCAGTCCTCTGCTGTATATGAGTTGGGGACCTCATATCAGCTGGTGTATGCTGCCTGGTTGGTAGTCCAGAGTCGGAGATCTCAAGGTCCAGGTTAATTGAGACTGCTGGTCCTCCTATAAGGTTGCCCTCCTCCTCAACTTCTTCCAGCTTTTTCCTAATTCATCCACAGGGGTCAGCAGCTTCTGTCAATTGGTTGGGTGTAAATATCTGCCTCTGACTCTTTCAGCTGCTTGTTGGGTCTTCCAGAGTGCCGCCATGATAGGCCCTTTTTTGTGAGCACTTCATAGCTTCAGTAATAGTGTCAGGCCTTAGAGTCTTCCCTTGAGCTGGATCTCACTTTGGGTCAGTCACTGGACTTTCTTTTCTTCAGGCTCCTCTCCATTTCCATCCCTGCTGTTCTTTCAGACAGGAACAATTATGGGTCAGAGTTTTGACTGTGGGATGGCAACCCCATCCCTCATTTGATGCCCTGTCTTCCTGCTGGAGGTGGGCTCTATGAGTTCCCTCTCCCCGCTTAGGGCATTTCATCTAAGGTCCCTCCCTTTGAGTCCAGAGAGTCTCTCACCTCCCAGGTCTCTGGTACATTTTGGAGGGTCCCCCCCAACCTCCTACTTCCCGAGGTTACCTGTTTCCATTCGTTCTGCTGGCCCTCAGGGATTTCAGTCCTTTTCCCCCACCCAATTCCAGATCATGTTCCCCTCTCCCGCCCCCCATCCCCTTTCCCGCCCAGGTCCCTCCTTCCCCCTCTTGTGGTCCAAACTAGGTAGGAATCAATTCAGTGACAACTTCTGGAGAAGTGCCCATCTTACCCAAGACTGAAGTACAAAGAGGGGGTAGAAAGTAAACACTGAAGGAAAGTCTTAAGGAGATAAAACTTAAAAGCACAAAAACAAAGAAAAAGAATTTTCAGAGGTCCATCAGGTCTGTGAGTACCAAGTATGGACCCTGTGAGTTCATGGACAGTTTTTGTGTCACTCACAGTTTTTGCTTTAATCATCTGGGAGAAAAAAAAATTATACTTCAGTATGAAACTGTGGAGCTAGTTGGAAATTTCCTGCCAAGAATGAAGCAAAATGTAAACTGTTGAAGTAAGACACTGACTGGAGAAATAAGAAGTAAAACTGTCTAATCCTATTAGATGTGGGAATTCGAAGAGAAAAGAGAAGGAGGAGAGGGAAGGGAAGGGGACAGGAGGGGAGGGAAGGCACCACAGTGGACCCTAAATTGAGACTAAGGAGGTAAATTTGGCACCGGGAAGATTTTACTTTGTTATGCACTGAGGTTGAGCACACAAAAGTCTTAAGAAGAAATGTATACCCAGCAGCTGGAACTAAGAATATGGACATTGTGGACCTCAAGGAGGACAAGGTGATGATGCCAATTCCTAAAGAACAGAACTGTGAGAGAGGAGGTTACCCTGGATGTCCTGTGTGCAATGCCCTGGGAGAAGAATGCACCCAGAGATGCATCTTGACAACACTTACTCTACCATTTATTCACCAGGTTGACTTCTTTCTGTCTCACATGTCACCCAGAGATTTATGGACACTAGCTCAGGGAAGTGGCAACATTCTTAGTGTTATGTCCTTAACTTCATTCCTGGCCTGAAAACAGTGCCTTTTAATTAGACAATATGCAATTCTCTTCTCAAAGTCTAGAGAGGTCCACAAATAGAACTCCTCAGTGTTTTCTTCATAGATGGATGCTAAGCCTGAGAAAACAAGAAATGCCATTTACAGACTTACTTATGCTCCAAAGTAAATCCAGTTCCTAGCGTGTCTGTGTTCCTCTGTGAAGACCCAGCCTTCTCCTTAGTATCCCTTTAAAGCAAGGAATAACCAATTCTGCCAGACAGGTGTATCCAAGGAAACTTAGAAACAGCCTTCTTCCCTGGCTATGATCACATTATTACATACCAAATTGAACCATGACTGAAGTGCATCAGAAGCCTGAAAGCATAAATATAGTGCCTCATCTCATCAAAGGGATAGTGACTCCTCCCGACTCATTAGCACGGTTAAGGTGAAGCCATCTTCCTGATAGGACCACTGGCCAGGTGATTTACCTGCCCAACTGAATTAAACATTTTTATTATTAATTTTTTGCATTTTTGAGATTATAATAAAATTACATTTTCCCCTTCACTTTCCCCCTTCTAAGCCCTCCCACATTGAAATCTCTTGCTTTTAAATCATAATCTTTTTCATTAATTATTGCTTGCATATATGTATATGACTATATATATTTATTCCTAAATATACCCTGTTCAGTCTATATAATGTTACTGTATGCATGTTTTCAGAGCTGACCATTTAGCACTGGACAACCAATTGTGGGTTAACTTTTAAGGGAAAAGAGAATTACATGTCTCCACTCAGAGGCAGATTCCAATATTTTGGGTAGGATACAATAAAACTTTCCCTTAATGACCCTTCAATATCTCTGCAATATTCCATCTTCTGAAGAGATAACTCAAAAATAATTTAGGAGATAGGCTGAAACTGGGGAATGGATATAACCCATTTTTACCATGAAAATTTAGATGCTCTATTCCAGAGATGTTCACAGGCAGGGATTAATGTCTGGACTGAAGTAGTCATTGCCATTGAATATAGTACAGGCAGGGGTGCTCATTTAGAAGGAGATAAGAAACCAGAGCTCCCTTGCTCCCTTCTGTCCTCCTGGCAATAGTACCATAGACATTCTTGGAATTTCTTTTGGGGGATCCCCTTCCCAAGTTTGACTAACCAATCTCTCCCTCTTGGTCTAATCATTCTCCACCTCCTCTGAAGTGATATTTAAGGAAGTGAGACGTAGCTCTCTCTATCTGGTTTCTTCAAGGTAGGTAGGGATGCCACATATAGTAACTGTGGTATGTGCAATTACAATGGTGCTCTCTAGAGATCCCCAAAGCATGTTAACTGTCCCATTTATACAAGTGCCACTTGTGGAGAGGAAAGGAAGTGGTTGATTGGTGACTGGATAGAGATGTGAGAAAAAAATAAGGAAAGGTTAATACAAAAGCTTAATGTGGGGGTGCGGGGATGGAGAGATGGCTTCATGGTTCAGAGCACTGACTGCTCTTCTAAAGGTCCTGAGTTCAATTCCCAGCAACCACAGGCTAGTTCACAACCATCTGTAATGGGATCTGATGTCCTCTTCTGCTGTGTCTGAAAGGAGTAACAGTATACTCACATTAAATAAATAAATAAATAATTTTTTTAAAAAGCTTAATGTTACAACCTCCAGGCAGAAGGCATGACAAAGGACATTTTTAAAGCCCCATAGAATCTCTTGATGGGCTCACAAGAACATCTCTTCCCTGACTTTCCTCTACTGGTTTTGTTTTGTTTATGGTGGTTAGGAAGGAGTCTTCACGGCTGAACTCGAGAATGATGATGAGTTCAGGATTCACTCTTAGACACTTAGATAACTCTTGGTGTGCTATAATCATAGTGTGAGGTTCCGTCATTTGATATTTATGTTAAAACAATAGTGAGCCCATCTCTCTTGGCTGCAAGTCCTTTATGTAATTGCTAGAGTCTTGAATTGAGCCAAAGTCATGATGGTCTTTATCTGCACAGTATTTTCTTTATTAAGAGAAACATCATAGTGATAAATTGCTGTCTAAATAACTCTCATGTGTATCTAGGTCTAATGTCTGGGGAGTGAGATCCCTTGGACTATTAAAAAAGACATAGCAATCATTTTGGTCTTTGGTTGTACTTTCCTGATGGGTGTTTAAGACCATGTAGTTGGCCCAAATTAACCTTATATTTTTACTGTCAAGGCCAGTTGAAGATCTGGTCCTCAAGGATCATTTATCTTAGAAGGAGCCCCTGGCTCATTTAGCTAAATTTTAAACCAGTTGTTCCACATCTATTGAGAATGAGTCAGAGGCCTTGCTTGACAATGTCTTTGCTTGGCAGCATTGAGGACATTTTCCTCTGTTTGACTCTCCTCCTTGCAGAGCAGACTCTGGTTAAAATCTGCCCAGGGGAGTCTCTATAACCTTTCTCAAAAAGAGGACAGATGACTCATCAGAGCTATAGGGTACTTTAAGACATGTTCCACAGTGTCCCAGGACCTGGTAGATATTGGAGAAAAAGGGCCAAGAAATTATACCTTTTACTTCTTACAACTACATTTGTATAGACCTTCTAGTTATTGAATCCCAGAACACCAGATACATCAGTCTCATACTTTTAACTTTAGTGCAATATTTAGATGATGCATGGATAAAAACCAAATACTTTCAGATAAGCCTTAATTAGACATACATGATTATTCTTTTAAGCAGAACTCACTAATTATTACCAAAGCAGATCAACAAACTTCTTAAGAGAGTTCACAGATTTAAGTAGAGGTTTGAGTAAACTATGACCTTGGCAATTTTAATATCGTATGTATTATATATCATCTCTAAGTCTCATCCTTTACATTCCTGACATAACTTCCTTGGACCTGCATGACTTGTCTAGGCTTTCTAGCTTTGCCTTATCGTTCCCATTCTGGAAATAGCCAGCCATCTCACAATAAGGTCTTATCATCCAGAAATGCTTCCTCATGAAAAACTCCTTAATTTCTACATCTTTTAAGCATTTCCTTCTTCTACTTTCTAGTTTCCTTTTCTTTCATTTTATTTCCTAAGAACACGAGACATAGTAATATTAACAGATAAATTTACCATCTTAAGAAAGTTAAATCCAGACTATATACATAATAGGATAAATTATGAATACCTGCAAACATACCATTAAACTCTGAAGATTCGTAAGTTCCCAGGCAAACCCATAGAAAACACAAGGCAGTCAAAGTCTTTTTCATGTTTTTACCATCAAGGCAATGACCTACCATAGTCCTGCTTTTGGATTTGAATTAAAGCAGGGAGCAGAAAGATGTAGCATATTAATAGCAAAACATCATCAAATGGATGTTTAGAACATCAAGTAAAGAGCAACAGAGAAACCCTGTTAAAACTCTAATATTGAAATTAGTTTTGGAGATATTTTTGGCAGAGTCCTATCTATTCTCTTAGTTATTGAGTTCCTGTTAGCCATTTTTGTAACAGGCATCTTTATATCATGAGACAAACAAAAGTGAGACTCAAATTTGTCAAATATTTCTAATAAAAGTAATATAATAAGATGGCAAAAATATGCACATATGATTTTAGAAGCGAGAAAAACCTGCATGTAATTTAATGTTGACATTATGATTCACATCTATTGTGTGTCTTTTCATGAGGAAATATCAACAAAGATTCTCTCACCACAGATAAAGCAACAATAGGCCAAAGAACTTATTCTACCCAAGTCCGGCATGGTGAGCAAAGGAGTTAACTGAGGTTGCAAACAGGAACATGGGTGACTCAAAGGTAGAGCTCACAGCAGCATGGGTGATAATGACATTAGTCTGTAGCAACAGAAGGCCCCTGCATAAGTTGCAGGCAGCTCTACTGAATCTGTAATCCCCTCCACACACCGATAGTATGTTGCATTTATAACTCTGGGGTCTTGTGAATCTTGTAAGCTTCAGGAATGCACTGAGACTTCTAATTCTTCCACAGCCTCTAGGGAAGAAATACTCCACAACAGTGTCTCACCACCAGGAACATATTGAACATATGTTCTTCCCTTTTTTTTTTTTCGGTCCTAGAAACCTCAAGGAGGTTTGGAGATCAGGAAAGAAACATTAAGGTCTAAAACTAGAACACTCAAGAACAACTTTGGTTTTATTCTTTATCAAATTCACAGGAACAAAGCCCTAGAAGAGTAACATAAGAAAGTCGAACCATGCTTTTTATTACATTAGTATGACATATCTCCACATTTCGCCTCTGCTAATTCTGTGGTAGACCTTATTAAACTGTAGAAAAAAATTAAAGACTAGTACAAAAAAAAAACCTTTGAAATATATGATGAAGTGACAAAACAGAAAATGACTTTTATTGAGAAAGCAGCATGAGCTTAAAAGGAATGTCAACCACCAAATTCAACCTTCAGCTTCAGTGGGATATTAATACAAAAAAGTTAAGAATGTTAACTGTAGCCAAAGGAGGCATTTGAAAAGTGCTATCGGAATAATGAAAAGGAAGACATTTTGAAATGCTACAAGGATGATGGAAGTGTTTTTTTAGAAAATTATTCACAATTATTGTCCAAACCAGTGATGAAAGTAAACACATTCACTGTGCCCACCACCAAACACAGGACCTCCCAAAGACTCCAGCTCCAGGCTGTAGAGGTGAATGTTTTAAGTGAGCTTCCTGTGATCTAAGCCTCAGTAAAGCAAAAGGGACACTTTTGCCCAGAAAGGACACTTGCAGTGTGTATATCTATTCTATGGCCTCATCCTTCTGGGGAGTCCTTTGTTCTCATGAAATTTTAGAATACATTTTTTTTGTAGCCTAGAATCAAAGTCTCCTGGGGAGAGAGTGACTTCAAGAAATACATCATTAGCCAGTTGTCTGTCTCCTGCCAGTGCTGACCCTTCTTGAGTCTAGGATGAATATTTTCCGAGAATAGAGAGTTTGGGCTAAATGTGAAAAAAAATTTAAAATTGCTGTATTGCTATGTTGGTTTTTCTTTATAATTATGGTTGAGTTATTCCATAAACCTAGCTGCTGGAGTAGTCTTATGATGACCATACAGTCGACTAATTTGTTATTCATAGGAGAGAATGGCAAATGGACTACAGGACTAAAACTCCACATGCTGAGGATGCTAGTTAGGTTTTCCAGAAACTTTTGGTTAGGTTTTTCCGAAGGAACTGGCCGAGAGGCAAAGTAGAATTTGAGGTATCCTAGAAATAGCATGAGAAAATGCCTCTCCAGCCTTATTTCCATCTTAAATAATGAGAAGAAATATGTGTTGAAAGGGGACCGTTTGTGTTGGACTCAGCAGTGAGAAAAGGGGAAGAAATATGGAAAGAACAGGACAGAAGTAGGCAGAGTGTCTGGAAATTAAAATGAATTCATGCATGGGTATAGAATTTGAACAGCTTTGAAAACCATAGGCTTGTACAAACAATAGTGTACCCAATCTTGAAAGCTAAAACTCAACCACCATCATTTGCCTTGTAAAGTAATACTACAGAAAGCATCCATCCAGGACCTCGTTTGAATCAGAATTACACATATTTGCATCTTAAGCTTATTGCAAATTTTTTTAATTTGCATTTATATATATATAGTCTGCCATTGTCTTCCAACTTTCCCCCATCCTGGCTGGAAGCAAGAGAAAGGGTTTCACAGAGAATAAATTCAAGTAGACTCTGGATCAACTGAATCCACATTCACCTTCAAAATTTCTCCAGCCTCTGAAGTTCAACACTACCATGAGCAAGAAAAAAAAATATGGCAATCACTGACCATGTGACACCAAAGACAAATGACACTGTCTAAAATAGGCATAAAAATGTCACCGTGCCCTCTCTAAAACACAGATCTCGTGTATCTTGTACATAATGTACCTATTATAAAGACTTTCACGAATTCACAATGTTTAATACACAAATGAACAGCTGATGCTGCATCAACACACCATTGTCATTTGCCTGTAACTCACCTTCAGAAAATCACATAAAGTGGCTTCATTGTACTGTGTTCTGCTTGTCTGCCCCATCTAATCCCGACCCCTGGCAACCACTGATCTTTTAAGTGTCTTTCCAGTTTTTCAAATGTCACATAGCTGGAATTCTCTGATGCAGCCTTTTCCATGGCTTCTTTAGCATGGTAACACACGCTTTCTTCCAGGTCATTCCCTCAGCCTGACAGTGTGTGTCTTTCTCATGTTGAATAATATCCCATTGCCTCAATGTGCCATTGTTTGTTTTACCATTTGGCTATTATTGTTCTTTGTTGTCTCCAAATTTGTTATTGAGAATTAATGAAGCTGTTTGGGTGATAAAATTTTATTTATGTAGACACTAAGAAACATAAGAGTTTCTTAAGACATCACTAATCCATCTTCCCTAGTGACCATATACTATATTCCCACAGAAGTTAACAGGAGTTCCTAACCTATATCCTACTCAGTGTTTGGCTTTACTGTTTTAAACCTTAGCCATCCTAGTAGGTATGCAGTAGCATGTTATTGCTGTTTTGATACCCTAATGGCATGATCCTCAATAACTTTTAAAAATCCAGTTTGCCATCTGAGTGTGTTCTTTGGCAAGGGAGCTATTTTAATATTTTATTCATTTTTAAATAAGGTATTTGTTTTAGTGTTTTAGATTCTAGTGTTTACATTTTTAATGCAATAGAGAAAGAAACTACAAAAGCACATTCATTGTGCCACCTTTTCATCCAACCTAAATATTACTTGAAAAAATGCTTCAGGTAAAATAAATAGCATATTTACTTCCTTAATACTATAAATACATTAACCAAAGTTCTCACTAAGTAATTCATTGGATGCTGTGTAGGTATTTCCTTATAACAACCCTTTTCATGGACTTCTTGCAAGTTTTTCTCAACAAGTCTATAAACTCCTTTAAAAGCTCTTTGTAACATAATTTAGGAATTGTATTAGAACCTTTAAAATGGAGCCTTTAATACAAGAGTTGAAGTTTCATATTACAAACTAATGATGTCATATAGAATTGAATTGATTTCAAAAACCAGACAAGGAGGGGAAATATATTACATTGTCAAAAGAGGAAAAAACACTTTCTACATCTATGTTTTTTCCTGTATCATCATATAAAGAACTCTCAGATTTCTGCAAGCAAAGGAGGTGCAATTGCATGTAGATTCAGAGACACTGTGATATATCAAATATTGACAGTTTTAAGCATCTAATCCTTTGTTGTAGAGGGCCACGCATGGTCATCTGGCAACATCCCCCATCTTATTACATTTCTATAGGTTCCCTTTAGTTTTTATGACGTTTCCAGACACTGCCAAATACAGGGGATAAATCTAGTACTTGATGGTACTAAAAGCTAATTTCTTCTCATAGATAGTCAAAGATTTTTTAAAGTTTCTTTTAGTTTAAAGAAGAGATAACAAGGAAAATGCACCACACGTCTTGTCTTTTATTCTATATAAGGCAAAAATATGAACTGTATAAGAAATAATCAGTTGCACATAAATCTGTCATTTTGTTCAAAGGACTGGTCACAACAAATGTGGATGAAAAATGTGGGGTTTGTGGGTTTTCATAATCACTTGTCTCAGAGGCGCAGCTGAGAAACATAAATCACAGGATGGAGTCTAGTACTGTTGAGTAGCACAGGAGACTGAGATGGATCTCACCCCCAAACAAAAGTAATGCTTCTCAGAATCACATCTGTCCCATGCAGCAACTTACATGCATTAATTTTTAAACCTTTGATTTTTATCCCTTTAGTATTACTTCATTACACCAACAGAGTTACAAGGGTATCTGTGAGGACAACATCCTTAGAATAGATGGAGAAAGGCTCAAGTCATGGAATGGAAATCCAGGTTTGCATCCAAAGTTTGACTAGATCCTTGGATGTCATCTTCCCTCGCATCTGTTTCTTTTCTTCCACTTGGAAGAAGATAATACTGAATAGAAGGATGCATTGTGGTTCTCCAGAGAACCAGAACCATATGCAATGGGATTTGTTTATAAAGTAAAGAGGCCGAACAGTCCACAATCAGATGGAACAAGAAAAGGGAGGGAGGTGGCATTGTTATAATTTCTGTAGTCCAACAGCCTAAGAAAGAAAGGTCCATATTACTGATCAAGGTCAATCACACCACTGGATCAAGTAATACAAATAAAATCTCCCCCCAAACATCTAACAGACACACTGTAAAAACAGCTTTAAGCAGCTATGAGGTCATCTCTTAGCCTAGTCAAACTGATGGATAATTTAATGACCACAATGGACATGATCTGGTGTTTCTTTAAAGAATTAAGTGCTCATTCATTCGACAAAAATTTATCAGGAACCTATAGAGCACCTAATGCTGCTCTTCTCATGAAAATTTGTAGGAAAGCATCATACACATACAAGTAAATAAGAAAATAAAGAATAAATGGGAGTTTCAAATAAAGATGATAGAACAAGACAAAAATTCAAGGAAAGCAAGAAGCAGACTGGGTGTGTGTTCAATCTATGCTATCAGGTATACCAGTCTCTTGTAGGCTACTAACTGGCTGCCTTTGGATAAGCTTCTCTGCTTTCTATGATTTTGAATAAATAACAGAATAAAAAGATGAAATAAAAGAATGAGGGTGTGACTACTCCCAAAGTATGGAGAAGATTTTTGTAGTAGATATGAAAGGGAAAGCTGGCAGAAGGAAGAGTCCAAAGTGAACATGGCCAGCGGACTAAACTGGACCATGAGAGAAGAGAGCGGGAGGAAGAGCAAGAGAGGAGCCACAGGACCAAGAGAGGTAGCCTGTGGCAAAATGGCTGAGTTATATAAGGATAAGGTGGGGGAGCAGAAGCCTAGCCATTGGGAGGAAAGGTTTAGATAGGAGGCAGCTTGAGAAGTGCTGGGAGGAGCCACAGGTAAGACTTATTCGGGGTTTAGACCTCACAGTAACCATAAGCTAAAATAAACTCAGATAATTGTGAGTTCACAATAAAAAAAAAACTATTATAATCACATCATTGAGACTTAAGTAATCCAAGTTGTAAAGTTTGAATATGATAAGTCTCAATGCTTCTATACTTTGCTTAAAGTTCAATCTTAAGAAACCAGCTCTATACTGAATCAATAATGACACATTACATGCTATGTTTAGTCTGGCTTATTTCTGAGAGTACACTGAGCACTACAATAAGATATACCCCACATTGTTCGTAAGACTTAGCAGACACCTTGAAGACAGGCCCCAGGCTTGTAGATCATTTCTTGAGCATTTTTAAATTATTGTTAAAAGAGCCAAGGAGAAACCAATGAAAGTGCATTTCCTGCTACTTTCTTTAAGTTTACACTTCATTTTTTTTTCTAAATTTCTTTCCTTTTCCCCATTCCTTGCTAGGTTTTTTAAATATAACAGAATTAATTTGAAAGTGGACTGATCAGGTCTCAAATTATGACCTAAAAATAAAATGTTTTAATACAAAACAAACATATTTACTGACCATTTCCAGGTACTATTGACTAAGGTATAACATGGTCTCTAAAATATGAAAGATTTGAGAGGTACAGACATCACAAGATGAGTGTGGATTAGAAATAAAAAAAATCAGAATTCTAACATTATTCTTGTAAAATAATAAGAAAATAATGAGCTGTTCTGAATATATGTACATATATATATATATATATATATATATGCACTGCTTTATATCAAAGAATTATTGTTAGAAACAACTTCTAATGGACTAATAAAAGGTCTGAAGAAGCATTGGTTCATTACTCTCTTATACAAGTTTTCTTATACATTTCATTGATTATATTAATCATCTTTTTATTTTAATATGTATTAGAGTGATGGCATCAGATCCTGTGGAACTGGAGTAACTGACAGCTGTGACCTGCCCTGTGGGTACTGGGAATTGAACCTGGGTCCTCTGGAAAAACATCTAGTGCTCTTAACCACTGACCCATCATCTCTCCAGCCCCTCACTGACTAAATCAATTCAATTTTATTACCTAACGCATTCTCAGAAAACTCCAGATTTCACTTTTTTAAATATTGAGCACGGATAGCTTACCACACCCCCAGCATTCTTCTAAGTACCTTATATTAATTAACGACGAAATGGATGCTTCTGGTAGGACCTTCATTTAATAAGGACACAACCATGAAATAATAAATAACTCAGGTTCATACACTGTATAGTCACGGAAAGAAGACCCAAAACCTGAGCAATTTGATCCCAGCATCCACAAAGTGAGCCCCTGTGCTATGATGCCTCAAACCATCAACAAACTGCTTAGTGTCAGTGTTTTCCAAGTCATGTGACTTTCCCCACTAATAATAACACTGAGACATGGTTCTGTGAAAACTCCAAAAAGATCCATACCAATTTTACTAATTTATTACTTTCATAAACAATAAAGGAAGCCTTTAAATATAAATATCTCTGGTCTCTCAAAAACTGGTATGTGGCTGCAGTTTTATTTTGTGAATTGTTTGGTTTTGGCATAGCCTTAGTGTAAACAAATTGCTTGGTACCATAAATTACCTGCCTTAGGAGAATTTGACAGTGGACTTTAGTAAAAAGTACCACACTGGTACTTCAGTATTTATTTATTTATTTATTTATTTATTTATTTATTTATTTATTACCTGCTGGTGCATGGGATCACTGGCCAGAGAGGGAAGGAAAGAAGTCAGTAAGAATGCAACAGAAGAGAAAGTGAAATTTACCAGTGATTACAAAACCAGATACTTCCTTCAGCACGCATAAGTAGGAGACAGAGCTACTCCTGAGAAGATGGTATTAGAGAAGGGATATAAAAAGAGAGTTCAAAGAAATGAGAGAAGCTGGGAAATGGCTGCAAGGAATTCAGGAAATACGGGTTGCTTTTCATTCCAGATTCACCATGTTTGATCATGTGTGTCTTCAAAGCCCTCACAATCAACATAAAGCATGAGCAATGGTCGGTTTCCTCGTTTCCACCCTCCACCCAGTCATTATGTTTTATGAACACTTGGGCTGTGGAAAGGATGGAATGGCAGGACATCGTTTCAACAAATCCTTTTCAGTATTTCTGGGAAAAACAGATACATTGGCGTACTTTGTCTTATGAAAAAAAATGATAAATTTTTACATAAGTACTTTAGGAAAGGGGCTATAAATCGGTCGATTTGAAGACTATTCTGCATAAAGCAGCAAAATTTTATGTTATGTAAGTATCACTGAAAGGAAATATTTGTGCTGAAAGCAGACCGATTCTGATGACTTGGGAATAAAAGCACATTCACCTTTGAAAAATGTAGTATGAAGTTAACTATTAAGAATCCCACTGTTATTTGAGATGTTAGTCTCCCCGTGGTTTGAAGAAATAACCAGGTTAAAGGAAATTCAATGAAAGTTCCAGCTCAGTTAGAAGAAAAATAATAATAAACCGGGGAGCAAGGAAAGCATTGTATATTCCAAAGGAGGAACATATTTTTCTCTGGAGATGGAACCAACTTTGCTCCAAAGATTTCTTGGGCGAGTGATCTGTGTCCTGTCCAGGTTCACACTCTCATGGGTTGCAATGTCAACCATAGTCAATCTATAGACAATGGCTTTCCTAAAGTAAACTCCAAGTCGTGAAGGTCCCAATCCCCACTCCTCTCTAGCTTTTTCATTGTTATAGTCTGTCTACACTTATTGAACTTTGCTAAGGAAGGAAAAACTAAAAGGAAGCAACCACGCATGCTCAGCAACTCCTGTACCTACATCAGAACTAAAATAAACTTTTTCCATCCACATTTACTCAGTGCATTTGTCTTTACTTCAGTGAGATAAAACAAATAAAAATCAGAGTGGATTTTTCTACAACATTTAAGCTGTCTGATGATCTCTCATAATATTCCAATGTGGATTCCTTGCTTACATTTGAGTTTTTACTATAACAACCACTGTAGTGGTGATTATGTATTATTCTATACATAAAAACTCTACACTGAAGGGGAAATGCTTATATGTTCGTTCTATAATTCCATGCATTTTAGTGATGCATTAATATGTATTAATGAATATCAAATTAACAAACATTTTTCAAAAGGATATAAGCTCAGTATATATCTGGAACTTTTCTCTCTAGGGTTTCCGGAATCACACATATGCCCTAGTCACAGCTTTATACCATTACCTCATTGTACAGATAAGAGAAAAAAACTTAGCACTAACATTTATTAAGGCTGATAACAATAGTGACTCCCCAACATGTCTGTTGTAAGAAGGAAATGGAATAATGTGCGGAGAAGGACATAATTTCACACCTAGCACATGACAGCCAATCAGCAGGTCTGTCTCTGCTAATATTGTCACTGCTACAGCCAAAAGCATTTTACACTTCAGGGTAGAAGGTTTCTCCTTGTAGTTCTGCTGTAGAACACACAACACAACATAGTGGTTCTTGAATGATTTTATTATCCTGTTGCTTCAAGTTTATTTAGGCTACAGAATCCCAAGAGACTGGTTTTTGGCCTCTGAAGCATGCCTACCTCATGATCTCAATTGTCTAAATTTAGGGTAAAATGGGAATTGACCTGATTATTTCCACAGCCCAGAATCTTGAAGAAGATGAACTGTGACCACCACCACAGTCATTATGTGAACACAGTTATAAATGAATTAAAATAACCCCTCCTACCAAAATACACTCCATAGAGTTGTAAGCCATGAACTTCAGCACATACAAATGTTTACCCCGACATTCTTATCAGAGTACACAGAATGTGTTCAACATGTTATTGATTTTACTCAACTAACACTTATTCAGCATCCACTACGGGACAACGCTAAGTGAGATTCCTGGTGCCATTAGGGTTTGAAGAGACATCTCTTCCTTAGTCTTGCTTGATGGAATCAAATCATTTAGCTGGTCACCAAAACCTTGAGTCCCTGAGGTTTTCTCAGACGACGCTTTTGACATGAAAACTCCACCAGAGAACTCCTACAACTGATAACTTCAGCAAAGTGGCCAGATATAAAATTAACTCAAGCAAATCAGTAGCCTTCCTACACTCAAAGGATAAACAGGCTGAGAAAGAAATTAGGGAAATGACACCCTTCACAATAGCCACAAACAATATAAAGTATCTTGGTGTGACTCTAACCAAAGAAGTGAAAGATCTGTATGACAAAAACTTCAAGTCTCTGAAGAAAGAAATTGAAGAAGACCTCAGAAGATGAAAAAATCTGCCATGCTCATGGATTGGCAGGATTAATATAGTAAAAATGGCCATCTTGCCAAAAGCAATATACAGATTCAATGCAATCCCCATCAAAATCCCAACTCAATTCTTCATAGAGTTAGAAAGAGCAATTTTCAAATTCATCTGGAATAAGAAAAAAAAACCCAGGATAGCTAAAATTATTCTCAAGAGTAAAAGAACTTCTGGGGAAATCAGTATCCCAGACCTCAAGCAGCACTACAGAGCAATAGTGTTACAAACTGTGGGGTATTGGTACAGTGACAGGAAGGTAGATCAATGGAATAGACTTGAAGACCCAGAAAGGAACCCACACACCTATGGTCACTTGATCTTTGACAAAGGAGCTAAAACCATCCAGTGGAAAAAAAGATAGCCTTTTCACCAAATGGTGCTGGTTCAACTGGAGGTCAGCATGCAGAAGAATGCAAATCAATTCATTTTTATCTCCTTGTACTAAGTTCAACTCCAAATGGATCAAGGATCTCCACATAAAACCAAACACACTGAAAGGAATAGAAAAGAAACTGGGGAAGAGCCTTGAGCACATGGGCACAGGGGAAATTTTCCTGAACAGATCACCAATAACTTATGCTCTAAGATGAAGAATTAACAAATGGGACCTCATAAAATTACAAAGTTTATGTAAGGCAAAGGACACTGTCAATCGGACAAAACGGGAACCAACAAATTGGGAAAAGATCTTTACCAATCCTACATTCAACAAGGGCTAATATCCAATATATACAAAGAACTCAAGAAGTTAGACTCCAGAGAGCCAAATAACCCTATTAAAAAATGGGGTACAGAGCTAAACAAAGAATTTTCCTCTGAGGAATACTGAATGGCTGAGAAGCACCTAAAGAAATGTTGGACGTCCTTAGTCATTAGAGAAATGCAAATCAGAACAACCCTGAGATTCCACCTCACACCAGTCAGAATGGCTAAGATCAAAAACACAGGAGACAGCAGGTGTTGTCAAGGATGTGGAGAAAGAGGAACACTCCTCCACTGCTGGTGGGATTGCAAACTGGTACAACCACTCTGGAAATCAGACTGGCAGTTCTTCAGAAAACTGGGCATGACACTTTCCCTTTATATCACTCCTGAGCATATACCCAGAGGATTCCCCCGCATGCAATAAGGACACATGCTCCACTATGTTCATAGCAGCTCTATTTATAATAGCCAGAAGCTGGAAAGAACCCAGATGTCCCTCAACAGAGGAATGGATACAGAAAATGTGGTATATCTACACAATACAATACTACTCAGCAATTAAAAACAATGAATTCATGAAATTCTTAGGCAAACTGTTGTAACTGGAAAATATCATCCTAAGTGAGGTAACCCAATCACAAAAGAACACACATGGTATGCAGTCACTGATAAGTGGATATTAGCCCAGAAGCTCAGAATACCCAAGACAAGCCGGGCGGTGGTGGCGCACGCCTTTAATCCCAGCACTTGGGAGGCAGAGACAGGAGGATTTCTGAGTTCGAGGCTAGCCTGGTCTACAAAGTGAGTTCCAGGACAGCCCAGGCTACACAGAGAAACCCTGTCTCGAAAAACCAAAAAAAGAAAAGAAAAAGAATACCCAAGACACAATTCACATATCAAATGATGCCCAAGAAGAAGGAAGGAGAGGTCCCTGGTCCTGGTAAGACTCCGATGCAGCAGTGTAGAGGAATACCAGGACAGAGAAGTGAGAGGGGGTTGAATAGGGAACAGGGGGAGGGAAGAGGGGTTATGGGACTTTTGGGGAGGGGGAAACCGGGAAAGGGGAAATCATTTGGAATGTAAATAAAGAACATATCTAATAAAAGAAATAAAAGAAACACTATATGCATTTCATATTAGAGGAAAGACTATCATCACACAGTTAACTTACAGATGATAACCACATGATAGAAAAGAACCAGACACTAAGGAAAACAAGGTAGGGGCCAGCAAGATGGCTCAGTGCGCAAAGGCGCTTTCAGGTCTGACAACCTGAGTTAAGTCCCCAGAACCCACATGGTGGAAGGAGAGAGTTAACTCCTGCAAGTTGTTCTCTGACCTTTTGCATACAATGGCATATCTGTGCCCACATATGGGATAAAAATAAATCACAATGTGCTTTTAAAAAAAGAAGGAAAGCAACACACTCTTCTGAAGCTCAGAAAGCATAGCCTTCCTTACTTTTGAGTGACAGGAAGAAGTGAAAGTGGTGAGGTAAAACAGACCAGATTATAGTCTGCCATGTGGGATTTAAGGACTTGACAAAGTGGTAAGGGCTGTAACAGTGATAAAAAACAGAATCAACCACAAGATAATATTTAATTTTCAAAGCCTCAAAAGCCTAAAAGCTTCTAAATGTAACTGATGTCCAAAAGTAAGTTAGGTTTGCCTTGATTCTGCTTCAACACCACAAAGACCATGGAAGAAAATCCCAGGGACACTCTCTGAAAGCCTCAAAGCCTTTTGTGAAGCATCTGTTTTACTGAGTCTATAGGCAAAGCGGTACATGATGAAGAATGGGAGAATGTTTGAAGGTAAAATTCAAGAAGACCCATCACAGCAAGAACAAAATGAGAACAAGGAGAGTTGTGGAATCGTACCCTCTACTTGGAAATTTAAATGCTCACAAGAGAAGTAAGATCAGACTCGATGTCAGAGCCAAAGGATCTTATAAAACTTAGTCTGATTTTTTTTAAAATATCTTTATTTTGAAGATAGGGATGCTGAAGGAGCGTTTGTGATAAAGTCTCTTTCCTAAGAGCCTTGTCCTTGTCATGTATCAGGGCATTTCACAGCTTCAAGGTAACCAAATGTAAGCTTGCTCAAACCATTGCACAAATACACACTTAATGTTTGAGGGCACACTTGACTCACCATATATATAGTTTGTGACCGAACACTTCAGAAAATCACTATAACCGGCTCCAGAGTTTCAGTGGAACTGTAATGAATGACTTTCAGAAGAAGCAGTGCATTTTATTTGTTGGGTTAGAGTTTCAGGACCTTTGGTAAATAAACAGATGAAGCTAGTAAGTTGCAACTTGTACTTGAGCCATCTCTAGCTGCTGTGTCTCCACTGTCGTTCAGATCTAAAATGCTAATTCCCGTTCCAGAACTTGTGAGCACACCCTCTCCTCCCTCAAGTGTTAGCTAATTTAATAAACTATCATCTCGTACATTACAACATAAGGGCAAGTCAGTGGCAAGAGTACTTGTTGCTTTTGTACAGGGCCCAGGATCAGTTTCTAGCACTCATGTTGAGCTACACACAATTGTAACTCCAGTTCTCAGGGTCAAGCGCCTCTTCTGCCCTTCATGAACAACTACACACATGCAGTATATATGCATGCACTGAGACAAATTAACATATGCATTGCCATGGTTTGAGACTGGTCCCCATGGGGGTGGGGAGAGGGGATTCATATATTTGAATGGTTTGTTGAACAGTTCATGGAACTGTTTGGGAAATGTGGCTTTGTTGAAGGATGTTTGTTATTCCCAGTTATTTGCTCTCTCTGCTTTATGCTTGTGGATCGGATGTAACCTCTGAGCTAGTGCTCTAGAATCCTGTCTACATGGCTGCGAGCCTGTCTGCCTGCCTGCTGCCATGTTTCCCACTATGATGGTCATGGACTCACCCACTGAAATGGTAAGCCCCAAATAAATTCTTTCTCCTATAAGTTACCTTGTTTTGATGTTTTTTTCACAGCAATTTAAAAGTAACTAAAACAGAACTCACTACTAGGGAGTGGGGCTATTGCTGTGAAATGCCTGATGATACACTGTCATTTTGAGGAATGTGGAAGACTTTGAAACATTGAACTGGGAAAATGGTTGAATGCTGTAGGTGGGACTTAACAACTGTTCTAGTTGGAGCTTGGAAGACATAGTTCTAAGAGCCGTGTATACTATAAAGGCCCAACTCAAGAAGTTTGAGAGGATAACAATATTACACCTGGGCTAGTGGCAAATCTTGCGATACATTTAATAATGTAGTTGCTTTTGTCTTATTCTGAGAATCTACCTGAGGCTAAATTGAAATATTTTGGACTAATTTCATTGGCAGAGTAGATTCAAGACGCCTAATATTGACTCTATGGTGTGGTCATTAGTAATCACTCTTACACAGGTCTACAAGGAAAAAAAGCAAGCAGAGGAAACAGAAATACAAAATGTACAGTTTGAGAAGAAAAAAAATAGCATCAGAAAGTTTAATGTTGGAGTCAAGGGTGTGCTGAAAGAGATGCAAAGGATGATAGAGAATGGAATAAAGGGAGTGGGGCCTTCTGCAAAAGGCCCCAGCCACCTGAGCTTGCAATTTATAAAAAGAAACAGCTTAAGAAATTATGTGATCATAAAAAGAATTGAGAAAACAACACGTAATTACATCCTCAAATGTAATTCAAGGAGGGTGTCAGGCTGTATACCAAGCAGCCAGCCACAGAGTTCTGGTTTTAGAGTCCTGAAAGATATAAAAGTAAAGGAGTTGTGGAAGCCACTGAGGCAAAGTATGTAGCCGGAGAATCTCTGCACAGAGGCTCAGCAAGACCACTGTGTAAAGCTGTGGAGGTGAATCCTGAAATGGAAGATGTCGAGGATGCCAGAACCATGAGATGGCTAGCAAGGAGAGCTGCAGACAGGGAGTAGAAACAGCTGAGGAGTAAGGAGTGTGTTGCAGCAAAGAAGAAAGCAGACAGCCATCTAAGCCCTTGGATGTAAGACATGGAATTACTGTTTGGAGATTTCCCTGCTGGTTTTGGTCTTGCTTTGGATTTCATTATTATGCCCAATTTTCCCCTTTGGAGTGATAATTGTGCTAACTAGTTTTATGTCAACTTGACAAAAGCTAGAGTCATTAGAGGGGAGGGAGTATCAAGTGAGAAAAATGTCTCCGTGAGACTGTATCCAAGTCTGTGGAGCATTTTCTTAATTAGTGATTGATGTGTGAGTGCTCAGGCCATTGTACAGGGAACCACCCTGGAACTGGTGGTCATGGGTTCTATAAGAGTAGGCTGAGCAAGCCATGAGGAGCAAGGCAGTAAGCAGCACTCTTCCATGGCCACTATAACAGCTCCTGTCTCTGAGTTCCAGCCTGGTTTGAGTTTCTGTCCTGATTTCCCTCAGTGATGAACAGTGATGTAGAAGTAGAAGCCAAATAAAACTTTTCTTTCTCTGAGTTGTCTTTAGTCATGGTGTTTCATCACAGCAATAGAAACCCTAACTAAAACAATATATTCTGTGGCATTGTACATTGAGAGTATGTAATTTGGTCTTTCATTTTACTGGGAGTTCAAAATTGAGAAAGACCGGTTTGCTTCCCAGAAGAGATTTTGGACTTTGGGCTTCTAAACTGTGTTGGGTTAGTGAAATATATTGGGGGCTTTTGAAGCTAAACTAAATGCAGTTTGCATTATGGTATGACCACAAGCATAGGGGGGCTAGGGTGTAGAATGTGGTGGTTTGAATGAGAATGGCCTCCATAGGCTTATATATTTGAATGTTCCGTCCTCAGTTGGGGGAACTGTTTGGAAAGGACTTGGAAATGTGGCCTTGTTAGAGGAGGCAAGTCCCTGTGAATAGGCTTTGAATTTTCAAAGCCTGAGCCATTCCCAGTTAACTAACTCTTTCTGCCTTGTGCTTATAGATCAGCATATAAGCTCTCAGCTACTGCTCAAAGACCATGCCTTCCTTCCTGACATGATTTATGGACTCACCCTCTGAAATTGTTGCCTTAGCCATGATGTCTTATCACAACAATAAAAAAAATTACTAAGACATACACATAATATTTAGTCTAAATAAGTCTAAAGAAATAAGCTAGTTGTAGGAAAAATGCTCTATGACCCCACATTCTTCATTTTTTCCTTCAAATTTATTTTCCCACAATTTACTGACCACCATCCACCAGTCTATATACACTGCTTATTTGCACCATTTTCCTATCCCACACATAGCATAACATTTGTGTGTACAAGTCAACTACTTTAATGAACCAGTGAATAAATTAGTTTATAAAGAGGTACATGCATGAGTTTTTTAGTCCAACATTCTTAAAAAGATTGCTAATTAATAATCATTGGTTTGATATGAATATTCAGTGGTGTGTTATAGTGAGAATGAAGGATTTCTCTAGATTAACCTTCTTACATGGTGATATCATTCTGTACAGTGCTGGTTTATAGCCATACTGTATAATCACACCATGATACTAAATCTTTATGAGAGAAAATTTCTACTTACATGAAAAACACGTAATTTTAAAGGCAGTTGTTCTAGTGCTTTCCACTTTTGATTTCTGTCCAGAGTTCAACCATCTATCTTTCAATTAAGATGCAATTGCCCAGACTACAACCTTATTCTTTGTTCATATACTAAACCTAGCATTATCCTTGAAGTCTCAAAGTGTGTTGGAAGAGATGGGACGTGTAAGGTTCCTTATGCTGTGTAACAGCACACACTGTTTCTTCATGCTTTGCCAACTAAAGTCTACAATGAGAAAATAGGAAGAGAAAAAGCTGCTTCTAAAAATAATGTCATTCATTCTATATGTCCATTCATTCACTTGATTCACGTTAGAATTTATTTCAAAGTACACTGTTATTTTGTTTCACAGGAATTTTAATATGCTAGGACTCAGAAGACTAAATTTAACTTTTCTCATGGTCTGCCACCCCAGGCTTCAAGGTTTTGCCACAAATGCCCAAGCTAGCTTACCAGTGAAACCCATGACTTAGAGTAAAGCTGTTGCTTTCACTCATGTTCTAAGTGAGTCCCGCCATAAAACTACTTAGATAACATTCTCCTTTCTTTTCTTATTTTTTGCTTTTCTTATTTTCTTTTATAAAATACACCTGACAAGATCCTTATGAGCAATAAAAACTAGAAAGAAGGCACTGTTGCTGGCCTTTTGCCCCTTTATTACAATCAATGCTGGATCTCTATTATGAGAACAGTGGTCTTCTCTTATTTGAAGGAAACAACTTGTTGTTCCATTCTATGAAATATAGTCCAGAACTCAGAAATTCTGGGACATGATGAACTCTGTTATGGTTTGGGTCATAGTATTCCACTGTCCTCCCTGCCACAATCCCAAGCTCATGTGAGAAAGGTTTGGTGCCCCAATGCAGCAGTGTTCAGAAGATGGGGCTTTGGAGAGGTAATTGAATTGGAAGAAACTTAGCCTCATGGATGGATTAATCATTTATATATGTATAAAGTCATGAGCTTCCGGGAAGGTTTTGTTATAGGAATCTTCACTCACACACACACACATACACACACAGACACACACACACACATACATCCTTGCCTCTCTGTCAGCCATTGCTCATCCACTGTATGCCCCTTCAGTGTTTTTTCTGTTAGCAAGACATCCAAGCGACTATGAATGAAACCTCTGAGATTGGGAATGAAAAGAAATCTCTCCTTCCCTAAGTTGATGGTCTTAGGCATTCTGTCAGCTGAAGTGATAGAGAGCTGATTAACATAGATTTATCAAATATAGAAAAAGATTACGAGGTTCTTGACTGAGATCATATGGGTAGGATTAAATGGTGTCTGAATGAAGGACAATTAGAGTCAGTTTTGTGTTGATGCACATGATGTATATGGCAGACATCTGGAAATATTGTGCTGTGTAAATGGGCACAAGAATGCTGCAAGGAGACCCGAGCCTCCTCTCCACATGAGATTCAAATGAAAACAGGTAACCTTATCCAACATTTGCTCTGGACTAACAAGGTCAAGTAGTTTATACACATGATCTTACTTAGTCTTCATATGAGCTCCTAGAATAGGAGCTATTGTTCATTTTATACCTACATAGTTTATGTAGTATATAGTTTATGTTAGTCTCAACAACCTGCTCTAAAAACATACCATAAAATTAGTGACATAAAATGACAGAAAACTGTTCTTTCATAATTTTCAGGAGTAGAAGTTCAAAGTGCAGCAGACCCTTCTCCCTGGAGGTCTTAGGGAGGGTTCCATTTCCTACCTTTCTCCCAGTTTTCCCTGTATCTCAGTAATCTTTGGCATGTTGGTCTCTAAGAGTAGCAAGACTCTACGTTTCTTTATAGAATACTGTCCTTTTGTGTTGTCTGTACATGACATCTATGAAGGCTATACTTAGTTGTCAACTTGACTACATTTGGAATTAACTAAAACCCAAAGATAGAGGACACACCTGTGAGCAATTTTTGCTTAATTTGTAGTGGGAAGCTCTACTTCTAACATGAATCTTTAAGGTAGGAAGATATGCCTATGTCCAGATTTTTTGAGTTGGGAAAAGCTATCTCTAATCTGGGCTACAACTTCTGCTGTATAATGACAAGGAAGAAAAAAAGAAAGCATTTGCTCATTGCCTGCTTAATTGCACCTGGATAATGAGTCTATGCACCCCCCCAATTGGCATTAGAGCCTATTTCTTTAGAATTCCACCATATACTAAAGATAGACCAGTTGAGACATCCAGCCCCATGGACTGAACTAATGAACTCTTGGACCTTCCATTCATAGGCAGTCACTGTGTGTGTGTGTGTGTGTGTGTGTGTGTGTGTGTGTGTGTGTGTGTGTGTGTGTGTTGTGTGTAGCGATAGATAGATAGATAGATAGATAGATAGATAGATAGATAGATAGATAGATAGATGATAGATACATACATACATACATACATATTTACATACAGAAAAAGATAAATGACAGATGATAGATTGATAGATAGATAGATAGATAGATAGATAGATAGATAGATAGATAGATAGATAGATAGATAGATAGATAGATAGATAGATAGACAGATAGATAGACAGATAGACAGACAGACAGACAGACAGACAGAATATAGAGTCCTACCGCTGCCCCACCCCCGGCTTCTAGTCCTTTCTCTGGTAAACATAGGCACAGACATGATTCCTTTTATATTGTATTCCTGTTTCTTTGCATTTGTTTCACCTGCCTGTACTCCTCTTTTCCTTCCTTCTCTCCTTCAGATTAACAAAAGGTTTCATTTTCTTTCCTCTGTTGTCTTGTGGGTAGTACAGTCATTCCTAATTCTTTACTAAATCCCACAAACTACAATTTTCATATCTTCAAACAAGGAAACTGACAAGTGCTATGCCCAACTTCTCAACTCCGCTGCACTAAGGACCTCCAAATGCGTTGAAAAGGAAGCTCTGGGTGGTGTTTAACTAACCTCAGTCCAGTTTCTTCCTGTCTCAGTTCTCATAGCTTGGCTGCCTGGGTACCTTGCCAATACATTCAAGCACACTTCATATTTTCCCCAGCTCTGCGGTTTGTTTTCGGACTGAAGATTGATTTTATACAATCTAATCTAAATTCCTAGAAACAAAACCTTCCGTCTAGAGTTGAATCCCAATAAGATTTTAGTTTTAAAAGATGAAGATGGAAAGAATAGTAAGCAAAAAATGGGAGGCAACAGCTTTAGCAGAACATTGGAAAGCACGTATTAACAATGGAGGAAGAGGCTTTCCTTCCAAACTCTTGAGATTAAACAAAATTGAATGAGAAAAATACTTTACTATATTTAAAAAGGCAATAGGGCTTTTAAAATACAGTGAAGAAATGTTAAAAGTTTAAATGTTATAATAAATTCCAATTTATCAAAAAATAGAAAAAGAGAGAGAGAGAGAGAGAGGGGGGGGGAAGGAAGGAAGGAAGGAAGGAAAGCCTCTACAACTGCAATGGTAGAGCAGATCTTTAACAGTTGAAGAAGAATCCCCCAAGGGCACATGTACAAAGTGTGGGAGTATTAAAAGTGCAGGAAAAGGTACTGTACTTAAAATAAATTGGGAATAATCACATTTGAATAAAAGAAAATGGACTCAAGGTACAGGCATTATAGGAGATAAAATGCCATTATATAATAATAGAAGGTAACATTTGCCAGGAAAATTATAATATTCTGTATTTATATGCACTAACTAATATTAAAAGAAAAAAGTAGTAGAAATACAAGAAGAAATTTGCAAGAATCATTAGCGCTGTGGAATATTCTATTGTGACCTTTTGGTGGTTTTGAGTTTAAGCAGATAAAGCATTGAAGGCACAGAGCACAGCACTTGTCAGGCTGTGTGGGGCTACAGTGCATAGACAGATGGGCCTTACCACTGCAGCAATGATACAATGCAAGCTTGTTTCTCACTAGTCAGTCCCCAAGGATCAGAGGTTATTAGAATCCTATAGAGCCATCAGGGCCCTTTCCATTCAGCTTCCCATAACCTCCAGAGTAACAATTTAAAACTTGAACAAATGGGCAAATCCAAGACCCTTCACTAGGAAGGACAGGACAATTCTTTGGAATTCAAATGGCCTTTGAAACTCATTTGAAACAGATAAAAATGTAATCACATCTCAATTTTTTTCAAAGTATCATATAAATTAAATTAAACACTACTGGAAAATATAAACTAAAAGACTGAAAACTATTGTAATAATGAACAAATATCCCATGACTGAAAACAAAAAGTCAACATCAAGGAAATTAAATTATTTCAAAGGAAGAATGAGAAATACTACTACAATATGCACAGCAGCATCCTTAGAAATAGACACATAGCCTCAAAATGCATAAGAAAAGCAGCGACATGAAAATAAATCAACTAAGCATCTGTCTTCAAACAGATGAAAAATGAAAGTGAAAAAAAGCATCAAATACCCTAAAAAGATAATAAAGGAAGTAGTAAATAATAGAATAGAATAGAAGGAAAAAGTAAGATAGTGAAATTAATGGCTCAACGTACATAAATCTGCTTCTTCACATAAGCTATTAAAACTGGTAAGATCCTGAAAAGACTAAGAAAAGGAAACATACATGCTCACACAATCCTTCCCCCATCCTCTCTCCCCTTCTCCTCTAAGTGAGTGGGAACCCCTGGCACTTCAAGTTTCTGCAAGGCTAGGCGATACATCTCCCACTGAGGCCAGAGAAGGCAGCCCAGCTAGAAGAATATTCCACGTACAGACAACAGCTTTTGGGATAGCCCCCTGCTCCAGTTTTCTGGGATCCACATAAAGACCAAGCTGCATATCTGCCTCATATGTGTGAGGAGGTCTAGGTCCAGCCCATGTTTGTTCTTTGGTTGGTGGTTCAGACTCTGAGGGCCCCAAGGGTCCATGGTCTTCCTGTACAGTTGCTATCCCCTTACAGGCTGCAATCCTCCCTCCTATTCTTCCATAAGCATCCCCAAGCTCCATCCAATGTTTGGCTGTGGTCTCTGCATCTGTCTGAGTCAGCTGCTGGATTAGAGAAGGCAACTAGACTCCACTAATTCCTTCAACAGTTAAATCAAGAGAACAAATGTAATCTTCAGGGTGAGATGACATGCATATTTTATATACTCATTTAAAAACATTTTTGTGCATGTTTTATACACATTGGTAGGCTATGAAGGTACAACCATATATGACACAAGTTCTTCCAAGTGCTAACTTCAAGATGTAATTTCAATAATAGACACTGAAGATGAAGTTCATTCATAACAGGTGTTCAGGAAGTCTAGTAGCGATCTGAATGTGTTCAGGCAGTAAAAAGAGTTGAATTACTGTACTCTGAGCACAGGGTCCCCAATGGGGGAGCTAGAGAAAGAACCCAAGGAGCTGAACGGGTTTGCAGTGCCACAGGAGGAACAACAATGTGAGTCACCCAGTACTCCCAGAGCTCCCAGGGACAAAACCATCAACCAAAGAGTACACATGGAGTTACCCATAGCTGAAGACTCATAGACAGCAGAGGATGGTCTTGTTAGACACCAAAGGGAGGAGAGGCCCTTGGTCCAGGAAAGACTTGATGCCGTAGTGTAGAGGATACCAGGACAGGGAAGCAGGGGAGGGTTGATTGGGGAAGGAGAGTTGGCTTATGGGATTTTCGGGGGAGGGGGGAACCAGGAAAGGGGACGACATTTGAAATGTAAATAAAGAATATATCCTAACTTCTTGAGTTCTTTGTATATATTGGATATTAGCCCTCTGTCAGATGTAAGGTTGGTAAAGATCATTTCCCAGTTAGTTGGTTGCCGCTTTGTCTTTTTGACAGTGTCTTTTGCCTTGCAAAAACTTTGTAATTTAATGAGGTCCCATTTGTCTATTCTTGATCTTAGAGGCAAGTAACCCTATTAAAAAATGGGGTACAGAGCTAAACAAAGAGTTCTCACCTGAAGAATATCTAATGGCTGAGAAGCACCTAAAGAGATGTTCATCATCCTTAGTCATTAGGGAAATGCAAATCAAAACAACCCTGAGATTCCATCTCACACCAGTCAGGATGGCTAAGATCAAAAACACAGGAGACAGCAGGTGTTGGCGAGGATGTGGAGAAAGAGGAACACTCCTCCACTGCTGGTGGAATTGCAAGCTGGTACAACCACTCTGGAAAGCAGTCTGGCAGTTCCTCCAAAAACTGGGCATGACACTCCCGGAGGATCCGGCTATACCACTCCTGGGCATATACCCAGAAGCTTTACCTGCATGCAATAAGGACACATGCTCCACTATGTTCATAGCAGCCTTATTTATAATAGCCAGAAGCTGGAAAGAACCCAGATGTCCCTCAACGGAGGAATGGATTCAGAAGATGTGGTATATCTACACAATGGAATACTACTCTGCAATTAAAAACAATGAATTCACAAAATTCCTAGGCAAATGGTCAGATCTTGAAAATATCATCCTTAGTGAGGTAACCCAATCACAAAAGAACACACATGGTATGCAGTCACTGATAAGGGGATATTAATCCAGAATCTCGGAATACCCTAGACACATTTCGCATATCAACAGATTTCCAAGAAGATGGAAGGAGAGACCCCTGGTCCTGGAAAGACTGGATGTAGGGGAACGCCAGGACAGAGAAACGAGAGGGGGTTGAATGGAGAAAAGAGGGAGGGAAGGGGGCTTATGGGACTTGCGAGAAGGGAGGAAATGGGAAAGGGGAAATGATTTGGAATGTAAATTAAAAAAAAATAATTAAAAACAAAACAAAACAAAAAAAGTATTTTATATATATATATATATATATAAAAAAGAATATATCTTAAAAAAAAAAAGAAGAGTTGAATTAGAATTAGCTCTGAGACCAGAACAAACGGTAGGCAAGACTGGAGATCTGAGAATGCTGAGGAAGACTGTTTTCAACAGAGAAAGCCTCATCACTGACTTTATTCATTAGCTGTGTGTTGCTATAAGGAAAAGCTTGAGGCAACTAAATTAGAAAGGAAATTTTATTTGTTTCAGGGTTTTTGGAGGTTCAAGTTTATAAAAGGTGTCCTTAGGTGGCCTTCCATTTCTGAGGAGAATGGGAGGACTGGAGGATGGGGAGAAGGGGAGATGAGAGGGAGGGACTGGGAGGGAGGAGGGGAAGCAATGATCAAATGTAAATTAAATACATAAATCAATTAAAGAAGAAAGGTGTCCTAATTTATGTGTTCTCTGGTGAAGATGTTGCATCACGGTGCATGCATAGGAGAAAATGGTAGAGTCTTGAACAAGAGCAGAGAGAGATTATAAGCCAGATCCCACAATCTCTTTCAAGGACATGTCCTCAAGGAGCTAAGGATATCTCACTGAGACATATGTCTTTTTTTCTTTTACTGTAAAAAATATTTTGACAAGTTCATACATTCATACAGTTGTCCAATGTATTCTTAACGTATTCACCCTGCATTATTCTCTGTAATTCCCTTCCTTTCCTTATGAATCCCTTCTATTAACTAACCTCCCAGAGGCTATACCATCCATGAAAATGACCCTCCATGACTATACCATCCATGAAAATACCCCTTTCTCTACCAATCGTTAGTATTCTGTAGCCTCTCCAGAAGTGGTGGAGCCTCAGGGGTGTCTCCTCTCTCTACAAGGGAATGTTGCATGCACAGTGCTGGGCAGGTATCCATTGTCTTCATGACTGTCATGCTATGTCATAGCTGGATGGCAGGTTCTGATACATCCCCAGACCCTGCATTTCTTGTAAACAGGATAAGTCTGGGGTCAAAAGTTTTGTGGGTAGGTTGGTGCCCTAGCCATTCTACAGAGATGATTTGGCCTGCCTTGAAATTAGAACATTAGATGCTTACTAACAGTCACTCTCAGTCACGACACTTGTATGACTTCTTTCTTTGATTCTTTTTCTCTTTTGTGCTTTGCCCTCACAGCTTCACAACTAGCATCCTGCTAAGTAACAAGTTAAGCATCTTGCTATGAAAAGGGAAAATTAAGACATCAAGTCCACTTGATGACAGGTTCACCGAGAGCATACATTTGGATGAAGTGATTCAGACAAAGTACAATTTCCATGAGAGATCAGAAGCCTAGTGTCTTGTTGGTAGAGAAAATTAGACTTTAATGGAAAGTGAATACATTACATAGAAAAATTATGGGAAAACCATGACCCTAAAGTGCCCCGACCTTTAAAATCTGAGCAAAACACTTCTAAGCATAGTCCAAAAAAATATAACATTTCTTGGTTCATTAGTTGATAAGTCAGTTTGAGGAACATTAGCACACGTATCTCTGAAGCTGAGCCAAGAAAGAAATTGAAGTTTCCATGGCTACAGAGTTCAGCGGGGAAATGAGAAGGCCATTAGATACATTGCAGGCAAAATATCACTTCTGGAGTCTAATTTCCTTTGTCACCAAAGACAGTTTTCCTGTGGAGAGAGATTCAATAGCGGTATGACAGAACAAAGGAGTCCCCTGAACTGCATTCCTGAGAAGTAGACATTGAAAGTTGGAATAGTGTCCCAATAGTTCTTCTTTCTTTCTTTCTTTCTTTCTTTCTTTTTTTCTTTTGTTCTTTCTTTTTTTGCTTTATTGAGACATTATTGACAAATAAAACATGTATATTCAACACATACAGCATAATATTTTGAGAGAATGTACATTCTGTGAAAATACTGTCACAAACAACCTAATGGACATATCTACTACCCCGTACGTCATACTCATGTAAAGGTATATGATGGGAAACCTGGATATCTAGTTGTTTTATAAAGTATGTGATTTTTTTTAGAAGTCTCTTGCTGTGTCACCAGGCTCATCCTGAACTTGTGACATCATGTCACTTTCCAGCCCCAGCCTAAGAGATACCTGGAGTCATAAGCATACATCATAATATGTAGCTTTATGATACATTTATTTTCAACTATAATTAATAGGACAGAGTTCACTCTTTCCCCTGCAGTTCTAGCCACAGAGGCAGGGTAATAAAGTTATGGCAGTTGTAACAATAGAGACACTTCATTTTCAGTCTCCCAGGTCAGGCTTCTGTGTCTTGCTTGGCTAGTGTGCTATAAACTGTATTTGCCTTATTGCTTCCTCTATATTCCCTCCAACCTATCCACCAGGAAATCTAACATTTCCTGCACAACTATAGCAGCAAACTGGAAAGTAGAGACTTGTCATATCCATATACCCTGTAAATGCATAATTTGTGCCACAGTATTAATCTGAACAGATTCAGAGACAGGGCTGGTATTCTAAAATTTCAACCAGAATATGTACAAACATTGATGCTTCTGAAAACAGAAATGATGAAAACCAGAAAAGGGCAAGGTCTCAATTAAAAAGGACTGCATCACAGTATGCACTCACTGGTAAGTGGATATTAGCCCAAAAGCTCAGAATACCCAAGACGCAATTCACAGAACACATGAAGCTCAAGAAGAAGGAAGACCAAAGTGTGGGTCCTTCGATCCTTCTTAGAAGGGGTAACAAAATACTCATGGGAGCAAATACAGAGACAGAGTGTGGAGCAAAGACTGAAGGAAAGGCCATCCAGAGACTGCCCCACCTGGGGATCCATCCCATGTACAATCACCAAACTCGGACACTATTGTGGATGCCAAGAAGTGCATGCTGACAGGAGCCTGATATAGCTGTCTCAGGGGGGCTCTGCCAGAGCCTGACAAATACAGAAGTGCATGCTGGCAGCCAACCATTGAACTGATCACAGGGTCCCCAATGGAGGAGCTAGAGAAAGGACTGAAGGAGCTAAAGGGGATGGCAATGCCATAGGAAGAACAACAATATCAACCAACCAGAGCTCCCAGAGTCTAAACCATCAACCAAAGAGTACATATGGAGGGACCCATACAGCTCCAGCTGTATATGTAGCAGGGGATGGCCTTGTCAGGCATCAATGGGAGAAGAGGCCCTTGGTCCTGTGAAGGCTTGATGCCCCAGTGTAGGGGAATGTGAGGGCGGAGAGGTGGGAATGAGTAAATGGGTGGGGGTATACCCTCATAGAAGCAGGAGGAGCGAGAATGGGATAGGGAGTTTCTGGGGGGGGGAGGAATCAGGAAAGGGGATAAAATTTTAAATGTAAATAAATAAAATATTCCATAAAAATAAAGAGAGAAAGAGAGAGAGAGAGAGAGAGAGAGAGAGAGAGAGAGAGAGAGAGAGAGAGAGAGAAAAGAAAAAGTGCTACATCGATTAGATCTCAGATGTGTCAAACAGCATTTAGTATGCCAGAATTTTGACAACAGAAGACATTCTGGTATTTGGATTTGTTTTCTCATTATTTATAAGGCCATGAGTTTGGAGATGTGAGAAGAGAAATGAGTTGTTGGCACAAAGTAAAAATATGTCTATGGGACCTGAATGCCCACTCAGCATCTTGCTTGAATTTTCTTCCCGTAGACTTCCCTCAGAGCCGCAGAACAATTATGAAGAGCAGCATGGTCATTGTTTTGAGGCAGACCCATGCCTCCTTTTCTTTTACATTAGCAAGTTGTCACCCCACATAGTGCGAGCAACTGCCAAGCAACTTGGATGAACTACTCTGAAATGCAGAGTGGTTGATTCCCTTCAGTCTCATCTCAGCCAAGAGATGGAAGAGGAAGAGACCAACGTCATTTCCCTCTTCCTCCCAGTTATGCTGAATAAACATGTGCTGTGTGCACAAGTGTAGGCATCTACCCGACAACAGGAAGTGCCTCTCAGCAGCTCTCCACCAGAAAATGACTTTTCATCCCTGATCATGCTCCTATTCCTCTCATACTGACTACCCAGGATTTAAGACTCAAATGGCAAATGGCATCTTAGTACTTAATTCTGCCCAAAGCATTATCTTCTTGATGGCAACCAGACCATGCAACCAAGATAGAATGAAAGCATAAAGTTTAATGGATATCCTGAGATGTAATTCTTCAGATACTATGTCTGCAGAGTAGGATAAAGGCAACCTGAGAGCAAGGACTAGTGTGGTCTCTCTCCTGCCACTCATCCCAGAAGAGACTCCACTCAGCATGACTAGGAGAATAATTGCTATGGGATGTTGCATTTTCCTTTTTTTTTTTTACAAGAGAGCAAGCATCCTTATCCTAAGGCAGGTACTGATTTGATACTTTTTTTATTCAGCAAATACCATGGAGTCCCTGAACATGTAAAGTAGTGGACATGATTGCAGCCGTGAACCTGGGCTAATGGTCTAGATGATGAGCCAGATTACAGAGAGATGCATTCATATGTGCCTGATGGAGGCATACTCCCAGAATGTGGGAGGACACCTAACTGAACTATCAATAATAATAATAATAATAATAAAACAGGGAAAGTCTCGTGAGGCGGTGAGATTTGAAGGCATAGAAATTGCCTGAATAAAGTAGGAGAGGCAAGAACTGTCTATAAAGAAGCCCAAGGGAGTACCAGGAAAATATTCTAAGCATAGACAATAGCAGTTAGAAGGAGACAAAAGTTCGCTAACTGCATATTTTGCACATATCATTTTATCTGAGTTTCATCATTCCATGTATAAAAAGAAGAAAATAATACTGTTCTGTAAGAAAGTTGTAAAATTTAATAAGATGACACATGCTCAGATCTGTGGTATATAATTTCCAGGTAACGATTATTCTTTAAGCCTTGAGAAATGCCAAACCACATTCTCAGTGCTATTTATAGGTAAGGGCATGGGGTAAGCATTGAGAGGTTTGGAACACTTCAATAACTTTCAGATTTTTCAAATACAAATACAATCAGAGTATGAGACACCAAAACAGTTCTCAAGGCTTTTGGTTGAACTTGGGCCATTCATGTCCTTTAAATTATGCTTGTCCTTTTTATTTTGAGATGAAGCTCTGTTCATCTCTAGATTTCATCCATATCTGCATTCTGAGGACAATACGTCTGTTTGAGGTTTACCAAGTCATAAAAATCACACATCCTTTTCATTGCCAAAGGAAAGATGCTGTCAAACTCCAGCACAGCTTGAGCTCAGATGGGATAGCCTTTCAATTCTGAGCAATTTTTCAATTTTACTGGAAAAACTTGTATCCCCTCAAAATTCAATATTTTCCAAGGAGAAAAAAATGCAGCAAATGAGTTTCTTTTTACTTCGCACATAAGGATGAGACAAAATGGCTGTTTAATGACCAAACCATAATTCATACCAGATTACTGAAAATATGTTTGAACATATTTAAAGTTTACAGATAAATCTAATTTGTGAAAATATCTAATTTGCTGTTCCTCGCTTACTCATCCTTCTTTCTTTTAAAAGAAAGGTGTAGGTGGGTGTCCCTCCTACCCGCTTAAGAGTCCTATAGAATTCCGAAGGGTCAGCTCCAAGGCAGTCAACAAATCCTATTTGTCATGCGGTGGCTGCAGGATGGAGCCCTGAGATGATTTTGGTGGGATGCTACTAGCACTTCACAGTCTTCACAGGCTCCTGGCAGAACTACAGACAAATCATTCCTGGGTCCATGTGGAAGAAGAGACTTTATGGAACGATCAAGTCCTCTTGGCAATCTGTAGACACTGACAACCTCAATTTGATTCCCACAATTGTGAAGCATTGGGTGCAGCACTCTGGATTCCACACGCCTCACCCAAAGCTGTGAATGTGGAGTTAAGCATTTCCAGGGCTCCAGATACCATGGGCACATAGGATCTCCAAGAACAATGAGAAACTCTCCATTATAATTTAGAATTACATAGAGAAGATTCTTGGAACACCAGCTGTGAACTTTGGGACACAGATTTTCAACCATCTCTGGTTATCTACTACCTACCAACTCCAGCCAGGAATGAGATAGGAGAGAGTCAAGGGCATCTCATCTATAGAGCTGATGAGTCTCATCTGGCTCTTAGTGGCTCCAAAATAAAACAAGATCTTTGACTTCCCTTCAAGCTTTTAATTAACCAGCAAAATAGCTTATACTAATATTGATTTATTGAGTGCCAACCATGTACCAAATGCTGAAGATACTAGGAACAAGATGTTGAAAATACATAATTCCTATCCTTAAATAGCTCTTGTGAGATGTAGAAGAATAACTATTTTTGTACACGTACCATGAACTATAAATGTATCAGGTATTATTCTGGTAAAAATGGCATGTACGTGAGTCAGATCTTAGAGGATGAGGTAAAGGTTTTCAGATGAAATGCCCTTTCAGCTACAAGGATGGGAGGAAATAGGCAGATTAAGAAGTAGAAGGAGAAATACTTGCAATGCCACAAGGCAAAAATAAGGGAATGGCCATTTCAGAAACCAAGCATTTCAGTACAACTTGTGGGATAGAGCATAAGAAACAGGGCAAGATCTGAAGCTACAGAGACTAAGAGCAGTACAAAAGAATCAGAGTCCAGTGTATTTTAGTCTGTGACCACATGGTGGAATGTTATAAAGATGATAGTAAACTTTCAAAGGATCTTAATCAGGTGAAATGAATGATTGGCTGTGTATTTTATAAAACTTTGGAACATGGAAGGAGCCAGAAAAAAAAAAAAAAGAAAACTCTTAAAAGTCTGGAGCAATGGCTAAACAAACAAACACCAAGAAACAAAGAATAAAAGGAGACATGATATGATGTTATGGTTTGAATCTGTTTTAGAATGTTTTACTTTAGGATGTTTGGTGAGCTTTGGGTAGTGGAGCACAACTAGAAGAAGGAGGTGGCGAAGGCTAGCCTTTCAGAGTCTGTAACGGTTATTTTTGATTGGCATGCCATGCTTGCCTGCTTCAAACTGTAAGCCAAAATAAAACCCCCATCATTAGACTGCTTTTGTCTAGTATTTTGTCACAGTAAAGAGAGAAGTATCTAGTACAGAGTTACATTACCCCTGTCTGCTTCCTCTCAGCCTTTGCTCCCTGGTCAACTAGGAAGTGAACAACTCTCTCCCACAACAAGTTTCTGCTAACATTATACAGACCAAGCACCTGAGGCCAAGTAAACATGTACTGAAGGCTCCACAACTGTTACTCCAAATAAATCCTCCTTCCTTTAAGTTTGCCATCAGATTTTTTTTTCCCCAGTGATTCAAAAGTCACGAATACAAATAGGTACCTGAACTGTGACAGTGACAATGGGCGTGGCATAAACAGGACAAATGACTAGAATTTGAAGGCTTAAAAATTATTTGTAAGGAACAACAGATACAAATGAACCAAGAAGGAGACCTAGGGTTTTACATTAAGCAGCTCAGTGTGTCTTTCATTGGTGTAAGAAGACTAGGAGAGGCAAAGCAGAAAATAATAAGTTCATTTTGCATATTAATTTGGTGTATGAGAAGGAAATCAAAACATTTTTAAATCTAGTAAGAAGTTGTAAATACAGATTTTTTTTTAACCTTGAGAAATATAGATGTCATTGATTCTTCACCTCATTTGTGGTAGTGGATGCCATAATTGGGTAAAATCACCAAGGTCTGTGTGTGCACTGGAACAAGCTCATGACAAAATGCAGAGACCAACAATTAAGTGATCCAGCAGGAAATCAGAGTTCTCAAAAGTCAGAGTAAAAAATTTACCCAAGAGAGGAAAAAAATCTCAGAAGCCAAGAGTTTCACCAAGGAGAATACAGCCCATGATGTCAAACGTTACAGGGCGGTCAAGGGAGATAAGGTCGAAGAAGTGTTCATTTGACTCAGGGTTGTCTCAGGCCAAGATGACAAGTCCCGTTCCAAAAGTATCATCTCAGCAGACTCTGGGCTCACAACTTGTCAACTTTCCATGTTAGCAGTGAATGCACTGGGTGACTTAATATTCACAACTCAGACAAATTGTCATGTCATACAGCTACAAGCCTCTTTGACATTAATGTTTTGAAGACAAACCTGAAAACTGTAATGTTTTTGAAAATAGAGCTTGAGATATTTTCATTTTCCTTCTCTGTCAAATAGTAAGCCAATCCTTGGGTATTTTTTCACTCAGAGATATAATAAATTCTTCTACTGTTTAGAGTGGGGTATTCCAGAAGTCTCTCCTGCTATGTGTCCTCACAGTGAAGTTCAAGCAGAGTTCCCTGGGAACTATGATTAAGGCAAGAACTTCTACGTTAATAATTTTATTAGCATTTATGTATACATTTTAATAAAGAAAACTCTTTGCCAAGTTTGCTTTTGAGAGATGCATGTACAATTTTATGATTAGCTAAAATCTGTGCTCTTTAATACAGAACTATGCAAGGCAAATTCAATATTGGTGATAACTAAATCAGTAAAATAGAACATGGTTTTTCCAGAAAGTTCAAAGTTTTTTTTTCTTTATGTATCTTGGCACTTACTGTATATAACACAGACAAGAGAGAAATATAGTTCTCAACTTTTCACACACAGAAGCTATTAATGTAAGCCATTATCTCCTCCTAACTCAGGATTAAGCTACCCTCAAAAACTCTGAGAATACACAGGAAAATGTGTCTTCTGCCAATGTTTTTCATCTTTCATTCGAGTTCTACTGACAGTAGATGATCTTTATCTATTTGGCATGGCATAGGAAATGTCTTACGGGTCCAAGTTGTCACAACTAATTGGAGTCATTCAACTCATCAAGAAATTCCTTGCAGTTACATAAGCCTGCAATTCGACCTTTGCAAAAAGAGTGAGGATGCTAGTTACACATTTGGAAATAAACGCAATGCCATAATTCTGTCTCCACAAAACCCTCACATTGCCAAGCTTTCCACAAAAGCATCAATGGTCCAAACAGTCCATAAATTATGTATGTTCAGTTGAATTTATTTAGTTTACAGTGCTTAAAGTTATCACTGCAATAAGAGTATCTATTTGACGTCTGCCCTCTTACCTTGTTCTCAAGCACACAGCATTTCTGGCAAGCAATTGCTGCACAGTGGAGCTCAAGGCTTGCCTTGCTTCACTGGGGCTGCTTTACCCATTGAATAGGAAAACGTTCTCTCCCTAGCCCCTTGCAGACACGATTTCAGGCTCCAAGTCTATGAATTAGGCTGTTAGATTCACCCAGGAGAAACGATGAAGTATTAGTGTCTCCGTGACTGGCACGGTCTTTTCAGAGTTCATCCATTCTGTTGCAAATTTAAGAATCTCTTTTTTAAGTCTGAATAATACCATAGCTTATCTGTGTCACACTCTTTCCCCCACTGGTAACTAGCAGACGTTAGTCCTTCTCTGTGTTTTCACACCATGGCTACAGTGACATAGTTCTGAAAAGAGTATGAGTGCTCATATTTCTTGGAAACCCTTTCAGTTGAAGACTGCCTTGATCATGCGTAAATCCTGCTTTTATTTTTTTAAGAACCATTGTGCTGTCTTCTGTAGCAGCTGAAACATCTGTCATTCCCAGCAATTGTGTGTCAGAATTCCCCTTTACTCAAAGCCTTGACACCCATCTTTTGCTTTTTTTGATTATATTTATCCTGAAGGTTTGAGATAATAGCACAGTATATTTTTTTACTTGCATTTCCCCAGTGATTAGTGACACTAATTGTGGCTGTTTGAATATAAATGGCGCCCAGAGGCTCATGTATTTGAATATTTAGTCATTGGGCAATGGCCTAAATAGGATTAAGAGGTGTGGCCTTGTTGGTGGAAGTCTATCACTGGAGATGATCTTTGAGGCTTCAGAAGCCTAGGCCAGGCCCAGTGTCTCTGTCTGTTTCTGTCTCTCTGTCTGTCTCTGTCTCTCTGTCTCTCTCTCTCTCTCTCTCTCTCTCTCTCTCTCTCTCTCTCTCTCTCTCTCTCTCTCTCTCTCTCCCTACTGCCTGTAAATCTGTAGATCAAAACTAAGATTCTCCAGCCCTATGTCTGCCTGTGCACCACCATGCTTCCCATCATGAGGACAATGGACTAAACCTCTGAACCTGTCAGCAAGCCCCAATTAAATGCTTTCTTTTGTAAGAGATGCTGTGGTCATGGTGTCTCTTCATACTATTAGAACACTGACTAAGACAAATTTTTAGCTTAGTTCTGTTTTTCATGGGAGTTCAGTGTTTTTCTTCTTTGTTCTCCATGTGAAGTACTTAGGAATTCTAGACATTGGAACAAATGAACATACGGGTATGAATCATTTTCCCACTTTCAAGGTCCACATTTAATCAAACATGATCAATAATAGATGCTATTTATTAATTACTACATATCAGTTGACCATGTTTAATTCTAGCAAAACTCCTAAGTAAACTTTCTATTTTAAATGCTTGATGTATGAACTATCCAAGGCTTAAAGGGATTAAATAATGTAGCCACACTACTAGGCACAATGTTACATTACTGTCTCTACAAGAATTTTGATCCTTTTCAGTCCACTAAATAGTAACTGTCAAATTAAGACATGCACAAGTATACACAAATTCACATAGGATATCCAGCTTCTGTTCAAGGCCAAGTGCCCATGAGTGCTCTTTCTTCAAAACTTCATTTTGGCTATTTGCTCAGCCCATGATGTGAAATTAGGTTAGTGCAGATGGACTTATTATGCATCCATCCCATCCAAGAATAAGAGACGTTTCCTTTGATGTTGGGAAAGTGTGTGGAACAAATTAACATGACTGGCAAATCAGTGCTTCCTTCAACACAGTTGGCTTTTCCATGGGAGCATGCCCCATTCATTCTTTCAGCAAGCTTTGCCAGGTGCCAATAACTGAACCTAGGCTTGCTTTAGGGAAAACAAGAAAGAAGGTGAAGATTGTATCTTTGCTCTCTAAAAAGCTTGTTTCTCATCAGGGAAGGGAATCAACTTACCTAAAATCAATGCCCATATTCAAGCTAAATACACTGCCTTCTAAACTACTCAGAAATTGTAAATGCTAAGGAATAGCAGAGATGCAAAGGAAATGCCCACATTTCAAGATGGACAAGACCTTTTTCCTTCATCTTAAGATGAAGATGAAAGGGAAGGCATTGGCCTTTGATTCCCTGTCCACTAGCACTTGCATGTCTTTGGAGTTTGTAGAGTCAGAAATGGGTCGCAAATAGGAGAAGGAGACAGGGTAGGTGGCAATGTTTTGTTGTCCTGGCAACTGTGACAGGTCCCAGTCTTCAGCCAATGGTAACTAGCATTTTATAGTCCTCTGCAGAACTCTACACAATTAAACATCAGTTTAAGTGACTGCATTAGCCAAGTATTCCAAAGAGAGAGAGAGAGTGAGCCAGTAGCTATAGCTGGCAGACAGAGAAGGGGAAATGTGCTTTGAATACTCAGTGAGTCACTCCACAGACATAAGTGAGAAGGTGCCAGTTTTGCCTGCACAGCGTGCCAGAGCCCCAGCTCGGAGCAGAGTCAGGATTTGCATAGTAGGTAAATCCTGAATCCAGCTGTACAGATGAGTGGTTAGGATTCCTCTGGTATCAATAGACTATATTCTCATGGTTCTGAGGTTCTAGGTCTAGCCTCCAAAACATACAATTCTGCAGTTCCACATTGATGGGTGATCATTAAAGGCCCCACTCAGATATTCCAAAGCCATACCAAGAAGATGTTCTTCCATATTCTCATTCAAATCACATCTCATCTGGGATTGTACAGTGGCCCATTTTCTCATGTGGCTTAACATGCTACAAGATTCCTCTACATACTTCTTTCGTCACTATTAAATTCAAGGTGGAATGTGGGAAATAAGTTTTCTGTATGAATAGTCAGGTCGATAAATCACCATGTGATAAATTAGTGTAATTGAGTCATCCTCCAGGAACAACAAGTCATTTATTATAGCAAACATAGGCTCAAAATGGCAAAGTGTATGTCAGTCACCACAGTTAACAAATTCATCCTGTCCCCACAAGAAAGCAGGTGGAACATGACAGAAGATGTATATAGTTTCCACAAGAAAGAGTCATTTTGTTCTAAACACAGACAGGAGATGAATGCATTTACACTTCAGATTTCACACTTTTAAAGCATAAAAATCTCCTAGAATTTATAAAGAATGAGTTAAGAATCTTTATAAGGGCTCCAGAGACAATCTCACAGGTAAGAATGGTTACTGGTCTTCCAGAAGACTCAAGCGTGGTTCCCAGAACCCAAATCAAGCATATCACAGCCACCCGTAACTCCAGTGTTACAAATTCAGTATCCACCTACAGTCTCCATGGAAACCCACACATATATGGTATATGCTCATATAAACACATACACACAAATAAAAATAAATCTTGAAGAAGCTTCACAGATAATAATTCAATAAGAATATTTATCTTATTTTCACTTATGTGTGCAGATCCAGAGGCCAGCCTCCAGTGTTGGTCATCAGGAACTGTCTAACTTGTCTTTTGGAGACAGGGTCCTTTTCTGGAGTCTGGGACTCATACAGTAGCCTAAGTTGACTATCCAGAAAAACCTAGAAATCTACCTGGCTCTGCCTCACCAATACTGTGAATACAAACACATGCTACCTCATCTGGCTTTTTATATTGGTATTGTGGATTGAACTCAGGTCCTTACACTTGCACAGCAAGCAATTTGCAGAAACAAAAAGACAAATATCTGCTTTGTGCAAAATATATTGCTTTTAAAATGCATTCAACCACATGATAATAAAGAGAAAATTTGCTATTTAGGAAAACAATAGTGAGTTGTTCTTCCAATGAATAAATACATAGCATCTGTGCTATACATTATAGACCAGTGGTTCTCAACTTTCCTAATGCTGTGATCCTTTAATACAGTTCCCCATGTTGCAGTGACCCCCAACAATAAAATTATTTTTGTTGTTATTTCATAACTGTAAAGTAGTGGGTTTGACCTAATGTTGCTTTTTTTTCTAAAGTTATTTTGGATCCCCAAGATTGTTTGCTCAAGAGAGCCCTACATGTAGGACACTGAGGGACCCTGCTCTCAGTTAATTCTGATTGATAAAAAAATGATATTGGCAGCCAATGGCTGGGCAGGGCAGAAAAAGGTGGGACTTTAGGATTGGAAGGGGTGGGACCTGGTGAGGAAGAAGGGAGAAGGAGATCCACCATGCCGGGAGAATGTGAACAAGAGATACGCCATGCCTAAGAAGAGTTAATGTCGAGATGCATGGCAACCATGTGAAGGAGGTAGAAGAACATGGCCCAGAGCGAGACCCAGTTGGCAGCCCTCTAGGTCCAGAGCAACCAAGATAGAACACAGAATTTAGAAAGTTGTAACTCAGAATTATCAGTGGAGGTTAGGCAGTGACCCAGCTATTGTGCTGATTAGGGCAAACTAAAATATAAAGGCTGTGTGTGTGTCTTTCATTCAGAAGCATAAAGTGTTGAGGTGGATACCAAACCCGCCACCCAGCTTACTTAATAATTTAACACTTAATATTGCTACTACTATGAATTATAATATAAATATCTGATATACAGGATATCCGAGATATAAACTTCAAAGAGGTCTTGGCCCACAGGTTGAGAACCACTGGATAGATGGTCTCTTCTTTAATTTGCTATCTTGATCAACTTATTTTGGATAAGAAAGACAACATACCTCATAAATGGTTGAAATGCGATGTCAAGAAAAGAGATAGTTAAGAGCTTATTAAAATGGTGGGGGGGGGGGAATCAGAGGGAGAAGATGTGCATTTACTCAAAGAAATGCAGAAAAGGAAAGGGTCCACTCATAGAACTGGCATCAGTGTAAGTCTCATGGACAAAAAGTGAGCTAGTGAGAAAGTCCCTGGTTTAAAGGTATTGAAACCACAATAATGAAAAATAAGATCAATCTCCTCTTTATATTATATAATACAAAAAGACTTAAATACATTTTACAAGAACAAATGACCAATAATGCATGAAAAGCTATCCAATAGCTTTAGTCATCAGGGAACAGAAAACACACTGAGGTTCCATCTTACTCCAATCACAACAGTTATTATTAAGGAAATAACAACAAATACCAGTGAGAATGTAAGACGCTTATGCACAGTTGGTAGTAATGTTGGTTAATGTAGCCACTTTGGAAATCAGTACAAAGGGGCACCAAAAAAGCTGAAACACCAGCATTCAATCCAGCTTTACCAGTTCTAGGTGCATATCCAAAGGAATCAAAGTTAGCATACAGCAGAGCTACCCGTGTTCCCATGCTTATTTTATCACTATTCAGAATTGTTAAATTATGGGATTATCCCAGCTGCCCATCAATAGATGGATGAGTAAAGAAAATGCAGTAAACTCTAGAGAAGATTGAAATTATGTTTTGTCTTGTTTTGTTTTGTTGGTTTTTGCAAGAAAACAGAATTAGAGGTCATCATGTTAAACAAAATAAGCCAAATACAAAAAACTTACTGTTGTTTCTTTCATAAGCAGAATCTAGATTTGTTTTTTGTGGGTTTTTTTTTTTTTTTCGAGACAGGGATTCTCTGTGTAGCCCTGGCTGTCCTGGAACTCACTCTGTAGACCAGGCTGGCCTCGAACTCAGAAATCTGCCTGCCTCTGCCTCCCAAGTGCTGGGATTAAAGGCATGTGCCACCACTGCCCGGCTCTAGATTTGTTTTAAAGAATATAAAATATTAGAGAAAAGAGATGAGAGTATAAGGGAGTATAATACAACATAAAATACAATAAAAATACTCATATGAAAATATCTGTGGATCCATTGTATTTTGTATTATTGTCATGAAATGAATAAGCAGTGCTCACAAAATGAGTCGGAATGTTGCTAAGGCATGACTTTCATTTGCTACTACAGATGACTTGAATCATTAAAAATATTGTGAGAGAAATTGAAGTAAACAAACATCCTTTTCAGTCACGTTGATTGAAAGTGAGGCCGTCTTTAGGAGATAATACATGAGAGAACGGAATAAAGGAAAAGACAGACAATGGAAGTGGATAATTATAATAAAGTTGTAAGACTTCCAGACTTTAGAACTCTTGGGGGTGAACACAAAATCCCCCAAAGAATGTGAGTCAATTGTGTCTGTTTCAGCAGATGATATAACTTTAGCTCACAACTGAAATCCATAGAAATATTCTTGCATCTATATACTTCCCCTCCCACCTCCCACATATACAACTGTAGTGGCTATTCCTGGTTGTCAACATGACTAAATCTGGAATGAACTAATGAAGAATTAGAAGGTTCACCTATAATCCTAATCTGGAGGCTCAGAGATACATACAAGTTTCTGACCTGGATCTTGGCATGGAGATCTTGAAGCATAGTGACTATGAATTCCAGAAGATTAAGATTAGGAGATCTCTGAGTTCAAGGTCATCTGGGATTAAAGGTGCAGTGGCACACGCCTTTAATCTGGGCCACATCCTCTGCTGGAGACCTATATAAGGACATTGGAAGAAGGAAGATTCACTCTGGCTTTTCCTGGCCTGCCTCGTGTGACTGAGCAACTGCTAGATCCTTGGACTTCCATTCACAAGTACTGCTGACTATTGTTGAGGATTTGGACTACAAGCTGTAAGTAATTGACAAATTCCCTAACTATATAGAGACTACCCATACATTCTGTGACTCTAGAGAACCCTAACTAATACAACAACCATACTCTGAAAGGCCATTACTCATGACAGGATGGGAACATGAGGTATGTTCACAAAGTTAAGAGCAACATAATTGTATATGCATGAAATAAATGCAAGGAAGAACAGAAAGATGAAAAATAGATTCTAAAAGATGATAGATAGATAGGTAGATAGATAGATAGATAGACAGACAGACAGACAGACAGACAGATAGATAGACAGACAGACAGACAATGATGATGATGGATAGATAGATGGATGGACACATGGATAGTCAGACAGACAGACAGACAGACAGACAGACAGGACAGGCAGGACAGGTGGGCAAACTGACTGAGTGATTGATGGTAAGGTCCTTCCAAATAGGACTCATCAGAGAAGAGAGACACTGTGAGGCTCCCAGGCCAATCCTACAAAACAACTAAAATCAGAATGACTTGTGAAAATTGAAAGGCATAATCATAAGGAAAGCACAGATCATAAGGGAGAGCCAAAGAAAAAGGAAACACCTGGGGCACAGATAAAGCAGGACAACTTCCAGGACAAACTGCAGATGGACGGCAATCTTCCCTGAAAAGCATGGGATGGTCTGAGTCATCATTGGAGGACCTGGCCTGAAAATGCAGGGTGGGGCTACTGACTCTGTGTGGTCTTACAGACAAATCTATACACATATTCCAAGGGTCTCCAGGCCGTCATCTCCTGAGATCCCATCTGGAATGTTAGTTATAGCATCCAGACTTGCAAACAGTACTCAGCTCCATCCAGGTCTCTGTGGAAGATTAGAATGTCATGAGGCCTGTAGTCTGACTTCTGCTATTTACCAGACCTACTGAGCTTCAGCCCATTTACCAGGAAAAAAAAAAAAATGCTTCAAGCCTAAGATTCCCACAGCTTCATTACACACAAAAAACAGTCAAGAGTAAATTTGATCACACATATGAATAATGGTGCCTTCCAGATCAATGAGTTACCATGCCTCAGTGGTGTGTGGTCAACACTTCTGTCAGGCCACCAAGGAGAGGAAAACAAGCAAAAGAAAACAAATGAAGTGTGACTAATTGCAATTAGAGAGAACAATGACCCAGGAACACCCTTTGTGGGAGGAAGGGATATGATGATGTTGAGGGTTTGCTCTCTAGAGAATCTACATCCAGTCTTTACTGTTTCTGTGCCTTTGACTTCCCAGGGTCCTGCTTCTTCAATTCTCCTCTGTGCTTTCAGGGCTGGTCTTTCCTTTCCTATGCTCACCATGCTGCCTCAATGACATCCCATAAACTCATTTCTTTTTCTTTTCTTTTTTTTATTTTCTATATTTTTTTTATTTACATTCCCAATGATTTCCCCTTTCCTGGTTCCTCCCTCCCCAAAAGTCCCATAAGCCTCCCTCCCTCCCCCTGTTCCCCATTCAACCCCCTCTCGCTTCTCTGACCTGGTATTCCCCTACATCCAGTCTTTCCAGGACCAGGGGTCTCTCCTTCCATCTTCTTGGAAATCTATGGATATGTGAATTGTGTCTTGGGTATTCTGAGTTTCTGGGTTAATATCTCTTTATCAGTATACCATGTGTGTTCTTTTGTGATTGAGTTACCTCACTAAGGATGATATTTTCCAGTTCTGACCATTTGCCTAAGAATTTCGTGAATTCATTGTTTTTAATTGCAGAGTAGTATTCCATTGTGTAAATATACCACATCTTCTGTATCCATTCCTCTGTTGAGGGACATCTGGGTTCTTTCCAGCTTCTGGCTATTATAAATAAGGCTGCTATGAACATAGTGGAGCATGTGTCCTTATTGCGTGCAGGTAAAGCCTCTGGGTATATGCCATTTCTTAACCTGAAACTACCTTCCAAACAGTGGAAGGGAAGGTGGCTCTGGTAGCCTGGATGGAGCAGACTCTTTTAGGAATCCATGCCATATGAACTCAAGTTCCTCTAGAAATTGAAATTGTCACATCATCACAGGGCACCAAATAAGGAAAAGAAAAAATTCCAAGCAGGGTCTTGCTTTGTGGGAAGCAAGACAGGCAGTATGGACTTGATCGAACTGGTGTGCCTTTACCTCAGAGCCTTGCTAGTTGCTCAGCGCCAAGCAAGCTGTCCAACTGGGTTGTTCTCTGACCTCAGGAAGCCACAGTGTGTTGGCTTCATAAACACAGTCCACCAAATAGACATGCAATGTTATGGAATTTTTGTAGAATTGTTTGTCTCTTGTTTGTTTTTATCTCACTCCTTGGGTTGCTCTTGTGAATAAAATATGTCCATAAAATTTCTTTGTCCATAAAATATGAGAAACATCCTTCACAATCTAGGCAGAGATGTTCAGAGTAGACACATGCTTTCCTGTCTTCCCTTTACTACATACCACCTTAGTAAATCTTGTGTTTCCCTGGCTAGAAGCTGTAGACAGAGATGAGAAACAGGGCACTCTCTTCCTCAGCTTAACTATACCGGAATCACACCAGAAGAGGAAATACACCTGTATTCTTACCATTGACATTTTAAGTAGCTTTGATTCTGTAGCACAAGCTGGTTTATCTAAATGGTTCCACATGTTTCTTACAATGCAACACAACTCTATTTGTTGCTTTTCTGATTATTTCTTCCTTGTTTATTTTTGCTTTCTTTCCATTTTTGGTGTAGGGCAGGGCTAGGGGAGAATCTCCCAACTATCACAAATTATGCAGTCAAATTCTCTGAATTTAAGGAAATCACAGGGTTCAACATATCTGTTATGCAAAGGATAATCATCACCTGAGATGGGTAAGTTACCTGCTGGGCAAGTTGCTTTTCTGTTGCTGTGCTAAAACACCATGAACAAATAACCTTACAAAAGGAAGCATTTAATTGGGTACTATAGTTTCAGAGGGTAGAGTCCATGATGGTGGAGCTACTGTGTGGCATGGGAGCACAGGAAGCCCCAGGCACATGAGGTTCTGAAAGAAGGTGTGTTGTCAACATAAGCCCTCCATGACAAGGACCCTAGGGTCAGACTCAGGAAAATGGCAAAGTCTTCCCCCTGGGGTGAGATATAGAGGAATGACAAAACCTTTCTCTGGCCAATGTAAAGATACTGATAGTGTGTGCAAAAAGTTCAACCATAGGTTTCTCCCTCTTTCCCTTGATATATTTATGGCCTAAAAACTATCCTCCTACAGAGACTGCTCCTACTCATATTAGCTAAGTCTCCTACTCAATTCAACTGTATAGTACAAATCGTACTTCTTAGTTCAGGTGTTTACAACAACCTCACCTCCCTATTTGAATGTATATTATTCACACCCTAAACTTCTCCATTAAAGAGTCCAGTCAACCCACTCTCATGCTTGTGTGTGTGTGTGTGTGTGTGTGTGTGTGTGTTCATCCTTTTGAACACCCAATAAGGTCCACCTCTGGAGCCATGTTAGGCATGGAAGCATGATGGCAGGAATAGCTGAGAGGTCACATATATATCATCAAGTACCAGGCAAAGAAAGTATGCCAGGGATGTTGGGAGGCTTTTAAAACCTTAAGCTTGCTGCCAGTGACATACCTCCTCTCACATTTCCTAATACTTCCCAAACAGCTACCAACTGAGAATGAAATATTCAAATACCTGAAATTTATGGGAGACACCAATTCATCACATTATACTCCCTGCCCCCTATAGTCTCATGGTCGTATCAATACATATCAATGTGGATTCAGGTCAACTTTGAACTTCTTCACAGTCTTTCATGGTCTCAAAGCTATTTGAAAGTCCAAAGATATTTCTGAGACTCAGGAAATCTCTTGCCTGTAGCCCTCTATAAAATCAAAGGACAAATCACTTACTTCCAACATATAATGGTACAGAATATACATTGCAATTCTAAAGGAAAAAATAATGGCATTATGAAGAAAGACCAAAACCCAACAGGGCAACCTACAAATCCTGCAGCTCTACGTCCAAGGTCAAAGGGCTAAGCTACTTCTACCCTTCTAGCTTTTGTTACCTGAAAGACCCAGCTCTATCTCAGGTTAGTCTGGTTCTCTGTGTATAGCTCTCCTTGGTAGACATTCCACAGAGCTAGCATACCCAGCATTTTGGGACCTCCAACTCAATCCAGGTAACAGTTCATTAAATGGCATCTGAAGGTCCCTTGCCCTCTTAAGGCCTTTATTCAGGGACCTCCCTGTGACACACTGGACTCAGAAGTGCTTCTTACCTACAGAGAAAGATGTCATAACCCCTTTACTCATGTATTCTTTGTGACTTTAAAGCAAGAACCATGCTTACAATGCTTCCAAGCTTCACTTTCCACTGGGGAAGTAGCCTGGTCCCCTTGAACTATATTTACTGTGGCTTTCTTTGTTCTTGGTTTTTGGAACAGTTGGAAGCCTGGATGGGTGGGATCTTCCTCTGAGGGCATCTCTCCCTTTAGTTCCTTATAGATTAGGATACCTCCTCTGTCGCCACAGCTGCTTTTAAATCTTTTATCACTTTGAACTCCAAGGTCTGATATTGTCTAACTCTATTCTTCTGCTGGTCCATAATCTCAACTATAAGGGAAAGCTAGCATGTCAGATGTATCCTATCCTTTCCTTCAAGTCTGACTCACAGCTCTTTTTAGCGACCATTGGTGTATCTCAGAATTGCTGCTCTTTTCTGTACTTGATACCCTTTTTAGTTCCTGTAGCTCATTAGTAAACTTTTGCAACTCTAATTTATGTAGTTGTATGTCCATCTGGGCATCATCTTGTGCAGTAGAGGCCATAGGTGGAGCAGGTGGTATATAAGGAAGCCAATCCTCACCATAATATTTGGTAACTCCTTCGTCTGAATGAGCTTCCTCCTCTAATGTTAGCTCATCAGTAGTATCTCTACACCTTTCTAATTTAGGGTTGAGAGGACCCTTTTCCGAGAAAGTCTTCTCTGGTAGGCATTCTTCCTGAGATTCTTTAAGCTGTCCCTGGGTACTATCTGACACCTGTGAGGTCTCTTCATCAATAGCATCTTTTATAAGTGCCCAGAGGCAGAGGGTGGTATTATCTGCCTGGGTGGTTCTTAGAGTTTCTCCAATTTTTTCCCAGGTTCTCTTATCTAAAGTTCTTTCTTCTTGAAACATGGTCAACAAGAATCTATCTGATGTAAAAGGTCTTCTAACAATTGTTTTTCAAATCCTACCCCTCTCGCCTGAAGCAGCTCTTGAAGGCTGTGGACAAATGTCTGTTTAGAAGTTTCCTATCACTTCTTGGCCTTTTGGCTAAGATCAAGTGTAGAAGTTTCCTGTCCCATTTTCTATTGTCAACCCCTAAGAATCGATGCTGTCTTAACATAGCCCATATCCTCTGTACTTACAACAATAGCTTCAAAAAGATGAAATTTAAGACTAGCGCTAGTATTTAGTGCTGTATGTTGCTCACTGTGCAGGATACTGTCTGTTTCCATTTCCTGTGCAGCTCCACCAAGACAGTGTCACTCAGATGATCTCACCATGTCCAGGCCCCACGTTGGGCACCACCTGTAGCCACCAGTGGCCACAGAGAACAGGATGCCTGGAAGGAATGCTGGGGATGTATGGGACGAACAGGTGAGAAAGGAACGAGACCAAGACAAACAGTGCTAATCAAGGCCCGATGTTTAGTGGGTAGCTTTTGAATTTAAGGGTGGGGGGGGGACACTTCCACCAAAATGCCAGGGTCTGGTCAGGAAAACCAGTTCAGCTGCTCAGTGGGTAGCCGGCTCAGTGCAGGAAGCTGCAGATCTGGAAGAACAATAGATTTCACCTGGGTCCGAAAGCTCCACCCTAGTTGGACAACTGTGGCAAACACTGAGGTCTGAATTTCCTGCTCAAGGAAGGGCTGGGGGGAGGACACACTCCTAAATTGTTTTATCTCTTTCAGCACAACCCTAAGTTCCAGCCTTACATTTCCTAGTGCTCCATTTCTCTTCAAACTGCGTATAAAGGAAATTTATATTTCCTTTCATCAGCCCTCAGTAGATTTAAGAGCCAGATAGGCAATTGGAATTTTGATGCAGAAATAAAGTTATGAAAATATAGTTAAATGTGATGTAAAAATGTAGGGTTTTTTTACATGATTAAAAATCCAGAGATAAGCAGGTATCTTGGGTTTCTATTGCTGTGATAAAGAACCATGACCAAAGGCAATGCAGGGAGGAAAAGGATTATTTCATCATATGTTTCTGTATCTCAGTTCATCATCCAAGGAAGTCAGAGTAGGAACTCAAGGCAGGAACCTGGGAGTGGGGACTGAAGCATGAGCTATGGAAGAGTGCTGCTTACTGGTTTGTTCCTTATGGCTTTTTCAGCCTGCTCCTATTCATCCAGAACCATCTGCCCAGGGTGACATTTCTCGAAGTAAGCTGGGCCCTCCTACATCAATCATTAATCAAGAAAGTGCCCTATAGACTTTTCAGCAGGCCAATCACCTAGGGGGTAATTTCTCAATTAAGTTTCTTGCTTCCTGAATATGTCTAGGTTTGTGCCAAGTTAACCACTACCTCCCCCAGTACAGCAGGTTTTATGATTTATCACTCAATGATCATATGAGTAAAAAGTTCCTTTCAGTTTTCACTCTATAGTCTTCAGTATATTTGTTTTTCACATTCCTTTATCATGTATGTGTGTGTGTGGTGTGAGTATATATGTGCATGTGTTCTGAGGGATACATAGGTATATGTGGAGACCTTAGGTTGACATCAGTGTCTTCCTTGGCTACACTCTGTCTTAATATACTGAGGCAAGCTCTCTCCCTAAACCCACAGTTCACTGTTTTGCCTAGGCTGCTGGAGCTAGGGGGCAGGAGGATCCTCTCTCTCTGCCTCATGTGTGCTGTGATCACATATCCACCAAGCTTTTACTTGGGTTCCTAGAACCAAACTCCAGTCCTGCATGGTAAACACTTGTAGGCTGAGCCATCTCATACAGTCCAATATATTGTCTTTTCATCTTCATCTTTTAATTTAAAAAGGGACTAAGGATGGATGTTTCAGGTGAATGTTTACAGTCAAGACAGAAGAGAGGGTTAAGAGGGGTCCTAGCTATATTCCTTACTGTACACAAATGTAAAATCATTAAACAAATGTTCCCCTAGAAAATCCCAATTGTAGCTCACTGATGAACAGTTCACCAAATATCTACATCAGCCTATAAAGATAATGCAAGAATTGAGGGAGCTATAATTGAGCTGCAGAGTTTTCTTTGTAATTCCAAAGTGTTCTGATAATTCTGTTGCTATGAACATGGTATATTAGCATAGCAACAGAAAAGTAACTAAGACAGAGCTTTGTTTTTCAAGGGTAACATTCTCAGGCACAAACCTGGTTTGTGGTCTGCTCTGGAACAATCTCACAGTCATAGACATCACTTTCATCCCAAATGCTGAAGCCCACAGTCTTCTTCATAATTCCCAAGTTTACTGGTAAAAAGGCTGTAGTATCAGCATACAAAATCCCCCACATGTTCTTGAAGTGTTCTGTGGCAAATCATATTTACACTTGGATTTGGATTTCTTTCTGATCCAGTGCTTTCCTTCTAGATCAGGTGTATTTCAAAGTGATAAATCCCATAGCTTCATTTGAACCTGAAAACACCCATGGTGGGTAGACATATCAAACATTCTAATGACTTTTTGATTCTCAATATAATGTCATGTTTGTGTCTCAGAGCCATGGGACATATTTAAGGAGACAGAATTGAAAAATGATTGTCCTGTTCACTGCTCATTCTCTGCTGTAAGTGGCCCTTTGTTTTCCAGAAGCAGACATGGAACGTGGTCTCTTATGCTTGTCCTACATAGCTCACAGATGTACATACTTATACTCATGTGGATGCACTCACTGCTGATTGCACGACAGACGATAGAGGGGGTGAAACTCATTATATCTGGGTCAACATCTGGCTTCCATTATATGTTGGATGCTGCAGCAAATAAAGGAATTCAAAGATGAAATTGCAGTCTTATCTCAGCCTTGCTCTCCCTTCCTCTGATCACACGGTTAATAGTATCACAAGGGAATGCACAAGTATTGTTCTCTTAAATGGAACAACACACAGAACAATTACACATTGTTCTGTAATATTACATCTCAGTTGTTGTCCTCTGTCTGAACATTCTACCTCCTTATCCTACAATGAGAATATCACAACATGTCTGTTTCTATAATTTGTGAAGCCATCCATATGTTGATCAATGCTCACCTTCCTGATGTTAAAATGGGAGATAAAAGTCATATATTTTTGAGTTCAATTGACAGCAACCAAATAACTTTTTAGAAGACCTTAACAGTTACTTTCCATCCTAATATAAAAGACTCTAAGATTCCTCAGTTTCATCAGCAGTGAAGAATACACAAAAAGAAAACAGGCATGTTAAATATGCATTGGTGGGTTTTTTTTAATCTCCAATTAGTGAAGTCACATTTCAAATTCTACTTCCTGTTGTAAATTTAAAACTACAAAATATTAACTATAACCAGCATACATCAGAGGCTGATCAGGATAATACATGTGTTCATTATATTGATGGACAAGTTCCTCTAACAAAGAGAAACAAAAATTCCAGTAGGTTCATTAATCTTCTCTTTGTTTGTCTGTTTTAAGACAAATTCTTGCTAAGCAGCCCAGAAGGCCTCAAACTCACAATCCTCCTGCCTCAACCACTGAAAGGCTTGAATCTAAGGTGAGTACTACCACTCCTGGCTGTTTCAATGAACCTTTGAATTTGATCTTTTCTCACATAAAAGCACTATGTATAACTGCATAGTCTGAATGGATGAGACAGATCTGTGATGTGTAGTAACTCAGAGATTCAGAGGCCTTCAGCCTCACTGTCCTCTTATATTCTGAAACACAGATAAAGGTATACCTGGAAAGAGTCCTGAGGACTTTTACCTGAGTTTAATATTCAGACCCAGATATTTCCCTTCTGTAACCATTCTATGAATAAGGACTTAGTCAGTTAGCTGCAAGGGAGGCTGGAAGGTAGGGTCTAGTTCACAGATCTATGTCCAACTACAACTCTGTTGATTTTGGTGAAACTACCAGTCTCACTAACTAAATCTCCACATATCAAGGTATGATTCAGACTATCAGATAAAACTAAGAACATGATATTTCTTAAAGTCAAATCAAGAAGATAAAATTGCTTTTTAAGAAGTTTTTAATGAGCTGGAAACATGACACAAGAGTTAAGAGCAGTGGTTCTCAACCTGTAAGTTGTGACCTCATTGGAGTTACATATCAACTATCTATATACACACAGACACAGTTAAAAAATAAAATCTTAAAAGGTTTTTACATAAATTACATAACACTCTTCCAACAAGGTTTCTCAATTGTGTTTACTACAATAGTATGCACCCCTGACTATACAAGTAACTGGTCAATTCTCCTAAAGTGTATAAACGTCCTATGAATATGGAAATGACTTAGAACAATGTTATCATGACAACCTAATGATTTTTTTCTCCAATTTGTATTGGCTTCATCTTCTGTTTTTTCAACTTTAGGTCATCTTTTCAAAAAGGCTAAACAAAAACAAATTTGTGATTGCTTAAGAGTTTGAAATCAAGAACGCATAAGCTTAAGAGGAGTCTGGCATCTATAAATAAAATTAACCAAATATGTGCTCTGCAAAGGAGGGAAGTCAATTCCAAATCCTGGGATGGAGAATAGAGAAAGCTGTAATCCTCTCTAGTTGGATGTCAGCCTGGACTATAAGACTTGCCTAACTCCTGTCTTGTTGGCACAATGAACGCATTTAACTAAAGGCATACAAAAGGGCCTTTATTGTTTTCTGGAAGATGATAAGGCCAGTTGAATAGTTTAATGCCTTTTCTGGCACTGGGAGATGGAGCATTGGCAAGTCAAGGGAAGTAATAAAATGGTCATGTGAAACAGACCCTCTAGAAATATAGTAATGACAGAAATGTAAAATATAAATGTGAGGAAGATTCACTGCTGGAGATTTACCATAGCTTCAGACCTGCTGTCCTTTCTCCTGAGGCTGGGACCATACTGTCAGATGAGCAGAGTGCCCACTATTAGATTCCAATAAAGGTGATGTCAGGACCTCAGCCTGCAGCCTACTTAATTCTGCTTTTATAAGCACAGCAGTCTTTGGAATGCATGTATGAGCCAAGGACTGTATAAAAGGTGATACAATGACTAAATACTCAACATGAAACACAGAGTGCAGGTAGTTTAACTCTACCAGCTGCCTTCTCTAAGCACAGTCATAAATAATAACTGAATGTCATATAAAAAGAACCAAAAATATGAGAATGAATAGACAGCTTCGTTAGTATGTGCTTCTCAGAGGAGTTTGATGGTTTACAGAAACTTTGCTTATTTGCCTGGAGATGGTTGCACCTCTCTCCCAGTATCCCTTTTGGTCTGCACTGATTTGAGTCTTACAGTAGCGGTTCTCAACCTTCCTAATGCTGTGATCCTTTAATACAGTTCTTCATGCTGTGATGACCCCCATTATTTTTATTGCTACTTCATAATTGTAATTTTGCTGGTTATGAATCATAATGTAATTGTCTGATATGCAGGATATCTGATATGTGACCCTTGAAAGGGTCATTTGACCCCCCCAAAGGGATTGAGACCCACTGGTTGAGAAACACTGCTCATCCATGCTTACAAAAAGAACACATACTTAAGGTTCTTACCTACAGGCAGTATTTACTGCTGCAGTTAGCTTATTATATTTTCCTTGCTGAGGTTTGTCTCTGGAACTTCCTTTCACTTAGGTTATTTTTTCCCTCTCAGCTGACTATCAAGTACCTATCACCAAGGACTCATTAGTTACTTAATGAGAAGAATTGTATAAGAAAGCTATGCCCAGGCCAAGTGTCTGTCAAAGGCCCTGCTTATTCTTCTTGATATATTGCTCAACTATTTAGACACTTGATAGTTCACAATAGAATACCACTTTGTGGATTCTAATAGGTAGTTGGTGCTGAGAAGTGGGATTCAAATGGACAATCCCATATGAATATTGGACTCAATAGACACTATAGTCCTGGTGGATTTGGAAGGCAGCTCATGATTTTGCAGAGACACCTGCTCATATGGCACACCCTTTCCTAAACACAAAAGCTCTGTTTCCTTGGAAATATTTATGGCACTGAAACTAAAGGTTATCTAGCTCATCTTTAATAATTAAATGATGATTAAAACAGATAGGTCCAATAATGAAGTAGTTTAAAAGGACAGGATACATGCATGTGTGCTATGTGTCTTGAGAGAAAAGGAGTGAGCTTATGGAAATCCAAAATATCAGTGATGATTCAATTTTAAATGTTTTATGTAAATATTCACATGGCAGCATTTATGCAGGCTCATCAATGACTCCACATAGTGCTCTGAATACATTGATTTACTGCTGTATTATGAATGTTTCTTCTGGCTGCCAAGACTGAAGAGCCCCAAATCACTGTGTATCCAACACTGAAAGGAAACCTGTCCCTTACAAAAGTCCTCCACCCACTGATCCTCAGAGACAAATCAGTGTTCGAATTAATAAAATCATTTTTTAATTGCTCACCCAACACTTCAGATTTAAACAGGGTTTCCCCCTTAGTTTAAAAGAGAAAAAGAATAAAGCATAAAAAGAATTTGTCATTTTGAAGTACAGTGGTAGCTGTCCTGTTTTCTCCTTGCCTTTCATGATCTTTACCATCTGAGATTAGATCTTTTCCTATGAGTGCGTGGAGCACAAAGTCCTCACATTCATGTAGACTTTGCTATCCAAGGGGTGGTTTTCCATCCCTAACATACTAGACTTCTATCGACAAAGTATCAGGCTATACTAGAAGCCAGAACAAACACTGAGAGTTCCCAAGTCCCTGAACTAATAGAGCTGACACTGAAAAGCTGAGTTGACTGAGAAGCACAGAAATAATTCTTTGAAAATATTTGCAACTAGTGTTACAAAGAATAAATGTAGTCTGTGATGAAGACCCAAAGTAGGAAATATAATTTTGTTGAAGATGTCAGGGAAGTTTCTCTGAGAAAATTATTTCAAGTTTAATATTTAAGCCATGTTTATTTACTAAAATATGATGATATACAACAATGTAGGTCATTTATCTTCCATTCAATCAATCAAATACATGAACTAACCAGTGCATTCACAGACATATTGCACAATGAAGTTAATGTTTAAACTTTCTATTATATTTTTCTTATTTATTTTATGTGTGCATGTGTGTGCATGGGCATACTAATGCCACAATGCACACGTGGAAGTCAGAGGACAGCTTGAAGAAGTTGGTTTCTCTTTCCACCATGAGTCTCAGGGATTGAACTCAGGTCATCAGGCTTGGTGGCAAGTGCCTTAAACCACCGTGTCATCTCACCGACCTGACAGCTCACCTTTACAATAATATTCCTGGATGAGAACAGAGGCCCAGGCACTTCTGGTTCACAGAAGTTAATACTTGGCTACCATAGCTTTAATGCCTTCAGCATTCTAACGTATAACACTTCTGAAAATACCTATTCACAGATGGACTATCTGATACGATTACCCTTATCCGCCCCTACCCCCTGCAACTTTGCTTTATGTACTTTCAGTTACCCAAATATCAACTGTGGTCTGAAAATGTTAAGTAGGAATTTCCAGAAATAAGCAACTCATAAGCGTAAAATAACAGTTGTACCACTGAATTGTTATAACTGTTCCATTTTAGAATTATTATTGCTAATCTTTTACCCATACCTCACTTATAAATCAAAAACCTCTAAAATATATTGATTACAACAGGAACTTCAAGGAATGAAACTGTCTTTCAAAGACACGGGATTAACATTCAGACAACTTGTCATGTGTGTCATGAGAGAAAGGATGTGAGCACCTGGGAACTGAAATATCAATCTTCATCCAGTTTTAGATGTTTTATTCAAATATTCACATGAAATTTTTCTATGCTGCCTCTTCAATGAGTCCACATAGCCAACCTGAGTGCATTGTCTTATAATTTAGGGTTACTGGGAAAAAAAGTAGAGTACATAAAGGATTTGATACTATCTGTGTTTTGGGCACCTGTGGCACAACTTGGCAGAAAGGATTTCTTGTGTTTACAAGATTGTATTATATGCTATTAGTATGCCGCGCTTTCTCTTCGCTATGTAAATGGTATACTAAACTACTATATCACTTCTGTATCGTTAATAGGTATGTTGACATGAGCATATTTGTACAAATACACACACATATGTCTATGTCAATTGAAATACCACCTATAAAGAACTCAAAATTTAGAAAGTATTCAGGAGTGTTAAATAATTTTGCTCTCCAGTATGACATGTCTTTATGTGATAATGACATTGATAATAATTCTAAGCATCCATGAGTGCCTACTACATATTAGGCACAGTGCTGACTTTCAGCACCTATTCTACAATCTCTGTAACAATATGGGCAAATCTGTTAGTTAGAATGTGTTATTAATGAATCACCCTAAAAGAGTAGTAGAGTGGTACAGTGAATTGTAACAACACACATACTTTATTTGCCAGGGTAACCATAAAGACTGGCTTCAACTGAGAAGTTCTGGTCTCAGCCATCTCAGTAGATCTCAGCCCTATAAGCTGAGAACAGCATATGATATTAAAAAGGTTCTGCATTCAGTGAGGCTGATGTCAGATGATATTGGATGCATGAATCCTCAGTGCCTCCTTCCACCTTGTCTCTCATTCTTTAGGGTGACAGCTTCAAGCCTACTCACTAGACAATCAAAAAGATTCCAGAAAGTGGATAGAAGGCCAGAAATTCTTTGGAGACCAGAAAGTCTTTAAAGACCAGCTCAGAACAATGTACAACTCACACTTCATAGCCCCTACCCCCTGCCCTCCACCCTTCTACCAGAGTACATGCACAAGCTCAGGAAACAGCACCCGACTCTTACCACAATATGAATACCCGAGTCAGTCACAGGGGAGGTCGGGTTTGATGAGCAATGGAATAGAGTCCTTGTAATGAGAGAGTCTTTTAGGTCACATTTTAATATCATTAGAAAAGTAGAAGAAATCATGATCATTTCTCACAAGATATCTTGAAGAAGTAATATGACTGGTTCCTATTTTACAAATGACAAACTATGACTGAAAAATAGCACACGGTACAAAGCATAGAACAGATATTCAATGAATGTTATAAAAATGAAAGACTAAAGTCAAAGATTAAACAATTAATATATATTTAGATGGAACTTTGATTTGGGCCCATATTGCCCATGTGTGTGAACCAATGCTTTCCTATTAGTTTACTAACTCCTAAATATAAACTCAAGCAGAAAATAAAAGTTGAGGAATACCAGATCACTCTTAGTAGGATCTGATTATGCATAACTAGCTTCTCCTGTTGCTGGCCTTCATAGATCTACAAATAATAAAATGGCTTTACAACATAAAAGTATCTCCAGCTGACTGCCTAGAAATAGTTTCCATCCTATAGTGCTGAGAAAAGATTGGCAGTCTTCCTTGGCTAGTGTCAGAGTACAGAAAAAAGCCAAAAATTCTGAAAAGGAAAATTTGTATAAAACTGAGAACACATGGAAGCAGAGGCAGGAGGATGTCAAGTCCAACATAAATAAACACAAAAAGGCATACAGAAAGAAATCTCTGAATATTTACATAAAACAGACCTTTGTGTTTAGGTAAACATATCTGGGAGTACATTTAAAAAAAAAAAACACCCAAGCCCAGGGCAATAGTCACAGAAGAGTAGTAGAATGTCCAAGTAGTAGCGGGGCTGAGAAAAGTCCATATCCCACCAGCACTCACATGGGGGAACCAACACCTACCAAGTGGACTTAACAGAGGGCAAACATGCCTGGTATAGCCAACTATGCAGGACTAGTGAGGTCATGGATCTTACAAGAGAACTGAGTACCAGCACCATTCTAATGATACAGCATAATTCCTTACTGTATCTTCTTATACCTTATCCTTCCCAGAAAACCATGACTGGGCACAATGCAGGGATCAATGGATTCTGGGAAGTCCTGTCCCACTGAATATATCTGCAGCACAGCTCCTGCATCTATGACCCAGAAAGATTGTTAAGAGCCCAAATACCAGGGGTCTGCTATGTCTTAGAAATGGATAATTAAAGAAGACCCTAAAAATGAAAATATCAATAGGCATGCTAACACAGGAAATTATACTATATAATATATTTATATATTAACGTATCTGTATTCATTAATATGATGTAATATAATGACATTATATTATATATAATTTTATAATATAACAAGATGTTATATAATAACATATAATATATTGTATAACATATAGTAATTATAATATAAGTATATTAATATAAAAGCTCTAGCAAGAAGAAAATAAGGCCAGAAATGGAATCTTCAGGAAATAACTAGATCCTGAAAACAATGACAATACATGGGAAAAGCTAAATTGTTAAATTGATAATATTTTTCTCACTGATGAAGCTCTTTATAAGACATTTTTAATACAAAATCAATAGTTATGTATAGGTGTTGTATTAGGGGAAGAGGACAAAAGAATACTTTTGTAATATTCTTATACTTGGGGTCACAAAGTACCAATAAATGTTTTTTTTGTTTGTTTTTCTAAGTTTTTTTTTATTTACATTCAAAATCATTTCCCCTTTCCCCTTTCCTCCCTCCCCGAAAGTCCCATAAGCCCCCTTCCTTCCCTCTTTTCCCCATTCAACCCCCTCTCGCTTCTCTGTCTCGGCATTCTCCTACATCCAGTCTTTCCAGGACCAGGGATCTCTCCTTCCATCTTCTTGGAAATCTATTGATATGCGTATTGTGTCTAGGGTATTCCGAGATTCTAGGTTAATATCCCTTTATCAGTGACTACATACTATGTGTGTTCTTTTGTGATTGGGTTACCTCACTAGGGATGATATTTTCAAGTTCTGACCATTTGCCTAGGAATTTCATGAATTCATTGTTTTTAATTGCAGAGTAATATTCCATTGTGTAAATATACTTCATCTTCTGAATCCATTCCTCCAATGAGGGACATCTGGGTTCTTTCCAGCTTCTGGCTATTATAAATAAGGCTGCTATGAACATAGTAGAGCATGTGTCCTTATTGCATGCAGGGGAAGCCTCTGGGTATATGCCCAGGAGTGGTATAGCAGGATCCTCCGGAGTGTCATGCCCAGTTTTCTGAGGAACTGCCAGACTGCTTTCCAGAGTGGTTGTACCAGCTTGCAATCCCACCAGCAGTGGAGGAGTGTTCCTCTTTCTCCGCATCCTCGCCAACAACTGCTGCCTCCTGTGTTTTTGATCTTAGCCATTCTGACTGGTGTGAGGCGGAATCTCAGGGTTGTTTTGATTTGAATTTCCCTAATGACTAAGATGTTGAACATTTCTTTAGGTGCTTCTCAGCCATTAGATATTCTTCAGGTGCAAACTCTTTGTTTAGCTCTTTACCCCATTTTTAATAGGGTTATTTCCTTTGCCTCCATTTTAATGAACTCTGTGAGCAAGCACCTAATTGGATGGAATGGCACTGGCTGAGCTAAGAAACTGTTACTGGCATGTTCTCTATGAGAACAGAGGGCTAATATCCAATATATACAAAGAACTCAAGAAGTTAGACTCCAGAGAGCCAAGTAACCCTATTAAAAATGGGGTACAGAGCTAAACAACCCTGAGATTCCATCTCACACCAGTCAGAATAGCTAAGATCAAAAACACAGGAGACAGCAGTTGTTGGGGAGGATGTGGAGAAAGAGGAACACTCCTGCACTGCTGGTGGGATTGCACGCTGGTACAACCACTTGGAAAGCAATCTGGCGGTTCCTCAGAAAACTGGGCATGACACTCACAAAGGGAATTTTAAAACAATTAAATTTAATTTACAATGTAATGAATAAACAATTTAATTCAATTAAAATTAAAACACAGCATAGTAACCTTTGTGAGACGCAGCTAACAAAACTATGAGAGGCAAATTCTTAGCATTATACTCAGATTCAAAAGAAGTTTTCATTCTGTAAGGCTGCCAATTTGTCCTATTGGCCATATCCTTTGCTTACAGAAGCTTTCCTGTTTCACCATTTATCTTGATCTTAGAACCTGAGACATGGGAGTTCTGCTTAGGAAATTTCCCCCTCCCCATGCCAATGAGTCCGAGGCTCTTTCCCACTTTCTCTTCTGATAGATTCAGTGAACCTGGTTTTATGTTGAGGTCTTTGATCCACTTGTACTTGCGCTTTGTGCAAGGTGACAAATATGAATCTATTTTCATTTTTCTACAGAGACATTGTCAGTTAGATCAGCACCATTTATTGAAGATGCTTTCCTTTTTCCATTGTATATTTTTAATAAGTGTTAAAGGAGAAAGAAACAGAAACACATAGAAAGTAAACGAAGCTGACCACATCCAGCTCATACAACAAAATGACTGCTTTCTACCGATGTGTTATCAAGTCAGAGTCATGCAACATTATCACTAATTACAAAAAGATACTCTTAAAAGTGAACATATGGGCACAGGGGAGAATTTCCTGAACAGAACTCCAATAGCTTATGCTCTAAGATCAAGAATAGACAAATGGGACCTCATTAAATTACAAAGTTTTTGCAAGGCAAAAGACACTGTCAAAAAGACAAAGCGGCAACCAACTAACTGGGAAATGATCTTTACCAACCTTACATCCAACAGAGGGCTAATATCCAATATGTACAAAGAACTCAAGAAGTTAAACTCCAGAGAGGCAAGTAACCCTATTAAAAATGGGGTACAGAGCTACACAAAGAGTTCTCACCTGAAGAATATCTAATGGCTGAGAAGCACCTAAAGAGATGTTCATCATCCTTAGTCATTAGGGAAATGCAAATCAAAACAACCCTGAGATTCCATCTCACACCAGTCAGGATGGCTAAGATCAAAAACACAGGAGACAGCAGTTGTTGGCGAGGATGTAGAGAAAGAGGAACACTCCTCCACTGCTGGTGGAATTGCAAGCTGGTACAATCACTCTGGAAAGCAGTCTGGCGGTTCCTCAGAAAACTGGGCATGACACTCCCAGAGGATCCGGCTATACCACTCCTGGGCATATACCCAGAGACTTTACCTGCATCCAATAAGGACACATGCTCCACTATGTTCATAGCAGCCTTATTTATAATAGCCAGAAGCTGGAAAGAACCCAGATGTCCCTCAACAGAGGAATGGATTCAGAAGATGTGGTATATCTACACAATGGAATACTACTCTGCAATTAAAAACAATGAATTCACGAAATTCCTAGGCAAATGGTCAGATCTTGAAAATATCATCCTTAGTGAGGTAACCCAATCACAAAAGAACACACATGGTATGCAGTCACTGATAAGGGGATATTGACCCAGAATCTCGGAATACCCTAGACACAATCCGCATATCAATAGATTTCTAAAAAGATGGAAGGAGAGACCCCTGGTCCTGGAAAGACTGGATGTAGGGGAACGCCAGGACAGAGTAAGGAGAGGGGGTTGAATGGAGAAAAGAGGGAGGGAAGGGGGCTTATGGGACTTTCGGGGAGGGAGGAAACGGGAAAGGGGAAGTGATTTGGAATGTAAATTAAAAAAATAAAATAAAATAAATAATAAAAAAAAGTGTTCTCCCTATTTGTCCTTATTTCTAAGATAGAATAACATTTTTTCTTTCTTCCTGCTTAAAAGAAAAGCCAGCACAAACAAAGAAGCCCGTATCCCCCTGATCCAACTGAGAAGGAGAAGGTTCTGCAAACAGGAGCCCTCTGTGGGATACCACTGTGCTAAATATGGCTTGGCAAAAGAAGGCTGAGTCCATTGGGAACATGTAGGTAATGTCTCTGCCTGTAAAGTCTGAAATTAAACAGAAGATTGGTTTTGCCTTCCCTCTGGAAGCAACATTTTCTCTCAGTTTTCATGTGTGTAACTAAAGTGCCTCACTTTGAAAACTTTGGATGGACCGTTTTTTCCACTTAAAAGACACTGCATCATTCACGTATTAAAGAAAAAAAAATAGGAAGCACAAACTGCACCCCAAACACCTGAGGTAGATGCATCCTTCATGGATGCTCATAGGGAGATGGTCATTTTTCATAAATTTCATTCTTACTCATCTGCTAAATGACTGAGCACCCAAAGTTGCTGGCTCCTCCGTGAGAACAAAAGAGCCTATCCCCACACACACTATTTTAAGATCCTCTGTGTATGCTTGTGAAATGTTTTTATTTTCAGACACTCCAGCTGGAAGCCTCCACTGACCACAGAGTGGTTCACTCTGAAAAATGCTGTCAGGAGCAAATTCCTTGAATCTATATTTCTTTGGTCGACAGGACTGAGTTGTTATGATTTTCTTGGTGATGTGAGGCAGCTGCATCTGTACCAAGTTGTAACCAGAGGAAACTCACACAGCTTGGTGGTTGCACAGTTTATACTTAACCATTGAGCAAGCTGAGCATTTTGGTCCAGAATTCCAGTATGACCTAAGGAATGTTAGCTGTCTCCTTTTCCAAATCTGTGGGATACATACAACCCACTTGATCCCCTTACATGGGGCTTACTCATTATGTCCCATGTATTTGGAGAATGTGTTGTGTGTGGTGAGTTGGTAAGCTCATCATTGTTTGGCTTCCAAGCTGTCCTTCATTACATTCTGTATCGGTGACTTGTTCCACTTCTCCTGTCTGGGAAAAGTCTTTTTCAGACAGCCATCTGTGATTTTGACTAATCTTCTTTGCATAAATATAACCTAATTAGTAATAAACACCACAGGGGTGCATCCACACTCAACAGTTTCAAACAAAGGAAGATAACCATGAGCTTCTGTTGACTTGCTGTCTATTCCAGATACCACAGAGCCATTTGAAGGACTCAGCATTTAACTCCATGGTTATAAAGCTCTCTTTAACCACAGAACCAATATATCTTTCAGGATCTGCAGACATTTATTGAACTTACTGCAAACAATGTTAGCTATACTACTTTTTACCAACAAAAACTTCCTAATTAATTAGGACAGTGATGGAAATCATGTTACCTCCTCCAGAAGAAACCTTTCATACTAGCAAAAAAGAGAAAGGTGACATACAGCCTTAAAATGTGACATTCTGTTCAACACAAGAAATATTCCCAGGAACTTGTTCTGTTTCTTGTTGGCATAATACAAAGCTCTTTCGGAACCTTATACCGCTGTCTTGTCTATAACTCTAGTTTAATGAATAAAATTTCAGCTGGTAGAATACCATATAAAATTCATTATTTTTAAACTGTAGTAAAATATTCATAGAATACAACCCTTCATTTCTCTATGAATTTGACTCCTCTAGATACCCCATGTAAGTAGAATAATACAACCTTTGTTTTTTTTTTTTTATTTATTTTAATTTTTTTTTTTTTTGGAGATGTTTATGCCTTTTAGCATCATAGAAATTTTCACCCATATTGCGTCTTGTACTATGGTCCTAATTAATTTTTTTAAAGATGAATAACATTTTTTGTTGAGCACACTTTTTTAGTTTATGTATTCATCAGTGATAATGAGTTGTAAGAAATTTTAAATTTTTTTTAATTTTCTTACTATTGATAGCTTCCAAAGAGGTTATTTGTTATATATAATAAAATTACCTATGAGCTTTAAAAAGGTGGAGCCCTACACTCAAAGTTAGAACTACTTAATAATTATTCACATATTAGATAGAGGCAAGCATCTGTACTTTCTGAAAAACAGTATGCAATATCCTTCCATGGCTTCCAAAGAATCAAAACTGCCTGGGGTGGTGAGAGAAAGAAGAAAAGACACAGAGACAGAAAATGTGGAAGCAGGTGGTCTAGGTTCTCTGCTGGAGGGACCCCCACACTCCAGAACCTCAGTATGTTTATTGTTTAGAGTTAAACAGGGAAGAGGAGGAGTTATTATATACAACTGAACCTTGAGGTGAGGTTATTAGATACAGATAAACAAGCAGGCAGGGCTTATGGTGTTCATCTAGATCAAGGAGACTGGTTTAGCTAGTCTTGGTAGGACTAAGGGAGTGATCTTCAGGACATAAACACCCAGAGGAGAAAGATTCTGCTCAGTGTCAACATCCGAACATGGACCAGAGGGAAGGCTTTGCCCTTTCCCTCTGAGTCTTACCCTGGGGAGACAGCTTTGCCATTTTCTCCATGGGTCTGAGGCTCTGGTGTTCTTTACGTGGAAAATGCCCATGTCAACAGTGCACATTTCCTCAGGACTTCACTTCCCCAGAGCTTCCTCTGATGCGTTCACCAGTGGGCTAAATCCATAGTAACAGGCAACTTTTATTTCTATCCTCTTTTACTATTTGTTAGATGAGCTAAGTCCTGGCCACTGAACAACCCAATATGCTTGAGCATTGGAAATTACATCATAAAGAATGAAACAGGGCATGAAGAAGGAGCAGGTCTGAAGAAGGTGGGTGAGTGGTTCTGAAGCATTGTAGCTGACAGAGGAATAAGGGAACATGCAAGAACAGCATGGCTCCACAGCATTTTGCATGTTTCTTATGTTACTAAAAGCCCAAGTTATGCCAGCATTGCTAATTAATGTCTCTGGAGAGATTTTGAGCATAAAATAATAGAGTCAATTAAAAGCAATCACAAAGGCTGTGTGTCAATAACCTTTCTGGTTTAAAAAAAAATATCCTTAAAAGATAAGTGGAGACAAGTGTACTGTAGAATTTCACACAACACAAGGAGAATAGATTGTCATAGTAGAGACTAAGACGATACTCAAATACAATTAGAGAAAACTGACCATCTCAAAGGGATGTCGTGGGTTCTATAATCAGAGGTCCAAAATCATAAGGACCAATTAGGGCATGAATATTAATTACAGCACTACTCTATGACAAATAAACCCAACATATTTCAAGGCATCAAGTAAGTGAGTTATTTATGCAAAAAATTTCTCTTTGTATTATATCGCTTAATGATTTGCCAAGACAGCAGAGCTTTCTAAAAGGTTGTTATCATAGTTAATTAGCCTTGGCAATTATCATCACCATCATCAACACCACCATCACCACCATCGCCATCACCATTATCATTGCCATCATCATCATCATAAAGGGTAAGAGGAATTTTTAGAGATGATGAACATTACAGTAACACTTTCAGAAATAAGTAATTATAGCTAAACTTACCATAGTGCATACAAAAAAATGTACAGAATTTGATATGCTAGTCATAGTTAATGCTCTGATGCTAAAAGAAACCTTCGAAATTTCTACTTCACAGCATACTCTACATAAAAGGGAATAAATCAGAGTTCTCAAGAGCAAGAGTCTTGTGGATAAAATAGTGTTCAAAAATATCCAGTGAATGTTTATAATATTGAATGTAAATGTCAAAAACTAATTACCAACTTTTAGTAGTAGAAGATGGTCACAGGGATCAGCAGTAAGTTGACAAATACATATGTTTGGTCTTGGCATTAGGAAACACATTAGAGAATTATAGGCTAAGAAAAGTCTTTATTAAATTAACATTCTATGATTGAAACCATTGTGACCTTATGAAAAACAATGTCTTGTCCTGACTCATGTGTCCATTAGACAATGATCAAACCATCTGACACCCTCAAACCTGCTGTTTTCCTTCCAGTGGTTACATTCACAATCCTTTCTTCTACAAGATTCTCAATGCATTGTTATTAATTATATTCACCCTCTAGTGCTATACACCAGCCCTAATTCAGCCTAACCAGTGGAACATTGTTATCCATTAACCAAGTTCTCCTAGCTCTCCTCTATCCAATTTACCACAGTGTCTGGTTGAAGTTTAAAGCTAACCACAAGAATATTTTCTAATGGGACATGAATTTGGGCTCTAAGGGAATCCAGATGGCAATTCCCAACCATCTTAGCTCAGCCTCTTACTAACAGTTACAAGAGAAAAATGAAAATTCTCAATAAAATAGTAAAGACTGGACAACATCCAAAATTTAAGAAGAATTAGCACTAACTAAAGGCTAGTTATTTTATATTCAGGTAAATATTAAATATAGAGCTGTAGTTATGGCAGATGCTAACTTTGCTTTATGCAACAGAATTGCAAGCAATGAGCAGAAAGAATACCAGAATTAATACTGAACAGAAAACTAAAATATCTGTCTCTCCTATAGCAAAAATTATTTCTAAATCTTAGTATATTTTGCCTAACTCCAGATACTGCACACTGCTGAGATACAACTAGGCACAAAGCAAAAGTCAGTTCCTGGGCACAGCACATTGCTGTGGGCTCAAAATTCCTACGTGAAGCATTAAATAGGAAAAAACAGAGGAACCATGTAGTATCTATTACTACAAGTTCACATGAACAAGAAGAGAATTAGTATGGCAAAGAAGAAAAGGACAGAATAGAACATCCAAGTGATTCAAATAGCAAGCAATATGGAAAAGTTATCCACTGGGGACTAGCCTGCCTTGAAACAATGAGAAGATTGAGGGAAAACTTTGTGATCTATTTGACTTTACCAAGTTACACAATATAATATAAAAATGCTAAGACAAAACACCTTGTGGTGTTAGGTGTTTCAAGAGACATCATTTGCCTAACATTTTAACACATAAAAGTCACTGACAAGGTAGCTGCTACCATCAAATTCAAATTGCATTACTACTGAATTGGTAGTGTAGAAATCCACTTTAATTATACAGTGGCATGCACAGAAAATGAAGTTTCATTAAGGAGTAAAAATATAAAATGTAAATAATGAAAGCAAAAGCATACTATGAGAGAAGCAATAAGGTGTAAAATTCTAGAGTTATTTTTCAATCTGCAAGCAAATTAAATTGACTTAAGATGAGCTTTAGTGGCTATGAAATATTTTATGTAAAACTTGTGGAAGCCACTGAGACTAAAGAGAATGGAAATTCTGTAGTGCTATATAGCATAGCACTACAGAAAAAGAAAGAAAAGAGGGAAGGAATAAGGGAAGGAAGGAAGGAAGAAAGGAAGGAAGGAAAGAAAGAAAGAAGGAAGGAAGGAAGAAAGAGAATCCATAAAGACAGGAACTAAAAAATGGCAGTACTACTATCAGTAGTACTTTATCAGTAACTACTTTAAATATAAGTGGGTAAAAGCTCAAGAAAACATATTATTTCACAAGTCTATTTTTAAAATGAGTTTTTAATTGAAAGAGAATTATATTGCTCTCTCTCCTCTCTTTCTTCTGTCTGGCCCCTCTCATACCCCTCTCACTTTCAAGTTGATTGCCTCTTTTTATTTATTATTATTACATGCATACATATGTATGTATGTGTGTATGCACAAATACAACCTGCTGAGTCCATTTTCATTGTCTGTGTATGTATTTCATGGCTGACCACTCTGCACTGAACAACGAATACTAGGACTCATCCCTGGGAGAGGCAATTTTTCCTTCTCTTAGCAGTCAAGAGTTGCCTGTAATTCTTTGTCTAAGAGTGGGACCCTATGAACAATTTCTCATTAACATTGCAATTGTTATTTTCACATTCCAATGGTACACATTGATATTGCTATTGTTCTGATCTTGTTCATGCAAGACTGGTCATGTTCAAGTTTATAGGAAAGACTGTTTCACAGTTGTGTTTTACCAGATTCTCCATGTCTAGACTTTACAGGAAGAAACTCCAGTATATCTGATATTCTGGCTCAATCTTTCCATCTCTTCTCCTTTAATAGCTTGTGAGCCATAGATGCAGGAGCTGTGATATAGATATATCTGTTGGGGCTGGGCTCCCTACAATCCATTGATAACTACATATGTCCAATAGTGATTTTTTTCTGTGGTGGTCTCCATTTGCTGTAAAAAAAAAAAAGCATCTTTGATGAGGGTAGTAGCTACACCTATCTGTGGATGTAAATTTAAGATTTAGAATTATGCTGATATAGGAAAGTGGTGGTAATAGTTTTTTTTTTTTCTTAAGGTCCATGACTTCACTAACCCTGGGGAACTGGCTAGGTTTCCGGCATCAGACATAATTTGCCTTCTGTCAAATGGACCTTAAGTCCAATTAGACAACTGTTGGTTACCACTGACATATGAATGCTGCTTATTGCACCTTGATACTTATCTTGCCATGTTGGTCACTGTCCTGGCTCATAAGTGTTGGAGCTGGGTTGAACTATCTAATTGCTTCCTTCCATGGGCAGCTCCATAGTATTTACTAGAACCATGGAACCTAGAGCACAGAAAAGACATTTTCAGGTCAGATAAGCTCAAATCAACCAAGTTCTGTGCCTAAGTATGTTGTCTTCAGCAACAGAAGCTCACTCTTGACCCTTGAGAGGCTACCAAAGGCTATATCTATAAGCTATTTTGTTTTAGGAGTCACTTGATCTACCCTGATCAATATCTGAAAGGATGTTTTGTGTGCCTGGTACTGGGTTTTTGTTAGTTTATGGTTCTTGGGTGGAGCATTGTTAGCCCAAGTGGCTTAACCTTAATATAATAGTATTATATTCACACACACACACACACATATATGTACAATTAACTTCCGTGTGTGTATGTATGTGTAATGTGTATGTACATACATTTATATGTATCATGTATAATGTATATATAAAATAATATGAGCATTTGAGGTTTTACCAAGCAGCATTGGTATTATTCTCTTGGACCTTATCTTTTTTTCCCTTATGTCTTGGTCTACCTGCCATTCAGTTGGGTCCACCTCCTCCCTGTTACTTCATTTTCCACTTCATATCACTTGTCTCCTAGTACTCCACTCCCATGTACCCCCTACACACACCCATACACCCCCACACACACACATACACCCACACACACACATACACACACACATACACCCACACACACACATATACACACACATCTATGGTCTCTTTACATTTGCTTGGGTTCTATGGTTACTCCATGTTGCATACTCATATCTGAGGATTTGAAGCTAAACTCCAGAAATGTAAGAGAATATACTGTGTTTGTCACTCTGGGTCTGAGTTTTCTCATTCAATACAATCTTTTCTAGGTCCTTTCATTTACCTTCAAACCTCATGAATCTGTTTTCTTTACAGCTGAGTGTTATTCCATCATGCATATGTACCACACTTTCCTTATCCACTCATCAATGAAAGGGACAGTCATACTGTTTCAATTTTGATATTGTGAGTAGGGTAGCTAGGAACCTTCCTGATCAAGTATGTGTGGAGTAGAATGTCAAGGTTATTGGGCATCTATATGACATATATACTCCATATCTATATGGAGTGGTATATCTGGGTCATATGGTAGATATATTTTTAGATTTTTGTGGGTTCTCCATACTGATTTCCAGAGTGGCTGCAGCAGTCTGCATCCACACCAACAGTAAAAAATGAGGATTCCTCTTTCCCATAAATATCAAGAGCACTTGTTTTCAGTTGTTTTGTTGATTTTATCAATTATGATTGGAATGAGATGAAATTGTGATCTTGCTTTAATTTGCATTTTCTTAATTTGCTTTTAAGGTATTGGGCATTTTTATTACTTCTATTGAGAACTCTCTGTTTAGATACCAGGGCAATTTTTTAATTGGGTCATTTGTTTGACCCTGATTTTTGGATTCATTGTATATTCTGGATATTAATCCTCTGTCAGATATATAGCTAGCAAAGATTGTCTCCCACTTTGTGAGCTTCTTTCTTCAATTGATTGTTTCCTTAGCCTTCTAGTTTCATCAGGTCTTATTGGTCAGTTGTTGACCTTAAGTCCTTTGCTAATGAAGGTCTAGTCAGAAAGTCTGTTCCTGCACCTATATCATATAGTACACTGCCTATGTTTTCTTCTAGCAGTTTTAGTGTTTCAAGTTTCAAACTGAAGTCTTTGTTCCATTTAGATCTAATTTTTGTTCAAGGTGATAGCTATGGGATTAATTTCATTCTTGTGTCTGTGAACATCCAGTTTCCCCAGTACAATTTGTTGAATAAAGTGTCTTTTCCTCAATGTATAGTTTTGTCTTTTTATCAAAAAAAAAAAAGTAATGAGTATGCATGTTTGACTCTTCTGGTTTTCCACTGGTCTATATGTCTATTTTTATGCCACTTTAATAGTCTTTTATTACAATAGCTCTGTAACATATCTTTAAGTCAGGAATAGCATCTCTCCAATATTCTTTTATCTCAGAATTGCTCTGTCTATCCAGTTTTTTTCTGATCCTATATGAATTTTAGGTTTTTTTTTTCTATTTTTCTGAAGAGTGTTGTGAGTATTTTGATTGAGATGCATTGCATCTGTAAATTAATTTTGATCATATGGTCCTTTTTACCATAATAATTCCACCAATCCATAAACATGGGAGGTGTTTTTCAATTTCTTCCTTTAAAGATTTGATTTTTATTGTAGATATATTTCACCTCCTTGGTTAGGTTAACTCCAAGATATAGCATTGTTTTAGATGGTACTGTAAATGGAAGTATGCCCATGTACCTCTTTCTCCGTGTTTGTTGGTGATGTATAGGAGGACTACTGATTTTTTAAGGTGATTTTGAACATTGCCACTTTGCTGAAATTGTTGGCTTTCTATAAAATTTTTCTGATGGATATTTTTGGGTAGGGGATCTCTTGTGTGTACCTCATAGCATCTGAAAATAGGGAAAGTTTTATAAGTCTATGTTTTAAACTCAATTGTATGAGATTATACATAAATAATGTGGGGAAATTAGAAAACTTACAGATATGTGGAAAGTGAATAGTACGTTGAACATTGGATGTGTCAAGGAACAAGATAAAAGGAAAAGGAAAATAATAAGGAAAGAATTAAAACTTGGGCATTCTATACAAAACTGTGGGACTGTGGAACAGTTCTAAGAGTGTACAGAAGCTACCTTATACATTAAAGCAAAAAAAAAGTGAGCTGGTGATACAGCTACATGGCTAAAGAGACTTGCCATCAAGCTGAAAATCCAAGATCCATTCCCAGCCCCACGAGATGAAAAAAAGATTAAACTTCATCACATCATCTACTGACTTCCATTCGTATGCACACCAACCTCCCACAAATAGACAGATGTGATTCTAGAAATGAATAAAGAAATGTCTCAAACAGTGTATCTTTATACCTCGAGAAACTGGGAGAAACTGGAGAAAGTTAGCAGAGAAAGTAAAAGAGTACTTATGAGAAGAAAAAAATACAACAGAAATGAACAAACTGAGTTTAGTTTTTTTTCCAAAGATAAGTAAAACTGGAAAACCTTCATCAAAACTAAAAGAAAAAAGGATATATTTGTAAATAAAATAGTTAAGGTATCATGACTGATTCCACAGAAACAGAGGCATCATAAGACTACTGTGAACAATTTTATCTCAATAAACTGAATTAGCTGAAAGAAATTAATTAATTCATAGGATTATACACAATACAACTGAAGATATAGGAAAATGAATGGACCATCAACAAATATTGATTGAATCTGCACAGAAAAATTGCCCACCAGAGAAATTCTTATGACCTGTTGACCACACTGCTGAATTCTAACAACATTTAAAGAACTAATGCCAATCCTCCCCACATTCTTCTAAAAATAAGTTAAAGGAGCAGCCGTTTCTAACCTCCTAATACTAGACAAGCATTACTGTAATACTAAAGTCAGTTGATGACTTTATAAGACATGAAAATTAAAGTCTAGTACCACTAATAAACACAATATAAGAATTCCCAAAAAAACATGAGTAAGCCAAACTCAACAATACATTTATAATATCATATACCATAAGTAAGTGTGATTCATCCCATGGGTAAAAGGAAGGCTCAATACACACATAGATCAATTATGTAGGCTGAGTCATAGTTCACAAACACAGTACTGAATCCAAATTTCCAGCACTACTAAATAACATAAATCAATGAACATAGCAGACAATATTAACATATTGGAGGACAAAAACTACCAAACAGTCATCTTGAATAATGCATACAAGGAATATGATCAAATCCAACATCCTTATAGAGCAACAAATCAAAAAATTAAGGACTGACAGAAGAGATATACACTCCTGGAACGATTATAGCCATGTGTAAGGTATCCACAGCTTACACTATAACTAATGGGGAAGGTGTGCATGCATGTGTGTGCACATGTGCACACATACACACAGAGAGACACACACAAATAATAAATTAATCAAATGTTCCATATTTTAAAATAAATTAAGAAAATGGTTCCACTTATAATAGCATTCTAAAATTTAATATTGGTATAAACTTAATTAAGGAGGTAAATGATTTTTAAATTGAAAAACTAGGAAACAAAGCTGACAAAAACTAATATAATATGCTCATATGTTAAAATAATTATTAAACTATCAATGCTGCTCAAAGCTATTTGCAAATTCACTGCAATGGCCATCATTTTTTTTAAAAAGCAATTCTAAGATTTATATGAAACCACAGGAAGATCTCAAATAAACAAGATAAGGATGCATAAGAAAAAAATCTCCACAGAAGTCTCACCTTCTAATAAATTATACTACAAACAACCAAGACAGTCTGGTTTTGTACTTTAGAAAAGACACATAGGTCAATGGAATTGAAAGGGAGCCCTGAAATAAGACAATGCATATACAGTTGGCTAACTTGTACAAGATATTGACAATGGAAAAAATCATCTCTTCAAAATGTCAATGGCATACCCGAGTATCCATGTGCTAATAAAAAATATGGACACATATCATGCAAAAATTCAAGTTAAAATGGACTAAGTTTTAGATGTAAACCCAGAAACCATAAAACTCCTATAAGAAAACAGGGAAGACTTTTTTTTCCACATTGGTCTTAGTAGTAATTAGGTGCAGGGGGTTATAAACCCCCCCAAAAAAGAGGTAACCTTGGAAAAATGAGATGTGAGAGAAGTGTGTATGTGTGTGTGTGTGTGTGTGTGTGTGCGCACGCGCATGTGTGTGAGTGTATTTATGTGTATATATATATATGTGTGTGTGAATGTATATATGTGTGTGTGTATGTGTTTATGTGTGTATATATGTGTGTGAGTGTGTGTATGTGTTTACGTGTGTATGTATGTGTGTGAGTGTGTGTGAATGTGTGTGTATGTGTGAGTGTGTGTATGTATGAATGTGTGTATATGTGTGAGTGCATGTATGTGTGTATGTGTATTGTGTGAGTGTGTGTGGGGGGGTGTATGTTTGTGAGTATGTATATGAGTATGTGTATAAATGTGTTTGTGTGTGAGTGTGTATGTGTGTGAGTGTGTATAAATGTGTATGTGTATTAGTGTGCATATGTATGTGTATGTTTATGTGACTTTGTATGTGTATATTTGTGTGAGTGTGTGTGAATGTGTGTGTGTGTGTGTGTGTGTGTGCATGCCCACGCTAACATGACTCACTGGATGACAGAAAACAAGCAACAAGGAGGGCACACTCTGAGAAATTTTTAACAAAAGATCTGATAGCAGGGAGAAAACCTGTGTTTCCCTTTTTAATAAGTGAAGAGAAAGAAAACAAATGTCAAGGGAAAACTGGACATGAATAAGTTAACTCTGAGCTTTTACAGATTGAGAATGGCAGTTCAGACTCTAAGGCAGAAACAGTGTTACTCTTGTGGAGACCATAAGGCAGCTGTAACAAACCAGTACAATCTTGGTGGCTTAGAGCCATGAGCACCTTCTCTCTCAGGATGTGCCCAAAGTTAAGGTCTCCACTAAAGTATATCCCAGGGAAGGAATTCATTTCTTTGCCTCTTGCTCATTGACGGTGGCTGCCTGCCACCCTGGGTAGGTTAGTGGCTATATCCTCCAAACTGCAAATATCTCACCCTCATCTCCAATGTACATGAAATCTTCCCCTGCTGTTCTAAGAACACACCTAGGAAATCTAGATTACCTCTTCCCCTAGGAAATCTATATTACCTCTTCCCCTAGGAAGTCTGGATTAGCTCTTCCTCTATGGATTCTTAACTGAATCTCATATTCACATGTTTTCCCATTTAAGAAATGACTGTTTCTGAGACTGTTCTATGGACATTCACTCACTGCACAGCTTTTGTTACCCTCAAAAGAAAACAAAATACAAAGGATGAAGGAAAACCTGACTTCCAGATGTTAAACAAGGAATTCGGGAATGAAAGAAAATAAGGTATAAAAGTATTTGTTCAAGTATTGGCTGATATAATATTTTCTAAGTATTTGAAAAAATACCTTCTTACTCAACTAAATACAGAATAGTAATTTGCAATTTAGGATACTGAAAAATAAAAGCTGCTCTATACTCACACCAGCTTGGAAAAGCTATCGGTGGGGCAGTACATTTAGAATGAGGAGATGAGCTATGTTCCCCATGAGGTTACTCTGCCCTTTTATGGTATGTAATGTGAGCCACAGGAGGAAAAGTATCAGAATTTTCTACCCTTTGTTTTTTGAAGTGTACATATGAATGTACAAACTGGTCAAAATCATTAGATTATTTTCAAAAGAGAGACTATAAGAGCAAATATTTTGAGAGGAAGTAAGCTGTAGATCTATACCTCATCTCACAAACACAGAGCTTAAATGTACTGAATCTACAAGCATAAAAGCTTAAGCTACAAAACATTTGGAAATGATGGGGGATCTGACAGACTTCACTATGCACAATAGCATCTGTACCATAGGCATGTGGAGAATCCTTGAAACATTTATGTAATTGCTATTTATGTAACAGCTTCTAGAAGAGCTTCGAATCCAACCCAAAAAGCATGAACTCTCCTGATATCATTCAATGTGTCTTACATCTGGACTTTCAGTAATGTGAATGCTCCAGTAATTGAAACAGCATAGTACTGGCATACAAAGGAAGAGAGCAGAGATATGGAACACAGATATGACCTAGAAATAAACTGCCATTTCCATACAGTCAACAAATTTTCAACAAATATTCAAAGGACACAATATAAAGAAGGACCAGACTTCTGAGTAATCGGTGTGGCAAAAAGTGGACATCTTCATTCAGAAGAGTGAGATGTTCCCCTAACTCTCTTCAGAAGCAATACTCAATTTTAAACAGATTAATCACCTAAATGTAAAACTTGAACCGATAAAACTCCTGGAAGAAGGCACATGGAAAATGTTTCGGAACATTAAAAACTGGCAAAGACAGGAAATGAAGGTGAAAAGAAACAGAAGAGTATATTAAACCAAAAAGGAACCAAGAATCCGAGCAAAGGGATGACTAGCAGAATGGAAGAAATTATTTGCCAACTATGTGCATGCTATGTATATAGTTCAAATCCAGAACTCCAAAAAAGTTAAGTGCCATAAATAAATAAAAAGTGGCTTCTTCAAAGGACACTGTCAATAGGACAAAATAGCAACCAAAAGACTGGGAAAATATCTTTACCAATCCTACATCTGATAGAGGACTAATATCCAATTTATACAAAGAACACAAGAAGTTAGACTCCAGAGAACCAAATAGCCCTATTAAAAATGGGGTACAGAGCTAAACAAAGAATTCTCAACTGAGGAATATCAAATAGCTGAGAAGCACCTAAAGATATGTCCAACATCCTTAGTCATCAGGGAAATGCAAATCAAAACAGTCCTGAGATTCCACCTTACACCAGTCAGAATAGCTAAGATCAAAAATTCAGCAGATGCTGGTGAGGATATAGAGAAAGAGGAACACTCCTCCATTGCTGGTGGGATTGCAAGTTGGTAAAACCACTCTGGATATCAGTTTGGCAGTACATCAGAAAACTGGACTTAGTATTATCAGAGGACCCAGTTATACCACTCCTGGGCATATACCCAGAAGATGCTCCAACATGTAATAAAAACACATGCTCCATTATGTTCATAGCAGCCTTATTTATAATAGTCAGAATCTGGAAAGAACCCAGATGTCCCTCAACAGAGAAATAGATACATAAAATGTGGTACATTTACACAATGAAATACTACTCAGCTATTAAAAACAATGAATTCATGAAATTCCTAGGCAAATTGATGGAACTAGAAAATATCATCCTGAGTGAGGTAACCCAATCACAAAAGAACACACATGGTGTGAACTCCCGGATAAGTGGATATTAGCCCAGAAGCTTGGAATACCCAAGATACAATTCACAGACCAAATGAAGCTCAAGAAGAAGGAAAACCAAAGTATGTACACTTTGGTCCTTCTTAGAAAGGGGAATAAAATACCCATAGGAGGAGAAACAGAGACAAAGTGTGGAGCAGAGACTGAAAGAAAGACCATCCAGATACTGCCCTATCTAGGGATCCATCCCATATACAGTCACCAAACCCAGACACTATTGCAGATGCCAACAAACGCTTGCTAACAGGAAACTGATATTGCTGTCTCCTGAGAGGCTCTGCCAGTGCCTGAAAAATACAGAGGCAGATGCTCTCAGCCAACCGTTGGACTGAGCACAAGGTCCCCAATGGAGGAGCTAGAGAAAGGACCCAAGGAGCTGAAGGAGCTTGCAGCCCCATAGGAGGAACAACAATATGAACCAACCAGTACCCCAGAGCTCCCAGGGACTAAACCACCAACCAAAGAGTACACATGGAGGGACCCAGGGCTCCAGCTGCTTATGTAGCAGAAGATGGACTTGATGGACATCAAAGGGAGGAGGGGCCCTTGGTCCTGAGAAGGCTCAATGCCCCAGTATAGAGGAATGCCAGGACAGGGAAGCGGGAGTGGGTGGGTTGTTGAGCAGAGGGAGGAGGGATGGGATAGGGTGTTTTCAGAGGGGAAATCAAGAAAGGGGATAACATTTCAAATATAAATAAAGAAAATATCCAATTAAAAAAAAAAGGAGACCAAAAAAAAAAGAAGTGGCCTCTTCTAAAAATGGATGATGGAGCTAAACTTCCTCAACAGAAGGTGTGCAAACAGCCAGCAAATGTATATGTATCACTTCACTCAGTATTGCTCAATATCACTCAATAACAGGAAACAGCAGGTCAAAAACCCCAGTAAGAAACCATTTCCAACCAGTAAGAATGGTTTTTGCCAAAAAGAGACATAGAAGTGATAGCAAGTTTTAGAGAGATTGGGAATATGAATTAGTGCAGTCACTATGCAAATAGTATTCAGGGTCCTCCTCATAATATGTAAAATAGAACTATCATGTGATTCAACTACTGGGTATAATAGAAAGGAAACAAAGTCAGTGTGTGAATATGACATCTGTACTCCCATGTGTATTGAACCAACATCCATAATTACCAAGAAATGGGAGTAGCTAAAGTGTCCATCAACCTGTAGCCAGAAAAATGTGCATATACATAATAGGATACTATTCAGCCACACACAAAAAAGTGACATCCTGAGATTGGTAATATGGCTCAGTTATTAAGAATGGTTATTAAGATGCAAGTTCAGTTCTCATCACCTACGTTGAGCATCTCACAACCACCTGTCACTCCACCATTAGACTCCTCACGTGCCTGTACACATATGGTACACATAAGTTCATTATGGCATGTATGTATACACATACATTTTAAAGTGATCCCTTTCATTTTATGGTTTCTGCAGTCACTCTATGCTACATAGTGACATCTGAAGATTTGGAGCTAGAACACGCAGTCTGGGTTACTTCACTTAGTACCATCAATTTTAGGTTCAACAATTTACCTTTCATAATCAAAGCAAAAAATGCTTGATTTGAGAGGGTGTGGGGAGAGTTGGAGAGAGGGAACAATAGTAAAATTATTAGGAATAAATGTACAGAAAGAAGGGAAAATACAGTTTAAACATTGTAAAACACCAAGGCAAGAGCTAACTAAGGATCAAAGCTATGGAAACTCTCATGTACATGGACCTATAGACTTAACCTTGTTAAAATGGAATACTCCTCAAATTGAGATATAGTTCATGTCAATATGGCAGCTAACTGCTTTGTGAAACTGACAAGCTTATCCTAAAATCTGTATTGCAAGAGGTTCAGAATACCATCTTAATTTTTCACATTTATTTTAGTGTGTGTAGGAGGACAGGGAGGGGATGGCATATCCATCATGGTGATGTGGTGATCAGAGGTCATAAACTGTGTGTACACACACACACACACACACACACACACACACACAAACTTGCAGGAGTTGGCTCTGTCCTTCTACCATGTATGTTCCAGGAAGTGAACTGTGGTCATCAGGTTTAGCAGTGGGCCCCTTTCCTTACTGAGCCATACTGAAACTCCTTAGAGAAACTGAAAATATGATAGAGAATAATGAAATAGGGGTTCTTACATGTTCTAATTTCAGAACTGACCAAAAAGCAACGCTATTCAAAACTTATAAGCTTGTATAAGGATTTGATATAGAGTTTGATCCAGAAGTTTGTCCACACTTCCAGGGACAACAGTACATCCATATCCACAGCTCCAGAACCAGTTGATGTCTGACAAGTGTGCCCAGGTAAAAGATACAGTGGTAATCAACAAAATAGATTACAGTCTCATCCTATGGCCTCACCTCATACACTAAAATTAACTCAACATGGATTGAAGGTAGAAATCTAAGAACTAAATTAAAACTTTTAGAAAATAAAACAGAAAAGAAACAGTTTATGATCTCAGTTTAGCAAAAGGTTCTTATGACATCAAAAATGTAAGTAACAAAATAAGAGCATATAAATTAAATTTAGAAAACATTTATACTTCAAAGAATATCATAAGAATGGGCCTCTCAACAGTCAGCCATGAATGAAGAAGGGTCCCATCCATATAATCTCAGTCCAATAGTTCATACAGATGGCCCTGTTTACACTCAGTATATCACAAAACCAAACCCAAAGTCATGAATCTGTGAAAGGGACATAGAGGTAGGAGTGGAGTTGATAAGAGATGTGAGGGAGAACAGAGAGGGTGTGGAGGTAAAAGTGATCAGAACACATTTTATATGTGTGTATTTATGTGTACACATATGTCATGTATATGCACATATATACACACACATGTACACACATATACACACATATACTTATGTGTGTATATGTGTGTACATGAAACTATCAAGCAATAAGACAAATTCATTAAAATGATAAAACAAAAATAACTGGAAATAATATACAGGATAAGAGATGTCTGTCTACACAGAGCTTCTACTGCTCAATACTGGAGAACAAATGTACAGCTAAGACACAGAAGGTCAACAGGGTTTCTTTCTGCTCTTCACCTCATTCCACTGAAGATGTGATTCTTAAGGAAGAGCTACTCTTCAAAGTTTGTAAGCCCCTTGGTGACTGAGCATACTCCAAGTCCTCACTGCTCCTCATGGCCTCATCTTTGCGACTGTCATGTGCTTTCAAAGCTAAAGAAATGTGAAATAATGTGTGCAATCCACAATATCTGAAGGACAATGCATATCTTACCTTACAAATGGCCTTGAAATAAATGTGGTTCTGAACCATGCTCCCCAAAACAAACCAGACAAAACAAACCAACAGTGACAACAAAAACCCAATGCAAGCCTTCAAGTCTCCCCCATCCCCACCCCTCTCTGCACAGGGCTCTGGGTTCCTCCTCCTCTGTTTGTTCTCTTTTGCAAGACTACATATTACCCTCTGTCTTCCTTTAATCACTCAGGCGCATATATTCTTGATATATCCAATTGATTTACTTTTGAAGGTAGGACTTGCTCATTTTACCTCTGCTTTAAACTCACAGTGTCAAGTGCATCAAAAGAATCAAAGTAATTTTTGATCAACCAATATTCTACATGTTTGGCTTTGATGTTGTCTAATGTGTTGTAGCTGAATTGATAATAGTGTCTGAATTACATGATTACTATCATTATCTTTAAAAAAAAACTTAAAGACTAGAACAGAGGTTCTCAACTTGTGGGTCATTATTTCTTTCAGGGTTGAATGACCCTTTCACAGGGGTCACATATCAGATATCCTGCATTTCATATATTTTCACTATGATTCATAACAGTAGCAAAATTACAGTTGTGAAGTAGCAATGAAATAATTTTATGGTTGGGGGGGGGGCGTCACCACAACATGAGGAACTGGATTAAAGGGTCATAGCATTAGGAAGGTTGAGAAGTACTGCTCTAAAACCAAGTTGTATTTAAAAGAGTAGTTTTGCTTTTACCAAGGAGCAGTTGGATAGAGAACGTCGTGTTGGATTTTAATCTGGCTTCCTGTTTCTTGGATATAACACTTTCTGGGCCACTCAGACATGCCATGCTATTTTGGTATCCTTTTGGATTTATATTACAAGCAGTCCACTCTTTTCAGTGCCTGGGCCTTCTGAAATAAGGAAAAAAATCTCCTTTGGTGTTGCAAGCAGTCGGTGGCTGGATGGGCCTAGTCAGCCAAGAAAGCAATATTCATGTTTCTACAATACCACACCTAAAACAAAGGTTTGAGAACCTGACCTGCAAGGTTATCCCCAAATAATAATCAACTTGAATCTCATTTGAATGTGAACCAACTAGCACCCTGAGACGTAAAATTCTCTAAGCCCCTGTCTTTCTTTATAAATTCTGTTTGTCTTTATTTTTTATCAGTTTATTTTTAATCCCCTTTGGACTTTCCTAGTTCCTAGTTTAAACTGAAAGTGCCAGAAAAACACCATAAATGTTGCCAACGTGCTTATGGTTTAGCCAGAAGTGGTAAGTAGTGGAAATATCAAGACACCATAATTAAAGTCTTGTCAAATTACAATCCCTGCAAGATGCAAATGAGGCAATATCAAACGTGGCCTTGACATGGACTAAGAGTAAGGCCCTTGGTTAAGGTTTTGGAAAAGTACATATATATGGAGCGGGGATGAGGGAAGCGGGGAAGGAGAGGGGGAAATAGCCACATATTTGGGGACAATTGGAAGGAATCCAGTAGCTACTATTACCAGTGTTTATCCTTTTCAAGATTTTTGATCAGTGTTAGGTAGAGGCATTCTCTGCCTCTGTCCAGAGTCTTAAAGATTATTATAAAAAATTAACCTCAAGGTGTATAGTCAGGAGCTAGAGAGATGATGGATGACTCAGCGGGAGCAGTTGTTGATCTTCAAGAGGACCCAAGTTCAATTACCAGCAGGCTTACGCCCCTCACAACTGCATATCCAGCTCCAGGATGTCTGATACCCACTACTGCCCTCTGCAGGCACCTGCACTCATGTATCCAAACCTACTAAACTGTCCCTCTGTCTCTGTCTCTCTCTCTTTCTCTCTCTGTCTCTCTCTCTGGCTTTCTTAAAAAATAATCTTAAAAAAAATCTTTTTTCTTAAAAAAAAGGTATTATCAATTGGATAGACTATGGAAAATCTACAATCAAATTCAATTTTAGACCAATTATGGGTTAATCCTATAAATGTATGACTACAGGCAGATTTTCAGTATAGTCAGTAAAAAGTGTACATTGAGCAATTATTACATTGTCAGTATCCTGTTGTCTATGACCCCAGTGACAGAGAAATTTGGTTCCAGCAACGAAACCAAGAAGAACAGATTTAGGAGGAAAATGGCAAATTTTATTTCAGACCTGTTTTGTGTTAAAATGCATTCAACATGCAATAAGATCTTCAGAGCTGGAGGGACCTAGGGAGCAGTAGAGGTGTTAATTTACTCTATAAAGGTAAATGAAACCTGGGGAGCAAAGATGCTGCTAGAGCTACACATGGCAGTTGTTAGGGAGATGGGGTGAAACTAGCTGCCAGGGCATGTCTGGAGCCAGCTGCAGGAGTGTGTGCACTGTTACCTCGCAGGGACCTGTGCTTATCAGGGCTCTGCCAGACTTTGGATGTCCTCCAACAGTGTATGTGTCATAGACTTGGCCTCAACAGTGATGGCATTGGGCAATGAGAGGTGGGGCCTCTTACCTTAGAGCAATGGGACCATGTTCTTAAATAGTTAAATAGGATTATAAGAGCCCTTCCCCCATTTTTGTCTTTTTGCCTTCTGGCTGGTGAGTGGTCTTACCCCCACCCCCACCCCATGCACTTCTTCCACATGTTGCTGTTTGAAGGGCCAAAAGCAGTAAGATTGCTTGACCACACAGATTGGGACTTACAGAATCACCTGAAATAAGCTTTTACTTTTTGCAAGTTTATAATTGCACGTATCTCGTTATAACAATAGACACCTGACTAATACAGAAAGGAGGTAGCACATAGTAGGGTGATTGCTGTAACTGTGATTTATGGTGGTGTGGAGGAGTCTCTGGGATTGGTTATTAGGAGGTTATATAATTCAAGACTAGAAAAGGCCTAAAATACAGTCATTTGAGATTACTGAGTGATGCCATTTGAGGCACAGAAGATCAGAATGCTATTAAAAATGCTATTGAGGATGTGGGTAATAAAGACTGTTCTCGTTAGGAGTCTACCAGGAATGAGACTAGAAGCTCTCTCTGGTTATGCCATAGCAACATTTAGCCATGGCTAGTTTATCCGATAGCAAAAATTTCCAGGCAGTAAAACATCCTACTATTGTATAGATATTACTGGGTGCTTTGGGCAAGTTTACTTGTGTCCATTGCGGGCAATGGACAGAGTACAAAGGTTTGAAGAATCTCCAGATCTTACAAAGTTACAGCCATGGAGGGTGCAGTTGTTAGTATCAATTTTAAAAAGCCAACTACTTCAGATAGAAAACGTTAGGAAAGGTACCTGGATGCCATCTTAGAAATCTTCCCAGCCCTAAGGTCTATGATAAGCTTCTGAGAACAGAAATGCAAACCTGTGCCAGAGAATTACATGGTTTAATTAAAAAAAAAACATACCTCAGGGTACCCACATGTCCAAGACTGTTTCTCTAAGGCAGTGGTTCTCATCCTTCCTAATGCTGGGACCCTTTAATACATTTCTTCTCACGCAGTGACCTCAACCATAAAATCTCTTCATTGCTACTTCATAATTTTTCTACTGCTATGAATTGTCATGTAAATATCTGATATGCAGGATGCCTGATAGGCCATACCCATGAAGGGATCATTGTACCCCCAGAGGTTCAGTATCAGTGCTTTATGGTCTATATTGCCCATGTTGAATAGGCAAGGCACTTAGAGCTACTACGCCACCCTTTGAAAAGGCCCAGCCACAGCCCACCTGGTGGCATCTCATGGCACTGTCCACGTCATGATGGTCAGCAGTCATGAAAAGTGCAAGATTTGTGGATCTTGGAAGCTTCTACAGAGATTCTGGAGAAACACATCGATGTCAGGAAACATGCTGTCCTGTCAGAATTTCTACAAGTTGTCAAAGCTGTCGTAAGGTCCTGGGAAGGAAAAGGTGCCAGAAACACATGACACTCACAAAAGGAAAAGACAACAAGCAAAACAACCACAAGACAGTTCCATGTGCTGTAGCTCCAGGGCCGTAAGGCAGAGCCCCCCAAGCCTCTGGGACTCCACATCTGCCCCAGTGTGTCCAGATGCTGGGCATGCAGCTTCAGAAGGCAATCTGTCTTGCTCCATTTCGGTATTGCTCTTAGAAAATAATATTCTTCCTGTTTGCACTGTGTGGTCACTGGTTCTTATACAGGTGCAGGTTTCTAGTCTACCTTCACGAGAGTCTCAACAGAGTTTCCCCTTTGAACCTCAAAGAGATGGCAGCTGGACTGTTGAGAGTTGCCAGAGCACTTAGTTGGGCAACTCTTGGAGATACAATGAACACACTTTGCACTGTAATATGAACATGGACCTCTGGGACAGGTGGGGGAAACACTATGTGAGAGAGTCTTGGTTTTCATATGTTAAAGGCTTGGTACCCAAAGTGGCACTATGAGGGCAGAGTAAAACCTCTGAGAGGTAAGACATCCCTTGTAGGTCCCTAAGACATTGGAGGCACATGTTCAGAAGGCATTGTGCTTTCCAGGACCTTATTCGTGTTAGATTTTGCTGCCTAGTTGATGAGGTAAGCAGTTTTTCCTTGCCCACCATTCCATCCATGATCTGTTGTCTTGCAAGAGGACAAGAGCAAAGCCTTTGGATGCTAAACTGGAAGCTTCAGATTTATGATCCCAAATAACCTTCTTCTTCTTTTGATCAGTTAAGCATCTTGTGTATTTTGTTATAGTGGTGACTCTAAGTCTAGAAATTCTTAGTAACTTTATCTTTGAGTCTGTGTTTTGCAAGTAAAGTTGCATGGTAAGATGGAGCATGCATGTGTGGAAAAGAACCGCGTATGTGCACATCTGCCATTCGTGCTTCCCTATTCGGGTGTTACATGCATAACAGCTCACACTTAACCCTCTAGTGAATTCACTTTGTGGGGAGATGGCAAGGATTTAATACAATACAATACAATACGAATGTGTCCTGTTTTGAACTGAATAAGGGAAGAGAAAGAAACAGGCTGAAAGACATGAGGGGCCGAGCTACTGCTCAGTCTGCACATGCAAGCTAGTATAAAATCCTTTCTAAGAGAAGAATGACAAGAAAGCCAGACTCTTTTTCTAAGTCAAGCTGCTTCTTTGTGACAATTAAACACTTGGAGGGAGACAGTGATGGGAGAGAGCTGGGCAGCCTCAGTTTCTCCTCCTCCTACTTCTTCCATGCTCACCAGTAAGCCTGCCACAGTGTTGGTTGTATGTGTGCCCATCAACTCATGCATGCATGATACATACAGATAAACCACACAACAGAATGGGTGCTTTCAGTGGCCCCAGCATCCTGGGAGGGACAGAAGACACAGTGATAGGTTTCTGAATAGGAATACTTTAGAATTTGAACTTATAACAATATAATCCCAAACCCATGCTAATAATTTGTGATTTTAATTGTTTTCTTTCTTAGGAGGTCAACATCAAATAGCAAATAAAAAGTTGCCAAGGCAAGTGAAGAAAGAATGAAGAAAAGGGCTTTCTATGTTCATTATTTTTGGTGGTAACTTTTACTGCATTTTGAGCAAAAGTGTTTGCATTTTGAACTTACTCTGGAGGCAGTCTGGGGAGGGTTGTTAGTACATATTGTGCAAATACAGTTCTGTTCCCAAGGTATGAGGGGAAGACTTTCCATGTGTGCTCTCCCAGCGGGCAGAGGGCCGGGATCCCAAGTATGACCTTCTTGCTGTCTGTCCAGAGGCTGCAGACTCTAGACAGACAGATGATGGTAGAATGGGCCCTACTATTTTTAAGAAAGCAATATAAGAGTCACTCGTGGGAAGCCAGATTTCATAAGGTTAGGGTTCAGTGGTAGAGCACATGCCTAGCATACACAAGGCCCTGGGTTTAAGTTCCATTACCACAAAACAAAAAGACCCACGAAAACCAAGACCAGTACTTAAAGTCTTGTGCAATGCAGTCTATGCAGAACAAAACATCACTTTTAGGTTAGATGGTACACTTGAACAAGACCTTTTAAATTTTCTCCTTTTTAAAAAAAAATTAGAATTTTCTTTGTCATTAAGGAAAAACACTGGCAAATATGTCAATGCCCAGCACCGCAGGTTGTTCTTGGCACTTGGCATCATTGGTCTTCTTTTGTCCAAGTGCAGTTGTAGACTGCAATACGCTAAACACCTTCAGTCTTTTCTCAAGATCAAATTGTATCCCGGTATAGGCATACGCCTGTAGCTGCCTAGAAATGGGAATTCCATCTGTGTCTTTGAGAAATTTTTCTCTTAATTCGAGGCCAACGGGTCCCATGGGACTCAGCCCTACAACAGTGGCTTCATTAGCAGCTAATGAGTAAAAAAGTTCAGGGCCAGAGAAGAGGGAAATGCCTGCCTTTACAATCCAAGTTTCAAGGTTAAGGCATTAGTGTAGAGCATGAAACTGGCTTGCAGAAAACCAAAACCTTCACTAACGAAAACACTAACTGCACATACCATGAGACATCTTTGAGCGATTATACCTAAAAGCTAAGACGGCTTGTATGGAGCTCATTAGATTTTCAAATGTTTCCCAGAGTGTCAGATTATAGCCTCCTACTCAGAACTAATTCCTGGATGAGGCTTTGCCTTTCAACAGGTTTCCTGATCACACAGGGAAAGCCAGGGCCGGAGCAAATTTGTTTCTCCGAATTGCCAGGACTGACTCTCACAACCAGGAGCGTGTTTCTTCAGTGTGAACAAGTCGGGATTTCATCTCAGCTGACAGTCACAGAATTGGACACTCTTGACAAATGAATCTGTTTGTTCACTCTGGTGTAAGTGGTGTGAGCTAAATGATTTGAAGGAAAAATAGTGAGGGAAAGCTTATGATTTACATCTGAGATAGAGTGGTAAACTCCTTTGACATGCACAATAATACTTGGCTTGAAATTACTCGAAAAAACAGCGTTAGACCTGGTTGTTCACACCTGTAATTCGAGCATGAGAACTGAGGATGTAGAAACAGAGGGATCAGAAGTTGAAGATAGTCTTTGGCTACATAGAAAGTTTGGAGCCAGACTGGATTATATTATACCCTATCTCAAAAACAAAACAAAACAAAAACAAAAACAATCAGAGATCAGGAGAGTTGTCCTTTCATCAATACCTCTTGCTTAAGAATCTGATTTAAGGAAGACTCAGATCTTGGCCACACCTCTCAATTCCCTTTCCCGAGTCAACAGCAAAGCCAGAGTAAATGATCTGGCCAACTCTACAGACCTCTGCGTATCAGTAGTCTGTTCCAGACCCTTGCCGTTTGTCACGTGTCTTCAGGAGGCTAGCTAGACATTTTTCTTTCCATAATTGGTCTTAATTCATTTCAAATTTAGGATGATTATATATTTCATTATAGTTCATATATAAGTGTGCAAGTTAACAAGCACTGTTCAAATCCTATTGCACATGATGTATAAAATAACAGCAACAGAGAGGAAGGGAGAAAGGAATGGAGGAAGACAGGAGACAGCGTGTGTGGCAGGGGGAGGGAGGTTTGTTGTAAAACACCATCTTGGGGTTTTCGTTAGTTAGAAGAGTGTTTGTGGGCAAGTTCAAGTATGTATGAACTGATGCTCACCACCTGTATCTCCTTATCCTTGGAATAAAGAACATCAGTAGTCAGGCATGATGATACACACCTTTAATCTCAACACTTAGAAGGCAGAGGCAGGTGGATCTCTGTGAGCTTGAGGCCCACTTGGTCCACATATTGAATTCTAGGCCTGTCATGTTCCTCTCAACAAAAGAATATCAGTGAGATGGTCCTTGGGAGCATGTGACACTAAGTGCCAAACCACAAAAACTCCAGCAAGCCCGGGGTTGTACAAGTGTGCCAGTCATAAGCCACCTACACGATTTTCCATATTAACATAGAATTTATACTGCTAATCACTTCATATTTTAAGTGTGGACTGCTTCAGACTTAAGAGAGTCAAGGCCATTTTAAAAGGGAAACCTTAGGATGCCATTTTGCTTCCATCTCACTGGACTGAGTCTTGGGAAGCATAAACTTGACCTTGTCTAGATTTCTATAATCCTCTTGGTCCAGTGCAATCCTTATATGATAAGGCTCAACAAGTAGGTTCCGTCTTCTGACTTCACCGAACTTAGTGCATGAATACTGTCTCCACAGAAAGCCTAGACACTTCAAACTTATCTGTATGAAAGAACATGAAGATGAGAAGAGAAAAAAAAACAAAAACACATGACTTCTGGCTTTGACATTCCTTAAAATACCATATTTGAAGAGACAAGGAAATGAATGCTTGCTGATGAAACACTCTTGAAAACACTGTTGCTTGTAGTAAGAAATAGTAACCTTGAGAAGGGGGAGGGGGCGGGTGCCGAGTGCGGCCTTCCAGAAGTGCTCACGTCAAGAGGCCCAGTCAAATCCTCACCAAAAGAAGGACTGTGAAGAAAGGGCGGAACAGACAGAAAAAGCAGTGACCTTTGAAAAGCTGTCCATGTTTAAGCTCAGGTTCAAAGAACATTCCCTGTTTGCTAAATTTTTTTTTTCAAGAGTGTCCTCAGACTAAGAACTGGGGGCATCTTGTTTGGTTTTGGGTAGGAGAGTAATTACCATCCGCACCCCACAAATGTGAGTAAGCCTGCACGGAAATAAGCCATCCAAGTCCATGACGAACATCAAAATTGTAGACATAAGGAGCAGAGCAGAAAATTGTAGCGTGACAAAATAGCTCCATTTAATTATGTGAAATTACATAGAATTTTCATCTTCTGTAGAGGTGCTTTATTTAAACTTACATCTAAAGGCACATCTTTCGGTTAATGCTACTTTCATTGCTAGTGAGGAAGCTGATGGGATGGAACCGGATTCCTTGACTTTACAAGTTGCATGACAGTTTGTAGTTGCTTAGCACTTTTCCGAAGTTGTAGAGTCACCCTTGACCTTTGTGAGAGACATGTTTAAAACTACAGGCCACCTGATATCATTTTCTTGCAACTAACACTGCATGTTTCCTAGCTTATGGAGGACTTCCTGTTTTTTTCCTCAGAATAAAGGTCAGATTTGGGTTCCAATATCTACTCAAAACTTTCACTTCTGGGGGACAGCCTAGGAGAAGGTGTCCCTCCATATGAGGTACTGGAAGCCCCTGAAACTTCTCTTGGGAGCCCTGATTGCTGTGTCATTCAGGACAGGGTCAATACTGACTCAGTATTATTCGTCTCAGGACAGCTGCTGTCCATGACTGCATGACTGCAGGATAGAAACAGCAGTGATATCAACCTCATAGTTCAGTGAGCTTCATCCCATATCAGCTCCCATGGTTCCTTTCAGCAAAAGGATCAACATGCTTTCCATGAAGTGAGCTTTGGTCTGCTGCTGAAGGGATAGTGATTGAACCCAGGGACTGGGGCCTTAGGATCACTCTCAGTCAAATGTGATTTAGATTCTCTAGAGGCTAAAATAATAAATAACTAAAGAAACATGAAGAGAAGATTGAGTTGGTCATAGAGCATTGCTGCTTTCCCAGTGCCATGTCTAAGGAGGCTCCACTGGAGTGAGTCCACATCTGGCTTTGCAATCACCCATAACTTCTCCATGATCCAGAGTCACATCCAAGCAATCCAGAAAAGGCCCCACCTACATATGATAACTGATAAATATGATAAATGAACTTAACTAAATAATTTTACAATAACTAAATAAATTTACAATGAAATAATAAATAAATGTTTAATTGTGTACCATCCAAAGCCCATCTACACAGTGTGTGGGTTTGTTCTTTTGGACCACTCTAGCCCCCTGACAAGTCAGGGACTTGATGTTATGTACAAGTCAGGCTCCTTCATTTATTCCCATTTGCATCCATATAGGATGTGTGTGCCAAAGGAGAGAATCACAGAGATACAAGCTTGTCCAATTCAGCACAATTTCACCTTCCAAGGCTTAGTATAACAGAGGCTCAATTCTCTAGACTTGTCTTGCAATGGCTTTGTTAGTTGCCATTATCTTGATGGTCATTTAAGAAATTTTACTGCAGCAAAGAATAAACACTTGTCTGGTGGGTACAGGGGCCCTGTTTGGTGACAGAAAAGGCAATACCAAAAGAAACAAAAGGGACTCCTTTTGCCAGAACCAATTATATTTCTTCTACATGGAGTCTTCTAATGAGAGCACCTCAGCTACACTTCACCTTGACCTTCATTGCTAGGCCTAGATAAAACACTTTCTTAAGAAGAAACAATGGCAATTATCTCTTTCAGAGAAAGTGACTTGGCAAGCGTACTGTGTGTAGATGTCATCATTACCCAGCCTTCCATAGGCAATATAGCCTGACCTAAGGAGGCCCGTTATTCTCATTCCAGGAAACGTGAAATTAGATAGACAAATACTGAGTTCGTTTGTGGTGTGAAGCAAAGTCTTTCTTCAATGAGCAGAGTGCAAGGTGATGAGTTACTTGAGAATCGGTTAACAGAGGGACAGGAATGAAGGTGGCCTGCAGAGCGGAGGAGACATGGCAGGGCCCAAGAGCTGAAGAGAGCCCCAGAAAGCAGAAAGGCTTTGTGGGAATGTTTTCATTACCGGGCTTAAAGTCCTTCGTAAAAATGGATTCTTTAGAACAAATTCTACCTTCCTTAAACCAACATGAGTGGATTTCTTTGAATAAAAATGCGATGACTAAGCAGTAATGTGTGATCATCAGGACTTTAGCCTGAGTCACAGCTGACCCTCGGCTCTACGCTCGATTTAACAACTTGTGTTATGTTGCCTGAATCATAATCACCTTCACAGGAAGACCCCATATAGCACACTCCGCCCACGGTGCTGAGTGGATCAAGATTTCTTCCGGCTGGGAACGGATGTCGCAAATGATGACGTCAACATTCTGTGAGACGCTTGTTAAAGAGGCACAGGCTCTCTAACAGACATCCCAGGAGGTATAGTCCTGTTTCAATTTCACTTCCAAAGAGAGTTATGATCACTAGCTTGTAAACCAAGCACACAATACAGGTGAACCTAAGCCTAATTTCTGTAATTCAGAATTGACGGCCAAGGGCTTAAAGATCATTCATTTGATACATAACCAGAGGTGAGCACTTTGTCAGAGTCCTCAGATGTCTCCTCCCATCCCTCCTCCCTTGATAGTTAAAGCCAGAGACATAGAAAAAAATGGGCAGTTTATCAATCTGGCTGAGAACTCGGACGGTCAAGACCTGACTTTTGGACAGCACTCTTTTGCTGAGGTAAAATTTTCACTGACAAGATTTTTTTTTTAAAAAAAAAAAAAGCAATTAGTGCAGTCTTTTAACAAGACTACAGAACCAGATTTATCTCTTTCCGTTCCTGAGGAGACATGAGGATGACAGTGGAGAAGGAGGGTTGCTTTTAAGTATAAATACCAATGACACAATGGGGAAGCAGACAATGGTATGTTCCAGAAGTTAAGAAATGAGAGAAGTTTTAGGGGAGGAAGCCCCGGTCTGTGACAGAAAGGAAGGAGAGGAACTGGGGCTGTGTGTGTGGGGGGGATAAATGTGGGGGATTGCTCTGCCAAACCTTCTGTGAGGCAAGGGATGAAAGCTGAATAAAACAAGGCATCTACCTGCCCTGTGGGAGGCCAGATGCTGGCTCTCTCCAGAGGAGAGGGTAGAACCACAGGGTCAGGAAAGTCAAGTTCAGACAAATAACCCCAAACCCTGGCAGTCTCCATAGCTGTGCAGGGCTCAGCTGCCCACCACCTTGCAGAGGGAGACAAGGATATCTTCTGCATTAGCCCCACAGGGAGTCCTCTCACTCCTGAAGCTATCTTAGAGGGCAAGCCTGACTGCAAAATATTTGTTGAGAACAAAATAAAAGACTCAGACAAGTAAAGGGTGTAGTGGGAGAACAAAGAATCCAGAGACCAAAAGTTTATGCTTCTTGGCCGAACTACTGGCCAAGGACTAGAGTCTGGGATTCTGACATGGTCCATCTAAGAAAATGAGCTTCCTGGGAGGACACTGAAGAATGTACTGGGTGGCCCAACAGAGGGACACAGTCAGTGGAGGTGGCAGGCAGCCTCCAGCTCTAGTGGAGCTGTCAAGCCCTGCTGATGGCACAGCCAGACAGGTTTTGTTTGTTGTTTGCTTGTTTGTTTTTGCATCAAGAATGGGGACTTTCTGAGACCCAGTGTACAAAGAGCCACAGAAGACCTGCTGGCAACTTCCTCTAGGAGAACAGACTTACCCAGGACAGACAACTCCAAGAAAGATGCACAAGCCAGTGAAGTGATTCTGCTAATAAAGTCTTCCTATAACCCACTTAATGAAAGGAAAAAACCCTAACTCCCACGAGTGGTCCTTTGTTTTCCACCGGTGCACTGAGGCACATGATTCCCCTCACCTCAATTTAGATATAATTTTAAAAATTCCATGGTATCCAGCCGGCCTAGAACAGTTAGCCTGTGGTTGAACAGGTGCCATGGCTGCTTATTCTCCATTCTTCAAATCCATCTCTACCCTGACCAACCCTGTGCCTAGAGGGCCTGGCATCTAGGGACAGAATCACCAGGCTCTTGGCTTCCATGAGCAGACAGGTTAGGCCAATGGGCAGCACCTGCACCTTGAGGAATCAGGAGGGAGGAGCATCGACAAGAGCCCTCTCTGCCCAGGCTGCTTCATGAATAGCTACACCTTGTCTCTCTGCTCACATCTCAACTCTCCCCTCTTCCAGGGTCCAAAAACCCCACCCACCCCGGGCTTCAGGCTAGGATGCTCATCCCTTGGTGCCTCACCTTTCTATTCCAGTTCCTTTAACATGCTTATATCCTTACCAAAGTCCCTCTATTAAGTGTCGTTCGATTAAAAACTATGAATGTGACCTTCCCTTTATGCAGTGACCCCAAATAATAAACATTTGCATCTGAATAGAATGGCTTAAACTTACACAGCCCTTAGTTTCATATTTGTAGAAGGTGAATTCTTTCTTGAATTCTGCTGAATTTAACTAGCAGAGTTCTTGCGGGTGCATATGTGCCCACGAAAGAGAAAGAGTTCGAGAGTAAGAAAATTGTTGTGTCATATTTCCTGTTTTTGAAGTAATCACATGGAAAAGATTCCCTAGTGCTGATGTTCATTGATGGCTTCTTTGAAGAACAGGAAAGCTATGCAATAGTAATATTTGGCATTATTGGGTAAAGTATACATTAGTAGGTACTTCATTGTATGGGTAACATACTTGCTCACAAATGAAGTATCTCTTACTGTGGTATTGCTCATGGTATGTGCCCTAGCACAGCTGTGATCTGATGATTGCTTTACAAGGAAAATCATAGGTAATAACCATTGTAATCACAAGAAATAGTAGTTATAATCTTAATATACATATAATTTTGAATCCTGATTTTTCCCCTTAAAGATGTATACTGACCATGCTTTCCATGTTTCCACATAATTTTCATAATCATTACTTGCAAATTCTGCATTGTATCTAAACACGTGACAGTACCATGAATCACAGACCACTACTGTTCCATTTTCTCCTAGGGAGTTTTTCCATAATCTATATGAAATTCTACTATGCATAAAAAACATGAAAGAACTGAATAGGCATGAGGCAAGTATGATAAGTTGGATCTTAGTTTGCTCTAGGAACAAGTTGGCCTCAGAGTCTTGTGGAGATGTCAGTTCTCAGAGAAAAGAGAGCTGGGACCCATGGTAACTGTCTGGTAACAGTCCATGTGTGTGTGTGTGTGTGTGTGTGTGTGTGTGTGTGTGTGTGTGAGAGAGAGAGAGAGAGAGAGAGAGAGAGAGATTCAATACAATAATTGACAAGTTATTTACATAGTCATGATAAAAAAAACTCTATGAGCAAACACCAGTGAGATTTTGGAGGCACCAATAGCTCACTATTTGGGAGCCACTGATCTCCATGGAAAGCCAATGAATTCTTCTGTTCTGGAGAGTCTCATAAAACCCAATGAAAGAGAACTGGTATCGATCAAGCTCAACCCTGTAAGCAGCACGGAGGGCTGCTTCAAGGTAGCAAGTGGTCCTTGTGGCAGGAGACATGAGGTGTCTGTCCTCTGGAGCTGCAGACAGTGACCATGTCCATAGGGAGCCAGAGTAAGAGGCAAACAAGAACTCAGAGAAAGTAAGAAGGGAACCCTGGGAAGGGGCAGAAGTGGAGCAGTTGCCACCTTGCCCTGCCTGTCTAGTTCACTACAGTACACGTTTTACCCAAGGCAACTTAGAGAAGAAAGAGTTTATTTGGCTTATGGTTCCGGAGGAATGAGTCTATGATGGTGGAGTGGAGTCAGGGGCAGGAGTAGGAAGCTGTGAACTCTCTCATCTTGAACCACAAGGAAGCAGAGAGTGCAAACTAGAAATGGCCTCAGTCTTTAAACTCTCAAATTCCACTCCCAGTGCCATGCTTTCTCCAACAAGCCCACACCTCCTAAACTCCTGCAAACAACATCACCAGTTAGGCACCAAGTGTTCAAATGCCTAAGACTATGGGGGACATCTTATTCAAGCCAACATAAGCCTCTTACCGGAACAGTTTTAAATGAGCACTATATTGTCTTTTGTCTACAACCACATGAACTTTGACACAGTGTTGTCTTGGAGCTCTTTAAAAAATACAGTTCTAAATCTCTCTGACAAAATGGTCCAGAAACAGAGGGAAACAGTGCCCACCTCCTGGGGATTTCCAGTGGAGCATCACAGTGGAGACTGAAGGATGTGTTTCAGCAGTGGATGAAGGCTGGTGTTGCACTGATGGGTTAGCCTCAGCACGTGCTGTCTGCTGTATTAACGGCACACTGTATGTCTATCATTTCTGTTTCAATAAGAAGTTACAGCTCAGTGGACTTACACACTCAGAGTCAGCAAAGATGATGAGGCCACATGGGCATAGGCCGTCATCCTGGGTGACTGGAGTCCTACTGCTTTTACTTTTTGAGGAGTCAGTGGACTTCATTCACTACATTACTAAAAATACTGTGTAAGTCACATTCAATCTTTGTGTATGAGGGGCATGCATGTATAGTGTAAATGAAACAGCATGTTTCAACTTGCTTTCCCTGCCTGAAGATACCTATTTATGTAGATATTTCAGTCTCTAAAAATTTTGTAATTCAGAACACTTAGGGTCTCGGCCTTTCAGATGAGGGACTAAGCGCCTGGTTACTGTGGTGGAATTAAGAACTGTGGAAAATGGCGTGTTGTCAAAGCATCATCTTGTACACATACATTAAGCTCAGGGAGCGAAGTGCTACTTGGGTACAGGCTTACATTCCTACTCCTATTCAGCCAGTAACACACCGAGAACCTGGCATGATTGGGGGCGCCATGGAACCACCAGTTCTTCTGGAACCCATAAAACACCTGGGTCTGGAGGAACTAGATAAACCCAACAATTGACAAAACACTTTGTATGTGCTTATTTATAGAGGTCAGAGGTGAAACTTGGGTTTTATTCCTTAGGAGTTTGACATGTGGTCAGTAGGCTAGTTTGGGAGGCTGGTGAACCCTGATGATCCACCTCCCCCTGGAATTCCAACCTTGTACCACCAGTCTGAACTTTGGTTTTATACAGATTCTGAGGACTGAATCTTCTTGCTTGCACAGAAAGGACTATATAGGCTGAGCCTGTCCCCTGCCCTTTAGCCCCAAGAAAACAGTTTTGAGCTAATGATTCTCTCTATAGCTCCTGACTCTGATCAGAGTGTTTGGTGCAAAGAGACCTCCATGAAGAAACTAAGGAACTTTCAGCAAACCAAGGCCCTGGTATGTCATTTAATTAAAGCAGTGGAAAAAGATACACTAAGGATGAAGACCTGCCTGGCAATACTAGGAGCTACACCTATCCACTTTTGCAAAAGTATTCTCTCAACTCTAAAGAACGAACCCAGGCAGTATAAGTATCCAAAGCCATTATGGAGTCACTAGATGTTCAAGTCATGATTGCACCACTAAAATTAGGGTAAGATATAACAAAAAAAAAAAAAAAACAAAAAAGAAAAAAACAAAAAAAACAAAAACAAAAACAAAAAAAAAAAAAGAAAAGAAAAAGAATAACATTAACTTTAAAGTTCTCGTTGGGGTTTTCCACTTTTAGTTTTCCTTCTTTTTGTTCTTTATTTCTGCAGCCTTATAATTCCAGCTTTCCATTTGAAAAACTTCAAGTCTATGAATTTATTGCTACAAAAGCTCAGCTGACCCCCATCTGTGAGCTTACACTCTAAAGATTTGGTAACGGCTTTACAGTTCCATTTTGGTTTCACAGTTACTAAGCTGGGTGCTTTATGATTTCCAAGGAGCTGGAATATTTGCTATTAATTTGGGATGTGGTGAGAAAACGTGGTGCTTTTTCCTATGTTTTTCCTTTGGGAAGCATACCGTTATTTTTCTTTGTGCCTTGGGATGTGATTGAATGCTTTAGTTTCATGTCTACTTTCAAGGCTGTAAATTCTACGTGAAGACACACCCGCTTCAATATACAGACTTAACTGATCCACCCCTTGGCTTATCTAACAAACTGAAATTGGTGTATAACGTTTTCTTCTGTCTTTCTTTTCTCCAGACCTTCAGTATTTATGTCATTCCTAATTTTTTAAATGTTACTCTTTTGGAATATAAAGGATTTAACTAGCATGCCTTCACTGTGATATGTTCCTTGTGTAAATACTCACCATATATTTGTCTTTCTCTATGATTTGGATTAATATGAATTGGGTTGCCTTACTAGCATTTCATGTTTTCCATGCTTAAATTTTTGAGTGGGTGTGCCATTCCTTTGTGTGCATGCCCATGAGCACCAGAGATCAACATGGGGCAGTTCCACACTCCATCCCCCACCTCACCTTAGGTTTTGAGATAGTCTCTCACTGAACCTGGGGCTCTCTGAGATTCCATTAGCTTGGCTGGCCAGGCAGGCTCAGGCAGCCTCCTCTGTCTGCCTCCTCAGGGGTGGAATTTATAGGCGCACACCAGCATGCCCAGATTTTTACAAAGACACAGGGATCAAACTCAGGTTTTCATGCTTGCTGGCAAGCATGTTACCAGCTGAACCATCTCCATAGCATTCTATGTCAAAGTTTTAACCTTTACACATCAACTTTTTAGAACAACCCTTAAACGGGTTTTGTTTCTGAATCCCACCTGGCTGTTGTTCAACACTATTCCTGAGACATGAAGAAATATCTACTCACCACAGATAGGGAACTAATAGGCCAAAGTAAAGATACTGCCAAGGTCCAGTTTTGTGAAACAATGAACTTTATTGGGGTTGCTTACAGGAGCAGAAAGAACACGGAGACATCACCAGTTACTCCAGCATGGGGGATAGCTCATGAAAGCTAGAAACTCCGAGCATGCGGTGCAACCTGCAGACATCTCTACAAGTAAGAGAGTACTTCTCCAAGTAATTCAGTTGGCCTGAGTACCTTCTAGGCTTGAGTCCTTCTTGGTAGCTTGGATAGTCTGAGAGTGTCTCCTAGTAGTTCTTACTGCCCATGTATCCTTGAGGAGAGAGAAGCCTAGTGAATCTATCTGGTCAGCTTCAGGGTCTTCTGAAGTCGTGGAGTCATTTCTGTTCTGAACTTCACAGGCTTCCCTGCAGGAGAGAATGTTTTACCTCCATGTGGAATACCCTCTGTCTTAAGGAGCTTCCCTGGAGGATAGAATGTTTCACCTCCTTTGTATATCCTATGTCTTAACAAGTTTCCCATCAACACAGAGGGTATTATTGTCAAGGAAACTGCCACCCAACACTAGCGCAGTCCACATAATTCACATTAGTCCCCACTATAAATGTATGGAAAATAAATAAAGTATAAAGTGTGTAGTGGTGTGGAAACTATACATACTGATTTCAATTTTATTAGTGGTTAATTGTTTTTATTTTATTAAAAATGGATTTTTTTCCTTATTCTAGTTACCTCCTGATATTCCTTCTAGTCCCTCCATACCACTCAACCATCCAGATCCACTCCCTTTGTACAAGGCATCTAAGTGATAATAGTCAAATATAAAATAAAACAAAACAAAACCTATCAGAATAGGGCAAAATTAAGATAAGGGGCCAAAAACAAAACAAAACAAAACAAAAGTCGCATTTGCACACATAGGAATCCCATGAAACACAAAATTAGGAGCCATAATATACAAAGAACCTAGAAGGTTTAAAAAAGAAAACAAAAAAGCCATACCCAACAAAGAACCTCCAAAGGTGTGGTTAGTTCCTGGTTGGCCACCTACTGCTGGGCACAGGGCTTAGCCCTCTCCTTAAGAGTTTGTTTCCCCACTGGGACTCCGTGGTAGAATACCAATTGTTTCATTTGTAAGTGGTTATCAGTTGGAGTTAGCTTCTAGGTTAGGGATGGGGGCCTGTGTTCACTTCCTTCAGCCCCAGGGCCCTGTCTGGTGCAGCTCCCCACAGGTCCTGTGCATGCAGCCACAGTCTCTGTGAGTTCATATGTGCATCGATTCTGCTGTGTTTAGAAGGCCTTCTTTCCCTGGTGTTTCCCTCCATCCCTCTGGCTCTTATGTCCTTTCAGTCACCTCTTCCACAGGGTTTCCTGAGCCCTGAGGCAAGAGATTTTGATGGAAACATCCAGTTTAGGGCGGAGGGTTTCTAGGTCTCTAACTCTGCATAATATCTGTTGTGATTCTCTGTATTTACGCCTATCTGCTGCAGGAGGAAGTCTCTCTGATGGTACTGGGCAAAGCATTGATCTATGAGGATAGCAGGATGTCATTAGGAGTCATTTTATTGCTTTGTTCCTGAGTAGAACAGTTGTATTTGGTTTTCCCTTGGGTCCCTAGCCTTATATACACTGGTCTGTTCACATAAGTTGCATATCAGTTTTGTAAAGCATTTATATTATATATCTTTAGTTTTTCAGATTATAATATAATTACATAATTTTCCCCTTTTCCTCCCTACAAACCCTCCCATATATCCCTCATTGCTCTCTTTCAAATTCATGACCTCTCTTTTCCTTAACTTGTGTGTGTGTGTGTGTGTGTGTGTGTGTGTGTGTGTGTGTGTGTGTGTGTGTGTAAGTTGGGTCTGGGTTCCACTCCACAATTCTACATTTTGATTGCTTGTAATTTTATTTTATAATAGTCTTCATCTGTTGCAAACATAAGTTTCTTTGATAAGGGGTAAGAACTATCCTTATCACTGGCTAACTGGACAAATATTTAGAATACTTAGACTGTAGTTACAAAGTAGATTTAATAAAGTGGCAGGTGTAGGCTCTCCTCCAAGACCCATGACTTCACTATTCCTGAGTAGTTGCCTAGGTTTCCAGAACCAGGCATGATTTCCTTCTTGTTGAGCTGGTCTTAAGTCCAATTAGAGCGCTGTGGGTTACCACTAAGGAATGTGTACCACTCTCACACCCTTGGGGCTATTGCTTCATGATGGCTGTTGTGGGTCATAGGCATCACTGTTGGGGCAGGACAGTTCTAGTTCCATGAAAGCTAGTCCTCAGGGAAGAGACTTTCACGTCAGTTCCAGCTGAGAGGCCTCTGGGTCCAGTGTCTAAAATGCATGATGTCTTCAGCAACAGGACATATTTTGAAAGAGACTAGTGCAACTGGAACTATGGGAAGTTAAATTATCATATACATTCATGCTTTCATAGGGAGACAGATTTATGAGATAAGTCTACAGTAGTGGGAGATTAGATTGGTATTTGTTTAACACCCCAAGTGTCATCTTGACACTATTTCCCTAATTTTTATGACACAGAACATTTGTTCTATATAAAAAAAATGCAGTTATATCAGTGTTTTTTGTCTTGAGCTTAAGATTAATTATTAACTATTAAATGTTTGTCTTAGGAAGGGTATATTTACTGCTTCCTACTGTCTTAGGAAGGGTATATTTACTCCAGGGCCAATGAGAAATGAGATGATGTTCTCAGAATCGATACTTACGGTACAGATTGTCCCCAGACTTGTCCTGTACTTTTTGTTTCTAAAAGAAAGTTAAAAGAATTAAGTCTGAGTAGCTAAGGGAAAGTTCTCAAAGTACCAATGGATACAAAAATTAGCAAAGACACAGTCACTAAATAACTAAGAGGGTCACGTAATCCTAAATAACATCAACTGAAAAAATAACTTCAACTAGAGACATCATGTTCTCCTAGGATGCACACAGGCAAGATGTGGCCGACCGTGGCCCATCCCCTGCCCTGCTGGACCAGGCATGAGCCCTACCACTGAGCCTGCTGCAGGACGAAGAGCAAAGGCAAGGTCCAGACAGAGTTCTGGCATCTTAAACCCAGAATGTCCTGTTCAGCAAGCCAACTGGACTCGCTCTTTTCCAAACTGTGGCTGACAACCTGCAACTTTTCCCATCCTATCTGCACAGGACTTTCTATTTTTAACCCAAGGACAGGGCTCTGTTTCCCCCCTAACAAACTGCCAGCCCACTGCACGAGAACCTGTGGTAAAGTGCCTTTGCTCTGCCTCCAAGTCAGTGACGATCCGCCAGTTACCTTCTGCAGCCTTCCCCAACTGTTGGCAAAAAATAACTAGGGTGCAGCCTTTACAATTACAGTTCTAAAGAAAAATACATATTGGTAATTATAAGGAAATGTCTAGTTTTCTAAGTGTTTAAGGGGAATGGGAAACAGGAGAATCCAGACCTTTGTCTGGCCCTTTCTGCCAGAATCTGAATGAGAAAGTTCTTCGGGGACCATGCAAAGGGAGGAGAGTCAAACTGCTCAATTGCCAAGAGCAGGCCAGGGTGATGGCTCTGTAGGGAATTCCTTAGGCTGTTTCCAGATCTTCTAGAACTTCAGTGAGGGGCAGAGAAGGCAGAGTGTCCCCTGCCAGGAGTCCTAGGAAAGGCTCCACCTGGCAGAAGCCATCACTACATGCTAATATTTTTCTCTTCTTATCTACACAAGAATATAAATAACAATTCAATTTGTTTTGCAAAGTCTTATTTAAAAACAAAAAGCCCCTACAAGTGTAGCTAGAGCTTAGCGATTTCATAATTAACGGGATCATGTTGCCCATCTCTCTGAGTGGTACCACTAGTCTGGAGGAGCCGGGTCTACCAGTAACCTTGCTGAACCAAGAGGGAGAGATGGAGAAAAACATTCCAAAAGTTATGCCAACATAAAACCATCTTGACCATAAAGAATCAAACCAAATACAACAAAGTGGAAAAGTCAGCATTTCTAGAATAAGTATTTTACTTTAACTCAAATTCAGTTAGCAAGTTAACAACCCATTATTCTGCAATGAAGACCGTTTTTACTATCTGAAGAAGAGGACACACACAGTCTGAAGACGATGTGATGTGGCTTTATTGAATACAACACCGCCGGATATTTATAGTCATGAAACAATCTTAAGATCACTGCCCATGTGCTCCTTAAAGCATTACTCTCATGCACTCAACCCATTTATATTAACATAAGGAATTTGCAGCTCGTCAGCCAATATCCATGAAAGTTCATTTCATAAAGTTATATGTAAGTAGAAAGAAGTATAAGGAAATATAAAAAGGTTTCAGAAAAATATTTCCATATCTAGTCATCATCTTCCTGGTTTTCTGTAAAAGAAATCAGTAACAATTAGAAGCATTCTTAGTTCCTTATGTGCTTACTTTCTTTAATAACATATTTAATTTTCACCACAGAAAAGCTATTTTATTCTTTTATCACATTGTTGGCATGAGTTTACACACTTTGCTTACATTTAAAATCAAACGCACAACCGAAATTTAGAGACATAGAAACAACTTTCTTTTAAAGTATTTTAACATTAGCAGAGGCATGTGGCCACATTTCCCTGACTCTCCAGCACCCAGCCCATGGAGAGAGTTCCCAGAGGAAGATCTCCAATCTGCCTTGAGGGCCTCTGACTAGAGAAACCTACTATTTTCAAGGGTATTTAAAGAGGCGTCAGAAATAGAGTCTCTGTGCCTGCAGGGAGTGTGGCCAACAACCCTAATTGACACCTGTAACAATATTCTCAAAATGCAGCTGTCAAACAGTGGGAACACAGTAACAGAAGGGGCGTGATTTGCATAAATGCTTTCTCTGGTCTTCTACGAGCTAGCTCTGTAACCCACTTACAGCACTTAGGAATTACATCTTTCTGGATTGGAACAGATAGCGTCTGTTGCCACCATGCTGTGTTTACTCTCTTTTATCTTCTGATGAAATCTTGGTTCCTCACAATGCATTATTATTACTTTTTTTGGACAACTCAGATATTAAAATATAAAGCTTCCAATCTCACCTCATCATTTTGGAACGCTTTAAAAGCAGGGTGTCAGTACTGGCAATTTCTATATTAAAAACCAAATAAAGCCAAGAATATCTTAATGATATGATTTTTTTTTCTAATTCCTAGAACAGCACTGCTGACAGGCTTGATAAACCCAACTTAGGAAACACTATGAATAAATAGAATTTCTCATCCAATATTTATAAAACATTCACAAGCTGGGTGTGGTGGCACACGCCTGTGAATCCAGCACTCAGGAGGCAGAAGAGTTGGCTTACAACAACAACAACAAGTAGGCAACAAGAGTTGGCTTAAGGCCTGCCTGAGCTTGCTTCAAAACAAAACAACATACACACACACACACACACACACACACACACACACACACACACACCATTCACCTGTCATAAAAGATTCAGGAAATAGCAGCAATGTTGGGGTTTTGGTCTTTTTTTTTTTAAAGTAAACATTTCTCTATACTAAATATGCTTTCTCCTCAAAAAATAATTGGTGTTTTTTCTCTATAAAATGAAGATAAACTTCTGAATGTTGTTCATCGTATTATAAACAACCAGTGCCTGAGTCAGTGATGTGTGAGAAACCCCTTTCGAGCTGCTACCCAAGCAATTTAAAACAGCCAGGACAATGCATAGAAATGAAGGGGGAAGCAGGGGCAAGAGTGGGAGAAAATGTATTTGATTGTTTAATGCTAGAACACCGCACCTATAAATCTTAATATTGTGGACACATTTTTACTGGATGTAAATATGCTAGCAGAAGCTTGAGCAGTTTTATGAAGGAGACACTTTGTTCCGAAAGTTACTGTTTACCAGAAATAAGGCATTGGTGGCACTGTTGATCCCGAGTAACAGGACACCTGCACATATCAACACACGGGTAACACCTACCTCCATCGTCAATAGTTGATCATCTTGCGAAGGGCATCGTAGCATTTCCATTTGTCTGGGATATAAAAGGGCTCAAAGATGTGAGGAAATGGGGTGTCATATCCACAAACTCTAGATATTGGAGCCTCTAGGTTCAAGAAACATTCTTCCTACAGGGGAGGATCAAAATGGGTGACTTTAATATGTTTCCATTCACAGAAATTAAATATTTCCACTTAAAATAACCCAAATATTTAAGACACAATTACATCTATGGATATCAAAATGTCTGGGTACGCTGTTATTTAAAAGCAGGTATAAGTAGCATGTTGGTGTGATCCCAACTTTTCCTGAAAGACTTTTGAATATATGCATGTGCCTCTGTAGCCACCTTTATCTATTACTGACACCAATGAAGGATCCTATCAACCACACTTCTGCAAGTAGAAATGCCAAGCAAGACAACACAGCAAATGCTCACAGCTCTTAACCCTACAGCTTGAAATTAGTGACAATGTATGCATTCTCGTTTCCTGTATCTTTGTTTAAATTTTTAAAACAAATGTGTTGCCTTCCTAAGTTCTTGCCTGGGATTCTGCTAATTTTTTTTACTATTATCTGAAATAAAACACTTGGATTTAAATTCAACTATTTCCACACTATCTTGCTTCCCAAGAATTAGGTGAAGTCTAAATATTCTTACATGCCACAGTCTTTCTGAATTATCATTTGAATGAATATTTTATACGAAATGATCATGATACCGTATTCAATCTGCATCCATTGGGCAAACTATTTTCATCAGTACAAGTTTAATAGGGACAGAAAAACCATGCCGATCAGATCAGTAAACTTCAGAGAGCAAAATGGACATGTATAGCCCACTCTTTGGTCCCATTAATCACAATGACTTAGAGAATCAAACGCAAAGCCAGTGTTACACTTTCCAGCAACGGCCACAGAACTTCACCATAGGAGCTTACAGTGTCATGTCAGCGTTCTACCTCTAACAACCAAACTGGAAAGCAGACAGGGTGGAGGGTCCTCCACTGTCCTCAATGCAACAGAAAAATTTAAAGAGGTTTAAATTGTCAATCTGGGATAAACTCAGTTGTACGTTAAAGGACTCAGCAGTCTTCCCATCTTCCTTGAATACCACTTTCTTTGTAAGCAAATTAGCTATGGACACAGAAATGTACAGAAAATGGAGGACAAACCATTTCACTAAGTGACTTTGATTTTACCCTTGTAACCAGTGACTTGAAAGTCAATCTGCCTCATTATCCTCAGTCTCTTTATTATAGACAACATCCAACTTGATCACGGTCAAACCGCTCTCTGCTCCTAACTCAAGGATGTGAGCTTTGCTTTTTCCCAGAAGTCATCTACATGTCTGCACCAGCAGAGAAAAAAACATCTACCACCCAGACACACTTGAACTAGAAACAACATCACCCTCCAAGACTAGGAACAGCAAAAAGGTCAAGGGTTTCAGTTTATACTTTTTAAGATTTATTTCAGGCTTTATGAGACAACACTGATTCTGTCATCAAGTGAAAATGAAAAAAAAAAGATTAAAGAATCAAGTTTTGTCTGAATAAAAGTCCTCATTTTAGGTTACAGAAATTGATGGTTTTGTGTGTATAGCTCTTTCTCCCCTCAGAAGCCAAGATTGAAAATTAAATAGGATAGAATTAAATGATTATATGCACAAGAATGTCTTCGACAAATCAGGGGTGAGAGTTCAAGGACAGTGAACAGAAGACCTTGAATGGAGCTCTCAGTGTCATTAGCATGTGCCCCAGAGAGGTGATCTGAATTGAAATTCTAACGTTTTGCTAAATCAAAGACATTAACCAAGAACTATTAGTTATTTCTTCCACGGACATTAAGTGGAACATATTGTAAAGCAATTGGAAATATGACGTCTGGATCAACCAAGCAGCTGTGCTCAAAGAACTGGTCTACATGCAAATTACCCACACCACTACACTCTTTGAGCTCCAACCAAAATAGCACAGCCTTGCGCAACATCAGGTTTTTCCTAAGGAAGCCATATACACATATCAACAGATCAAGACAGACAGACAGATGGACATGCTCACACTCACATACACACTCTGGAAAAGAAATACCTGAATCTCATTTTCAGATATACAGACTAATATATGAAATTAATCCTTCAAAACATCTCTCTCCACTATAACTGCGTGGCAGATACCACCATGTGTGCTGAACTGTCAGGACGATCTAAACAAATTATATTTGTCTGTTCTTTTGGCTGCTTAAGTACAATCATATGTTTTGCTTTATTTTACTTATTTTTGGTTTTTCTTTCGTTTGAGACAGGGTCTTACTGGGCAGCCTTGCACTCACTGTATAGACCAGGCTAACCTTGAATTCTTACCAATTCTACTACTTCAGCTCCCACCCACCTGCAAGCACCCAAGTGCTGAGATTACAGGTATGAGAACATACCCAGCTTAAGCACATACACATTTAAAAATTATATTTGCTGACATTTAGTTCAAAAATAGCAAGTGCATAGAATGAGGAATTAAATAGTGACCTAGCCTACAGAGCTGTATAGAAGGTTTTATGTAGTGTCTAGGGCAGAGTCTAGCCAGTGTCTTTCTCCACAGAGAGAGCAGGGTGCGTGGACTGGCTGCATCCAGCTCCAACGTCATCCAGCATGATCACGACATCACTGGGTTGAATAAACGATCCACACAGAAGTCAAGAGAGGCTTTCCTCCAGACACTTGGGGTCCAGCGAGAAGGATGCACGTGAACCCTGATATCCTTACAGTGACAGTTGCATACACTGATAGATCATGGGAAGTCACAGTCCTTCCAGAAAGCCCCCCCCCCCATGAAACTCCAACATGGCATGTACATTTGCTTCTGAAGGTGCTTTTGCAACTGTGAGCCTCCCCCAAAAAATATGTTAACAATACTCATATAGTGCCAGGCCCTGTGCTCAACGAGTTATGTGTTTTATCTCATTTTTATTTCATTTCATGAGTGAAGAGACAGACTGGAAATTGTCTGAGGTCTAAAACCGATGTGCATGGGCAAGGAAGATTCAAATGTCGCTGCTAAGCTTGCGGTCTCAGTCTCTTCCTCAAACTCAGATTTATTACTTTTAAATTTTTATTAGAAGTGTATGGCGTGGTGGGGAGAGGGAGGAGAAAGGCACAGAGGGAGGGGCGTCCTCAGGCCACAGAGTGTACCTAGAGTTCTGAGAACAATTTTTGGGAGTGAGTTTTCTCTACCCACCATGGGTTCTGGGGGTTGAACTCAAGTCATCTGGTTTGTATAGCAAATGCCTTCACCTCTGAGCCACCCAGCAGCTCTACTGTGTATTAATTTTGAGAATACCAATAGTAAGAGAAAAAATGAATTAGGAATGTTTTCTTAAAAGATGACAGGGAAGGCAGATTGGGTTATCACAGTTTTATAAGAGAGCATTGAGCGGTGCAGGGGGTTAGAAGCAGACTTGGAAACCTCATCCACATCATAAGAAGTAAGGAGGCCATGTAACATGTGAAAATGAAAGCAGACTGTGCGTTAAGGTAACGCACAAGGGCAGAAACAGATGTCCCAGGACCAGGAGCCTCTGAGCTACGCTAAGAGATCTGTGCAAGCATAGTTCCAGCTGTTTTTAGAGTAGCCATCTGGACTGCTCTGTGCGCCAGAGTCAGCAAGGGAGGCAAGCAGTATATAATAATTCCAAATCACTAAAACCATAGATGCAGGCAAAATACATCTTCATTTGCCTGATTTTTATAATATAACATTCACTTCAATTTCCTTGTTATGCTTTTGGAAAGCAAAGATCATGAGATCAGAAGAGACAGAGATTTTTTTTTAATGCACTGAAAAGAAAAATAGAATTGGACCCCTTACAGTTAAAGATAAATGAAATATTACTGAGATTTTAGCTATCCTGCATTTAAGTCTCTGTTTTTACTAGACGTAACTTCAATTGCTTGAGTGCGTTTCTTAAAAGTCACATATTGAGAACTTTCTTAGTTCCTAGGTCAGTGGTATTTGGACGTGGAGGTTTGGGAAGCAGACTAGGGCTAGATGAGGTCGTGAAGATGACCCTATCATGGCAATGTGAGGGCAGCAGTGGCTGGAGAAAAAGAGATCAAATGTAGCCTCCAGAAACAGGAGACACTTCATCTATTCTCTATAAATTAACCAGTTTCAGGTATTTTGTTACAGAAATAGAAAATAGTCAATAGAGTAAAATACACTGACATTAATATATATGTTATATGTGTGTGTGTGTGTATGTATGTATGTATGTTAGGGCTTTCATGGAATCCCTCAAGACCTTACAAATGCATATCATCATTTTACCCCATTAAAAAATTAAGTTCATCAAGTATAATCTCCCTGCATCATGTGACAGTGGTCTATCACTGAAAAGATTTAGTTCACCATTCCAGTACACTGTGGCTCCAGCAGCCCCCCACCAAACCTTTATGTTGTTTTTATGGTAATGTTGCATAACATAATTGGCACAGCATGGAATCTGGAATTGTATCTGAAGAGAATCTTTACTCTAGTATGATTTCATCTCTTCAAGTCTCCATATGCAACAACAAAATTGAAATCACTATTTCACATTATTGTCGTTTTCTGCCGTTCTGTAGCTTTTGTCCAGTTACCTCTTTAGATGCATAGTAACATATGATAAGTTGCTGGTTTTCATGCCTGACACGTCAGAATGTTTAAAAATCACAGGCTTTTTATTTTCCTCTTGAGATTTTCCAAGTTAAAGGAGTCCCTTATCTACAGCAAAGCAGGTATTTGAAACAGCGGGCCAACTCATTGAAGAACGATTCAGCTATGCAAACTGTCAAGCCTGAGTTATGGCATCCGTAATAACACACGGCCCAGCAGCTCCTTACAAAGTCTTAAAACACATAAGAAATCGCCCCCAATCCATTAGCCGCTCCATGAAGGAGGGTGGAGGAGGTAATGCAGGACCACAGAGCAGGCTGCACTCAGACCATAAGGCAAGTCAGAGTCCAGAGTCCGGTGTTGCCCCCTGGTGGGGAACACAGGTCCTGGGCTAGGCCCTGGAGCTACTGACAAAAGAAAATACAGGGAGACAGGTAAATCAAGACCTCAAGAAATGGCTAAAATATCTAGCATATCAAAAGAATGTCTTTTCCACATGCTGAGCCCACGGAAAAGTGACGCGTAAACACACAGAAGATTATGAGTGGAGTCCTGCGGGTTAGTGGATGCCATGAGGGCTGCGAGCTTGGAAAATCGGTCAAGAAGACCATACAGTAACATTTGGTACGCCTTTAAAAACAACCATTTGTTTTTTGTTTGTATTTTATTTTATGTTTTATTGCAAGGACACTCCCAGCTCATATTTCTTTCTAAGAGGAATTCTGGAATAATCCGTAGTCAGTTCTTCTGGTGACAGAAATTTGGATGCAGCCCACTGTGCAAGACTCCACGCCACCACGAGCTGAAAAGCTGTGAGGTCAAGTTCAAAGTCCAAGTCAAAAACCATAACTCTTTCCTATGCTTTTTTATATGTGGTATGCTGATACTGACTAGAAAAAAACTGTTAAACAACTAATTTTTAACTAATCTTTCTGGGCACTCAATGGTATTTGAGGAAAGCAGAAACCTTCAAAATCAAATAGAAAAAAAAGTGTCCATTATAAGATCTAATAAATCAGGCTTTTGTGTTCTAACAAGGAGAAAAATCCATAACCTAATTCCAAGATGAAAGATAGAGTTCATTCTAATTGGTTTTGCTAACAAAACAATATAGTATTGATAGCCCTTAGATGGTACCCATGCCACTGTAATGATTTGGACTGTAGACTGTATCTTACGTGAGGAAGGGCATAGATTCAGTTGCAGCTATAAGGAGCAGTGAATAAGGCAGACAAACTAAAGAGTTACCATCCATTTCAAGGAGAGTATATTCTGAAACAGTGTGATGCGATTTGTTAGTGTACTGGCATTTATACTTATATCCTAATATAATTTAGTCGTCATTAATTTACTGATAAGCAAAACAACAGATTTCCTTCTATATAGAGATAGTTGTCCAGAGGTCATAACTGGAAGCCCAAGTGTTAAATACTAAAAACATAAGAAAGACTGAACTAGTTTTCCAAAATGACATGGAGTGGATAGCTTAAAAGTCCATGAACCTTATATTAATCCCACTTATGTAAGGCTAGACATCACCCTGCTTCCAAATACTATCACAGAATATTTGTTTTAAATCTGCCATGAAAACTTGCCCACAGTCAAAACATGAGTTTCTGCAAATGAGAAAGAGTGACTCGGATATCTTGAATCACACTTTCTCAGCACATGAGTCATGGAGACCTGCAGAGGGCTATGTGCCAGCAACTGCAAATTACTGAGCTAAATAAATAGAATGTCACCAATGTATGCAGTTACATTCACTCAAGCTAATGCTTTAAATACTATGTATCATGCTTTTAAAGCAGAGCTTAGACTGTATGTATATTATTATGTGTCAGTTTTCCATGGGATTAGATATGTAAGTCATTCTTCAGTAGTCAAGGTTCCCACCCAAACCCCCAAGTCAACAGGATACCCGCCAAACCTACATGCATACTGTGTTGTCTCAATACTATGCACATGGGATGCAGGCCACTAACACCAATATAACTAAACAAGGCAGTATAGGAATAATATGATTTTACCCAGAGTTATAAAAAAGCTTTATTATTGTTAAAGTCAAACTTTCTCAGCAAATTTCAAAGTGTAAAATCACAGTCTTAACTAAATTCAAATCTGAGGTCTCTATTATACAAGTTCTTAGACACATCTTCAGTGCCTGTTGTTAAGACTCCATTTCTTTTATCTTTGATGCAAATCCCTGGCAAGTTGACAGGAAAATTTTTTAACATTTCTTTGAGCTACTTAAAGAATGAACTGAATCCCAAATTAGTGGTTTTTTTTTAATTTAAATTCTGATTATATATATTTACTTAAATTTCAACTCTATTTTTAAAATAGAGTTATTTTCTGAATTTGGAAACAAACACCATTTCTGATATCCCTGGGTTCCCTGGATACAGCCAAGCTACCTAACATCCAGTTGGAGATGACATTAAATAGGCAAAAAAAAAAAAAAACAAAAAAGAAAAAGAAAAAATTTCATGGTCCAGAATCACAACACACCACAATACTAACATCTTAATACAAAAATCTCAATGACTCTTGACGTATTGCCTGTAGAAACTGAAGTAGCACAAATCTTAAAACCAGGATTTAGTATTAAATCAATGCCTCATACTAATCCAAAATTGTTGTAAATTAGAGATTAGATTCCAGTTTTGCTAAGCTGGTTTTTTAAATTTTGCTATTTTATAATAACAGCTGATGAAAAGAAAATAAGGATAACTCATTCTTTCTTCTATAATGTAGCTAAAAAGTATATTTTTAAAACATGGCACTATACTGTGATGACCCATAAATTTTAAAATATTAATTGATTTTAATTTTCATGAATTCTAAATTAGACATCAGAAACATAAAACCTAGCACCACATCAGTACCACTTTGGTTTCCCAGGTAAAACCTGCAAAGATTTTTGTCCTACTTCAGACTTGTCCCCGTATTCGTGAACTATGACCTGAGATGCCCACTGTTTTCAATAAATGGTAGAGTAAGAAAAAAACGACTTAAAATTAATTTCCTTGTTAAATCTTCCTGCGGCACATTTACTAATGACAACTCAACTCTGAAGGGCTTTGGGGCTTCACAATTTTGCAGTCCGAGGCTGAGACTCCTCAGAGATAAAGTATGTGCAATTTGACATGTAGAACTCGCTGGGACGCAATGCTTTTGTTAAAATATGTTATATGCAGGAAAGTGGGGGAAGGCAAGGATCTCAAATTTCCACAGACGCCGAAGCTTCTCAAATTTTACAGTTCAAATTCTTCCTATAGAAAAGAGCATGGGCCGAGACAGCTGCGGCACTGGAAGGCGAAATTTCCTTAGGATGCGGACACATAATGATAAACATAAGCCGGCAAGAGCTCGGGGGTCCCCTCGGGAGCAAACAGCTCTGTTCTCGATAAGGTAGGATTTCCGGCGTACTTGTCACCGACAAATTAAAATCCTCCCGAAAATCAGACTTCGGGTGATCGCAAATGCCGTGTTTCTGCATGTTTTCCCATAAAATACTTGGGGTCACACAGTCTACCACCACCAGATGTTCAAAAGTCAGATGTCAGGCATCAACCCAGCTAAGGCGACCTTTGTCTCTTGACAGGGAGATGCACTGTTTCGGCTTTGAGCTGCTGAGTTAGTGAGTGGTGGGCACTCTCCGACATTTGCAACCTGTTCTTACGCTTCAAACCTAACCATAAACTGAAACTAAAAAGAACAGACCGAGCCCTCTCAAACTGGTCTTTCTACTAAAAAACCCAAAAACAAAATCAAGAAACTGGATTTTTAAAAAGGTGGCTAAAAAATTTGTTATTTCAAAAATTAGTATTGAAAAATTATCAAGGTTTATAAAAAATATTTTCCTTCTCTTTAAACATGTTAGATTTATGTGTTGTTGTTTATGTTTAAAAAGAATGCTACAACAGCTTGCTAAACACACACAAACAGACACACATACACACAAAACAGGCAAAGGGGAGAGCGATCACTTTACTATATATGCATGATGCCAACAGACAATGTCAATGTTTTATGAAATGAAACACTGGTCTAAAAAGTTAATTCTGGGTGCCATAGCAACAGAACCTTTCAAGTTTGATTTTAGTGACTACATTAGGCCGAGTTGTTCTGCTGTTTGACTCTGGCCACTAGATAGATGACTTCAATTTTAACCATAAAGCCCAGCAGAAATAAATGTTACATGTTGTTGTCAATCATTTGGCAGATATATGGTCAGAAATGTGATACAGCTGTTTGCTGCTACTCATATAGTCATTGACTAAATTAGGTCTGTGTTAGGGACATGTGACCGTAGCTGTAAGGGGGCAGGTAAAAATCCCCAGCATTCAGATGCATATGTCTTCGGTCTCAAGCTATGTGTAGCCGGTTGATGAAAACAAATCTAGCCATTGCAGTGACTGCTAGTATCTAACTCAAATAAAACTCAGAATCCAAAGTACACTTTTCTCTCTAATGATGTTTCTGCCCTTAAAATTGGTTATTTCTTACAAAAACGCGTTTCACGTTCAATGTCTATGAATTTGCAAACAGTTTCCTCTTAGTGTTTCAGAATTCAGGGGATGGCTCAAATCCATGGCTTTTTCTGTACTCCTGTAATTGAGAAAATAGGTGCTGATAAGACCATTTCCGATCCTCATGCAGCCTTCGCACGGCTATACTTCGTGCTCAGTGCAGATAAACTTCCAAGGAAGAGGCTAAAACCCACGGATTTATCAGAGGGGTGGCTGGTGGCTGACATCTGGCTCTTAATACTTTTAGAGTTAAGTGTAGAAAGGTCTGACGAAAGGCGCCCTGAGCACGGAGCTTGAGGTGAGCTAAACAAACGGTAGTGATATAAGAGGTAATATTCACATGTCTATTTAGATGGATCAGAACATTGTCTTTTATTCTTTTAAATCTTTTCTTCTAGGGACTGATTTCCATAAATTAAATCTGGACCTCCAATGAAGAATCTGTGGTTAAGGCAGAAAGTACTGAACGATCCCCCTCATCCCCCCACCAGAGGCCATAGGGGTTCACATACCAGTAGGTCATTACGTCACGGCTAATGATGTACCTAAGCGTAAATGGCCTCAATTTCGCATACACTCAGCACATGCAAGGAACAGTCAGAAAAACAACAAGGAGAAATACGGGGGGGGGGGAATGAAGCTGTCCATTTGCCTATGAGTTCCAGAAAGGAGCATGAAAACAAAGAGAAGCTGATAAGTACTAACCCAGCCTAAACAATAACTAGACAGATACTCCCATTTGATAACATATTAGCATTAACTCTCTATATAGCCTGGCTTGATCCTTTTAACATCTCTGTAGTGGTGACAAGCGAGACAGTGAGTCTGGGAGAGGCACCTCACACAGGTACACACACACATCGCTGCCGACCTAGACCTGTGGGGTGCACCCGATGCAGGTGCATCTTGAAAGACTAGCGTCTCTAGTATTCAAAGACTCTTGCTTGGATCCAAGGTGATTCTGTAGTTACTGTTACTACTGCACCTGTGAACAGGAGGCATTTGTTTCTCTCGAGGCTAATTGAGCTTTTGGTTTTTTTGTTCTTTTGTTTTGTTTTGTTTAAACTCTCACAAGCAGCAGCAGAATTGGATCCTGTAGTGAGAAAGACGGCTCAGACAATGGGGATGGAACAGCCTTCTTTAATCAGAATCACAGCAAGTGGCTTTGCAGGCTTGAAGATATTTTTTTTTTTGAAGATGCTTTCTGAGGAGATGTGTGTGTGTCGTGTGCACGGGAGGAATTTGTTTCTAGTTAATTCTGAGCAGCTTGCTTTCGTGCGAAGTACGTGACTGGGAGATCGCACTTGTTTCCAGCTCACGGCTGTCTACATAAGTTTGATGGTTTCTATAGTGAGTTCCAAATCACAAAGCACTTCAGAAGAAAAGGAAACCAGTCCCCTTTCATTTATTTCTTTATTTATGAGATAGTCTAGATGAATTTATCTAAGTTTTTTGATCAAATATTACAACTTTTTGAGAGGCTGGCGAAATACTTTAAATACACATAGTTTGCAAGTCTTAGTCTGGCTTTGCCTTAAATTGGCAAAATTGGGGGAATAAAATTTAATCTCCTTACAGTAAATATTTTATAGTTGTTCTCCACACTTGACTGAATTTTTTTTTAGGACTCTAGCACTAAAGAATAATATCTCTAAAGTATTTAAATTAATGGTTTTTGAGAATTAAATTGTCTTTTTTTTTTAACAATCAAAACAAGAGGCTACAGAGCAAGCCACTGAAATTACAATCGCAAATTCAGTGTGATCTTAAGTGCAGCACAGGGTCCCTGTCTCAGAGCACGTACGCCAGCCCTAGTCCATACCGTATTCACACAGCTGACACTGGGAGCTTATTAAGCAGCCGTGGGCTCTCCTTAGCAGTGGAAAAGGAACTGAACATGTATGTAAGTTCCAGCAAGTGGATACTGCTATGTACAGATGGAGCTGCACAGAGCAAACAAATCCTAGCTGTCTGAGGCAGACATTCCAGTCACTCCCGGAAAAGTTTCACTTTTAAAAGCACATATGTCTGCCTCTGACACTGTCTCTCTGTCTGTCTGTCTCTCTGTGTGTCTGTACATACATAGATATGTGCACACACATATCTAAATGCATATAAGTGCATGTGTGTGCATATATGAATCAGAGTTTCCAATGCATTCAACTCTCATCATTTTCAATCCCCAGTCTCCGAAAGGGGCATGCTTACATTTGACATAACAAATCACCAACCCACAAGGATTTTCCCTAGGTTTCCTCCAAGGCTAATTACGTAGCAAATCTAATTAAGTTCATATGATTCATCTCAGCAGCAGGTACTTCAGTTACTTCGGCACTGCCAAAAGGGGCCTGAAACGTGTGTTCTCCCTCCAAAATAATCACGCTGCGCGCCAAACTGATAACCGTTAAACACAGCTGCCGAGCAAATGTGCGGTCTCGGTGCTGTAAATACGGTGTTCACACATCAATCTGCCTGCCAAGCAATTGCTGGTTCAGAACTACTGATCATGCACTTATGGTACTGCTAGAAAATAGGAATACTCTGTACATCAGTGCCTGTCCTTTGTTTCACTAGTGGCCTTGTATAGACAGGAGGGTTCCCTGTTCATAAGAAACACACACTGAAAGTCTGAAAAACTTCAAACCTCAAAAGCTGAAATGTCTCTTGCTAGACTGGTTTGTTTAAGTTCGACAGCTCATATGAGTAAGAGCATAGAGTACAATTCTGTGCATTTGAGAGTACATTCGCAGAACAGCTAACATAGACTATTGCTAACCTCATTCTTGAAAAATCACAGAAAGTCATCAACACAAACTAACTGCTTTTAATTGCAGTTCTTAAGAATACTAGCCAAAGCTATGACAAACCAGCACTGCAGAAATTAGACTCTATTTCAGTAATGTGAATAATTTCTGCAGAAGGAGAGCTTTTGCAGAGGGGTGCCGCAAGCTCAGTGGGTTGCGGGTTGTTTAAGGACAGGATCGAATTCCCTCCAGAGATTGTGAGATCACCATGGCAACTACCCTTCCCCAAGATACGCAAGAACCAGTGTTCTGGAAATATGCTTGTCCTTCTGTGGTGGCAACAATATGACCTAGTTTTAGGGACAAAATCTACCTGGTTTTGTGCAAAGCAAACAACATGTTCACTGGTTGAATTACCACCACGGAATATAACTTTGTTAATGAGTGCAAAAATACTAAGATTAGCCATTGTACTACACTGTCTAAACAAAGTACAATGTGTGACTGAAGCCACTCACGATGGAATAGCTAGGCATGTAGGCCCAGGCTGAGACAAATGGCCATGAGAGAGCAAAGGGCTTATCAGGACTAAAGCTGGCCAGAGGAAATGCCATATGTGCCCCACAGCTCCTGGAGTTTCTCAAAAGGGGCACACATTTCAATAGTCATTTGAACTATATGTTGTCATTTCGAGCCATCTCATTCTTGACGTGTGGGGTAATAGAGATTTGCGAGTTAAGTATCTTGGGTTAGGTTGTGTTTGTTCGTTTGTTTGCTTTTGTCTTTACTGGCTTGGCTTTCAGTTGCTAAGTGCTGGCTCAGTTTAAGTGTGCAAAACCATAGTGCGGAATATCAGACACCACCTCACAAGCCTTTGTATTAGTGGTACTCCCTCAGCTTAACCAGAACTGCTTCATCTTGAGACATTAAAGGGCTTAGTTACTGCAAACACACACGCAGAGCAGACACACGACACGCACACACACACACAAATTTAGAAAGTAGGCTGGGGAGATTTTCACTCCCTAGTGATGCCTACACACCCTCTCCTTCATGCAATAGATGCTACACTGTTGCAACTGCAATCCTGCCCCCTGAATAAGTTTCCTAGTTTCCCCAAGCCAAGAAGAGATGTATTCATACCTTCAAAAGAAAGTAAGAAAAGAGGAAAAGAAGGAAAGGAAGGAGAAAAGGGAAAGGGAAGGGAAGGAAAAGAGGAGGGGAAGGGAGGGGAAGGGAGGGGAGGGGAAGGAAAAGGGAAGGAAAAGAGGAGGGGAAGGGAGGGGAAGGGAGGGGAGGGAAGGGAAGGGAAGGGAAGGGAAGGGAAGGGAAGGGAAGGGAAGGGAAGGGAAGGGAAGGGAAGGGAAGGAAAAGGGAAGGAGAGGAAAAGGGGAAAGGAAAGAAAAGGGAAGGAGAGGAAAAGGGGAAGGGAGGGGAGGGGAAGGAAGGGGAGGGAAGGGAAGGGAAGGGAAGGGAAGGGAAGGGAAGGGAAGGGAAGGGAAGGGGAAGGGGAAGGGGAAGGGAAGGGAAGGGAAGGGGAAGGGGAAAGGGAAAGGGAAGGAAAAGGGAAGGAAAAGGGAAGGGGAGGGGAGGGGAGGGGAGGGAAAAGGGGAGGGGAGGGAAAAGGGGAAAGGAGGGAAAGGCGAGGGGAGGGGGAAGAAAGGGACCAAATCGTTGTTTTCTTAAAAGCCCTTTTCATCTAATTTTGTCTCTTGCTTTCCTCTATCCTGCTCTGGTCACATGGTACACCTTCCAAATTCAGCATAAATGCCCTTCTCCAAGAAGCCATCCAGTAACTGGATATTGTTTTGTTTTTTTTTTTTTAAAGAATACATCCATTTTTCTCAATTATTATTACTTAAATACAAGCCCGCACTGTAAGACCCCACTGTGTCCCTCCCGGTATGCACAGGAAACACATTAAAGAGCACGGAAAAGGAAGGAAATTCCAAAGCAGGGGTGCAGAAGGAAAAGGGGGACAACCAGATGGCCACCAGATCAGCCGCAACCGGAAGACAGCTACAAGTGGTTTTCATATTTTACACATCTCTATCTTACACAATCCATTCGAGTGGCTATAGAGCTGCACACGTTCTCAGGGCTCCTGCAGGAGGAATCTAAAGGTATCATCAGAGATGAATCATGGCCCTGCTGATAATTCAAACCGCAACAGCGATGACAAGAGGAAGTGAGGGGGCACAGTGGAAATGAGCAGATCGCGTGAGTTTGTACTTTGGGAGCAATTGATCCATTTGGTTAGAAATATAAGAATGAAACCCCAAAATGTCTACTCAAGAAAGTCGAGAAAACAAAAGTGAGGATCTTACAATTAAAAATACTACCCTATGATCTGCAGCTAAGTGGAATCTTTTCTTGGCTAGCATTTGAATCTCCTTTCTCTGCCAGTAACATATACTGTAACAGTAACACACACACACACACACACACATATTTACTGTCGTAGCCAGTGTCCTAATGACAATGTTTTACTCTCCCATTACTCATACCACTGCTTTCCTTTCTCAACATTCTCTCCCTTGGTGCTGAGTTTTTAATGATTATCTATCATAAAGAAAGAATCAAAACCTAGTAACTTAGCAACGCACACAGAGATCATGTTTAATGCTGACTGCTGCTCTTGCAAAGAAGTAAGGTTCTACCATGCATACACACTGACATTCTTGTGCTTTACTGAATGGTATGGGAGGAAAGCCATTCTCTCTCAAGGATACCCTCAGTGCCTTCAGCTCCCAAGCCTGGCTACAATGTAGCAAATTGTGAACTGAGCTCCTCAGAATTTTGCTACCTAAAAAAATTCAAGGGAATTACGAAATAATCCAATGATGGAGGCAAGCTTGAAGCAGAGCATGTTCTTTGTGCCTAATTACACAAAGTTCATTAGGGCATGTTTGTTTTCTTCAGCATTTAAAAATTCTGATTTATGAAAATTCTGGTGTTTGGAAATTAAATTATTTGGTCTCTGGCTATGCACTGATTTCTGGGATCATTTACGTAATTGACAAGCAGCTTTCCATTCATGTTGTGAAAATATGCTTCTATGTGCAGAAGACTGACAACCCTCACCACATCTTTAACTGCACGGCTAACACTGTATTGGGAAGCAGGAAACAACTACGTAAGAAACAGTGTGGCTCTCCCTCATGCCCTCGGTCTTCTACAGGGTGGGCTCACTAAGACCAACAGGATGGCAAAGGTATTCCCACTGCGTGGATGGAAAGAGTAAGTGCCCTAGCATTAACTCATACATATTAGTGCTGGGTCTCATCAGCAGAAGCACACCAGCACCCAAGGTCTGGCAGCCAGCAGGCATGCGGCAATGAATAAAGCCTTGCCAGAAAACTCTGAATTCTCACTTATCTTCACATGGCACGGGCTGGGTGAGCAACAGAGACTTTTAAGAGTCTTCAGTCCATCCATATGGGTAAGGAAAGCCAGCAAGAGCGAAACAGAAAGCACTCCAGCCCTGAATTCCTGGCAAAACCTTATATTCAGATTTTTAAGGTTTCAACATTAAAGTAGTAGGGGAAGGGAGGGGAGGAAGAGGGGAAGGAAATATGAATGACTACAGAATAAAGTCTATATCATACCCAGATCGCAATGCAAATAAAAACTAGTGTACTGGGAAAATAATCTTAGTACCATGACTAAACAGGAGGGGAAAGGCACACCCATAGGGAAACTGTATAGAGAGGACGGAGATGGTAGGGAAAGCACAGTCACTTTTTATGAGAAAAACCCATAAAGTTTAACAAAATCTTCCATAGTGAAAGGAAGGAAAATATAATGTCTGGGGGCTAAAGCAGGATTCCCCCCTTTGGCGGGTAGGTGAGAATCTCTGGGAAGGTATAAGATGTTGCCTATTTAGTAAAAAGCAGGCACAGAACACACTAGAAGCAAACATTTATAAATCACAAGTCTAACAAAGTTCTTACATTACAATACTCTCAGAACCTAGCTATAAAACAAAAAACAAAAACAAAATACATAAAAACAATTAGAAAGTGGGAAAAAAATGTTAGGAGCAGACCTTTCTCCAAAGAGAAAATACAGATGGCCAGCAGTCACATGAAAAGTTGCTCTACACAATGAGACATTAGTATGTGTGGATGTGTATCTGCTTGTGTGTGTGTGTGTGTGTGTGTGTGTGTGTATGTGTGTGTGTGAGAGAGAGAGACAGAGAGACAGAGACAGAGAGACAGAGACAGAGAGACAGAGACAGAGAGACAGAGAGAGACAGAGACAGAGGGGGAGAAGAATATGAATGGAAACACCACTCTCACAAACATTTCGGCACTTTCTTATACAACTAAATACGCACTTCCCATGGAACTCTTGGGCAGCTATCCCAGAGAAATGAAAAGTTTTGTTCACACAAATAATATGTACACAAATGTTCATGACAGCCTTCTCCTAACAGCAAATGTCCCTCCAAGGGGTGAGCGAAGGTATGACTACAGCGCAGTCACACCATTGCAAACTAATAGGCAGTAAGGAAATCTATTGACCAACCCTGGTGAGTCCACAGACAGTAAACTCAGTGGGAAAAGTCTCAATAACGGGCCATATGATTCCATCTATACATACAAGCGTAAACAGACAAAACTGAAGACATTGAGAAAAGATGCAAAGTTGCTAACAGATTGAGGAGCCTGGTCCAAATACACATGTATAGAATAAAGTGGTTTCCTGTGCTGAAATAGGATCTTGTGGCAGTAAAGACTACTCAAATCTACACATGGTAGATGTTACATGTGTACAAGCACACACACAGAAATCTACACATGGTGCATGATGTTACATGTGTACAAGCACACACACAGAAACATGTGTTCAGCAAATGGGTGAAAACTGAGTAAGACCTACAGTCTAGTTCATACTTTTATATTCTGTCAAATGACGGTCCATACTTTTATACCCATGTCAGTGTCTACCAATGTGATGCATCTGTTGAAATGAATGGGCCCACACCTACACCTCAGCATTAACTAAAGCCCAACCTTCATCCAGGTTTCTACATCCTGTTGTAGTGCCTTCTTCCACTCCTTGGTCCATCCAAGCAGCCACTGTGTTCCACCTTCCCTTCTTTAGGATGCCCGGGGCTGTCCTCACATCTTAAGAGTTTCCTCATTTTGATGATATCAACAGTTCTGAGGCACACTGATCATTCTGTTTAATGTCACCCACTGGGACTTGTCTAATGTTTCTCTCATAGTAGGACTAGACTTACACTGTTTCTACTTAAATATTTAATCCCAAATGGGGCAAAAATAATTGAAGTTTAACCATTAAGTTTCTAGAAACAAGGCAGTGGCTTTCTGCTGACTGTGCTTTTATGAAACCATTTCAAACATCAAACTAGTTCTCAGATCCAGATCTTCTATTATCAAACAGATGAACTCTACATGTGTCAATCCACTGTATGTGATGCAGTCACAAATTGGAAAACACGAGCTTTGTCTCACACAGCTCACAAACTACCTTGTTTATTTCAACTGCTAAGGCCACTTGACAGGCAGCTTTGACAGTCCTTTCAAATTCTTCATAGATTATGTTTCTCTATTGAGATAAAGAGCTTACAGACTCTCTCTCAGGCTATAGAGATGGCTCCACGGTTAAAACATTGACTGCTCTCCAGATGCCCCAGGTTCAACTCCCAACACCAACAGAGTGGCTCACAACTGCCTTTAACTCCAGTTCTAGGGAATCTGATATGCTTTTCTGGCCTACACAGGCACTACACATGCAAATGGTGCATAGACATACATTCAGGCAAAACACCCACATACATAAAAAACAATAACAAGATACAATTTTTCAAAGAAGTTTTTCTATATAGGAACTTCATTTTCCTATACGTTGGCAGCAGAAAATAGATGTGCCTGTCACCAAAGGTTCCAGGTGCTGCAGCAATTGGGACCTTGTAAGGCAATGAACTTCATAAGACGTATTCTTAAGACATAGCACCCAATGCTATCTCTGGTACAGTAAAGTCAAATTTGGTAAGCATGCTAGATCCAAAAAGTCATTCGAAATGCCTCTGATTAATACTAACAAATACAGTTGTTTTCTATATGTTCTTCAAAACTACCCCTTGTTAAAAAGTACCAGTAACTCATTATATTGAATATGCATTACTGTAAATATGTAATGGGCAGTGCTGGCTGCCCACAGAGAAGCCATAGTCATCCCTATGGACTCTAAAGGAAGCTGAAATGTCCCCCAGCCCGAGGGTGGGCCTGAGGTGACTTAGCAAACCAGCATTCTCACCCATCAGCACTGCCTCAGGCATCTGCCTTCATGATCAAATCAGGATGAATCTAGAACTCTGACTGAGAACTGATAAAGCCATGTAGCCAGGCTTCTATACAGAAGAGGAGATCATCATTCCAGCCAAGCAGTGGCCGATAGCATGGGAAAGCATCTTCACCAATCATACATCAACAGAGGGTTAGCACTGAGAACATGCAAAGAATTGACCCTCCCCTCAAAATCCAACTGAATATAAAAAAAAAGTACAATTTAAAAATGAGATATAGAACTAACCAGAGAGTTCTCAAAACAGTGAAATACAAATGACTGAGAAACAGTTAGGGAAGTGTTCACCATCCTGAGCCATCGGGGAAATGGAAATTAAAACTACTGTGAGATTTCATCTTATTCCAGGCAGAATGGCCAAGACCAATAAAAGAAATAATAGTACATGCTGTGGAGGAAGTGGGAAAGGGGAATACTTATTCATTGCTGGTGGGGGTGCAAACTGGTACGAACCATGATGGAAATGAGTGTGGTGGTCCTGAGAGAGCTTCAAAGTCAATCCACCACAGGATGCAGTTATACCACTCTTGGACATATTCCCAGAGGACTCTACATCTTACTACAGAGATTCTTAGCCATACATGTTCATCACTGTTCTATTAATATAGCCAGAAACTGGAAATAGGTATCCACCAACTGATAAATGAAGAATGAAAAGGTGGTATATTTATACAATGGAATATTATTCAGCTGTTAAGGAAAATAAAATTATGAAATTTTCAGGTAAATGGGTGGAGTGAGAAACAATCATCCTGAGTGAGGTAACCCAGACCCAGAAAGACAAACTTTGCATATTTTCTATGTGTGGCTGTTAGCTTTTAAGCTTTAGATATATATGTTTCACTTAGAATATTCATAGAGGTTAGGCAGTTAGGAAGGGAACTGGGTGTGTTGGGGGGGGGATGGGAGGAGGGTAGAGACTCTTCCAAGGAAGGGGAAAGAAATATGGTGGTATAAAGGGAAGGGGGGGGTGATTAGAATAGGGCGATCCAAGTGGGAAATGGGACAGGAGGATAGAGGAGGGAATACAAGGTGGGATGATAAATTCTAAAGGCCATTGTAAACGCCATTTAAAAAATCTAGCTGAATTAGAAAGGGAAAGAATAATATTCCGCTGGCAGGAGAAGGTGGGGACAAAAATTCAGGTGGGATAGGGGTGGAGGGAAATGTGAAAACTGAAGGATAGGCAAGGCAAGTATCAAAATTATCAGTGATCTTCTGCACACTTCAAACACATTTGCAAACCTGTACTCAGACTCACAGACATGTGTGCATGTGTGTGTGTGTGTGTGTGTGTGTGTGTTGTGTGTGTGCGCATGCACGCAAGCCTGTTTGTGTGTGTGTGTGCATGTGCACACAGACACTCATTATATCCTTATTGACACACAGATACATTACATTTCCTATTACCATTTCACAAGCAACGGTGCCATCTCCCTTATTCATTTCACTACTCAACCCTGTCAGAACGGTAGTCTAAAGCAGCTCTCATATTTGGCTGCACATTATAGTTGCGCTCAGAGCTTTGGAAACAGAGTCTGTGGTTCCCCACGAAAGCCCTGATATAATAAATACTCTGGGGTACAATCAGGACCCAGGATTTTAAAGGCTGTTTGAAAATTTCAAGGTCAGGAGTAAATGACCTCTGAACCTTTGTAGTCAGCTTTTCAGCTGGGTGTACCTCAAGCAGGAATGGGGGGCAGGCAAACCACATGGGGGGATTGTTTTCTCATGAACTGCCATACCGTATGGCTGGAAGAAGATGAGACAGAAAATCAGTATGCAGAAAGCAGTCCTAAAAATAAGAAGGTGATTATGACTGACGTGAGAATGTTAAGAAAAAAGAAATACTGGATAAGAAGGCAGATGCCAGGGAAACACTGAAGGGGAAGAGCTGAGAGGAAACTGCCAAAACCCAAACTTACTAAGACACAAACATCTCTCCACTCTAGAACAATCTGGACGGCATCCACACGATACAGTATAAACCTGCTCATTGATAAAGAAATGTTCCATAAAAGATTTTTATGTCTCAAGACTCATGTATATTTGGAGGTAGCTTATATGTGGTTAAAACTAAGCTTTATCACTTTTCCACAAAGCCTGAGAAAGGTGGTAATTCTAAAACAGTAAACGTCAATGTGTGTTGTGTCTGTAAGTAACACAGGAATCCAAAAAGTGCTGCTAGGACAAGATGAACCAAGAAAGTGAGTTTGTGTAACTAAAGCAGCGCTAAGAATATCACTCCAAATAAGCAAGTGACAGCCCCTTGCATACCCACCGAGCTCATACAAGGTGCAGTAGGAGTGCAGACTTCACTGTGTCGGAGTTATGGGGGGAGGGCGTCATTCACTATCCCCATCTTAAGAAGAGAACACTGAAGCTCAGAGGGGCAGGAGACTAGTGTAAGTCACACAGTTCACAGGTAACTAGAGGGGCAGGGCAACCCGCCTGACCAAGTAGCAGGCAACAAAGAGACCCTGTGCCCCCTAAATAGACCGATAGTATCTAAGGAATGACACTTGAGATAGCCATTGGCTTCCCACAAGCATTCACAAGTGAGCACACATGCACAGACACAAATAAAAGCATTTCTGCCCAATTCTAGAACCTAAGATCATAACTACTTCAAGCCATTTTATAATCTTTAGCCAATACATCAGAATTAAAATTTCAAAGGAAACTAACTCATGCAAGTTATTGGCAATTTAAAAAAAAATTGCTAAATGGATTTCCCAAGAACTTTAATTTTGTTCGATTAAAGGATATCCAGGACATAAATGAAAAAGCAAGTTTAGCCTAGCAGGTCATTTCTAGAGCCAGTCACTTGCTTTCTCCACAGATGTGGGACAATGATAAGAGAGAAATTAGAATTCTATATTCTTCTTGACACAAGCTTTTCTGCAATTTTGAAGTCCCCTGTAAGCAAAAACATATGCCCAGACAACTGCCTTTTGTTTACACGCCACAACAAGCAACTACGCAGAAGTCCTTGTAACTGTACAGTTACAACTGTATACAACTGAAGATGACAGCACAGTTACCAATTTTGAATGGATACTCTTCAGTCCAGAAGGCATTGCAGGCAAGCTTCCATAAATGGTGATGAGAGAGAGAGAAAGAGAGAGAGAGAGAGAGAGAGAGAGAGAGAGAGAGAGAGAGAGAGAGAGAGAGAGAGATCTGCAATCTGCACTGGGGCAGACCTCTTGGCTTCTGAATCATATACATTATACATACATACACACACAGTGTATGTCATGAAGATCCAGAGAGGAGCATTGCTGCTCAACAACACAGACTTTGAAGGCAGGCACAGCGCATGGCCCATCACCCATTTCCTTTCCTTAATCTGGAGCCTCTTCTAGGTACCATATATGAGCAAGCTCATACCCTTAGTTAGCAGGCAGCATTAATTCAAACACTACCATCCACATGAAGCGAGAAAGCACACCTGGCTTGTCTGCTGTTTTCCCTAATGGAACATCAGGTGTAAGGGTTCATGGTTCCTGAGACACAGCAGGGGTTAGAGAACAACAGAAAAATCAGCAAATAGGCATTTCATGGTTTTGGTTAATATTTACAGCTGGGGAGGTCATTAGACATTGCTCTATTTCCTATAAGGAGTGTGCTAAGGTGAAACCGTCTTTCCCTGCTTCACTGGGGAAACAGGATGCTCGGCAGGCTGAGGCTGAAGAACCAGCTATGACTGGTTCAGCACCACTAAGGCAAAACCTCACCGTGCTTCATCGAGGCAACAGGAAAGTGTTTTCTCAAAGTTGGCACACAGAAACTAATGCAGTTGTGGACCAAGGAGGCCCGGCTACATCTCAAACCTACAGCAGAACTTGGTAATGTAAGAGTCTATGTTTTGAAGGCATGAAAGGGTCACAGCAAGCAACTAAGGCTTCACACCACAGTCAGAGCCCCTGGGATGAGGCACTGAGAAGCCACTGGGGAAAGTGAAGCCCCAGTTACAATGGAGACCCCAAGATATTGGAGATGCCAGAACCATGAGATGCCCACCAAAGAATGTTCTCAGTGTGGAGAGCTGGAGCTGCTCAAGCCCTTTGAAAGTCAAAAGATGCGAGTGAGTCACAGACAATTGGACACAGAGCTGCGGCTCTCAGATTTACAACACTGCATTTTGGTGTTGCTTTAGAGTGACCATTTTTTCCCCCAGCTTTTTTGAAATAAAAATATTTACGTACATTACTTGTTTTTAGTTTTTAATTTTACAGGAAACTTTGTCCTTTTAAAGAGACTTTGAGCTTTTGAAATATTTAAGACTTCCGGAAGCTTTTGGAATTGTACTGTAATTTATATTATGATAGGAACAGGGGTAAAAATTATGGCTTCAGATGATGTGTGTGCGTGTGCGCATCAACTTGACACAGATGGAAATATTAGCTAATTTTAATTTCACTGTGACATAACTAGAACTTGTTGGGAGAAAAGTCACAACGAGAACTCGTCTAGATTCAGGCTGGCCGGTGAGTCAAATCTTGACTGTTAACTGCTGTAGGAAGATCCGGCACTCAGGAGGCAGAGGTAGAGGCAGGCGGATTTCTGAGTTCGAGGCCAGCCTGGTCTACAGAGTGAGTTCCAGGACAGTTAAGGCTATACAGAGAAACCCTATCTCAAAAAACCAAAAAATAAAAAATTTTTAAAAGAAAAAGGAAGATCCAGAGCATTCTAGACAACGCCATTTTTTAGGGAGTCCTGAACAGTATCCAAGAGGAAGAAGCTAGGCAAGAGAAAATATGGAAGCAATGACGTGTTTGTTCTTTGTTCCCGACTGTGGGAACTGGGTGGCCTGCTGCTTGAATTCCTGATTTCTCAGAAATGATGTACTGTAACTTCACACTGTAAGGCAAACAAATCCTTTCCTTTCTTAGTTTGCTTCTTTTGGTCAAGGTGTTTATCATAGCCAAAGAACTAAAACCAGGACAGTGGGATACATTACAGAGACAATGTCAAAATAAAAATCTACTCTTATCTGTATCTTTAAAGTACAGACAAATCTGGGTTCTATGGAGTTACAAAAAGCCCATTAATAAAAAAATATATGAGCCCCACCAAGCACATACAAAAAAAAGTCCAACTTTATTCTCATGACATGCTAGCAACCTGTCGAAGTTAATGTCCAAGTAGTAAAATTACCTATTCCATGGGTGTCCAACTCAGACTGCCCTCCCTCACAAGGAATGTGGCTGCATACACAGTGAGAGATTACAGAAACTTGTGGGGGAGAATTCAAGTTATGGTGTACCCATGGTAGGCATCACTGATCCTTCACAGCATTCTTTCCAAGTCAAGTGCTTTCCAAGTAAAGTGAACTCTTAGGCAGCTCATCAAAAGGAGAACATGGATGCACATGAAGTCGACCTCAGTCTTCGATAGACTCTACTGTCTTACTCATGACTTACTAGAGCATCACCTTTCTACACCATGAGCTTGTATAGGGGGCAATAACTTTCTAGGTAGTTTTAATTGGATTATTTTTCATTTCACACTTTAGGTGTGCTGAGTCAGGGGTACCTGATTCATAAGAAAACATTCTACTTTTATAATATTGAAAAATTAATCTCACTCAAAACTAATATCCTTTGTAGAAGCTAATCTTGTAGGTCTATTTACATATCATAAATGTGGCCACTGTTTCACATGTATGAATATAAAAAGATATTCATTAACATTATAAAGCAGAAAGACAATAAGAGTACATGCCCCATCATTCCCTGTAGTCAAAAAATCTGAAATCTAAATAGCAAATATCCTATCAAATTTGGCAGAAAGAGGGGTGTATTCTTACTCTTAATGATTTCATAAAAGTTCAATTTATTCTTGTTCTATGAAAATATTTAATCTGATAAAACATCCTTTATTCATTTGAGACTAATGTGTAAATTCTCTTAGCTGCTGCATTTAAATTTACTATTATTTGCACATAGTGATGCCTATACAAAAATGCTCCCTAGTTCCTTGAAGATCTGGAAGCAGATATGACATGTGGCTGAGAAGTCAAACTTGAAAATGGCAAATGGTTTGTTTTGTTCGAAAATATTTTTAAAAGAATTACTTTCCACCATTTTAATTAGAGTAGAAGCTTTTTTAATGATCACTCTCTATATTATCTCAACAGATTTACAAGCAATACATATGGAAAAATACAACATGAGATCTATGTTACATAAACACTAAAATTTATCTTGATAGGAAACTGATTCTTGTACTCTCACATCTCGAAGTTGTAGCCACCTGATTTCCCTCACACATCCACTTCTGCAATGTAGCCTGGTGTGCTACATGGTTCCCTGGGCATCTACAGGCAACTCTTCAGGCATAAGAGACAAAAACTGCCTTAGACCAAAAAATCTGTTTCATATAATTGAACAACTGGAGAAAGCAAGTGATATTTAATGGTGGCCAAGCAGTCTACCTGAATGCCCTCTATCAGGGGCTCTCTGACTCTTCAAAGCTCATAACAATTCTCTGAGGAAGAAACCATCAATGGGTAAACTGGGGATTGTAGCAAAGAATGTTGCATAAGGCCACACACCCAGTGAGAATCAACTAGAATTCTGATTGTTTATCAGTTCCTTCCAAAACTAAGAAGTGGGAAGAAACCTACAAGTTATGTCATATTCTTTTAAATATCAAAAACCTCACCAGGAACGTATGTTCCATGAAGACTGAAAGTTGAAAGCTTACATACCTAGAAAGGCTATTGGTTTTCAGCTGGTTAACGCCCTGAGTCCCTGCAAACAAACCTGAGACCTTAAGTTTTAGTATGCTTCCACTAAAGCATACCCCACACATGTGTACTTGTTCAAATACGTACATATTCATGCACATCCACCTGGCAGATAGTAATGATTAATTGCATATCTGTCTTCAGGGTAGATGACTGGAAACCTGAGGGCACAGGTCCAGTCTTTTAAACTACTGATTGCTCTATCTTGTAGACATAAATGAGTAACTGAAAAGAATTTAGACAGAAAAGAATAACTGAAAACAATTCATTCTGGTTTTAAGAACTCAACACTGATCACTGGGGTTCCACAGCCCTATCTACAGAGTACATACAATACACATGGGGATTTGAGGAATTGAGGATTGAGGGGAAAAAAATACCCACTGGCTTATAGAGGACCACAGAGGGACGAACCTTGGGGGCGGTAAATCCACTCTGCAGTTAGCTGGAAAACCTAACTCTAGACATAATTGTACTGTGTTTTATGCCTTGAAAGTGATTCTATCCTGGGCACAGCATCGTGAGGAAGAATGGCTCATCTTCTTCAGGTCTCTAGACTCGCATGGCCTGAGGGAAAAAAAAAATGTGAGGGAAGAAAAGTGCAGGCAGAGCCTGCAAACAGCCATGTGCATTACTTCCCCCATGAGCACACTGCCTTACATGACAAAAAGTTGACTGTGAAGGCGTCACTAACATTAGGGGTTGAGATGTGGAAAGAGCAGCTTGGATCATGCAAGCAGGTTCAATATTATCTTAAGATCTTAAAATTGATAACAATTTCCCCAGCTGTGAGCAGGGGGCGGGAGACCTGACTATAGCAGAAGGTTCAAGAATACAACCTTACCGTAGGTTTTTAAGATGGGCAAGGTGTCATGAGCCACAGGCAAAAGGAACACTGTTGTGTCAACACTCTGCCTTTAGCCTACGGACTCATATATTAGACTCCAGTCTTGCAGACTTATAAGACAATACATTTGTATTGGATTGAGCTACTAAATTTGTGTTTTATTAGGCTACTAAATTTGTCACAGTGTGTTCAGGCAGTAATAGGAAACTTGTATGGACATCTGTATCCTAGAGCAAGACTACCCCTTAAGGGTGAAGGAGAGAAACTACAGAAGTCCTAAGCAAAAATCATCAGATTAGTCAGAAGACAAGACCACATCTGACCCCAATGAGCAAATCCAAGGAAAACAGCAATGGACGAGGCTGATAGGGCCAGCCCTTTTGTCTCTGGAGGAACAACACTCTAGTTCTAAACCCCACCCCGGGATTCTGTCCTGAGACAGAATTGAGAGCCAGCTAGGAGCATCTAAGGACAGGCAGAGTAAGAGTGACACAGCTGAGTGCTCCTTGATGACGCCTCCTCTCAGCTGCTACCCAAGGTCCACAGAATCTGTGCACTACACCAGGTCATCCTCAAAACCCTTAACCAACTCCTGAGCCCAAACCAGACAGCAGGGAAATGGCAGCTAGAAACTGACAGAGGGCAATCAAAAATGATGGGCATTCTCTCTCCCAGATTGGCACAGAAAGCAAAAGTCAAGACGGAAGGTCATGTGCCCTCTTAGAACCCACTGGGATGCACCTTGCGTTCATGACTTTTCCATTAACTAGAGTGTTGTTACTGAATGGTATTAACACATGTATTGTTCCGTCAAGTACTCACTTGGTACCAGCTTCCTGACTATGAGGAAGCCACCTTCTGATAGAAAAGGGTGTATTCTTTAATCTTGTGAAGAACTGGGGTAAAGTCCAGTTAAAGAGGAGGAAAGACTGATGCAAAACGCAAAGAAAGGAAACCAGCAGACCGCACTGAAGTTCTGCTGGCTGCACTGTCACATGATATGGAACAGCAGTTGATTCTCACATACACATAAATCATTACAGTTTAAGGAAAATCTAAGATAAGAATATAAGTATAACTTCAATTCTGAAGGTGATCAGGCTGCCAATTAAAAAGGAACTCACTGGGCTTTGCAAATGTTTTAACATCTGTTTCATGATTTAACTGTCAAACTAAATTATGCTAAACTTGAAATTACACTACCTATGGAAACCCGCCAGCTATCTCCACTCTTCCAGAATCTGGAACTCACAGCACATGAAGGAAATCTTAGAAATTACCGGAGTCTGATAACACGCTTGACGGCAGAGATAGCCCACAAGGGTACTTTCACTTTTTAAAACGCTCTAGTGTGATTTTTCTTTACGGACCAGTTCATGCTTTTTAACTTATGATGTTATCAAGAAGGAAAATAATGTTTCATTCAATCTATGCTTTTTATAAGGCAAGATATGGTAGGTGTTCTATATTTCTTTAAACAACTTAATCTTTACATTGTCCCAGTAAAGAACTATAATCAGGACACCCCTATTTATACTTTAATTAAAATTACCCAAATTCATTACTATACAGTATTTAGAGACAATATTTCAATAAATTCAAAGATGAGGCAGGGCAGCATGAGACAAAGAGTAGATAAAATATACTCTGAATAGCTCCGATATTCGAACTGATTCCTAATAGTCTGTGCTGTTAATAATAGATAAGAGTTTTATCATAAAGAAATATGGGCATTATAAAATAATGGCTGATATAAAGTATGCTACTTCATTTGGGCTAAATTATGCATGTATGTTTATCACAATAAAAGAACCAATGGATAAGAAACTCTACCCACAGAGGTTTCCCCCATTGAATCTGAGGAATAATATTTAACAATCTATGTACAAGACAAAGCAGTGTGACGTAACAACTGGTGTTATTTATGTGCCACAAGAAGAAAGCATGCGTAGATGCTCTGACAGTGAACATTCATCTTGAAGTCCTGAAATAGTTAACTAGTCAGGGGCAGTGTCAAAGCTACTTCCAAATAATGGAATATAATACCCACTAAACGATTTTGAACAAAATTAGCATATGCAATTATGTTTGTAATATGCAGAAAACAAGACATACAGCACAATCTCAAAATTATAAAACTGAAGTGTTACAAACAAACATGTAGGCATACAGAGAAGGTGGAAAAACTAATCCCACAGTGCTTTGTGCATCTATCTCATAAATAACATGTGTATTTGCTTTTTAAAAATTATTATTAAAAATAATTCATTGAGGTCAATGTCCATCATTCAGCTTGAGCCCTTTGAAATATTTTAGCTAGATTGGTCAAATTGTAAAATGGTTTGTAAATTTATTTAGGGAATGATTTTTATATTTTATATTTTATTTTAACTCATTAGGTCAAGAATGCAAAACACATCTACACATAGCTCCATGGATGAATCTTTTTTAATTTATTAACTTTTTTGTTTAAGTGATTTACATATGAATAAAAATTTTTCCTCCAATATGAAATATGTGCTTAATATTCTGCTAAAAATAATTTAAAAAAATGATATTTAACATATTAGCTTGGACATGTACAGCACATTTCATAAAAGAACAAATATGTCTTAAGTAAATACTATGCATCCTATGTTCTCTGTAACTGCTAGATACATTCTAGAATTCTGCTGTCTTTCAAGGATGTTCTTTTAAGCCAACAAAGAACGCACCTGAAGATCATTAAGTTTCGATTTACTGAACTGAAAACTTAAGCTCTTTCAAGGGGATATATATGAAAAATAGGTAACAGAGAATCTTTAGCCCTAAAAGCAAAATCACTGCCTGAGAGACTGGGTGAGCCCAGCTTTGCGGTAGGAATAAAGGAGATATAAGCTCACTACATCACTATTACTTGGCAGCGTGCTGGGGATTCTGCAAGTATTATCACATGGTCCGTTAGGTATGACCATCTCTGTTTTAGAGATAAAGACACCAAGATGAAATATAAAATACCTCAAAAGAAGACTATGTTAAGTAATAACTTCTAACACTAGACCAATTGAATGAATCTGATTTCCCCCATGCCATTACATTTCTGAGAGAGAAAAGCTGGATGTAAAAACTACTTCTCAGATTGAGAGCACATCTCTGACTGCACTAGAGTTACATAATTTAACTGGCAGGAGAGGCTGGGAGGCTCAGGGCTCTGCAGCAAGCCCAGAAGAGTGGTTTCGGCACTGGTCTGAGCTGGGCTGGAGCCTGGCTGCATGAATGCTCTGGAAACTGGCCTTCACCTCCCAGGAACACGCTGTGGTTTACTTATACCAGTTACTCATCAATTCTCACTAAGCCTCATACCCGGTATCCCAAAGAGATGGGCATGAAGCCAAGCCGCAGGAAGGAGCCAGGGTCAGGATAAAGGCTTGAGAGCAGTGATGACTTATTCCAATTCACAGCATGTGACTCAGGGCAAAGTTAAAGCTGAACCTCCTCCACCTACTTTATCCTTTTCTTTAAATTTCCAAATCACTTACCATTAAATGATAGTATTCCATCAACATACACATGGTCACAACAGTTATTAAAAATTGCATTTTCTGTGAAAGGCTGGTTTATCTAGACAAGCATTGGTTTATGCATCCATTTTTATTTGCCCCTCAAACTGTAGAGAGAATTCTACATTCTTGATGGAGCCTTCAGGCACTCCCATCTATTTAGACTGTACAGTTGATAAACTATTTAGACTGTACAGTTGATAAACTTTGTACCGGTAAATCATGCTTCAGTAATTATGTTTAAAGTATCTTTTCTGTCATTTCTCAGCAAAGACAACTCATGGAACTTTAAACCCCAGCTATTCCTGTGTTCAGTCTTTAGTGGTTAAATAAGTCTACTATTTTTTTTAACACTTAATGTACAATTAAAGCTAATGCAAAGTATTATGAGAAAGTAACACAAGAAGAAAACTATTTTGAGCAATAAAACAATGCAAAGGAATAACAACAATAACTCCTAATATTTCCTGTGTAATGAATGTCACGCAATGTTCTGTAAGCTTTAAGCAGGTCGACTCATTTAATTCTAACACTTCATGTAAGGGGCAATATGGCTTTTCTGATTTTCTGATGAAGAAACGGAAGCAGAGATTGAATAGCCTACAGTCATCAGCAGTCACAGGACAGAATGGGCACTTGAATCGAGCAAGGGAGCTCGAAAGCTACTGCTCTTAACACCTAGAAGGAAAGCTTATCTGTGTTATTCGTTATAGTTCTCTTCTCACAATCCCTGATGAAAGTGATCCAAGATGGCAAGAGGAAGATGCTAAAAGTACCAGTGAAATCAAACAACTCGGCTGGGTGTCCTGGCTCTGCAGGTACGGGGCTGAACAGATGTGGTCACGGCAGCCATGTGTGCAGAGCCTGGTGAGGAACGCAGAGCGCCCTCCCATGGTCTTGCTGCAGGTTGTTCCTTCTACTTCGTTGTGCAACAGAAAATTCCTTTGGTGCAGCTTGACTGTTTAGGGCCCTTGCTTCTAAAAGATTTAGAATCCACTCAATAAACTCAAGAAAGGAATGGCAAGATGGCACAGAGACCAAAAGAACTTGCCGCCAAGCCAAATGACCTGAGTTCGAGATCTGAGAAACCCACATGGTGGACAGAGAGAACTACAAGCTGATCTCTGACCATGGTTCCCATGGCACACACATAAATACATGTAAAAAATGAAAGTAAAAAAAAATAATAAGCTGTATGAAAAATGGGCAAAGATTTGTTTGCAGTGGGCATGAGTCTAGAGGTAAAACAGATAAATAGCTTATTATCCTGATGAGACCACCCCAACCTATGAACTTCTTTATGAATCATTTAAAAATTATTTTTTTTACTGTTTTTCCTTAAATGTCTCAAATGAATGTTTTAAGCATTAATCCCATCTCCTATTGTTGCTACTATAAATAAGACTTATGTTTTGGCAAATTGTATTTTCAAGTTCTATTTGGCACTTATAACAACATCATTAAAGTCTCCAGTTAAATTTCTGTGTCAATAAATAACACTTTTTATTTTTTTCATTTTTCCTATCCTTGCAGGTTTCCAATTCTTTCTTGTATTCGTGTGCTGGGGAGGGCATCTAATATGGCAACAAATATAATTAAACAAGTCCTAAATTTTAAAAGCCAATTCTTTCAATGTTTGGCGATTACATATGTTTCTGTCATAGGTCTTTGGTAGGTAACAGGTACCAACCAAGTTGCTAATCTGCTAGGAATGGTTTCATTCTAACACTGTTAGCTACTTAGGAATACAGAGCAAATCTCCATGCATTCATGATTCTCTCTCCTCGAAACCAGCTACTCTAACAACTTCTAATTATACATCACTTGATGTAAACCCACCTGTCGCTCCCAGATCAGTTCAGCTTGACCTTGAACAGCCCAGGATTTGGGTTTGTTACATATTCACTTCTGTTTGTAGAGAAGATTCGCCTATCCTTGAGTGTTCTTAAATTGGCACTGTCAGAGTTTGAAATTACAGCTAACTTCATAACATAATTTAAACTTGGTAAAATGAAATGGCTGAAGTCCTGACGTCTCTTTTAGAACAGTTTACATACCAGTTTTGGCAGCCAGTGGAACCTAACAATAACGGTCAGTTGGGTCTATCTCTCCGTTCAAGGAAAGGCAAGCTACCAGCTCAAGATCATGGGTGCTAAATGAAGATTTGGGATCTTTGTTTTCTTTCTAACTGAATCAATTTTGATATTTGTTACTTTGCTAAAAAAAAAAAAGTCAGACCTTCACAATTGGCATATATAAAATTAAAATCCTAAGTTCTAAAGGACATTAAAAGAGAATATATACAGTGCATGTTAAGTAAATCAAGTCTGAAAATTCAAATCATAAATAAAGCAATGGTAAGAAAGATATTAACCAATCTTACCTTGCCCTAATTCTAGCAATGATAACAAGAATACAGATAGCAAGTCTACATACAGCAAGCACCTTTCATAAGGATGCCTGCAGAGAATTTATGAAGATACTGACATTCTCTTAGCATGTAGATTTCCTTATGTGCTGTTGACATGCTCAGAGGTATATTTATATTATTATAATAGTAACTACTTTTAAATTAGTCTCCCATAGACTTTCTTTTTTTTTTTTAACCAAAGGAGAAAACCAAATTTAATCATGGCCAGATTAAACAGAGGTTTAAAAATTAACAGAGACAGTACGCAGTAGCTACCAACCAGTTGGTGTTGCCATTTGGGAGGCTGCAAATGGCTGTGGGTGGGAAATGCCTTTACTTTCTGAAGCGATCCCATACACTTTCTTATTTTCAGCAAAGTGCAGACGATTTCTAACTCTTGGCTCTAATATTTCTTTTGTTCATTTAAAACAATCTTTAATTCTGCTTCTTTTTTTCCCCATGAAATTACAATCGTAACTTTAGGGTGACATTAGTCAAAACTGACTAAAGCTATGATACTAAATGTGTGTCTCACTGTACACATCAACATTATCTCTGAGTCATTGTGTGTGTGTGTGTGTGTGTGTGTGTGTGTGTGTGTATCTTCTTCCTTGTCCCCTTATTTAACAGCACATCTTTTCCCCCAAAAACACTTTCTGAAAGAGATGTGGAGCAGAGAACGTATCCCTGGGGAGCTTGACTCAAGACTGTACACAGAGCCTTTTATCATACTCCTTGATAGCATCCTCTTCATTCAAAGTTGTATGCTAGAGATTTGTTGATTTACTTTACACAGTCATTTAAAATCCTAGAAGAAATTTGCTACTTGCTGTTTTTCTTAAAACACCATAAGGAATTTACAACATGAAGCTTAAACTTTCTTAAAACTCCTAAAATGCCGTTGACCTCAGACACCAGCTTCCTTTAAGTAAAATGTCATCTCTTTATCTTTACGACCAAGATCAACCCAAGCTATGGCCATATGGTGCTGCCGGAGCTCAGCAAAGGTCCAGACTTCAAGATGACTTTTAAGCCCAGAACAATGCAAATGGCCTCTCAGATAATTACATGTTAAAGGCATGTAAGAATGGAATTCTAGAAGCCTGTATGTAAGGATATGTGGGCAGTAGGAGGAGGAGGAGAGACATTTCTTTCTTTGATTAGGAGCAGTGAGAAGAAGGAAAGAGTTACTGGATGAAATCTCAGAGGCATTCATATGTAGCATAAGACTGTATCCAATTTTCTTGAGCTGTCAAGAGGCCATGTACAATTTTCCCTTTGACATCTGAGAAGTTCATGCCACTTCCTTCATGACAGTTTAGGATGAAGAGAGGAGGAGCTGACTCTCCTGAAATATCAGCCAAGGCACGTAACATCATCTAAGAACAGTTACATCTATACTCTGCCCCCATTAATGCAAGAGTGACTGATAAAAAAATAAATAAATAAAGGTTACATAAAACAAGCAATGCTGGGGAGAGGGGAATAGAATGCAAACCTGAGAATACAGAATCCGATGTGAGGAATTTTCCCACTGCGTCCGCCTGGAAAAATAGGCTTTGCCAGTTCATTACCCAAATAGCAGCTTCAGCTACCCATTGACACTACTCACAATTAATGCAAATAAAACTCCCTTTAGTGAAAGTAAAGACCTTGCACACTCGAGTGGGAGGCCATCATGGACAAAACAGAGGTTGTACAGAGGAGCAGTTGCACTTCCAGTTCTGCTACAGCAAAGTCACCCAACCAGGAAACAAAGGTAGACACATCACATCACCGCCACAACAAAGGCGATCTCTGCCAGGTTTCGGCCTCTCTGTCTCAATAGTGAGAAAAAGAAATTAAGAGAAAACATGGCATTATCTTGTGTTATATACTCCTATTTTATATTTAATGTTTATTTTGAATGGTTTATGCATTCTTCCAGAACATAGTAAATAAAAGCTTTGAAGGACAATAAAATACTGTTCAGGTCCCCTGTGTTATACCTCTGGTTATTCAGTCAGGGCACATCTGAGCACTACGAAATACAAGATCAAACCCTCCACACCCAGAACTCACCACACAGATACAGGGCCTCGGGTCAGAGGTCAGACAGACATCAACGGCACTAAGAGGATGGGCTCTCAAACTTCTACTGCCAGCAGTACGGGGGTTTGTTGCCATTGACACTAAATCTCACTAAATGACAATAAAACTCCTTCATACTTGTGCTTATTAAAATGGATCAAGTATCACAAAACACTCTTTATACTAGTTAATCACTCTGTAATCCTTGGAAAGTTATTTTGCTGCTTAAACTAAACAACACAAAGATTATTCAGCTTAAGATTTATGTAAATTAAAATGTTGGTCTTCCTGTCAATAAAACTTAGATTAACTTAAATGACTGAAAAGCCAACACAAGATTAATTCCAGTGTTCTGAGCATAATACACATGCTGTCGATTATTTAATAGAAATATTTTTCAACTTTAAAGGAAGCTATCATATCTTTTCTTTTTATAAAAGACAGATTTCAGAGCAATTTGTCTCTCTAGAATCACATGGCCATAGTTCAATTCGGCTACCTACGTGCAGTGTGAATTTTGATCAAGTTGCAAACCCTTTCTGTATTCAATCATTTTACCTGTGGAGGCGGCAATAATTGCAATTTCATAGTATTGTTTTGGGCTGTAGCTTTAACAAGACTGCCAATAAAACAATCTAGGTAAAGAACCTAGGGAATGAGTGATTGCTTGGCTATGTGTTCTTCTGTGCAGTTAAACTCATATGGTCTCCATCTTCCTTAAACAGAATACTGGCAAATCAGTAACTTGTGGTTTAAGAGAGAAATAAATCAACAAGGGTTTTTTTCTGTTTTTTGTTTTTTTTTTTTTTGTTTTTTTTTTTTGTTTTTTTTTAAGAAAAATCAAAACTGTATTCTTTGCCTTAGGGTTTTTAAAACATGAACTTTTGCTAGATCAAGTAGTTAAGCATTCTCAGGCCCTCTTCTCAGGGCAGGGTGTTCCTGTGCAGTGCTTTCCAGGACAAGCACCTAAGTGGATCTTGTCCAGCGATAAATAGCAATAATAAAAACAGAGAAGCCCTAAGGACCTAAGCTTCTGCGCAGCAATGAACACACTTTTGTATGGCGCCATCTTATGAACAGGTCCTGAACACAAACGAACTGGCAATGGAAGTTGGGCTGTGTATAGACAAGGGCATTAAAAGAAATGGTAGTGGAAATCATTTCTGTGAAACTTTAAGATGAACAAACATCAGACTAAATGATTGAGCTTTCTCAAAGAAGCCATGTGCTTAGTGTCTGTTTCAGAGGCATGTTCAGTTTGATAGGTAAGCACATTTAACCAGGTTTGAAAACATGGTCTCCAGCCTTACTAGCAGCACATTACTACTAGTAGCACATTATTACAAGTGGTACTGTCTCTATACTAGTGAATTCTGGTATAGATTATGGAATTCCAGTGGCTGCAACCATGGGAAGGAACAGAATCAGAGTCCAGAGCTATCAAGAGAACACGTTTCTCTCTATCTGACTGCATCTGCTTCCTGGATGTCTGGCATGCATCTGTCCCTGTGCACAATGGCATATCCAGCACTGTGTCACACTAACCCCCATGAATCAACACCAAGTGTAGCTGCTAACCTACAGACTCTAAGCTTCTGATAAACACCACACCTCTCCATTTAGCCAAATGACATGTGTGTTCCCAGCATAGCTCGTACTTTGTCTTATTCCATGATTTTGTTTCAGCAAAACTTCATGTAATATTTTTCTTTTAACAGTGTAACCAAACAAACCCAAATTAGAGTTTGAAGTTAAACAAACATAAAAACACAATTAGGGAAAGAGCTGGCTGCAGGCTTCAAGTCTGGCTGGCCAGGGAGCCTGGACTGTTTCATAGGAGCTGACACTCACAAACACTTCATGTTTTCCTTTTCCTAGAAAACGTTTTTATCTTCTCTTTGACAATGCAGTTTTTGCCAGAAACTTCAAATGCCCATTCTGGCAATATGTTTCAAGGTGACCATGTTAATATCATGATTACAGAACTCTTTTACAAAACAAAAAAGTATGTGATGAACTTTTAACATTCTGAAGTTATCACTTACAAAAATTACAAAACATCTATGATTTGCTTAATAATTAATAATGTATTATGATCTCTTAATCATAGCATGAATGTAAAATATACTTCAATCCATGCAAGACACTTTCCTGATGATTTTCATCGAGACCTTCCAACACAGTTCTGAAATGTACCACCGAAGCACCAAACACACTCTAACCTACTTCTCTTTTGTCTTTTTGTTTTGAAGCAAGGACTTGCTGTGCAGCACAGGCTGCCCTCAATACTAATCCACCAACCTCAACCTCACCAGGGGTTAAAGGTATGTGCTACCATGCCCAGTTCACTATCTAATGCTGATAACAAAAAGAGTTAAATAGTATAAGATGAATTATACTGTAAAAAAAAAATACAAAAATGCATGCTGTTTTACACGTTTTTCTTTTCTTTTTTTTGACACAAGGTTTCTCTGTAGCCCAGGCTAACCTAGAACTCTTGGTTCTTCTGAGTGCTAAAATTATGAGATTAAAAGCATGCACCACTATATCAGACAGAGAATTTTATTCCCCTTTTTGTGATAGGATCTCATGGAGCCCCCGCTGACCTCTGACTCACTGTGCAGCAGAGGATAACCTACTACTTACTCCTTCACCTTCCATGGGATTACAGGTGGGTGCTACCACATCCAGCTGAAAAATATCTTTTCTGGATATTGTCAATTTTTGTATACAAAAACTATTGCTTGCCCATTTGAGGGAAAATAAATCTCTTTTACTCACAACATGAGAAGGGAAAATGCATATATCTTAACTGGTGTTTAAAATTTAGAATAAAAAACTGATGTGTGAGAAAAGTACAAAGCAAAATCTTGTTAGAGACTATTATGGGCCTGTCATCTGACAAGGGCCTCTGGGTCATGAAAACTCTGCTTCTGTCAAAGCACAAGGGACTCTGTGACCATCTCAGCAAGACAGAAGATATTCCAAAGAGACACACTTGCTCCCCTCCTGTCTTAAATTGGCTATGAAAACTATTGACATAATGGTCCCCAAGTAACTGGAATTATACCAGGAAATGATATTCTGGGAAAAGAAAAAGGCTAAGGGCTGTCACCAGCCAGAGGAGGAACTTGCCTTTCAGGAAGAGATTTTACGGTTCAGACAACATACAACTACTTTTCAGGACAGACTAGAGCCGAGACAAGGATAGGTCAGTGATAGAGTGGACTATATCTTGACTGGGCAAGACTACTTAGTTATGCCTGCCGTGTCCTCTATTTAAACCCAACCCTCACATTAGTACTCTAAAGATGAAGTTGGAGGACATTGGTCTTCCTTATCTATTCTTCCCGATGTGGCCACAGAACTAAATCTCCTCTCTCTGCTGTTCACTATTCCTTGCCTCTTTAACTGGCAAAGTGAGACTCGTGGCTTAAACTAGACTTAAACAAAAAGGGGAAATGAAGTGAAAAGTTGAGGGTTCTTTGGAAAGTCAGTTAAATAGTGTTTTGCTGGGGCAAACATGAAAGAACATTTAGCTGAAGTGGACACAGACGGACTAAGGCACACTTGTGAAGGAACATTTATCTGAAGCAGACACAGGCAAAAGGATGCTCTGCTAAAACAAGCATGTGAAAGGACACATGATGAAGGATTCTTTGCTAACAACATGCATGTGTTGGTCCACCTGTATTGCATACTTGAGTTGTATTTGTTGGGACTCCATAGTGAGAAACGCGACAAAAAACTTCTAGTGGTACACTGCAGTTTCTTGAAGCTTCCGCTGATTCAGGCTGATTGGCAGAGTGATGTCAGCTGAGACAGATGCCCATGGAGGACACATGATGTTTGGAGGATATAAAAAGGACTCAACAGTGGAAGAGGCTGAGCTAGACCTATAGAGCTAGCTGTGCAATGCTTGTGGGTCTCATGTCTTTGCTGACCGTCACTTCCTGGGAGAGGCATAGCCAAGAACTCATGGCATTCCTCCAGGTCCCTTCTGCTGACTCAGGCCGAGACTGAGGCCTGGCTGTCTCTGCTAGGTAGCTGCTGATTCATGTTTGCTATCCCAACTCTACAAAACTGGACTGCTGGTGTATCCATGAAGTGTCTGCGAGTGGATCCAACTGCCACTGCTAACCTGTGAACTGAACTGCTGATTTCCAGACCACACAGATGGGAGTTGCTCCAAAAAAACCTTTCTAAACAGGTCCACCACCAACAACAACAACAACCCCCTCTCCCCGCTTCCCCTTCCCCCACATTTTTCTTTCCCACTACCTCTGGTGGGTAGTGGTCTAAAAGGGAAGTTAAAGTGTTTAAGAACCATTATTAAAAATAGTCATTGGAAAAAATTAAAGTTATATTTACGTCCATGTAAAGTACAGACTGGGTCCCACCAAAATTCCATGTTGAAACCTAATAAACACTATGTGGTGACATGTTATTTTTTCTGGTATTTTCCAAGAGAGTTCAACAAATATAGAGTTGAAGGCAGAGTGTTTATTTTTCTTCTTGTGTTTTAAAACTGCCACTGCCTTCTGGCCTCCGTTGTTTCTGAAAGGAAGCCAGCCATCATTTGTCTGCAGGCTAAAGGTGAATTGATTTTCTATAGTTAACTCTGATAAGCACTTAATTCAGTATGAGCCATATTCACATTATAAAGTCTTATTCAAAATATGGTATCCTGAAAAAGAAAACAGTAACAGAACACATTAAGAAACATAAGTCATATGCCTAGGACATCTTTATCTTCTCTGGATCATTCTTTTAATCTGTTCTGTAACTGTCTGAATGCATAGCTAAGTGGAAGAATAATGTGTGCAAGATTCTGGGTTCAATGCAAGACACACACACACACACACACAGCATGACAGAATTTACATTCTTTCAAAGATAAAGAATAACTGCATTTATTGACTAGAATTGTAACAAGTGGGGTCTCTTTCTATAGACAAAGGTAGGACCTGACACTATGACAGGACAACTGGCCACTAACTTGACCATTCCCCTCCCCTGCCCTTAGGCTTCCCAACACCACTGTGACTTCAGCTAGTTAATACAGAAACAAATGCTGGTTCATGGGACTCAATTGTAAGCCCCGGAGTAATCTCCAAAATGTCTGGACAAGTTCAGAAGTATTTAAGTGGGAAAAACTATGACAGCTTGTATTATAATAAAGTTTGGCTTAAAACCTTGCGGTAAAGCACAGTCTGCATTAGGCATACTCTTGGAAGACTCGGCCTTGGGCAAGCACAGAGCTACAACAGTGTTTTATAAACTGAAAGTCATTTCAGGAAGGGGAACATAGGCTGTATGCAAACACCCAAGATAATACTTTCTTGTAGGAGTAATACTCCTGTAAAATGTGTGTGTGCATATATAAATGTATATATATTCATACATATATGCACATATAAATGATATTTTTATCATATTCATTTATTCATAAGCCAATATTTTTCGCATGATCTTTCCCATTGCTTTCTTTCTCTGAGGCTATGTGCTACTAAACAAGTGTCTATAGAATGATTCCAGGTCTTGGCAACATGATGAGATGCAATTGAAAGGAGTTTTGCTGAAAGAATAAACACACTGAAATAGTGAATGATCCTGCACACAGCTTTGATTTGCCATGAGAGAACAATGTGGTCTGACCTTTCAGCAATTATTTCAAAAACCCAGCCTCATAAAAAGAAAACATAGCTACTAATAGGTTTAGTTTTTTTTTTTTGCAAGCACTGATTTGTAATGTTATTAAAAAGTTAAAGGCATATTAAATCACATAAATATAGAATTATCCTCATTCTGTGCATAAATACTAGCTGCTATACAAATAATCTGAAGGAAAAAATGCATTTAAATTTAAACACATAGGAAATATCGACGTTGTGAAGCTGTTAAGGATCACCTAGCATCCATTACAACAAACAAGTTATTTAGTGACTCCCAAAGAGTTTGCTGCTAAGCATATGGATATGGAAGAGCGGAGGCTCATTTCCAGGATAAGAATTTGCTGCAAAATTTTTTTCTATATCACATTTAAAATAAGCAACCACTGAGAACAAATCTAGCATCTATGCTATTGGTTGTGTTATTGTGTTATTGGTTACGTGTCACATAAGAGACCAAATGTGATTTACAGACATTGCTACTTAGTTCTGCCTTCATTATCCTGGACCTTTTGCTTAAAATGCAATGGCACAGTGTGGGAGGTGGCTTCTTCCATAGAGTAGTTTAAGGCGATAAGTATACAACCCCTATGCATAGGTGAATCCTGGTTTGTGCTGACTGTTCCAGTTTGGAAGATGAAGTAAAGGATAGCCATTATTCCATGACCAATCAGGTCCTCTGTGTCCCCACATCTAGTCAGGCAGATACATAAAAATCCAGGCGCTTCCTGAAGTGTAAATAGCATTTTCAGTACCTGGACCACGAAGGAAGCGGCAGGCACAGAGTCTCTGCTGCCTTCAGCACATCTCCCTGACACAGATGCAGGAACTCCACTGTCACTGTGCATCTGAGTGAGTGTTTCTCCTTCAGCTAAAGGAGCGTCAGGATACAAACCAGCTGGGTCTGGTATACCAATAACTAAAGGATCATGAAAACCAACACAAAAATAACAAACCCATACTTGAAGTGTTGACTTGTAAGTCTCAAAAAGATAAATGTGATAGTCCTCCTCCTCCTCTTCTTTTCTCCTCCTCTTCTTCGTCCTCTTCATCAACCTCCCTTTCTTCCTCCTCCTCTTCTTCCTCCTCCCCTTTCTCTTCTTCATCCTCCTTTTCTTCCTCCTCTCCCTCCCTCCTTCTCTCCTACTTCTTTTCCTCCTCTCCTCCTCCTCCTTCTGATTTTTTTTTTTGAGACAAGGTTTCTCTGTGTAGTTCTAACTGCTCTGGAACTCACTCCATAGATCAGGCTGGCCTCAAACTCAAGAGATCCGCCTTCCTCTGCCTCCTGAGTGCTCCGAGTAAAACACTGGTTTGATAGTTAATTTTCATAATCAACTCCCCAGGAATTAGGAAGTATTTGATTATTTGGAAAGCACACCTCAAAATGTATCTGTGATAGTGTCTCTAGATGCAATTAAACCATGAATGTGCCCAGGCATTCACACACACACACACACACACACACACACACACACACACACACACACACCAAATGGATGCAGCCCTTAATAGACCATAATATAATGCTGAATTTAATGCCCAAGAACCCAAGACAAAAGACAAAACCATAAAGAATAATAGTGAAGAAAGATGGTGGGGCCTTGTAAGGAAATGAAGGCTGCAGGAAGTGGGGTGGTGGGAAATCTGGCTTCTCCCTGCATTTCCCTTTTCCTCTATATTCAGGTTCACCATGATATGAGCTCCTCTGTTCTATAACTGTCTCTCCCCTATTATGGACTGAACCCTCTGAAAACAGAAGGCCTTCCTCCTTTGTCAGAGTATGAAGTGTATTAGAGATGATTGTATTTCACTTCTGTGACACTAAAAAAAAAATGCTAATGGAAACTTTCACTAATAATGAAGAACTGTGATCTACAAAAATGTAAAATGTTACTGATGGTAGAGTCTGTTGGTGCCACAGTCCTAAGCAATAGACTTTCAAAGACAAACTGTCCTTCACCAGATGTTCCTATCTATTTGTCCCTAAGCACCCGTGAGCATAATAGTCTGGCATCCTCACAGAAAACATGGAAAGCCAAGAGTGTGTCCCGTTCTATCAGCGAGCCAAGTCCTCACTTTCAGAAAAGAGTTTTCAGTGAGATAACACAATGAAGAGGGTGGGATAGATTATTAAGATAATGCTTCCTTGGGAATGAATAGGTGACATTTCCTCCCAATCTCCAGTAATGACATAAGTGGTAAGAAAATTCATACCAAATGATCTTGCAAGTACTTAGAAATTTCTTCAAATAATACAACCAGCATTTGAAATGAGGGCTTTTCTAGAAGGGTAGTGTACCAACTGGCATGTTTTTATTTAGCTTGCTCTTATAAGAACTTAAAGTGTTTTCTGGTCCCTGTATATTTTTTTTTCTTCATTTCACAGTTTGAGTAAAATGTCTCTCAATCACATGTTTAGCTTTAGGAAATCATTCTCTAATAACAGCTAATCTACTAATAGCTATGATATCCTCATAGAAAAATTAATGGCACAGACAAGCAGTGATGTATGCCCCCCTTTTCAAGAATGCCTTTTTGAAAAAAAAAATCAACAAAGAGTTGGTTCTTTTTGTTCTTTATGGTGAAAGGTAATATAGGGAGAATCACCCTACCTTGACACATACTCTTACTGACAGAAGATTAACTCTTTAAAATCCTTTTCAAATGGTGCTTTCATATTGTTTTATGTAAATACCACCTTTGATCAACTACACAGCACAACCTCATTCCTTAACTTCGATCCAGTACCACAAGGGACTTCTATTTCTCACCTGCTAGGGTACAGGAAGTTCTCATTAAGGAACTACTCCTTCATAATTAATGCCTAGTCTGCCTGTGGTGAGAGAGGAACTGTGTATTTTCTGCAAAGATCTGCATGTTAGCTAAGGCTGGCATGGTGAAACTGTCAAGAAAGGCAGAAGGAAAAGCGGAGTCTGCAGAGGCAAGAAGGTAGGATAGGAGGAAGGAAAAGCAAGAGAAAAGATGGGGTTCTCTGAACAGCCCAAAAGATGGCTATATGGTATCTTTCTATGGCAGAATGCAGACAACACCTGGGCTGCTGTAGCTCTCAAGACTCAGTTTAAACACTAGTCAATCTAGGTCCTATTTTATTGAACGATTCGGAGCTTGCTGAAACAAATACTGCATTTAATTTATTAAGTTATTAGCTACCCACATAATTAAATATTCCATCATATTCAACATTCCACAATATTTTATCAACATATGTGCAGTACTTATTTTAATGTACTTGAACTGTTTTTGGATCTACTGCATGAAAGGTGGTTTTAATAAAAATATATAGGATTATGTGATATTAGAATATTAGTCAGAAAATACATTCAAGATGGTCTGCTATGTATACTTAAGTTAGGAACCTATGCCCAGAAAAGTACATGGGTAAAAAAAAATATGGAGTATAAATTTGGAGGTCAAGTGCTGAGGCAGGAGATTGTTAAGAAATGACATGAGATGAGATGAAAGACAAAGTTCCATTTTAGTTTCTCTGACTGCTGACTAAAGGTATTCATATCAAAAGTAAAGAGTATGAGCGCAAAGGAGAAAAAGGTGATTTAAGGACCACAGGAAAGCTGAAGCCAGCTCAGAAAGGACCAAGAAACTACGGGCCTATTTCAAAGTATGCATTTTGTACTATATAAACCATCAGCTAGGGATTTAAAATTGATCCAGGAAAGAAATGCAGGGCTGAGAGCAATCTAACCCTATCAAAACACACGAGTAGCCACGGTGTGTTTCAAAGAGTGGCCTAATCATAGCTATGGAAGCTTCAGGCGTGGGTTTGACCAAATAAGTCACACAGAGCCGTCTTTAAACAAAGATTTTTATATGTTTTAACTCCATTTTTCTTTTAAAATATTAAATTTATTATCGTGTGTGGTGTCAAGGAAGGGACATGTGGGTCACAGCTCCTGTGTGGAGGTGAGAAAAGAGCTCTATGACATCATTTCTGTGACATCAGTTCTCTCCTCCTCTAGGCAGGTTCTCGGATCACAGTCAGGTCACCAGGTTTGCGTGGAAAGTGCCTTTGCCTATGAAGCCATGTCATTACAACTTTTAGCTTGTTATTTTGATGAAAACAAATAGGTATCTTGTGCTGCCTGGGACATAAAACTACTTTAAATAGCTAATTTAAAGTACCTGATTCCCCCAAAGGACTTAAGTCAGAAAAACATGACTCTCCAAAAAAAAAAATCAAATCTTCCTATTTTGAAAAATAATAATTAAAACATTCAACATTTCTGAATCAAATGCAAATTTTTGGAAATCTCTGCAAATTAAAATATCACTTGGAATATTTGCATTAATACTGAAAAATCAAAACAACAATAAACCATTTCATTTCTGTTTATAGTCTTCATTTTCAACTGCTGTTTGTTTTTGTTTGTTTGATTGGGTTTTTTGCAATAATACTGATTTTAATACTGTAAATAATACTGATTTAACTGTTTACTGTTTAGCAGGGAATTCATTGGCAGTAATTAATCTCTAAACATAACCATATTTCTTGTGACCATGAACTCACTCAAGAAAGGAGATGATGGCCCTTACAAACATGCATGGACTAATCTGAGCTATAAGTTGAATTATACTAGTAAACCAAACTAAAATGATCTTCCAAAATTACAAATATTGCTGCCTACTTAAGAGGCATGACAAACTGAGAAAATTAGCTGTTTCTTCAGAAAGCATTGTCGGCCTGAACAAGAAGTATGCATTGTCAGGTTGACAACCCAGGCCTAGCATATCTTGGAGAAATTACCATGCTGCTTCATTTAGCCTAACAAGTTGTGCAAAGTAGGCAACAGGATTGGCCAGGTCAAATAAATGCATCTTTTAATGTCTATTATTTAAAAATTTTTGCATGAACTTACTGTAGTTGGAATTTTTTTTATTTCGTCTTATGTATATAAGTATTTTGTCTACATACACATTCTGGTACCACATATATGCCTGGTATTGACAGAGGACAGAAGAGGGCATCCTGGAATTAGAGTTATGGATGGTTATGAGGCATCACGTGAGTGCTTAGAACCAAACCCAAGTCTTCTGTAAGAGCAACAAGTGATCTTCAGTGCTAAGCCAACTCTTTAGTTTATCTGAAAACATTTTAAGTGATGCCTTTAATACATAATATATGTACATATTACATATACTATAATTATATTATAATTATAATATGTATTAATAGAAAAGTGTAAGATATTATTCCATATCAAATAAGGTACTAAAATCATGCCAGTGAATGCTGAGTGCCAATTTGACTAGGTTTGGAATCACCTCAGAGACTGTGAGACATAGCCAGGCATATCTGGGAGAGCACATGCAGGTTCACTATGGTTGGAAGACCAATGGTAAGCAGCACTGTCTACGTGATGGGCCTGTACGAAGTAAATGAGAAAAACAACAGAGCAGCATCTTTTCCCCGTTTAGTGTTCCGGCCTGTATCACATGGAGGTTCTCTCCCCCATTCCTTCCTGCCTCCATGATGTCCTGCCCAACTACTTGGGACCAAGTAAACCATAAACCAATGGTTCTCAACATGTGGGCTGTAACCCCTTTGTGGTCACATATGTACATTATGAATCATAACAGTAGCAAAATTATAGTTAGGAAGCTGCAACAAAATGCTTTTATGGTTGGGTGTCAGTACAACAGGAGGATCTGTATTAAAGGGTCGCAGCATCAGGAAGGCTGAGGACCACTGCTCTGGAACCAGGGGTCAGAGTAAAGCCTTCCATTATTTCTGTTCAGCATTACTACTATTCATTGTTTTGTTCATAACAGCAAGGAAGCTAACCCACACAGAAATATTTTAAATCGTTTCTCATTTTCTTCACGAATACAAGGAGATTTTTAAGGATTATAGAGCTAACTGAAAAAATAGAACTCTTTGGGTATTAAAGGAACTATTTACAGAGACTAATTCACAAAAGTCATCTTATGTAATGAAATAAAGGAATGGCTTCCTTCAGATAACTGATTTTACTAGCCTCTGAAACTTCACCAGTCAGCATGTGAATGCAAATCTCTTTCATAGACTCAAAAGTACCCCTCGTGTTTTTCATAAAACAAAGAACGAAAAACCTCTGTCGCAAGGTGACTGGGCAGAAAGGTGAAGCAGGCAGTTCATAGCGTCACTGTCCACTTCCCGGTTTACAAACACAAACCACAGTGAATTTTTGTTCAATGGAGTGGTGACATAAAAATAATCAGCTCACCTCTCAGTCCTTCTAACAACAGGAACAACAAGAGTAGTACTCACCTTCAGATAAACCAAGAGGGATACTGGGACACAAACGACTCATTTAAATCACTGACTGAGTTTTTGCTTAATCACCTACATGACTCTGGGACCTGGCTTCCAGAAGGGAGCAAGAGGTCTCTCTCTCTTGAACTCAGGAAGCTTGACTCCCATGAACTCAACTCAACATCATATTACAAAAATCATAAACTGACTTTAGTCCAAGAACATGCAGATGGTTCAACATATCCAAACTGGTCAAACTAATACACAGGAACAGAGAACTAAGCACATGTCACGATACTGTCACAACTGATGCAGGGGAAAAAACAAAACACATACACACACACACACACACACACACACACACACACACACACACACAAAACCTTTGACAAAATCCAACAAACCCTTAACACAAAGCCCTAAAGATACTAGGAATAAAAGGGGTATGCCCCAGTATAATAAAGGCTCCTTAGGATAGAACTATAGTCCACACTATACTGAACAGGAGAAAAACGGGAAGTTATTTGCATTTTCTTAGAAAATGCTCACCGTGGAGGCTGTTATTTTCCACGGTTTTCTTTTAGGCTTTGCGGTATCTAAGCTCATTTTGAATTTATTGGGGGAATACAAGAGGAGGACAGATCTGAGAGATGTTAAAAGTTTGATTCCATGAACTGGTAGGAAAAGGGAGAGGCAGAGAAGCTAGGGAGGCTGCCGGGGAGGGTCCAAACCCAGAAAATGGCATTCTTTGCAAAGCAAGTAACCTCATAGTAATGACTAAGCCCAGTTCTAACCACAGTAATCCCTCCTTATCCACACAGAATGCTCTAAGTCTTCCAGAGGGTGCCTACATCACAACCAATACCTAATCATAATATGTTCTCTTCCCTCTATGTAAATACCTTTGACAAAGCTTGACTCAAAAGATTGTCTGTAATAGGATTTACAATACATTTTAATCATAAGGTGAAATAAATACAGCCATATTCTGTAATAAAATTCCCAGCATGACTACTACTAAGCTTTGAGAGCATTATTATATGATTATTATATTACATTATTATATATTTAAGAAACAGTTACTTAAATGTAAGCAGAATGGTAGAAACCATAGACAAGAGGAAGCAATGTGCTCACCTCTCTCCTCATTGAAACAGTAATCTATATTCTTGTTTTCAAGACTTCACACACAGTGCTCACTTTTCCCAAGGACATCCTTACCCCAGTGAAGCCACGCCTCTCTTAATAAGCCTTTTCTTTTGACTCCCAGACATTCCACCATCCACTTCAGTCCCTGCCTCACACCTTTCTCATGAAACAAGTCTTTCTTTCAAATGCATTCCCCTACTCTCTAGAAGCCACATTGCTTGCCAACCCTACCTCTTAGTTGTTGAAGACAATCTCAAATCTCTCAATTAGATTATGGAGATAGTATTTTAATAAATCTCTTAGCCTACCCTTTCTAACTAGAACACCCATCTCTTAGTCCTCTGCTTAAAATTCTTTAATTATAGGTCAGTGCTTGAAAGGATAACAGCGTGGATTTCTTACTTACTTACAACTATTTGTCAAGAGTCTTATAAAGTCTATTTTATGCATATTTATGGGAAACTTGGAATTTATATCAAGGGAAGCCAGCTCAGCTATGGAATTTCTTCCATACAAAGGTAAATTCTGCAATACTGTATTCCAGATTTTTTGGGTTCTAATCCCTACTTGTCAATCTTGACCTCAAATTACAGCAGTACTCTAACCATATCAAAATCATACTTATCCCTAGAATTATACCCCTTTCTACCCAGATTAAATTCACTTTCATTCCTAGGATCATGGTCACCCTCCGGCTACATGAGCTACCACATATCAATTACATTGTCAAAGATTTTACAATCCCACAGTGCTCTGTTTGACTGTGTTGTGTTATATTCCATACTAGATCACAGTTTATCATCTATTCCTTTTAATAAACTCAAAGTGTCTAAAGCAAGGACTCCACTCCTCATATCAAACGCCAGTATTAAGACACTGCCTAAAGTACTGAGTAAAAAACACAGGAATGAACCATCACTCAAGAGAAGATTTCACACAAATATGCAAGAAACCTAACTGGACCACTGTTTTAGGCAATCGAGGTCTTGTGTAAGCAACTTACTGCTGCAATGAAAGTATCCATGGATACTTTCAGGGCAAAGTGAGGTTTTGAAAACAGGAAGTGTTCACACCTAGAGAAGCTCATTTCCATAAGCTGACAGAAACCCTGCATTCATTACTTTCTCTTCTTACTGTTCCTTGTTGAGATCCTTCCACATAAATCGTTTATTGTATTTTGTATCATCTCAAAAGTTAACAAAAACAAAAAACAAAACAAAACAAACAAAAAAACCCAGGAACTTTCTGTCTAAAGCACAACAGCAGGGAGGAGTTAAAGGTTTCCAGAACAGTCAAGCAAACTACAAACCTCCACAGCCTGAAAAAAACAGTGAGGGGAGGGAAGGCGGTGGTGGAAACCGAGCACACAGAAGACACAGAGGGAGAGCAGGGGGCTTCACCCCAGACGCTCATGAGCACAGCCATCCACAGCACAAGCTGGGACCATTGGGACGGGACCACTGTCTGTGGCCACAGAAGCTGCTCACCAAAAGTAGTCAACAGGCTTCGGGGCAAAACTGCTCTTTAAAAAGCTCAGGTGACAGTTAGACATTCTATGCTGACCTGCTCTCAAGAGGCCCTGGCTCCCATGTTTTAGTAAAAGGCACGTTCCCCCTGACGGCTTGCTTCATCTGTTGCTAGCAAATGATATGTCACTAATAAACACTTTTTATTTAAATTAAGATAACAAAGTTGTAGGAAACTATTCATCCCATTAGTATCCTGATGACTCTTAATTGATCAACATGATAGATATATTTAATATACATATATACATATACATACATTATATATATATATATATATGGAGAGAAAGAAATATAGATAAAATAGATATTACAGGTAAAAACTCAAATTCATTTAGGATCTGTCTTCTTTTCATAACATGACACTCTTAAACACAATATTTATAAATTTGGTAGTAACGGATTTATAAAGCAAAACAAATCTCCAAATCAACCTTTCTAACACGAAACAATATAGAAAACTCACTTCTGTTAAACACTATGAAACTTTCCTTTTGCACAATCATTCACACAGGTTCTATAAAAATCCTCTGAAACTATCAGAACCCGATCAACCACCTTACAAACTATGTGTATCTGTGTGTGACTTCTCAGTTCCTAGTCTCAGCTCGAAGACCGCACAGCAAGGATAGAACAATGGTATGGAAAGTTACCCTCCTTTCCAATTGGCCTCTCTAGTGAAGAGTTATTGCTTCCATGTGTTGAAAAAAAAAAAAAAAGAAGAAGAAGAAGAAGAAAAAAAAAGAAACCTTTAAGCCAACCACAATCCCTAAAACTTTTGGCACTCTTATTGAGTACTGAATCCAGAAGGGGGATTTTTTAAAAAAACAAAACCCTATTTTTTTATTATCACACCATTATATCAGAGTCGGAGACTTGTCATTATGGGACTGTGCCGGAAGCTAATACTGAAGTCTGGTTTCTAAAATGTTCACAGGAATCACGCTATGTTTCTAAAGCTATGAAATGCCTAAACTGGTCGGTCTTAACATTTAAATATGTAATTATTGAGTTGGAAACCAGATCCTCAAATATACAGCACAAATTAATTTGGGAGAAGTTAAAATCGGAAAAGTGAGTGCTTTCTGTATGGTGGACATATTTTTTTTTTTTTGAAAATTTGTGGCTACAAAGCTGAGGAACACAAAAACAATATAAAACTCATTTTCTGAAAATAATGAAATCTATCGTTTTTGCTTTTTTTTTCCCCCACACACCAGGGTTAAATTTAACCCTTTAAGTCCTCAAGGACTTCAGGATTCATCATGTGTCAAATGAGAAGAAAGGGCAAAAGAGTTCGTGCATCCCAAAGCAAGAACAGATGGGAATGTAAAGTTAGATGGGGAGAGACAGCGGTGCTTTGAGGAAGGACCAGAGCATCTCTCCCGAGGGTATCAGGCCTCAGCTTGTTCTGCCTCCCAGTTAACTTCTAAATTAAATCCAATGTTCTTGGTTAAATGTTTTCCTTTCATTCTTATCAGCATCCTTTAAAACATAGAAATCTATATACTATATACTAAATATAAGGTAGTCATTTCTCCACAATAAGACTATAACAATGTTAATAATAATATATGTGGGCTTGTGAGGAAGAAGCAACAGCTAAGAAGAGATTGGAGATGTGGACTGTAAACATCTTGTCTGATGAGAAGGGATATCTGCAGTACATTAAAGTTAAACAAATGAATTATGACTATATTTTGTATTCATTCTTTTATATTTTATTTCTGTAACTAAAAATAATCATTTCTTTAGTAATGCCAACAATATCATATTGTCAAGGTGTTCTTCTGTCAGAGATTTAATTTTTGTAGCAAAGTATGATGCTTCTATCCAATAATATCAATTATAAAACTTGAAAAGCTATTTGGTAGGGTGATAAACTCTTGGGTATTTTTTTTTTAATTTTGACTATGGATAATAAGTTGAAATATCTATAAAACATTTTTAGGTTTTCAAGAATTTTCAGATTTTTTTTGTATTTAAAAACAGTAGTTTTACTATTGGATAATTATTTTCTTAAGCATTTTTAAAGAATTAACTATGGGTTTCTTAAAAAAAAAACTGCCATGTATGCTCTCCACATAATAACATATGGGGTACAACATTTTTACTTAAAATTTCATAGAAAAAACTTAAGATTCTTTGACCCAACAAGAACCAGATATTTTAGGACGGAGTGATAAAATTCAGGATCCACCCTCATTTAGAATTTCAAACTTCTTTCTCCCAAAGAGAATGAAAACTTTTTCCTCCGACATTTTCTCTTTCTTCTGCTCAGAAGGCTGACTTTCAATACCATAACCCGGTTTCATCTTTGCTAACCTTACAAGGTCCAAACATCAAAAAGAAATGTAGAAGTATGAATCACTCCAAGTGGTGAAAGCAGCTATAAGTCACTTCAGTGACTCCATTTCAAACAACCCATGGCACCAGTAACCTGATCCAGGTTTCACTGACAGAAGGCTGTGCACGCCCACCTCCCAGCGCTGCACACACGAACAAACAAATGCTGAAACCACTTCAGCTTATTCTTAAACATATTACTATAAAGGGACAAAGCCCACATCTCTAGCTTCCTTCTTTATCAATCAGTAAAAGCAATTAAAGGTAAATACACTCATAAGACCTATTTAAATTCATTTCCTGCATTCTGTGTTTAGACAAATAAAACGAATTAAGACGAAACAAAGTTCTAATTAGAGGCAAATCCCCTACAAATTTTACAGCATTACCTAATTCACCTTGTAGTTCACGCATTGAATGATTTCTTTATAGAAACAGACAATTCTATAATGAATTCAATATTTCTATGTTCCTCTTGGGGCTGTTTGAACTCTCAGAAATGATTGTGTATGTATTCTCTGAACATTGATTCAAAATTCCTGAACTGGTTCAAGATCTCTACCGTCTTTATAAGCCTATCAGTCACAGCAGTTTAGTGGCAAATGCCCATCTGGTAAAAAGAGGCTGTATGTTCCAGGTGCCCTGGAACACCTCAGGAGCTACAGTCAAACTGTGAGAGTCAGGGCGCGGCCCAAGCTGCCTTGCTTTGGTGCATCCGAGTTATGGTACAAATATGATTACACAGTGGGTAATCTCTCTGTCAACTTCTACCACCATAAATCATCTCATAGCTTCAGGACCTAACTGTGACACAATCTTGTTGCTTTCTGGTGCTGGCACGCTGCAATGGCAGTGTTTAAACTCTTAACCCAGTGTTTCTGAAATGAGGATTTGCTAATGTATTCCTGGGGTTGGAGAGTCATTTTTCCATAAACATGAGTCCACATACTATTCAAAATCAAGAGACACCAGATTAGATCATCTTTCAAAATTCATTCCAGTCTGAAAACTGCATTATATTCGACAGCAGTGTACCAACAGAGATCACATTTTAAAAGCAAGCTCAGAGGAAGAAATGTTTACAAAAAGACACAATCCCAAGATCAACGACCTTCTACTAGTGGTCCTTGTATAATTATATGCAAATGATATTCGGTATAGGCAATGAGAGTATTACCCAAGCAGTGGCCTAAACAGACAGGGCTGTCAAAGCTCCTATCATCAGCAATCTTTCCCCTCCTGTAGGATTCATTACAATCCAGAGTTATCAGGAGTCAGAAAATCCAGTTTCTTTTGCCAGTCCTGCCTCCGGCTTGAAATAACATCTTAGTATTACAGTGATTATTCCTGCAGCCTCGTTTTAAAAAGAGTTGGTACATTATGCTACTCAATAATTAGCATGTAGCACAATGCAAGCCAAGTATTCAAGATACATAAGTAATAGTAAAAAAAAAAAAAAAAAAAGGAATGCAAAAACACTGACAAAATTTAAATATTCACTTTTCTCAACCATGTCAGTACCTATAGATGACAGAACGGCTTAATTTTCATTGAATATAATTATTACTTAGATTTGGTTTTTAAATATTTTGTTTAAATCTGTTTCCATAGTATTATTTTTTTTAAAAAAACTATGTAATTTTACTAAATAGCACATAAACTATTTTATTAGAAAAATTCACTTGCTAGTTAAAAATTTAAAACTTAATTTACAGCATTTTGCCTTCATTGTAACTTCTATGAAACCATTAACCCCATATTTATGGCTTCTCTAAAAAGATACATCTTAATAACTAAAGAACCATAATATCAGAAAAGAGAAGAAAAGCATTTACAAGCTGTATTGATATTCTGAGTTTAAAATGCATGTAGTTTATATTCTGATTACTTACTTTTTAAATTTAAAAAATTTGGAAAAATAGAATTCCTTCACGTCGTACATATATATTATACACATATGAATAAACAGCTTTAAGTAAAATCTTCTCCTAAAAAGATGTGCGGGTTTTTCCCTTTTTCACAGTATCTTAAGTGAACATTTTAAAAATGAAAGTGTTTATTTCACTTCTCAAGTACTTCCAATAACATCCCACCCTTTTATAACTAAACTGATAAATATTTTTTGAAATTAGATACTTTTGACAGATTTAAAGGTGAGTACTATACATGTCTAAGATGAATTTCATAACCAAGCTATTTCATAGCATTAGGATTTATTGCAAGGGGATGATTAGATTGATGTGTAAAAGAATTTCCTTTTCCTTTTTACACAGTAAACACAACTTATTTTATTAAATCCATCTCCATCTTCCATAAAGGATTTTTTCCACGTTGGTTAATTTGAATTTTCTTCTTTCAAGATATACCTACACCATTAATTGAAGGCTAGTACAGTCTTAATGGGAAATGTTCACTTCCCAACAGTTCATACTTTAGTATTCTGCAATGATACCCAATCATGCCTCTGGAACAGACGTGCACGACCTCACAAATGTAAAAATCAGTGCTGCATTACTGTACCTGGACCGTGGAGCTGATCTCAGACGCAAAGCCGCCTGTCAAGGGAGCCTCGTGGCTGATCAACAGCCGCCCCGTTTTGATCACAGACTGAAAAAGAAGAGGGGAACCTGACATTGAAAAGAATGCATGTTTTACGCAGATGATAGCATTTTAACTCACTAATAAAAACAAACTGCTTACATTCCATAAATAAAAATCAGAAAACGGATTTTATGTTTAGTAAGTTATTACAAATGTCTTTCAATTGGGTACATTTTTATACTGTCAAGGAACTTTCCCATAGCTTATAATCTTAGCATGAAAGAAAAAATGAGATTTATAACTCCATGTAGTATATAATTTAAAACGCATGCCTATTTTACAGGGTATTTTTTGTTATAAGTGAATTACTGTTTCGTCTGTCTCTATCTTGGTCTGATTTTTCCATCTTTTTACTTTTAAGATCCAAATGTTTTTTGGTTGTGGGCACATGACATGTGAATATATACAATGGTCTTGAGACGGTCATGGGATAGGAAAACACAGGAACAGCATGGAAACACTATGGTGAAGGTAAAGCCAGTGTATCCTTGAGAGACTTGCCAGTAAAAAGTCACCCTGAAAACAGAGGGTTACAACCGTCTTCACAAATGTACACTGTGCACTGTGAATGATCACAGTGTCACGTCAACATAAAAAGTGCTTAAACAGTTGCTCACAACCAGCATGATAGATTGTTTACAAAAACAAATCAAAAGTCATGGCTATGATATCACAGCGGGATGCCAGCAGGATACCAAAATCAACAAGTTATTGCTTAAAATACATTAAACCACATTTGCGTGGAGAAGAGGTAAATTCTCTTAAGTTGCTGTCAAGGTTATCACCCCTCTTTTAAGAATTTACTGTTTTATCAACTTAAAATGAAATCTTCAAGCAAGAGATACATGTCTAAAAGGAAAGATTTTACTTAGTCTGGAGTTCTAGCTTAGACTCAGAAACAATGATAGCTTCAGCCGGAAGATGCTAAGTCCCAAGGTACAGCAGGGTTTACAACAAAAATAAGTCACTGTAGTTACTAAGTAGTGACTGGAGACCATGAGAGGACAGGAACAACCACGTCCACAGATCTGACAACCTGAGGAACAGGCATTTGGCTTTCTATGGCTGAAATCATTTGACACTTTAAAAAAAAAAAATCACAATTAAACTTCAATGTGCCCTGCTAGAAATGATGGAGTACAAACATTCTATAATCAAGAAAAAACCATTTATGTTTTCAAAATATCCTGCATCAGATTTTCTGCCTGGGTTAATCAGCATTTGTTGCTGGTCAGATCTCTGAATGCTCGGTGGTGACCGAGAGCCCTGCCAGCATGATGTAACCAACGAAGCAGCTAACACCCACCCAAGCTAGACGGTGTCAGTTCATGAGTAACAGGTGGAAATGAGAGACTGCGCTCAACAAGTTGCTCTTATCCTAAAACTGCATACGATGTACTAGTCCTTTATAATCCAGGTTTGGGCCGATCCAAGATTAAATGACAAGGTTTAGAATGAACCTTGAAATCCAGTGAGCATTGGGGCAAACAGTCTAATGCTTCCAGCACGCTACAGAGTGGAAACTCTAGGGAAAAACTAGACTCCAACTCTGACAGTTGAAGCAGCATGATATCCAAGTATACAGAATCAAGACCTTCTGAGCATGCTTCAGGCAGAAATGGCTGCAGCAATGCACCTTCACACCATGCAACACTGTGGAGAAAAGAATGGCAATATGGAAAGATTCCCAAAGCAAGTGAATTCTAAAAATAAGCAACCTGAACGGCAACAGCTCATTTTGTGAAAAGTAACAAGACATAAATAACGGCCCTTTTAAATATGTATGCGTTTAGAAACACTCCTTCTACATGGTCAGAACTGGTTTCTCTTGAGAAATGGTAGTTAAGGTGGAACGTGGAAGGGATTTTAAACCTTCTTGTACATCACGTAGGTTACTGAAAGTATTCTCGGTAAATCTAAATAAGCAAAAATAAAGGAGAATTCCATGAACTGATGCTAAATTGACAAATACATTATGTCCTCAAGAAACAGAATTGTTTTTAATACTATTGTAAGAGGAATCTTTAGATCCCAGACTGCAAATGCAAAAGGTCACATTAAAAACGCTGTGAACCAGTCTCTACCTGCCACCTTCTTGGAGGTCTGCTCACGCAGAATGATAGGAAGTTCCTGGCTGAGACTTCAAGACAACAGACCCCACACAGAATGACAAATTACACCCTTCAAGGCCAATCTCTCTGTCTGTGCCTAAGAGTAAAACCTGTTGACATCCTCAGAGAAAGCACATTGTTGTCAGAACTGTAGACACAACTCCAGAAACTTCTGACACCCTAAGAAAAAGAAGGCAGAACAGATGAAACAAAGCCTAACCTCACTTTGGATCTGTGGAGATGGTCACCACATTCACACAAGTAAAGGAGAGTGGGGGAAGATGAGGCACACAGAAGCACTTATTAGAACCACAAGTGTCCCAGACACCGTCACAGCCTCTGCTCTGAGCCAAGGATTTTGTGCCCACGATTTCATTTAATTTGGAAAGTGTTCAAATTTCATTTCTGAAGCTTAAAAACATCTCTAATCCCTGGACAGCATTTACATGTTTAGAATAAAGAAGAAACATGGCTATTTTCAGCCATTCTAAGAATGAACATATACTGTGATTGTCTAAATATAGTTCAATAATTTCAGGAGGCAGAACAGAAACTCAGTGTGGCATGTGCTTTTTGTCATTTATATTCACATTCTTAATTTGCTAAGACTCCTTAAAATTGTTTTTTTTCTATTCCATTTTATTATTTTCACTTTATTAATATTGAAATCACTCCAAATTTATAAAACAGAACCCTATCATTTGTGGCTCAATTAACTATCTAGTAAAATCAAGTTTAGTTTCCAATAATACACCTAGGCAAAATTTAAAACACACAACTGCCTGGAAATATCTTTACAAAGAACCTTACAAAGTGTTTCTTGAACTTTCTTAAAATTAGTATGGTGGGGTTTTTTTTTTTAAAGGTGGCTGCCATTAGCTTTTAAAGCGACAAAATGACAGATATAAATGCTAATACTTCTCTTCTAAAGAAAGAGAAGTTTAAAGTTTTAGGTTGTCAAATTCACATCTGAGGCACAACTTCTCCATTTGAAAAATCTGAAGTTTTTAAACAACTTTTTAATATAAAAGCTAAACCAATCAAAATCAGGAAAGACCACATTGGCAGGACTTTCCAGTTCTTGTCCTTCAACTTTTCACCACTACAATCCGCTCCTGGATTAAGGTCTGTCGCACATGGGGCACCAGCCAGGGCAAAGCCAATTAAAGATTAGGACTGTGAAAAACGTCTCAATTTTTCTCCATATTCCAAAAACAAGAGAGTCTCTTCCCTACCTGTCAAAAACCTTAAAGGCTGCCTCCCAAAGGCTATTTACCATTTAAAGATTGTCTATCAAACACCAGCAACCTGCTGTCACAGGAGAGGCGAGGAAAATGGAGACGTGGAAGACCAGGGGCAGGCACGATGCCCCGTTTTAATGGAACCCAGATTTGGGATCCATGCATGACTTTTCCCCACAGCTGTGCTCAGCCCGAGCATCTTCAGCAATGATGAGAGAGCTGAGCTCATCTATACAGAGAGCCTAGCACAATGTTGTGAATGTGGGCGGGACTCCAGGCAAGCCAGACCAAACACTATGAAAACATATTTAAAGGTATTGCACACGTCAGCTTTCCACATTTATACAAATATCTCTCACATTACAAAATCCATTTTAAGGTAACATAAAAATACACCTCAGCCTATCCTGCAATTAAAGTAAATCTTGAAATTAATGGAATTTTAACATAGCTTTTATCTGTTAATTCAAAGCAGTTTTTAGCTGTTAAAGTAAAACATAAAATTCATACCTATATATGGGTCCCCTGTGATGTCTCATACATGCAGGCTAATGTCACTTTAGCAACAAGATGCCAGTCTCCACAGAGCTAAGAGGTACTCTGCAAAAATGGTCACGCAGAGGCTGGCTGCCCAAATGCTAGACATATGTTTTAGTGAATGTAGCCTTTAAGGATTTTAACACAATCCAACCCGGAAAACTATTAAGCTGTCATTCCAGGAGAAAATGCTACAGACAGGCAGACCATTAAGCTTGCATATGCTTGAAAGTACACCACCAGCATTCAGAATGCTGTATAAGTGTATGGGTGTGTGTGTGTGTGTGTGTGTGTGTGTGTGTGTGTGTGTGTGTGTGTGTGTGTGTGTGTGTGTGTGTGTGTCTGTGTGTGTGTGTGTGTGTCTGTGAGTGTGTGTCTGTGAGTGTATGTGTGTGAGTGTGTGTGTTAGTGTGTGTATGTGTTAGTGTGTGTGTGTGTTATTTCTTACTCAAAATTTATAGCAAAAACTTCTCCCTACAGACAATTTAATCTTACCAGCCCCAGGTTGAACAAGAAATTCAAGTGCTGGCTAGATACAATAAGAATATAATATTTTCTAGATAGGCAATCTAGCAATTTCCATCAGAATATAAAGATAAAGATCGGTAATGAAACATCAAAACCTGCCTTTACCAGTAATCACAATGATTGACAGAGTCACAACACATTTCACTTATGGAACACATGCTACTCAGTAACTGCAGTCTAGAATTGGTCAAGGACATAGTATCGATGAGCTTCAAACATCAATGGGAATGAATTAGGTAGGTATTTTTGAAACATTTTGACCTGTGGTAGCCAAACACATCTCTCATGCTAACTAGAAAAACAAAACAAAAAACACAATTAGTCACAGGCTGACAAATGTATCACTGGATGCCTGGAAACCAGTATTTATCAGCTTGCCTGCCACACATGACTGGACCACTGGCCAGTGTTCCACTGGAGAAATACCAACACTAAAAAGAGCTGTCGAGCGCTCCTGAGAGAGTTCTGAAAAGTCCATTTTGGCAAAGAGAGTGCTGGCAGGGTTACAAATATTTAATATCGTAGGAAAGTAGTGTAAACTGAGAAAAACCGAAACCCTACGGCTTTGTCACCCATGTGGGAGAGGAGGTAAAAGAACACGGAGAAAGCAGTGACAGACAACCAAGCACATCCAGAAGGGGAAGCTGCCATGGTACCCCAGCTTCCCGGCGCTGCTATGACACTTCCAGATCTTCTCCACGGTTCACACTTCCCTCTAGTATTTGGAAAATCACTGTGGAAATCCTGACAAAATTACGAGTGTCCATGATTCTAAAAGCTACTTCCCAATACTTTGGATAAGCCTGCTGGTGCCGGCCAGCCTTTGCCTCTGCGGTTCAGCCTCAAAGGATGTGAGCTACTGGCTAGTTTATGAACATGGCTCCAGCCACATATGTAGCAGAGGATGGCCTTGTCGGGCATCAACGGGAGGGGAGACCCTTTGTGCTGTGAAGGCTCGATGCCCCAGCATAGGGGAATGCTAGGGTGGTGAGGCAGGAGTGGGTAGGTGGGTGGGAGAGCATCATCATAGAAGCAGGGGATTGGGGGGATAGAGGGTTTGTGGACAGGAAACTGGGAATAAGGATAACATTTGAAATATAAATAAATAAAATAACCAAAAACCCTACAATGAACATGAGCTATCCTCTGCCTTTCCCTGAACTACCAGACATTCTACCCCCTTCAAAGACACTCTTTACAACCACCCCCGCCTGGTCTCCCCGACAAGCTGGCACTGTTTTCTCAGTTCCTTACCAGATTCTAGTAGAGTCTGAGGAAGCTGACAAGACCAGGATCTTTTATAAAACCTAAAGCCAGGGTATCAGTGCAAGTGTCAATGATGGCACACATGGCTATATCACTCTTAAAAACGTTAAGATCTGTTCCACACCGTGCCACCAACTAGATACCGAGTGCCAATCAAGAAAGCATGGAATAGTAGTATAAACCAGAAATTCACTTTCTTCACCATTTGAAGTATCTATGTAACTTCTCAATAAACTTTTAATGTTGTATAAATTCCAAAGGTCACTAGTTCGTATCAAAAACAACATCTTGAGCCACGGGATAGTATTGGAGGAAAGTAAGAAGAGTTAACTCAGATCCCAAAGAGTTATAACTTTAATTGCCTCAATTTCCTAGGAGAAAACATACCCTCCAAACAAAGAATTTAAAAACTGTTTTAAGAAGCAGTAGATAAAAGAGAAAGAAAGAATGCAGCTGTTAAAATGAAGTTCAGAAATTCATCGAAGAACTTTAAATTTCGATACTTTACTCCTTTTCTAAAATAACCGGGGGGGGGAGGGGCCTGTATTTATCTCTTCTTAAAACAACATTTGGTAAACTTTTCTCAAGTGTTGACAAGCAGGAAAAATACAACGTCTGGCCATCATTGAGAGTGATAACTGGTAGAGACTGACGTCATCCATCCTGCTCCCTGGTTAACATGAAAACTAAGAAAGTTACCCGAACCCAAACCAAGGCGTCAGCCAGTTACGTTTTACATGGTTGTTCGAAGCAGGTATCAAGGGTACAATTCTCCCTGACTCCAGCTGGTTGCCTACCAAGGTAATACTTCTCCACAGAATGATCAAAAGTATAAACACAGCTACACTTCTGCATCACCATGGATAAATGGTTTCATTTCCTAAAACTTGGTCCAACTCTGTTAGAATAAAGGGATTTTTAGTACATTATGAAACGAAATCATGTGTAGTTCATAATCCATGGTCAAGGCTAAAAATCTTTTGGGTCTTTCTTGGATGCAAACAGTGTTATAGGAAAACTTCAAGAAAGTTTCAGAAAAATTACAGCATATGTAAGAAAGCCAGAATAGAAGTAAAAATACAAACATTCATATTTTCATTAAAACCAAGGTCATACGGGTAAACTGTTAATATGACAAGTAAACTCAGGAACTAAGAATCTCTTCGTCAGAGAGAGTAGTAAGTACCCACAAAACTCATGTCTACTACTTGGTAAAGAAAGTTAAAAACACAGAGGTGTGAACATGGCAAGACCAAGAATTATAGCCTCAAAATTCAATGTTACTGGAATACTAGTTCCATGTTACAATAGCTATCAAGATGATTTATTAGCAAGAGGTGATGATAGTTACAAAGGTGATTCATATTTTTAATCAAATTATAAGTTTAATTTTTTTCAAGAAATTTTACTTCCTGCAGTGTTAATACTTTCCTGATTGATTTCTAATTCTCTAATCATAATGTTTTTATGGGCATGGACTAGGAGAAATATTCAAAGAAAACTGATCATCGTTCTTCCTCATATTCCATAAGAAGTTGGAAGAAAGAGGGAAAGCACGCCTGTTACTGGACAGCTAGTCAACTACCCAGGGCTACTAAAACCATGGCTCTTGGAGGAGAACCTACAACAATCCCTTTACTAGCCACTATAATCCCTAACTACACTCTAAATATTTGTCCTTATACCCACAGATAAGTGTAGCTCTCATCAAGAAAATGTCTCTTTGCAACAGATGGAGACCATTACAAAAACCCACAACCAATCAAAATGCTGACATGTGGATCCCAGTCCCAGCTGATACATCTAAACCAAATTCCTGCACCCAAGGCCCAGGGAACACTTCAGAAGAGGGGCACAGGCTATAAGATTCTAAGAGCCAGAGGGAGGTTTCTGTGAGACTGTGTCTCCTGGGAATGACAGAAGCCACACCCTGAAGTCTCCCTAACATGGCTGTGTAATGATGACCATAACAAGGCTGTATAATGATGACCAGGATGCAACCATAGATAAGATAATATGGAAAGGAGAAAGCTCATGAGGCCTTAACCCTAGGAAAATAACTGTTGGTAACTGTTGGAATGCTGTAGAGAAACAGTCTTCCCCAGGGAAAAACACCAACTTGTTATCCAATATTAAATGATTAGCACTGAAAGCACACACACACACACACACACACACACACTCACACAAGCTGAATAGGTTGTATTATATATTTAGAAATACAAATATGCACACACATGCACATGCACACGTGTGCAAATACCAACCACACCACACCTATACATAACAACAATTAAAGAAAAAAGGCCACAAATTTGAAAGAAAGCAAGCGGGAGTGGGTACATGGGAAGGCTTGGAGGGAAGGGAGGGGGAAACGATGTAATTATAAGTAGATGAGATACATTTTCACTGGTGCTGTGTAACAGTTTCCTCTCAGACTAAAACAATGTATCCTGCAACCTTAAGAAAGAGGCTAAACAACTCAAAATAGCTTCAGGAAGTTCCCGAAGTTGAAAGACTCACTAGGACCATCCCTGCCAGAGTAAGAAATAAAAGCTGAAAGACCCTCTCAGAAGAAAAAGTTGAGCTGCAAAGAAGACTCTTGAGATCAGACCAGCTGCCCCTAAGAAACAGACACCAGCCAAACTGCCTGGAAGAGGTTTAGACCAACTGAGGCACCTGGAAAGGACACTCTCCAGCCTGTTGAGCTGCCTGCAGGTGGTGCAGTGGGCTCCAGGTTCCTAGCTTTTGGGAGCTGTCACCCATGCTAAAGTGGGCTTTGGTGACACAGCTGTCTTTAAGCCATTACTGTTTCCGTGAGTAATTTCTAACCCATATTCCAGTAAGTGATCCCAATAAAACTTTTGGGTCACCAAGTTGGACTTTGGTAGTATCCGTACTTTGGTCTGCCATGGGTCCCCTGTCTAATGTGAGTGAGTACACATGTGTGTTGTGTCTTCCTAGGAAAAGTTTTGTCACACAAAGTGTTAAGAAAGTCTAAATCCCTTTTAGAGACAAAATTCTCAAAACTGCTTTGTAAACTTAAATTACATTCATAATACTTAGTGTATTACCTAAGATAAATAAACTTTATTTCCTCAGCAAGATGGTTCCCTTTAAATGTCAACTTGCTACCATCTTGACTCCTGACAAGAGAGTCTTAATGCAGTCTAGATTAGGCAAGTGTTGTTCAGTGGATGGATGACTTGCTTGCATTTGCTGATGTAAGACAATTCAGACTGAAAGGTAGGTAGCGTTATTGCTTGGGTTTGGGTCCTTGACTATATAAAAAAGAGAAAATGAGTTGAACACAGTATGAATGCATTCTCTCTGATCTTGGCTATGGACAGAGCTTGCTGCTTCAAGTTCCTGCTGCCATAACTTGCCACAAGGATGACCTGTAACCTGGAATTGGGAACTAGAAGATATCCTTTCTCCCTAAGTTGCTTTCCTCAAGGTATTTTATACCAACAGCAGAAATGAAGTTAAGATATATTCAGGTTCAACCATAAACCAAGGAAAGACCAAGATATCTATAAAGAGCTAAACAAAAAATTCTATTCACTTCTCTCCCTTAGTTTTAGATTTTGAAGTGAACTGTTTCCGCTGTCTTAACTCCTGGGTTTCCAACAGTACAAGGAGTAGAAATATTTCCTATGCTCAGGGGTTAAAATGGAAAGGTTGCCAAGAGCATGGACAGGAGAAGATCTTGCTGGCCCCTAGCATTCTCCATTCCTAGTCACCCTGACATCATGACACTACCCTGCCCCAGGACCTCTTGCAACAGTGGTGTTGTATTGAAAGAATATATGTACACAAACTAAGAGTCATCACAACTGGGAGGAAGAATAAAGAACTTTGGGAAAGAGTCAGAACGTAAAGAGTTAAGAAGATACAGGTAAAATCTGAGTCATGTGTCCAGGAGTATCAGGGACAGGAATGTATGTGTGCTGCTGAACTCTGTTGTTTCTACTAACTCTTGGTGAGTAAATATCCACACTAGTCTGTCTGCTCTCCTCACCAAGAGACTATCACTGCTTAAGAAACAGCCACCAAACAAGGAAGAAAGGCCCTGCTGCCCTGGCTCTGGTAAGGTTCAATACCACCTTGCAATCCTGCTGCTGAGCCCCAGGCCCTTAGCTCCAGCTCAGAGGCGCCGGATCCATCCTTTGTGACTTTATTCAACAGAACTACATGCCAGAGATGATGAATAGATGTCTATAAGCTGACCTTTAAAAAACAAAAAAAAAAGAAAGGAAAGAAAAGAAAGTTTTTAATTCCCCCCTCCAAGCGCATTTTCACAAAGAAGGAAACATCTTAAGACACTACCGTGTGCTCTACTTGAAATCAAAGTCTCATTTTTGATGGTCTTCAGTGAGTCACCCTGAGCAAACAATAAAGTCCCTTCAAATTCCTTAGCCCTTGAAGCATCAGCTCAGATATCTGACCTTTTATTCCTAGATAATTACCTACTGGAGGTGGTGGCCAGGAGCTGGTAAAACACTATTCTTTGACACTTTTGAACTTTCAGGCATAATCTGCTATTCCTCTGTCACTGAGTTATGTTGTGTTTCACACATCAGAGTAGAGGGAGCTCAGGAGGGGAGGAAACAAGTTAACATGAAGGATGAGGGCTCAGTACAGATTTTATTAAAAAGTTAATATGGAAGACACAGCCAAACGTTTAAATGAAAAGCTTGGAATAATAGAGTATATGTGTGCAGCAGTATTACCATTCTTTTTTGTTTTTATTTTCTAAGTTTTTTTATTTACATTCCAAATCATTTCCCCTTTCCCATTTCCTCCCTCCCCGAAAGTCCCATAAGCCCCCTTCCCTCCCTCTTTTCCCCATTCAACCCCCTCTCGCATCTCTGGCCTGGCATTCCCCTACATCCAGTCTTTCCAGGACCAGGGGTCTCTCCTTCCAACTTCTTGGAAATCTATTGATATGCGAATTGTCTAGGGTATTCCTGGATTCTGGGTTAATATCCCCTTATCAGTGACTGCATACTATGTGTGTTCTTTTGTGATTGGGTTATCTCACTAAGGATGATATTTTCAAGTTCTGACCATTTGCCTAGGAATTTCGTGAATTCATTGTTTTTAATTGCAGAGTAGTATTCCATTGTGTAAATATACCACATCTTCTGAATCCATTCCTCTGTTGAGGGACATCTGGGTTCTTTCCAGCTTCTGGCTATTATAAATAAGGCTGCTATGAACATAGTAGAGCATGTGTCCTTATTGCATGCAGGTAAAGCCTCTGGGTATATGCCCAGGAGTGGTATAGCCGGATCCTCCGGGAGTGTCATGCCCAGTTTTCTGAGGAACCGCCAGACTGCTTTCCAGAGTGGTTGTACCAGCTTGCAATCCCACCAGCAGTGGAGGAGTGTTCCTCTTTCTCCACATCCTCACCAACAACTGCTGTCTCCTGTGTTTTTGATCTTAGCCATTCTGACTGGTGTGAGATGGAATCTCAGGGTTGTTTTGATTTGCATTTCCCTAATGACTAAGGATGATGAATATCTCTTTAGGTGCTTCTTAGCCATTCGATATTCTTCAGGTGAGAACTCTTTATTTAGCTCTGTACCCCATTTTTTAATAGGGTTACTTGACTCTCTGGGGTCTAACTTCTTGAGTTCTTTGTATATATTGGATATTAGCCCTCTGTCAGATGTAGGGTTGGTAAAGATCATTTCCCAGTTAGTTGGTTGCCGCTTTGTCTTTTTATTACTATACACAATGAATTAATTCATTGACTTAAAAGATATAGTACAAAAGTGAATGCACGTATTTGTGTTTGTATGTATTGCCCTACACAAGACACTTGACATAACACATAGTGTTGTACGCATATATGTATGTAGATATTTTTACATAGTTTTACAGATGGTGGGAAAGGAGTATAAGACACAAGAAACTAAGATTTGTTTTTTAACCCAAAGCAATGAACCATTTCAGCATTAGCCTAGAAGAGCAACTGTTCTCAGGGTCTCAGGAAAACAGCAGACACTCAACTCCCTAGTCAAAGGGGTAAACATCAGCTATTTTTCCTTTTCAAAATTGTCTCACAGACATAATTCTAAAGAAATTACAACTCTAGCTGGAAAAATGTATTCCCAAAACTCTATGTATTCACATTTGTAAGTACTTATAGAAACTAAAAAGTCACACTGGGGAACTAGAGACTTTACAGCAGAGGTTCTCAACCTGTGTGTCACAACCCGTTTTGGGGACAAAAAAAAGAACTATTTCACAGGGGTCATGTAAGACCATTGGAAAACACAGATGCTTACATTATGATTCATAACAGTAGCAAGATTACAGTTCTGAACTAGCAATGAAATAATTTTATGGTTGGGGGTCACCACAACATGAGCAACTGTATTAAAGGATCACAGCATTAGGAAGGTTGAGAGTAACTGCTATAGAGCAAAACCATCCATCACTGAGTCCACAAATCTGAAGCCATTCATTCCTGTTACCCAATAACTATGTAATCAGAAGCCTCTGTTTTAAATTATGTTGGTATTTTTAAAAACTGTACTTGGACACCTGCATTTATTATGAGTAAATATTATTAACAACTATATCTTTTATGACGATCTGTGCAGAAGCCAGATCCAGTATCTCATTTAGAACACAGGACTGAAGCCCACAGTGAAGAGGTACCAGACTTCCTGAGCACTGGGACAGGAGCTACTCAACTGAGTCAAGGAAGAGCCATCCTGAGACTATTCACTCCAATGTGTGACTCTGTGGATTTAAATCAGTACGTTTACAACTCTCTAACTAACTCTCTCTCTCTCTCTCTCTCTCTCTCTCTCTCTCTCTCTCTCTCTCTCTCTCTGTGTGTGTGTGTGTGTGTGTGTGTGTGTGTGTGTGTGTGTGAGATAGAGAGATTTAAAGAAGAAATTCAATAGCATGAGACACTTTTATTAACGCTGAGTTTTATTGGCTTAAACTTATTACTTGCTGCCAGTCATGATCCACAGGGAAACGAATAATTTCTCAAAGATAAGTGCATAAGAGAACTTGCTTGCAGCCTTAAGGATGAAATAACAGTGGCAGGGCACACGGGTAAACACCTCTTGCTTATGGGACTCAAAGCCTACCCACTGGCTCACTGTCCTATCAGCTGTCCAAAAACAACATCAGTACTGGACTTGTTCATGCTCTGTGATGACAAAACATTAAATAGCACACCAGTCATATTGTTTCTTCAGGAGCCTACGACCTAGTCCACAGGAAACCATACACCCTATCCAACTTGAGCTCCTGAGCACACAGAGCCAAACCTGAACCCCCCCCCCCCCGCAAGAGACACATACAAAACATCTTCTGTTTTTGTGATCCTGTAGCATGCAATACTGCTTGAATTTTCAGAGTGCCTCTCTACTGCATGCTCTGCAGTGATGTTATGATATTGGTAGTGATGATATGATACTGCTAGTGCTAACGGGTTGATAGTGACTCAAATTTTGTCCTTTTTTTTTTTAGAAATAAGAATACTTGAGGACTTGATTCCAAAATAGTTTTGTCTTGTTGGTTTTTAACAGAAAAACTGAAAGCCAGTACCAATGGAAACAGAAACAAAACACAGTCCACGGAAGATTCACTGAGCCTACCTTTAAGAGCATGCTAGAAAAATCATATCGATTAGTATGCCATGGTCTTCACAGAAAATCACAGGCCTTGTTTCTTTTCCATATTGTAGTTTGTGACACTACAATGTCCTATTAGCAAAAAACAGCAAGACAAAGTTAATGGGAACATGTTTGACAGTGCCTTTAAGGGCATTAAAAGAAATGGTGTCCAAATAAGTGCCTGTAAAATATAATAAAGGCATATATGAATATAGAACTCTAACCCATATGAACTGGAGTGCTCTTCAGATGTGTTCCAACTGAAACCCACAAAGATTCTTCCAAAGAGACTGCTTCTGTGCTTAACTCAGTCACTTCTGCTGCGCGCAGTTAGATTTCTCAACGCTGAAATCCTAGGGAAAAGGACGGCGATGGTGATGGTTGCCATGACAATGATGATGCTGGTGAAGAGGAGGAAAGGGCAGAAGCAAACGTAGCTATGAGAGAGATCCCTCACCAGCCTGCCTAACTGACTGTAGTTTAAGCGTGAGTATACGATTTAAATGTCTTATTATATTTTTAAAATAGTATGTATTGCTTACTCCAGTTTTATATGTAGTGAATAATTCATAACATTCGTACATTAATAAATTATATACAGATCATTTAAAATATTGACCAGAGAGATGCTTGGAGGGTAAAGGTGCCTGCCACCAAGACCAATTGCCTGAGTTCAATCCCCAGAACCCACATGGAGGAGGAGAGAACTGAGTCCCACATGCGCACACATAAACACACAAGTAAGTTCGATAGGAAACAAACAAAAAAAGATACTTACAAATAATCTTGTTCAAAGTAAGTAACCACCTTTGATACTGCATTTATTGCCCTTGTTTGATGCAAGAACACAGCTTACCTCTGCTTTACTTCATCTGATGCTTTTAAACATGATTTTACATTTTCCAGCTTTCTAAGTACTCCAAACACTTAAGTTCAGAAAAATGTGTTTAAAACAGCTACAATAATAATAATAATAATAATTATTGATGATGATGATGATGATAATGTTTTATGAGGGACTCACCACAGAGTGGAGAATTAAGGTACTTTTCAGAACCTCCCTTAGTCTTGTTCAGGTTACGGCACAGGCTTAATCATCAAGTGAATAATGATAAAAATAATCTAAGTGACCTCAGCAGTAACTGGGCTTAAATTTTCAAGAAACAATAACTGCCAGGGCTATAATACAGAAATTCTGGTTACTAAAAGGGCAGCTTCAGCATGGAACTGGGCAGCCTGGGTTCAAGCCTAATGCTGTACTCAACCGAGTGGTCATGTGAGCTTAACTTCTCCAAGCTTCAGTATTTCATCAACAGATAGCGGAGTAGTCACCTACTAGTTCTGACCTAGATCTGACAGGTGTTTAAATCTGAGGTACTGCACATAGCTCCTAACTTGTTGCATGATGCTATCTTTAATATTAGCATAAAATGGAATTTTCTGTTCCATGTTAATTTGTGTTGTTTCCTTTGAGGTTTTAATACAACAGTATTCTTTTTTTTTCTTGGTAAGATTTTTTTTATTTACATTTCAAATGTTATTCCCTTTCCTCGTTTCCCCTCCGAAAACCCCCTAACCCATCCCCTCTCCCCCTGCTCACCAACCCACCCAATCCCACTTCCCTATCCTGGCATTCCCCTACACGGGGGCATCCAGCCTTCACAGGACCAAGGGCCACTCCTCTCACTGATGTCCAACAAGGCCATCCTCTACCACATATGTGGTTGGAGCCAAGGGTAGCTCTCCATGTGTACTCTATGGTTGGTGGTTTAGTCCCTGGGAGTTCTGGGGGGGTCTGGCTGGTTCATATGTTGTTCCTCCTCTGGGAATGCAAACCCCATCAGCTCCTTGGATCCTTTCTCTAGCTCCTCCATTGGGGAACCTGTGCTCAGTTCAATGGTTGGCTGTAAGCATCCACTTCTAACAGTAGTCTAACAAAATAATAGTTCAACCAAAGTACTTTTACTTTGCTACGTTTGAAGTTTAATAGTGCTCTATGACACTTTTTCAAGAAGATTTATTTATTTTTTTAAATGTATTTATATGAGTACACTGTAGCTGTTTTCAGACACACACCAGAAGAGTGCATCAAATCCCAATACAGATGGTTGAGAGCCACCATGTAGTTGCTGGGAATTGAACTCAGGACCTCTGGAAGAGCAATTCATGCTCTTAACCACTGAGCCATCCTTCCAGCCCCCGACAACTGCCTTTTAAAAATGTGCTGAGGCTGAGCAAGCACAGTCTTACAGAGGATGCGAGCCCAGTTCCCACAAACCAAGTCTGTAACCCAGGCTTGTAACTCTAGCATCAAGGTATCCGATGACCTCTCCTGGCCTCCGTGGGCACCTGGACTCAACTCACTCAGGTATACACAATTAAAAATATTCAAATAAATCTTTTTTTTTAAAAAAAAATGTACGTGCACACACACACACAATGAACGAAATATAATGAGAACATTCATATACATACGCACACACATACACACACAGCCATAAAGATGGCTTTACAGGTAAAAGCACTCGCCACCAAGCCTGATGACCTGATCTCAGTTCAATCCTTACAGCTCATATGGTGGAAAGGGAGAACAATCTCCTGCAGTTCCTCCTCTGACCTACACATGCTCATTGTAGCATGAACAGCTACACACACACACACACACGCACATGCACACGCACACACATGCAGATATATGTACAATAAATTGTTTTACTCACACACAAACAGAAATGCAAGCAAGAATGGGATGATCTTTCAAAGGATACGGTCAATTCTTCATGAGGACAGAGAATACAAATGACAACTGAAAATCCTGGTCTGGAGGAAGAGCTATTCTCTCTTATGTGTATCTATAATATTCTTGCTTGACACAATGAACATAAATGGCAGGAGAAGAAAAATCTAAGCACAGAAAGAACATGGCATTCATATTCCTTTTGTGAAAAGATTATCTGGCAAAAAAGAGTACATTTGTTAAAAACCGTATCTTAACAGAGTTTTAACTTTCTCACACATCCCTGCTACAGAATCTTATATGAGCTTATACTCTTCTAACTGTGATCAGGAGTCTCTAAGACAGAATTGAATTGGAGGACATCAATTAACTGAGTCCTCCCATTTACAAGTACTCATCTGAAAAATCGTAAGACTTGTGAGAAGGTTTGTACTCCCATGGCTATTCAGTGAGTGAGCCAGGATTCAAGCTTCTCTTCAAGTATTCAATTTTCACAAAAAGGCAGAAAGGTTTCCAAATAGCAAAACGAAATGCAATGCCTGTAGCTTTGGATAGATGTTACCACTGAAATATGAAATATCCCTAGAGGCTACCTTTTGAAAGCATCTTTCTCAGCCAGCGGCACTGTTTTGGAAGGCTGCAGGAACTTTGAGAGGTGGGACCTAGCTGGCACTAGGTCACTGCCAGGGAGGGGCCGTTGAAGCTGACACAGAGATCCCTGGTTCCAGTCACTCTGCTTTCCATTCTGTGATGATCAGAGGGGACTCTGCTCACATTCCTGATGCCAGAAAGGCTGAGCCCCCTGAAAACGTGAGCCAACATAAAGTGCCCCCCATTCAGTCAGTAAGCTGGATACTTTAATCAGAGATTTTAAAATAACTAATCTAAAAGATCTTCCATTTCAAGTGTTTAATGTACAAATTCCAGGGTCTACAAAGTTAAATGATTTAAGGAAGGACACTATTTAGTAATAAAAACTAGAAAGGAATCTTAAATCTCCCAGAACAGCCAGTAGAATAATTCTTACATAATACTAGAGCAATTAAGAAAACAATAATACAGACTCAGCATTTAAACTGTCAAGAACAGCTTTCTGTGGTCATTGTATTAAATATTTTTTTTTATTACTGAGTGGGCTTTAGAGCCTGGGCATTGGGACCAGAGCGGGTAAGGAACCACCAAAGTACATTCACAGAGTCAGTAAGCCTAGCTAAGCATGCCCAAGCTCTTGTACACACAGATTCTTGTGGGATTAAGTCACACTAGGCATGCTATGTTCAGTCCATTGCCTCTGTGCTGTCTAAACTTTCATCAACCCAAACTTAGTTCTGCACTGAGTGAAGAAAACGGGTTCCAGTCATTTCGATCAAAACAGAACAGTGAAAGTTCACAGAGGCCTCCACCTTCCCCAGGCTCCAGGCTCCGTCCTTCCTGTCTTCAGGATTTAAAAAAATAAATAAAAAAAAAAATAAAAAACTCCATTGGTCTTTCCTTTCTCCTTTCTCCCTCCCAGGTCTAACAATCATGGGCACCACGATCCAGATTTGAGCACCTAAGCAGGGCCATCTCTGTAGAGACCGAATACATGCAGCAAAGGCTCGAATTTACCTCATTTCTTTCCTCCTTGTGACTCAGACTGAAACCGGAGCTGCGACTGCAGCCACATGTTATTGGGCATATAAAATGTCAGCATCACCACTTTATGAGCTCTGGGGATAACTGCTGGATTTAAAGATCCATCCATGAGAAGTGGTACAAACCACGGCCTCAACGCCTTGGCTCAGGCTCTTTCCGAATGGAGTGTTGAGAATAGCAGCAGAGGAGGAGGAGGAGGAAGAGGAAGAGCAATGACAGAGGGAGCTACAGTCAAGCTGAAACCAGATCCTGACTCCCCGAGAGCCCACTCGGCACTACGGAGTACCACAGCGCTGAGCAGCTGTGGGTCATGGATCAGAACCGACTGAACTGAGCCTCTGTCTCCTGGAGCATCTGACAAAGTGATATCAGTGGCATTTCGGAACAATGAGCACACTGGGTACCACAACTTATAAATAATCCTTAAGAACTTAAGGAGGTTTTAGAGCACTAAGTTAATTTAGCTTTCACAGCAGGGGGCTAGTTAGGCTACCTTCTTATATTCCGTTTCTTTGTGAACCGTAACCAAGAAAGTAAGTTTAAAAATATACAGTACTAGCTCTTAGGGTTCAAAGTTTGTGCATCCTCATTCCTACTGCAGGGTTCATGTGAGTGTCACTTGAAACATGCCCTCCAACTTAGACCCCAAGAGTCCTATCAGGTAACTTCTGGATGGGCTCCCGTAGTAGATTAGACATGTAGAGAACTGACAGCAATTCGTTTGAACTGGCTGAGTCCTAACCACATGCTATTTTCACTATTTGGAACACACCACCTCCCAGTCTCCCCGTTCTATTCACATACGATATACACATGAAGAAAAGCAAGAAGCACTTCCTGCCATCCGTCAGGGCTATCGTGCTATAGTAGGTAACTGAGATGAAGCAGTATCAACTTACTCCATCCTCCAGAACCAGTCAGCTGCTCCCTAAATGCAGATTAGGATAATCACAGACTTAACTGCATTTTTCTGCAACAGAAATGCTAACATAAATCCTTCCGAAAGTCAGAGAAGAACATGTTCCAGTGGTATCATCTAAACCATGGGACACTTAGAAATACTTTAAGACCTTTGGAGCTGCCACAACTTGGGGGAGGGGAGAGAGGCAAACTGCAAAGAGAAGGATACACACAGTGGGAGGGTGATGGCATCAGAGAACAGAAACTGTAGTTGCCTCTAAACATCCTTCAGTGCACAGGGCATCCCAGAAAAGCACCACCTGGTTAAACATGCAAATAGTGTTATGGTCCTCATTAATTTAAAAAGTATATTTTCTACACAGCTCACTGAGATATTAAATACAAGGATGCCTCAAAGCCATCAGAGTGCTTTTAAACACAAACTCCTGCATCCAAATAGGACAGCCTTTTACAGGGCAGCCTGGACAAGTCAGGGGTTACTCAAGAGAGAAGTCCTCTTCCTTCTCTTTCATTCTCCAACCTGGGCATGGCCGCTCAGTCCAGACAGATCCCAGCAACACCACATTTTGCTCATAGTTGACACTTGACTAAAACATTAAATATGGAGAATAATTAATCTTTTTCAGGCCAACTTATACAGAAGAACAAATTCTAAGCCCCAAAGGACTAAAGGAAATAAAAGTCATGAAACCTAGGGAAACTAAATTTAAAAAAATAAAATAAAATAAAATAAAATAAAACAATAGCACATATGGAAACATGTCCCACACTTAAAACACACAAACAGCCTTGGACTCAAAAAGAACCAACACAAGCCAAACCATGGAGTCAAGGGTGGGCACGGCACTCAGATAACATGTGACATCAGACGGCTGGGATGCTGGTGCTGAGGAGAGATTTTCACTAAAAAAAGGAAAATCTAGCTTTCTGAACAAGGGTATCACAAAGTATGGGATAGAAAACACAAGAAGCTAGTGAGGAGAAACTCAGGAAAGTCTGTACAAACTGCTCACAACTGTGAACTAAGGGTTGCAATGAACTGCAAGTCACAGTGTGCGCAGGCATCACTGCAATAGAGCTTCAGGACACACTGTGTGCAGGCATCACTGCAATAGAGCTGCAGGACACACTGTGTGCAGGCATCATTGCAATAGAGCTGCCGGACACAGTATCATTTTAGATATCATTTACCTACCAAGCCTCCAGGAAGCAGGTCTTCTCATTTCTGAGTAATGACACCTGCTGCACTCACTCATAAGAGATAAGAGGGTTTTCCATAGCAATTAAGTGCCAGCTAATTCTAATAAATATTAAATAGCAGGGAGCTTGGAAAGACCCTGACAAAAAAGTGTTCCTCCTCTCCTCACCCAACAAGACTCACCAATACAGCTATCAGCCGGACAGACATGTGGTGATGACCCAAGAAGATGCTATTTCAGGACTGAATGTGGACCAGTAAAAGAGCCACCTCATGTCACCATGTGACTCTGATAATAGAATGTGGCTGGCTGATGACACTGTGTCTTTGAGTTTCCAACAGAACAGACAAGACACTGTATCGTCATGAATTTCTATGCCTGTCTTAAAAATTCCAGAATTTAAATCCATGTAAAGACATTCAGATGACTCAGAGGAAGCAGAACCTGAAAGAGTTTATTCTTTGAATCCATCATTTGCTACCTGCAATACATATTTGAAAGACTGCTAATTCTATTCATAAATATGTGTGTAGAAATCAGCTTGACTCATCAACACAGTGTCCAGGGGGTTATTTAAGTGCAGGACATAGGACTGAACAAGCTCCAATTTGCAAACTATTAAGTGTTGACTTTCCATTCTCAATAGCCTAATTATTATCCACCGAAGCCCAGACAAGTTCAGTAGGAGGCAGAGACTGCTGAATTCTAGGTCACTATTCGGTTCTCACTTTTCAAATAGGACCTAAAACACAGGATCAGCAGGAGCAATGGTCTTGAACCCAACACTCTATTGCAAAAGAAGAAATGGTTTTGCTTCAACAGTCCAAAGGCTGGTGGCTCAGAACACCAAGTTGAGTGTTTAAATGGCCATTTTTCATAAAGTAGGACAATAACATAGTAGGCAAGAGTCATTTCCCTGGCTCCAAGAGATAAATTTGGTTGGCTGGTAGAAAAGACTAAGAAACAAATTGTTAAATTTCCTGAGCCTGTGGCCTATGAGGCACAAACAGGTGTATCTCAGCAGGGGAAGGGGTGGATTGATGAAAGGTGGTAACACTATGGGAGGTTATCTACAAATGTCAGAGACTTGTCCCCAACCTCTAAAATAACTGGCAGCCTGTCTGAGTAGACAGAATACAACAGCAGTTGAGGAACGGAACATCAGAGCTACATGACACTAAGAACTCTTCCTTGTTTTCCAGTCTCCATGGACATTGGTGAGATCCAAAAGCAGCCTCCATCCCCAACCCCCACTCCAAGGGAGGCCTATGAGACTTTTGTTGCTACAATAGTGATGAGGGGATGGAGTTGCTGCATGGAAAGTATTGGGCCTAGCCAGTGTAAAGCAAGGCCCTGCTACAGTTTTATCTCCCCAGCTATTGGCAGAGCAACATGGAATAACACAAAGTGGGAAGCCAAGGCGCAGATGTGCTGACATGCAACCTGGTGTATTACAACCTGGGTGGACCACTTCTTTCTACCAATACAGCCACCACACTGACAAAGCCAAATCTGCACACATCTGGAACTACATGCACTTTACATTTACCTAACAGCTCACAATTCTCCCAGGTTGGAGTCTAACAGGCTCTGGCGAAATGCAGTGTCAAGACCAGTGGGGAGGAAGCTCCATGAGACACAGGCAAATGTGCCCTGGCCATGGCTTTGCTCATGTCTTGCTTCCTGAATTTTGAGAGAATTCCTTTTAACGTCCCTACAAAACAGCCGGAGGGAGGTTATTCCAGAAAACTAAGATGGTCATTTGTTCAACCTTTCTATTTCCCCATTCTTCTCTTTTTCTTGGCATCATCAGAAAATGATAAAATTACTGTTTGCTCCACTGGGATCATGAGTAGCCTTCACCCTCCCCCCCCAGTTCTAATCTAGGGGATTCTCTGTACCCAACTGGCAAGCAATGTCCTAGATACTCAATATTCAGTAAAAAACAGTAGAATACAAGAGCTAAGAATAAGACGGCTGATAGGAGTTTTTCGAATCAAACGGAATCCACACCATAAAATGCATGACCCAGAAATCCAAAATTCCTTTCTCATAGATAGTGTTTGGTCAGCACATTTTCAACCAGTATGCCATGGGAATCCAATTAAAGGAACACTGTGTCTTTTGTCTAAATAATTTGTCTGTTGCGTTAGGGGTATCTTTCTTCTGCTGTCACATTTCTTCACTTATTCCAAGGTATCATTATTTTCTCAGGCCAAAAATCATTACAATATAATGACCTTTGTCAGATTCCGTAGGCTAGCTTTTGATAGAGAAGAAACTAATTCTTTCCATAAGCTGTTAAAAGGCATTATCTGCTACAATTACAGTACATGAGTGCATACATAGTGCAATGCCTAGGAACAAAGACAATGCTGTTCCCTGTTTATGTAATAATGAAACAACCAAAAAACAACCTTATGCCTAAGTCCTTTAGTAGTAATCTTAATGGGGCTATTTTCTTTCTTATTGTTACATTGGAACCCTTCAAGATTTGATTTATGAGCAGCCCGTCGGAGACTCTCTATGGGATATTACATCAAAAAGAAATTTAATTTTATAATGAATGTTTTTGAAACCCTTCATTGCCTAGTTATTATTTCTACTACACATACTTCTAGCCATGCTGTTTTGTGATTCAGAACACACAAGTGCATGCACACACACACACACAAGTGTGCACACACACAAGGGTGAACACACAGCCCTGCCTGTGCCCATCCATCTCCACTCCCCTCCAGCCCTCCACTTCTATCTGTCATCAGACCCCTCAGCCCTTCCCACACATTAATATATAACATATGCTTCCCCCAGTCAGAGTTTCCCAAGTATAACAAGCTGGTAGCTTCTGCTATCAAATTTTTATAGACTCGGGTTTATAAAGCAGGCATCCTGAAATAATAGGGTATCTTCTTAGATACTTTGCTCATAATTAGGCTTACAGCTTCTTATTGTCAAAGATGTTCCTCCCACAAAAGGAGCTATTCATTTCTCTTCATATAAATTCTTTCTTGAAAGAAGCAAACATAAACATAATTCTTATATCAAAGCACATTTAAAGTGAGCCTCTTAAAATACACAGGTATTTGAAAACTTTTTTCATTACTTTCACACTATTGTCAAACTATACCTAATTCAAGTCTGTTCCACCCAGACATTCATGTAACATGTTCTAGTCACCCTGAGTCTACTTGCAGTTATGTCAATCCAGCTCACAGTCTAGTTTGCTTTTGCCTCATCAAAGAACGAAGACTATATGGAAGCACAAGGCTCTCTGCTTTTGACCTGGTCCCCTGACTGAGACAGACCCCCTTTGGGTCTATATCCACTGATATTTTAGCCTTTGTGTTGGTGATGAAATAAAGTCTGCAAAGCTTTACCTGGGAGTGAGCATGCCCAGGACAATCCCCCCCCCCCCCCCCCCGGAGAGAGCATGCTCAGTACTATGCCCCTCCCTGGGAGTGAGCATGCTCAGTACTAGCCCCCTCCTGTCCTTGCACCTCTAGCTGGGTCTCAGTGCACCAGACCTAATGCTTTGTCCATTTGCACCCAATTTTATCCAGTTGTCCAAACGTTTAGAAACTTGATTCCGGCGCCACATTAGACAGGTAGTCTGTAGCTGAGAGGTGGTTCTCAGGCCCCAATGAGATCGAGTTTTAGCTTAAAGCACAGCTCAGGGGTAGAATCTTTTGTCTAATGAAAGCCACTGACATAGACTGTTTAGGGGAAAGAGGGTTTGTTTTGACTGGTTTCAGAGTCCATTCCATCACAGCTGAGGGTGGCCAAGCACTGAAGATCACGGGAGGGCAGATCAGGAAGCAGAGGAAAGGGGAGGATGTGGTAAACTCTAGTTTTCTATTCCATCTGCCCCTTGTGCTGTGGGGTCAACCTACCTTCACGGTAGAAATTTCACCCTCAGGTAGTCGTCCGCACAGACATACGCACAGGTGTGCCTCATCAGTGAAGACATAAGCATCACACCAACCTTTCCCTCTTGCCAAATATACCCTACCTGAGCACTCAGCCTAAGGAACGGCCATCTGCACGGCTAACTGATCCCTAGAAATCAACACAAATGTCGCACTCCATCTGTTCTCTTACATTCGGCCTGAGATCTGACTAGCAGCAGACTATCAGTGCAGTTTCAACGTTACCATTGCAATCGATCCCCTAAGTATAGTGGGGCACTTCTTGCTTGTGGCAAACACAGTCATGATGCAGAGTCCCTGCCACCTCTCAATAATGTAACCAGATAATGTACTATGCAAACTAAAACAGTTTTCAGAGAAAAGGTGCATTAATAATTGTTTTGAGACAATAACAGTTCTGAGTGAACTGGGACTGGTATACTAGAAAGCACTGAGCCACAAGGAGCCACTACCCAAAATCAAAAGTAAAAGAAAGAGGACGGGGCCACTCTGTAGGTGGTCAGCAACCTCAGACCTGTGACAGGGATGCAGAGGAGCACTGGGCCAACTATATCTACAGTTTAAAACTTACATATAAGGGGAACTGCCCATTGGAGATAGGTGGTGCGGCACAGATGCTGGACCAGAGCTCATGACAGGGTAATCAATCACGAGGCTGGTCAATAGCACATGGGGAATGGAACTCAAGTGAGCAATCGTGAAAGCCGATGAAGACCTGAGAGCTGGCTGGAAGCCAGGCTGGTAAAGAGCTGAGGCCTGGCCGTCCTACCATGCAGGCTGCGTGCCTCCTCCGATTCTATCCATTATATCCAGCCATGCTTTGCAGACTTTTCCTGAGCTAGCTCCAAGAATTGCAGTTCTTAAAACCGATTAACTAGAAAACTAGTCCCCCAGTGAACTCCAGTCACCTACTTCAACCCTTCCTCTTATGCAGGGAACAAGATTTCCACCCACTCGTGGCCTTCTTTCTAAGTTTTCCTCAGGTCACTCAGTCACCAAGTCGGAGGAGCGGCCGCAGTCACACACAGGGTTTTTGGTGTGACCAAAGCACACAGCAGCCCTCAGCGTGGTCTCTCCATTTAGGACTATTGCTAGGGCAAACTGCCCTTTCCATTACCAATCCATCCAGCTTCAGATAACTCAGGATTTAATGATAAATAATGTTCCTCTGGACCAGCAATAGGAAAAGAAAGAATAACTGAGGGGAAAAAATTACGTTCATCAGAGCAATTAAATCTCTAAGGTATCTGGGAATAAATCTAGCCAACCATGAGCAAAAAGGTTTGTCGTGAAATTTTATACAGAAAAGAAGAATACAAGGTTTGACAAACTGAAGAGATAAAGCATTCATAGAAATGAAGAACTAACATTGCCAAGATTTCATGTTCCCTGGATAATTTGGTAAATACTAATAGCTGGGTTCATGTTCTCTCTCTCTCTCTCTCTCTCTCTCTCTCTCTCTCTCTCTCTCTCTCTGTCTCTGTCTCTCTCTCTCTCCCTTTCTCTCTCTCTTCTCTCCCCCCTTGTGTTTGTGTATGTGTGAGATAGAAAAAGCTTATCAAATTAACCTTCGAACTTGTACAGAAAATAAAAAGATTAGAAGTAATTAAAGATTTGGCATGAATAATAAAACTTTAAAATAGTCCCCAAAATATGAAAGACTATTGCTATAATCTTGTGATAAGCAAAACTTCAAGGTAAAGAAAACACAATATTTAATTGGAAAAGATGAGTAAATCTGGTGATAGCAAAATTTAAAATTACTATGCACCTAAAGATGTCACTAAAAGAATAAAAATACGGGCTTAAGCTAAGAACGTAATACTATCACTAACTCATATATTGTTATCCAGACGATAGAATATACTACAATCATCATAAGAACTTGTTCCCATTTATAAGAAGGAAAGAAACTTCTAGAACAGCACAAGAATGGTCCTGTATGTTTCGAAAAGATGTGCAAGGTCATTAACAATTACAGGAGGGCAGATCGGAACCCGACAGGATACCATGCCATCTCAGGCAGGAGGCAAACGCACAGGCACGGCCACAGAACAGAACACGGTCCAGAAGCTGCTTTCCCAGGCATTTCCCAGACGGTTGCTGCAAGTGCGCATAAAGAAACATGTGGAAAAACAGTCCCAGAAGCACTGTGCAAAATGTAAAAATATGAAAAGCATCTTCAATATACATTAATAGGGAAAGCATCCATTTTGGAATATTCATTTAATGTTATACTAGCAGGATGAATTAGAGGACCGTAGATGTGCAAATTAATCACAATTGTCTTCTGTCTCTCCACTCGGATCATGCTGCAATGTGCCTTCCATATTTCATAGGAAACAAGCACCACCGTTCTCTGGCCCCTATTTCCAGACCCTACAACATCCTCTCTTACTTCTCTCTGCTACAAAACTCTTTGGTAATTTTCCATTAGTGGTTTCAATTATTTCTCTCCTCTCATTTTTTTCTTACCCACCCTGGGTTTGGACCTCTAAATTTCCATTTAAATTTGCCAGTGACTCTGGTGTTGTTAATCAGTGGCTCAGTTCTCCATGCTCTGCCTGGGGACCCAGCATGCATCACACAGCTCAGATGGCCCCTCTCCTCCGGTGCTCCTTCCATTGTGCTCCCAGCATTTCACACTGCCCTATGTGTTCTAATACAGATCACGTCTCAGTGTCCTCCGCGGATCTGAGATCACAGTGTCTTCTGGACTTAACTCCATCTAGTCATTCTCCTATGATCCTATCTAGTCTCATAGATGTACCCTCTATACTCTAATTATTACCCTTAGCTGAATATCCCACACACTCCCATCATGAGATACCCAAACACCACAGGCACCATGAACTCTGAAACCATGTGCAAAAATAAATATTCTCCCCTTTAAGATGTGATCCAGGTATTTTTGCAACAGCAAAGAAGGGCTAAAACACATACATATACAAAGCTATATAACTATACTACAAATACAGAAAAATTGATTTCTGTGACAAAAAAAAAAAAACCTAAAAGTTCTACTATTGAAACCAAATTTAGAATAAGTTCCTTGATGCAATAATAGATCTCTGGAAAGTTACCGCTAACCAAACATCCAGGATCGATATGTAGGTAGGTCTATTACAGAACCACAATGTATTTACTAGCTATAAGAAATGCCTGTTTTTCTCCTAGTTGGTGGCTCAGTAGAACTATGACATTGCCATGACTGGTGGAAGGTCCCAACTTATCTTTATGCATTCAAAGGATAGTTACCATTAATTACTGTTTTCCTAATTAGAAGCAGAGACAAAAAGAAGGTGGGGGAAAGAGATGCGGTATGTTAGATATGACAAGGAAGTGACAGGGATAGAACAAAGGTGCAAGAGAAAACAGGGACACCAGTAACAGCCAGGGTGTCTGCAGCAAGTCTCTATGTAGTTCCCACACAGCATTTGATACTTTAACCAGGGTAATAAAGTCATATGCCATGATGAGGCCAAGCTCAAGGGAAGATGGATATAAATGATGAAAGCACAGGCAGGCAGGCAGGCAGGCAGACAGACAGACACAAAGAGAGGAAGAGAGAGAGCAAGAGGGAGATGGGGGCGGGGCATGTAGATTTGATACATGTATATACCAAAGGTGTATGGGGAGAAGGCAGTGAGCTAGTCTTGTATTGTTTTATCAAGACAGTGATTCTGAGTGGAATGGATCAAGTATCTTAGTAAGTACAAACATTTCTAAGAACTCCTGACATTTGTAAAACTGAAAATAATACCTTTACTTTCCTAAAGTTTGTTTTTCTTCTAGTCAACTATCAATGGCTGCTTTTTAAACCTCTGGATATAACTCACTCATTGGGTCTCAGGACGTGAGTCAGTGGTATGTCATTTGACTGGTATAAGACTTTGAGTTCTATGCCTAGCACTGCACATGCACATAATAACTTAAGCTCATTATTTTAATAACTGCATGAAATTCCCTAGAATATACCATCTCCCCACTTACAGGTCATTCCGTTTGTTTCCAATTATTCACAAAACTGCATTCCATGGCAGTCTTCTTACACTAACACTTTTATGTTCCACGGGCTAAAAAAAGGACCATTTTATTGACTAGATATTGAGAGCTGAGCACCTCCTTATTCTTCATTTGCATTATCTAATCAGCCCCACCCTAAATAACCCGTGAGAAGGGTACCAATAACCCACTTCCCCTGAAGGAGCAGCTTCCGGTGATACTGTGCATAATCTGTACTAACTGCCCACTTGTTTTCTTTGTCAATAACTCTATTCTTTGCTCCGCTTTTACTGACTCAGATGACAAAGATATACTTCAAATGCTGTGGAATCTATCCCTTTTTTTTCTGCCATATGTCCAATATACATTTTTTTTTTACTGCCTGTCATTTTAATTCTTTGTTTACAGTAACTTGCCATAAGAAAAATTTCACTTTTTACATAGTCAAATACCTCTGTTTTTCTGTATAGCTTTTATGATCTCATTCTTGTTTTTAAAAATCCCTCGGGCTCTGGGTTAGAAAAATTGTTTCTTAAGTCTTCTATTACTTTGTTGTGACGGTGTTTGTGTGCCCTGGGAATGCTGTCACATGGAGTGAAGGGAAAATTGAGTGTGTTTTGTCTTCAGATTAATGTATGTTTTTCCAGCACCATTTATTAAATAAATTATCTACCCCAATGATTTAAAATATCACCTTTGACATATGCAGCTCGGGCTCCTTCTCAGTACTGTCTTAACACTACATCAGCAACTATCAGAAACAGTTGCGGATCTTCTGTTCACAAATTATCTATCATTGCTGTTGAGATAGAAGGGCAGAGTGGGGTAGTCAGACAAAGACCATATGTCCACCCTGCTGCAATGTCTGTATCAAGCCCTTATAGCAAAAGCTTGCTAATCCCCAATCTGCAAACCCATTTCTAACCACAGACTATTTATAAGACATTACACTAAACTTTAATTTCATCTACTTGGAAATCTTTCTACCTTGGCTACTTTTGAGGATTTCTTCTTTGATGCAAAGTTTCAAAGTTTAGGCAGTTAAAAAAAAAAATTAAAAGCTCCGTGAGGATTCAATATGGGGTTGTATGAAACGGTGTTTATGTGACACTGCTCTACCATCCAGAACACAGTATATTTGAGTCTAATTTGATGGTCTTCCATGGGACTTTATATATCTATGACTATTCTTGTAAAAATTTATTCTGAAATATTTTTATTTCTTTCCATTATGAATTGGACCTTTTTCTGGCATTTTTCATTTCTAGCTATTTGTCACTAATATAGAAAAGGCTATTGATTTTGTACATACTCATGATACAGAAAACTTGCTTTTATTTATTTTTTTCATGTGTGTGTCTTTCAGAAGAGTTTTTGCTATGTTGAGGAGGCTTGTCTCCAACTCCTAGAATCAAAGAATCCCCCCATGTCAGCTACCTCTGTAGTTAGTGTAGAAGTCCCTACCACCTCACAGCTCAAACAGTGGTGAAAGACTCCTGGTTTCACAAGAACATAATCTCATCCTTTAATAGACGAATAATCTTGTTTTTCTTTCCACATTTGTACCAACTCATTAATTATCATTTTATCCCTATACTGCTAAAATAAATAAATAAATAAGAGCTGACATACATCCTTTGGTCATCATCTGGCAACTGATTTCTTGCAATGACCCTAAAGTTCAACAGTCCTTGTTTAGTATAACAAAACCAACTTTGTGCATTGCTCCGACAGGCTAGGTTCGGTCCTGCTTCTGGTCCTGTGCATTTGCTACTCATGCTGCTCATGTTTATTTACACAGCTTCCTCTTTTACTTAAGAGCTCACTCCAAAAGCACCGTTTGAGGGAAGTGTTCCCTGACCACTCAGCACTTCACTCACCCTTTAAGCTACTCCTTTTACTTCACAGTATTACCTGACTACAAACATTAGTTTACTTATTTATTGTCTCCCCAAAAAGAATCTAAGAACCAGGAATGAAAAATATTCTCTGTTCTCTTCCCTATGAATACCTATCACAGGAACAAACATAATGAAAATACAGTTTTCACAAGAATGCCCTCAAGGGATCCTATTATGATAGGATGTTGTCTATAAACTTTGACACCTAGTCTTGCCATAGAACCCCTGGGCAGGTACCAGGATTCCCTGGAGACAGACCTCCAGGTTAGCTCCCTCTAGGAACTTGGAGACAGATGTACTGGCTCTCACACTCTATGTCTCCAGTTTTATTTGTTTGTTGTTGTTTATTTGTTTACCTGGTTTTGTTTTGTTTAGTTCCATGTAGGAGAAAGAGAAACAACATTCTGAAACCTTCAGAGTGCTCAAGGTGGCCACAGGCTAGGCAGGAGTTACCCTCAGGTTTCTGCACACAAGTACGTGCGCGCAGACACACACACACACACACACACACACACACACACACCTGGGCACACAGCTCAGTCTGTTGAAGAGCAATGGAGATTTACCCCCAGCTAGCTGAGACACATAAAAAGCTCCAAAGCTCGAGCACTGGGTAAACATAAAGCCAAACTTAGAACAACAAGAAGGAAAAAAAAAAGTCCTCCCACTGCCCTGTGCCTGCCCCAAAAGCTCTCCTCTTGGAAATTCTGAACTTGGTTTTGGTGCCTGGGAAGGCCCCCAGGGACATGGTTAGACTGCCACCTTCAAGAATCCTGCCAGAAATGGATTTCTCTCTACACCATGTAAATGATAATCTAATATACCAAAATTAGATCAGTTACAGAAAAAAAAAAATCACATCAGTTACTAACATTCAGGGAAATGAACCACACCTACTTACACACTCTGCCTTTTGAATACTGGAAACGAAAATCCAGTACCAGTTCAAACCGAGTTCACTGAAGTTCTAAGGTTTCATCCATGCATTTTCTAAGAAATCCCACAGGTCACACTAACAGAATTTCAATGAGGTGTAGCCTCACCTGGAAGCGGGAAAAGAGCCTGCAGTTCTAACAGCATGACTGCCTTCTTGGTCCAGCTTGCATTTCCCAAGTTTCCTGTGGGAGGGCACTGTAAATTTATTTCTCTACTATTGAACATTACATCTGGCTGGGGAAATGTCTTGCATGCTTTATTTATTATATGTTATTTGGAAGGCTTTTGCTGTTTGCTCAGAGAGTACCCCAATGTCATTCCAAAGAATCTAGTCACCACATATGGTGGTTGGAAAAGCCTCCGCTCTCTCATCCCACAACACAGGGATGCTTCTGACTCCCTCAGTGGGTTTCTTTTGCACACGAATAAAAGGGAACTTCAGTGAGTTGGTTGCAGGTCTCCCTCCTAAAAAAGGTTTCAGTTCCACTATCAGGAGATACCAAGCAATTCCCAAAATGTCTCCCATTAGGTTCCAGTTGTTACCACGAGCATTAACACTAACAGATCCACAAACAAAAGGTTCCTTGGAAGGTGTTTTGTGGTCACACAACTGAGAACAACTTATAAAACTTCAGATCACAGCACAGGTGAGTAAACTCTATGCATCCATAGGGCTCAAGTAGAATAGGAACATCAGGCTAACTGGAGCTGAGAGACAATGAAGACTTCTGAAACACAAAACTGAAGTTGGACTTACATAAACCGGAACCCAAACACTCTCCTGGGACAACCATAATTTATCCGCCACTTTCTTTGAAAAAAAAAAAAAAAAAAGCAAAGTTAAGGAAAAAGGAGATGAAATAATTGTGATGCAATTTAAAAGTGTGGTTAATTAGATCATTTTGGAGAGTCCACATGAATGAACTAGACCTCCCAAAGGGAGTTTAAGGGTTTAAGTGACTAAACAATCGTTCAGTGTCCTCTGAAGCTCTCGAAGACTACAATACAACTTACATGGACAACATAATAACTGCTTTCCCCCAAAAGAGACTGAAGTGATTTATACAAATCCAACACGACTTACATCTTTTATTTAACATAGACCATCTGGAATACATATTGAATGCATTTGGCGCATTTTCTTTAATTTACTTTAGTAATCCAGAAAGTCATCCTATCTACACAGCTATCCGCCCACTTCTCCATGTTTCTGCTTGCTATAGTTTCATTTATCCACGGTTAACAGACAAGTCAGGAGGTCAAAGGCACCCTAATGCCACTTCACAACAGTTCTGCCATTCTCCCCACTTCATCTTAGCCCAGAGATATCCTATCACCTCCCATCAGAACCAGGGAGTGTACACAACAACAAGCTACTTCAAGAGAAACCATTCACCTCTAGCTTTCATCATAACATACTGTTGCAATTATTCTATTTATTAGTTACTGTTTTTAATTTCTTATGATTCTTAATGTACATAAATTTATTTTTTCACGGATATGTTATATAGGAAAAAGTGTAGTATCCATGGGCTTCAGTCATCTCCAAGGCATGAAAAAACATCTACTGGAGGAATGAAACACATCCAACTGACAAGAGAAAGACTCCTGTATTAACTGAAATGTCCAAAGAGCTATTAACTCACTTACAAAACTCTTTTACCTTTTACTAAGGACCATGAATTTTCACTTACTAATATTAGAGAGAGAGGAGAGAGTCTTAGGTAGGAAATAGAAAAGAAAATGGGGAAGAGGCTGACTGACTAGCTCAAGGTCATCCAGCAACCAGAGGAAACGGCAGGGCCAGGGATCCCATTGCTCTCCATGTCGCCAAAGCCCAGAGCCTGCCTGCCTCACATTCTGGGGGCTACAAACATCAGGGGAGGGTGCTTAGTGGGGGGCTACAGATGCCAGGGGAGGGTGCTTAGTGGTAGAAGTTGAGAGAAGGCACATATCAGGTTGTGCTCAGGTTTGGCAGGAGTCTGCTGCAGGCGGGGAGGAAAAAATGGCAGCTCCAGCTGGAAACCTTTCTCATCCCTTCTCCAAGCATGTTCAGCGATCTGAGCAAACTCAAGGTCCCACTGTGTATTTCTGGTGAGGAACTTTGAGGAGACAAGTGGTAAAAATGAAGAAATAGGGAACAGTCATGACTCACAGCCCACACTTACTTGTCAAAAGACCCAATCCACTGTGCAGTCAATCCTCCATCTTTATTCTGATTAGTGGGGCTGGAAGGAATGCAGGTTGACCCCACTTATGGAGCTCTCCCTTGATAAGATGAGGAGAGGCTTCCAAGGACTCCATGAGTGTACTCTATCAAGATTAATAGCCATGGAAGTTCCGATGAGTCTCCCTTCCCCAAGGGCGGGGCTGTTAAAGACCACAATTTACTTGAGCAATTCTGTTTTTATTTTTTTTAAACATCCTTGCCTCATAACACAAGAAACTGCTCATCAAATTATCTTCCTAGGCAATATACTATTGGATTAAACATCTCAGTAGAGTCACACACTTCAAAAAGTGCCTCATAGGGGAAGACAAAAGAAATACTCTCTATACTACATAAACTGTTATAAGACATACTTTCTGAAGAATTACTCGTCCTAAAACAGACAACACAAAAAATTCTCATTGCCATAAATTTAATGAAGGTTGTCCTCTACATGGCACCAAAGTGACAGACAGTAAAGTGACAGACAGTAAAGATACATACCACCAGCTAGATTTTAGGATTAAGCATGAATAATGGTCTTTTTCCAACAGTGCTATGGCTACACATCTAAGGACATCTAACGAAGCTTGGCTGATTATCCAGTAACAAGGAGTAAAAGAAGGTCACAGTTGACACACAAACACAACACTAAGTAAGAATCCCTTCAAAGTCTGTAGCCATACAGGCACACTGGCCCAAATGCTGACCATATGCAGAAGTGAATAATGCAGATCAATGTAAAAGAAATAAAATCTGCCATTTGCCCTGGTGGAGGGCGGGGGAATAAAATTTTTGTGAAATAAAATTTTTGATAAAAGACAGTTTTTCCCAGATGCAAAATAATATTTATTTATTGATTGATCAAAATCACCCAAATGCCCTTCTAGAAGATTTCCTTGGGTGTATCAGAGATGAACATTGCCATTTATCCTCTGTTTTACTATTGGTACTACACAAACACCTAAAATAAAACCAAAAAATGGGCTTGCAAGATGGCTTGGGGGAAAGCACTTGTTGAGCAAGCCTGGCCACCCAAATTTGATCCTGGGGCCCATATGAAAAGAGAAAGACAACTCTATAAAGTCCTTCAACCACTGCCTGCACACCAAGGCACACAAAGCCATAACCCCTCCCCCAAATAAAATCATCCAAACCACACTAAAGATATATTTTAAAACTAATACCATTTGAAATGTTTTTGCAAGATTACTACCTTCCCAACACAGTTTTTACTGTTCTATGTCAATAATATCCATAAACCTCTGCAAGGGAACTCGCTGCCTTTTCAGGGTATTCCAAAATAACAGCATACAAGCAAACCAATCTCCTTCCAGGTCATGGAAGACCTCAGGTCACCAGACAAACTGTCCTGAGAGGCCTTCAGTTAGTCAGGTCACATATCACTTTTAAAGTCACTTTAACTGAAAAGAGCCCCTGGACATTAAGAGGGTGTTCTGAGAACACCATGAGGAATCTGGAAACCAGGACACTTACCTACCAGCTGAAAGGAATGGGGACAGCAGTGGCCTCCCTCACTCAGAGAAGATGGCCCACCTTCAGGGGACAGGGGATATCAGAGCCCCAGACAGACTCTAAGCGTGAATTGTACACACACTGTCATTTTCCCATCATGCCTCATGACACATGATTGCACAGCACTGAGTTAATCCAGCCCTTCATGTCCTAAGCAATGGCATCTCATCTGCAACACTCTCATCCTCCTTTGCTTCCAGGTCATTAAGTTAAGCACTGCAATATGGCCTAGTGAGTATAAGTAATCATCAGGACAGGACAGCTCCGAAGGGACCAAAAGGTGGGAATAGCACCTATGGCATGAATAAGCTGGGGAGAGTATGAGTCATGTCCCAGGAGGGACAGAAATGGGACAGTGTGTAATTTCTCCATGCTGTTCAGAATGGTGCACGATTTAAATGGATTATTTCTGGAATTTTCCACTTAATAATTTCGGACTATGAGTAACTGAAGCCACAGAAAAGGAAAGTAAAAATGCAGATAATGGGGGCTGGTGGCTATGCAAAGGACACTGAGAAGAAAATAACTACGGGGTCTAGAAATTGTGCACATATTTGCGTGGAAGCTGTGTAGGAACAAAGCCTTCTAAGAAGGAAGCACAGAAACGGGTGAGACAACACCTTTCAACTCAAAAACAAAACAAAACAAAATAAACACACAAACACACACAAAATCCCTCCAGCAGCTGGAACTGCATGACGAAGGAACTGGCTGCTTCATTTTATGGGAACAGGCAAGATACGCAGCTCAATAGTCATTTGTCTGGGTATCATACTTCAGGACACTGAAGCTACATTTCCTTATTTCCAATACAATCCTAAGCAAAACAACCTATCTCCCTAGCTCTCCCTAGTAATGAGGTAGCATTATAATTTAACGGTGGTGTATACCATGGAAAACAAGTACCTTTTATACAAATGATAAGGTGTCATACAACCCCATGCCTGCAGCCTGCTTAAAATTCCCAGACAAAGGCAGGAATTGAGCCAGCACTCTAATACATGTGATAGGAGAGTAAATCCATGAGAGCCCTTTGAACTACTGAAGAGGAGGAAGCCTGAGAGGCTATAAAGGCCAGGCACTCTACAGAGGCTCCAGACCACTGGGGCCTCGAAGCAGAAGCTCAGGTCACCCATGCATCTCAGCCCCCACGATGAGCAAAGCCATGGGAAAGGCTGGCTTGAAATCACAGTTGTGAAACCTTTCTCCACTGCCAAGATTTTTCAGTCACATGAAAAGTAGGGTTGTCAGGCTTCCTTAAAATTCCGTTCTTCAAAATAAGCCTCTCATCATCCCTAGAGAGACTAATTAAAAACACAAACCCGCATTCCCAACCAGCCATCCTTCAGCTCAGAAATACTAATGAGAAACTAGACGTGAAGATAAAAGGCTATTTAGCAGATTAGTCAGTCGCCCTCCGCCCTTCAGTTCTACAAGCCAAGCTCCCCTGAACGAAGTTAACTGAGACACAGAAGTGTGTCTCCAGTGACTCACACCAAGAAACGCCATTCCATGGCCCGGCACAGGGACTTGTAAGGACCAAGACTGCGGCCCATCACCTCGACATCTCAATCAACACAAAGTGAAAGACTAACCCTCCTTCTCATCCCTCTCCAGCATTGTAACTAAAGAAAAATTTGGAACATGCTAAGTGGGATTAATATAAAATTGTATGACAACTAGCAACACACAGAGGTCTGATCCAGTTAAAATGCTTCAGCAGCTCTGTGACTAAAAGAAAAGAAAGGAAAAAAAATATAAACATATAGTGCCAAGAAGCTAATGTCAATTGATGGCTACTGGCGGAAGTCTATTTTCTTCAAGGTTATGTCCCCTGAGTGCCCCAGAGATAGCCCTAGGCTCATGCATATATCCATGCCACTAAGTGGCTTTAAAATCAAGGCGCATTTATTTGGGAGGGAAGGGCAGGGCTGAAAAGAGAGGAACGCAGGCAGATTTGATGAAGACATCATACGCAGGTATGAAATTCTCAAACATCAAACGGTGGGGGACAAAGAACCAAGGGAAAGAGTCATTTTATTACCTTCTAAATCTGATGCAAGAAATTAGAAACGAATAAGTAATATCCAAACAGCCATCAGTTAATGACTTCATTAAGACTGTTATAACCAAAGGGAAATTAATTATTAGAAGCAAGACAACTAGTACCCTGCAGGAACCCAGAAAAGTTCCTGTTTATGTAACACTGTCGGGGGAGGGGCCTGAATTACCCAACATACTTGACCCTTCTCCCCTCCCATACCATTAAGGACTCATGCACACCTCACAGGAGGGAAATGAACCTCTTCATGGTGAGCATGCACTGATAACATCAGGTATAGCCATGGGAGCACAGGAGGTGTCTGCTTTGGCTCTGCATTAAATGAAGATGAACAGCTGTGGTTTGAAAACAATTAGAAATGCTGACATCTTTTTCACACGTTCCCCACCCCCCATACTCCATCTCCTATCATCATCAGCTGTCAATACATCAGCTCTGGGTCCCCTCCTGTGGTCAGCAGAATGTCCCCTCATCTTCTTACGTGTTGTTTTCAATCTAATGTGGGCAACAAGTACAGAAGTTGACTAGGATTCTACAAACAACAGCAAAAGCTGGCGGAGTGAGATCAGGGATGCTTTCCTCCCCTACGGAAGGAGCGTGTGCGCTTATGCAAGGGCTTTAACCACAACTTCTTCAAAGTGCCTAGAAAGCTTGTTTTCTACCTTCTTCATAATTCTTTGCCAAATGCTAGAACAACAGAAATCTCATCTCTGAATAAATAGAAAGTCTAAACATCGAGGGAGAAGAAGTCAAGTTCTGAGCTGGGTGTGGTAGCACACTCCTTATAATCCCAGTACTCAGGTAGCAGAGGCAGAAGAATCACCTAAATTCAAGGTCATCCTAGACTATGTAGTTGGCTCCAGACCAGCCGGAACTACCCACAGCAAGCCTGTCTCAAAACACCAACAGATGCATTTCCCTTGTACTGCACGCTCCTTCACGTACTAGATGTGAGTGTCACAGAGGAGAAACAAAATGGATGAGGAAATCAGAAACCATAACACACAGTGATACCTGCTCCCAGAAAGCTAGAAGCAAGGGGATAACATGGACTGGGGATAACATGGGCTGATAGGCTGAATACAGGCTGGAAGGCCACTCAAGGCTGTGAAGCAACTCAAGAGAAAGTCCCCAGAGGAGAAAACCTGTCAGCTGTGGTTTCCAAGACTCTCCAGATCTCGGCAAAAGAATGTGAACCTCTGTTTTAATGTGGTTATGCTCTACCTACAACACTGGAAAAAAATAGCAAGGCACTTGTCAGATTGGAGAATGATAACAGCTAGCAAGGAGAGGGCTAAGGACACACTGCAAATAGAGAGAGGACACCTGCATAAAACAAGCCAGTGGTCTGCAGCCCTGGATCCGACCACAGCTGGAAAGAATGCTGCCCTTAGGGGGGTCAAAAACCTGATAGAGCTGAACACTACCCTGTGCATAGAGAAAAGTCAGGCAATGACAGGAGACAGCAGACGACAGCACAGCAAGCACATCACAGACTTTACATTTTGGCCTGAAGTTCACCCCAAACACTGAACAGATTGGAACTACAGGGGAAATGCAAGTAATTGGTCAGTTCAGATAGGCACAGTGGTGTCCCTTGCTGACTACAGCCATCATGAAACAGAGGCAAACAGATCTCTGTGAGTTCCAGGACAGCCAGGATTACACAATAAGACCATGCCTATAAAATAATAATTTAAAAGCACAAGTAACAATTTGTTGCTAATGGTTTGGAGAACTGCTATGATCAAGGCGTGGGGGGGGGGGGGCACTCTATTCCGGTTACACACTGTTATTTCCTAGCTTTCCATGGTAGAAAAACAGGGAGCTCCCTGAGGCCCTTTAATAAAAGTGCTAATCCACCATGAGAAGTCCACCCTTACGACTTAACTAGGCCCAGCCTATAATCACTATGTGTGAGAATTTTAATATGTAAGGTTCGGGGGACATGAGATCATTCAGTCGCTTACCCCTGGATAGCAGGACTGTCTTCAAAGGAGCAAGAGGACAGACAGTAAGGCAAGAAAGGCCACACCACATCACACCAGCTCAAGTGAGGAAAAGAAGAGTCATTGTTCCCAGAGGTGGCACTGCTTTCAACTAGGGAGGCAGGCTGACAGGAAAGAGGAAACTTAAATAAGCAGATGACAGAGATGTCACTGAAAAAGTTCTGGGCCACATGGCTAGTGGGTGGGATCTACCTACAAAGTTGGAAAAATAACTCGTTACCGACTGTGCTTAGGAAATAACAACACGTACATGCAAACCAAAAACAGGTCTAAGGAATTGTTAAACTTAAAAGAATGAAAAGAGAAACTATGTAAAATAAATGTAAATGGAGGGCTTCATATATGATCTGCACTTTTTTATATAATATTGAAACAGCTATTTTTAGAAGCTATTGGGGACTTTTTCCTTTCTTCATATAACTTAAGAGAAAACACTTATTGGGTCACCATTCCTAATCTTTGAAGACTTTACCAGCAACTTCCTCCTGTTAATAAAGAGGCCTTACAACTATGAAAGACAATTGGCTTTATTTCATTTTTTGTTTGTTTGTTTGTTTGATTTTTTTGCGTTCTGACAGTTCCAACTGATTTAACATCTCTTTAGGATAAAACTGATTCACTCTGAGAAAGAAAAAATAGGAAGGAAAAGAGAAAACATTTCCCTGAAACTTCTATTAAGTATTTCCAAATTCTATAGTCTGGAGTTCTACATTAAAAGTCTGCCTCTAGAGGGCAAGAAAGGGGCCATGAGAAGCAGAAATGAGGCTTCAGGGGGAAGGAGGCTTGTAGGACACGTGTGTTGGGGAATGAAAGGGAGTGGATAGGCTTCCATGATAATGGGGTGGGGGCAAGGAAATCGAGGGAGAAAGTAAAGCCCAAATTAGAAATCAGTAAATAAACTTTAATTTTAAAGAAAACGACTTTTAAAAGATCTGCAATGCCATTCTTTAAGGAGCCTTTTAAAACACCAAAGCAAATCAAGCAATCACCATCTTCTACAGAACACTTCTGACATAAGACTAAACTCGCTGCCTCCTGGTGTTCCAGGACCACTGCTACCTAAACTTGACAAGTTCCCTTAGAGGGATTCACTGCTTAAGAAAGATGCCTTTCCCTTGTTACCTATCAATAACTCCAAATTGTAGCTACTTATAAAAGAATCCAATACAGTGTTTACTTTAAGTTAGAGTTAAAACAAATTCTCTACTTTAAATCAAATACTGGGCTAGGTATTTCTGATTTTTTTTTCAATAAGCTTACATAAAAAGTTAAGATTTTTCATTTTCTCTAAGAATTCAATTAATTCGAGCTTGAGCTTTCCAGTTCCAGTTTATATAATGTAAGCTTATATATTAAAAAGGTACAAAATCTGACTTACTTGAGGAATAGAATAACAAGATGGAATGTCTGCAAAAAAAAAAAATACTAGGATTCATGAATAAGATGCTGGTGAGAAAGCACGATACAGACCAAGATACACAAATCACGAAGCTTCTTGTTATGAAACGATAAAGCACAATTCAGCTCAGGGTGACAGTGTGCACGCCTTTGACAGGAAAAGAGGACAAAGGGCAGGCGGGACCCTGACAGTAAAGATAGGGACACAGCTTATGAGGGGGAGTGATCCTCAGACACAAGAGACTGGGGCAATAATGAAACCATACACAAGAGCAGAGGAAGGCGAGAAACTGGGGTAGAGGAAGCTAATGTCTCTGGGGGGGCAAGCTCATCAGCAGATGTCGAAGGTAGGTGCAAAAATTGAGAATAGTACCTCATTAATCTGCACAAATGTTATGTTTTATGGGTCAGTTGAAGTTATATTCAGTTTTAAAAAGACTTGAAACCAAGTGTGGTGGTGCAGGCCTGAATTCGAAAATTTGAGAGCCTAAGACAGGAAGACAGCACAAGACCAGCTGGGACCACACAGCAAGGAACCTTCACCCCAACGAAAGAAAGGGAAAGTTTGAGAGTGAAAATAACAAGATTTAAGAGGTCAGTTCTATCAATTGCTCCACTTTTACCTACTGAAAGCCTGACTCCAGAGACTATCCAAAGAAGCCAGTTTCTGATAGTGATTCAAATCGTTGACAAAGATAACGTTATCCTGCAAAAATGAAGACTACTCCATCTGAATATCAAGCAGACCCTCCTGAGTGAGGAAGGACTTTGCGTCTATCACCCCTAAGCATAGGCTCACCCCAAGCACAAATCAGAACGTTTTGCCCTAGGGCAAAGACCATGGAAACCACATCAGTTAGCTACCCAGGATAACCAATGCCAACCAAAACAAAACACAGAAAGGACTAAGAAAATGTAATTTTTGAAACATGCCTTCATGAAAAGTTAAATTGCATAATCATTCCACACCCTAGGAAGAGAACAGAGTGAAGGATCTGGTTGCTGAATCCAGGGAAACACTGCTAATTAAGGTCACTGTCTACTAAGACGGGATATCTTCTCTGAGCTGCACACAAAATGGAAGACTCTCTTTACCAACAGGGCTTCCTCCTCTCTGTCCCTGTCTGGCAATTCCAACTTTCCTCACCCTCTACCTGGGGAAGTTGAGTAGTACTTGGCAGACCTACAAACTTCCTCTTCTCCCTGAAAGAACCAACCTAGCAAGTACCTGGGATTCCTGGAATGACCAACTCTCCACACAAATGAGGCATCCGCAGAACTTTACATAATTTTCATTTACCCCGAAAATGCCTTCCCACTCTCCAAAGTCCATATATACCCCCATTTACCCCAATAAAGTGTATGTGTACGAGCCCATCCCTAATAAACATATACACACACAAGATCGTCCAAGAGAGCTGATTCATTGACGATCCTCAGAGAAGGCCTTCATCTAAAAGAGCTGTAACACTAAGATACTCAGAGAAGGCCTTCCTCTCCCCCAAACCCCCTCCAGCACTCATTCCCAGCTACACTGAGATCCTGCAGAAACCAGCCTGTTCCAAACTACATTTCATCCTTCCAGGGTACATCAGCGTCTAGACACCCTGAGAGGGAGGAAGCAGGGGATTCGGAACTGCAACTGGACCCCAAAACACATACCACAGCAGAAACTTCAAATATTCAAAGAATGAATTGAAAAAAAATGAAGGAAATAGACAAAATGTTGTTTTAAAATAGAATAGAGAAAGCTAGGACAGAAAAGATAAGAGACACAGAAAAATCCAACATAGGTTTTTTTTTCATGCAGCCAAAAGGAATGGGTTTTCTTTAAGAAACTATACAAAAGGATTTCCTCATGTTTAATTAAGTAAGAAGGTCCCAAAGGAAAATCGAAAAAGTCAAATAAGATGAATGTGAAAGACGCTCTCATTACAACACTCAGACCTGCAACATTCAGCATTAAATCGTGAGGGGAAGGGGTATAGAACTTTTTGAAATACAAACACATAGAGAAATCATGTACAAAAGTTCACTCCTCCAATATGGCACAAGTATTGAGCAAAACTATCTTCAAAGTACTGAGAGAAGGCTGCTAAGCGCCTAGCCAGCTCTAGTGCTCACGGGTACACAGTGTGTCAGGAGTATCCAGACACCCCATGCACTGTGCTTAAAGAGAGCAGCTCTCTAAAAGGCCCAGTAACTTGTGGGAGAAGGAGGCCAGGGGCAGTCAGAGGAGACAAGCTGGAGACTCTCACAGCTCTTCTAGAGCAGGATAATCGGAGCTAGAGAAGCAAATCAGGGGCCCTGGGGGGGTCAAGAATCAGAGAGGACCTCCAAGAGGTCCACTAGAAGACGACTGAAGGCTTGTTAGACTTTTTAAAGGTAAAACGGGGAAAGTAATCAAACACTCTCCTAAAACCCAAAGGGAGCTCAAAGAATGCAATGGCCCACATATGAAGTATCAGTTGGTAAGAACAGACATTTCACACGCTCTCTGCAATGCTGGCAATGTGATTGGTTGGACAATTAGAAACCCTCATAGTGAGACATAGAAGAGACACCATGCCCACAGCAACTCCTAGAAGGAAGCATTTAATTGGGGCCGGCCTACACTTCAGAGGTTTATGACAGCACACAGGCAGACATGGTGCTGGAGAGGTAGCTCAGAGTTCTACATCCAGATTGGCAGGCAGCAGGAAGAGAGTGTGACAGTGGGGTCGGCTTAAGCACTTGAAACCTCAAAGTCACCCTCACTGACACACTTCCTCCAATAAGGCCACACCTCCTGTGGGGGTCATTTTCACTCAAAGCACCACAAGGTCCATTCCAATGGTGAAGACCATTTACACTATCATGGTATCTACCGGTATCAGAGCAGCTACGGGTTCTCCAGCTTCTATAACCTATCCATACATAATATAGGAGATGAAATTCCTTGGGATTAAGAAACAGGACACATCTAAAAATCTTCCGTGCTCATGGATTGGCAGGATTAATAATATGACCATCTTGCCAAAAGCAATATACAGATTCAATGCAATCCCCATCAAAATCCCAACTCAATTCTTCATAGAGTTAGAAAGAGCAATTCAAAAATTCATCTGGAATAACAGAAAACCCAGGATAGCTAAAACTATTCTCAAGAGTAAAAGAACTTCTGGGGGAATCAGTATCCCGGACCTCAAGCTGTACTACAGAGAAATAGTGTTAAAAACTGCATGGTATTGGTACAGTGACAAGCATGTTCAATGGAACAGAATTGAAGACCCAGAAATGAATCCACACTCCTATGGTCACTTGATCTTTGACAAAGGAGCTAAAACCATCCAGTGGAAAAAAGATAGCCTTTTCAACAAATGGTGCTGGCTCAACTGGAGGTCAAACATGCAGAAGAATGCAAATTGATCCATTCTTATCTCCTTGCACTAAGCTCAATTCCAAGTGGATCAAGGACCTACACATAAAACCAGACACACTGAAACTAATAGAGAGGAAACAAGGGAAGAACCTTGAACATATGGGCACAGGGGAGAATTTCCTGAATAGAACTCCAATAGCTTATGCTCTAAGATCAAGAATTGACAAATGGGACCTCATAAAATTATAAAGTTTCTGTAAGGCAAAGGACACTGTCAAAAGGACAAAGCGGCAACCAACTAACTGGGAAATGATCATTACCAACCCTACATCCGACAGAGGGCTAATATCCAATATATACAAAGAACTCAAGAAGTTAGACTCCAGAGAGCCAAGTAACCCTATTAAAAAATGGGGTACAGAACTACACAAAGAGTTCTCACCTGAATATCTAATGGCTGAGAAGCACCTAAAGAGATGTTCAACATCCTTAGTCATTAGGGAAATGCAAATCAAAACAACCCTAAGATTCCATCTCACACCAGTCAGAATGGCTAAGATCAAAAACATAGGAAACAGCAGTTGTTGGCCAGGATGTGGAGGAAGAGGAACACTCCTCCACTGCTGGTGGAATTGCAAGCTGATACAACCACTCTGGAAAGCAGTCTGGCGGTTCCTCAAAAAACTGGGCATGACACTCCTGGAGGATCTGGCTATACCACTCCTGGGCATATACCCAGAGGCTTCCCCTGCATGCAGTAAGGACACATGCTCCACTATGTTCATAGCAGCCTTATTTATAATAGCCAGAAGCTGGAAAGAACCCAGATGTCCCTCAACAGAGGAATGGATTCAGAAGATGTGGTATATTTACACAATGGAATACTACTCTGCAATTAAAAACAATGAATTCACGAAATTCCTAGGCAAATGGTCAGAACTGGAAAATATCATCCTTAGTGAGGTAACCCAATCACAAAAGAACACACATGGTATGCAGTCACTGATAAGGGGATATTAACCTAGAATCTCAGAATACCCTAGACACAATTCGCATATCAATAGATTTCCAAGAAGATGGAAGGAGAGACCCCTGGTCCTGGAAAGACTGGATACCAGGACAGAGAAGCAAGAGGGGGTTGAATGGGGAACAGAGGGAGGGAAGGGGGCTTATGGGACTTTCGGGGAGAGAGGAAACAGGAAAGGAGAAATCATTTGGAATGTAAATAAAAAAAAACTTAGGAAAAAAAAAAAAAGAAACAGGATGCAGTGTTACCAGTCTCACAATGCAAAAAAAACAGTGGGCAGAAAATAGGAAGAAGAAGTGAAGACAGGGATGGCGTCAAGCAAAGCATTGGGATCATCTTCTGACGTAATGAGAGACCAAGAGATGCTGAGAGTGGCTCGCACCTGCAACCCTTGCACTTGGGCAGCCAAAGCAGGAGGACTGCCCTGAGTACCAGGCTAGCCCAGGCCTCAGACAAAGACTCTGTCCCAAGGAGCAAAGGGCAAGGTCAGGAGTGGCGGGGAAGGGACATTTCTGAAATTTAGTGATACAAGACATATGGTCTGAACAAGTAATAAAACCAAAACTTAATCAGCAGCAGAACATGCTCAGGAGAGACCATGTGATCTCAGCAGGGACTACAAGCATGTTGAATAGGCACTGTGGTCCACTTCAGCTTGGCAGGACTGAGAAACAGATAGGGCTTTATGGAGGTAAACCTTCCAGTGTAGCTGTGTTTTTCTAGACAGAATTAAGTGAATGGAAGATCCGCTTCAAAGGTCAGAGGTTTGAGACACTATCCTATAACCAGGCTCCAGACTGAATGAAAGGGCAAGATGAGTCCATGTTCTCTCTCATTGCTCTCCGTGCTCCCTCCCATTGCTCTCTGTGCTCCCTCCCATTGCTCTCTATGCTCCCTCCCATTGCTCTCTGTGCTCCCTCCCACTGCTCTGTGTGCTCCCTCCCATTGCTCTGTGCTCCTTCCCATTGCTCTCTGTGTGTTCCCTCCCATTGCTCTGTATGCCCTCCCATTGCTCTCCATGCTCCCTCCCATCGCTCTCTGTGCTCCCTCCCATTGCTCTCCATGCTCCCTCCCATCGCTCTCTGTGCTCCCTCCCATTGCTCTCTGGTCCACTGAGATGTGAGCAAGCAAGCAGTCTCCGGCTTCCACTACCAGGAAGCGACCTATTGCCACGCTTTCCTCCTCATGACAAGCTGCATCCCTTCAAACCATGATCCAAATGAATGGGTTGTTTCCATCAAAATCTGCTCACAGCAGCAACAACAACAAAAAGGTAACTATATACTATGGAGGTAAATATAAGTTTCAAATTGGACAAATCAAAACATGGCACAGACCATGTGTGTTTCTATAAGCATGTTCAAGTCCCTGTGAAAAACTTTATATTCTTTCCAAATTGTATTAGTTCCCTGATTATTAATCACACGACTTCAAAGGTAAAAATCTAAAGGAAATTATGTGCAAGATAAAGACATAAACCCGCGCTCTGGCCATCAAACCTTATTCAGCATGAGGCACAGGAATGAAGGGACTCTCAGGAGGAGTCCATTTTCCTGGTATTCATCTAGAATACACTTTTCAGAGGCTCAGAGGGGGCAGAAACTACCAAATCCAGGTTGGCACCAGGATTTGCCCAAGCACATTAGTGATGCACCACACTATGAAGCAAAGTAAAATGCCAAGCATAGCCGGAGTGCTGACTCAAGCGCCCCGGCAGAAGTGCCATCCACCCTTCGCCTGGCTCCAGTAGGCCCATTTGAAACCACTCAGCTCTGATCGAGAACTGTTTATTACACAGCTCCCCCAGCTCCAGTGCATTTTACCCCTGCATAACAACAGGTCACAATCGGGCCTGCCCAACCTAGCTTTGTTTTGTTGTTTCTTTGTTGTCCCAACACACACACACACACACACACACACACGACCCCATTATTTTTAGTAAACATTGGTTTGGAAACCCAGGAGTTTACAGGAATCCTTCATTGTGTCACCCCAGGAAGATGTGCCCAGCATATCAGACATAGCCATGAGAAGAGCAAATGGAGATGAGGTAAAGGTGGTTGTGTTCAGAGAACAGGACAGGGATGGAAAACAGGGCTTTGCACCGTAACCTCCACTGGACAATATACTTCGTACCAGTGTATAACTTTCAGTTTGCTCTTCACTTCCCCGGCAACACTGAAAAAAAGGAAGAAGAAACTGCAACAGAGTAAACAAAGTCAGAATGATCCAACCATTCTGTCCAAGGCACAGTTTCTGATGCTACGATAAAACATCCTGACCAACAGCAACCTGGGCATCCCTATGAGCTAGTCTGATGGAGAGACTTTCTCAACTGAGGTTTCTCTTCCCAGAGAACTCTAGTTTAGGTGAAGCTGTCAAAAATGTCCAACTAGAACATAATACATCATCAAAAATACATAAAATGTTAGAAAGCAACAGAAGAACAATAAACTGAGAGAAGCCAAGTTTTAGGAAGAAATGATGAGGAATGAACATGCAGAGGAGTGTATGTACGTGGAAGGACTACTATCTGTGCCTGATAAGGGTCACCTGATGACAGAAGAAATTTGAGAAATAATAAAAAAAATAATAAATAAATAAAAGTAAATTTTTAAAAAAAACTTTTAGAAAAGTTTCATAACTATCCAAGCTAAATCATCACAGACACTGAAAAAGTGGGGTCATATTGTAATAGGAAAAGGTGAGTAAAACCTTCCCTGTAGCAGCTTAAGTGCTACTTAGTGCGTGTAAATGCAGGTTTAACAGAAGAGATTGAGCTAAATAGCCCCCAAGACAAGAATGAAAGCTCACTCAACACATTTAGATTTCTTGGGCCCACCAGATGCCTCAGCATCGAAAGGCACTTGCTATACGAACCTGGAGAACTGAGATAGTGTCTGAACCTGCATAAATGCAGGAGAGAACCAACTCTACAAGGCTGACCTCTGACCACCACGGAACATGCTATTTCAGATGTGCACATGAGCACACACACATAATAATTATATGTTTTTTTTAAATTTTTAATCTACATGTCTTGCAGAGCACCTAAAATGCTAAAAGAAGAATGCAGAGAGGTGACCAGTTATCACTATTACATCAAGAGGTAGATTTCTTCCTAAGAACATAGGTCAATTCCTTTCTGTCTCACTATGAAGTGACAGGTTTCTAAGGACATAGGGAGGTAACCCCCATCACTATCGTATGAAGTGGTAGATTTCTTGCCAAGAACACAGAAGATGAGGTGGTGGATCCCTTTCTTTCCATAGCTACTCGGAACAGCAACAACACATAGTTTAAGCAAAAGGAAACTCTTGAGTCAAATTCACATAATTTAAATATGTAAATGAGGACTTGCTAAATAATAATTTTTCTCTCTTCAGGTCCACATAAAAAGAAATAAAATAAATTAAAGGAATATGTTAGCTTGAGTTAACTGAGTAGATACAGTATTTCTGTCATGTTATTTTAGAAGAATGCGAGTGTGTAAATATGGGAGAAATGCCTAGGCATCTTATAAAACATAGTCTAAGCTGAAACTCAGCAACATCAGTAAAACTCTCAAGTGATAATTTTCAAGGCATAAAATACTTTCATTGTAAAGGTATCCTGACATGAGGCATCCATACTCTAGGAAGGGATCAGGCCTGGGGATGGATTACAGGGGAAACACTTCCTAGCTGAGTGACTCAGAAGTTCCTAGTCTTTCTAAGATTCAATTTCCTTCTCCCTAAAACAGTTAATGATAATTCCCACCACACACCATAACAGAAATGGTTAAACAGGGGGGAAGGAGTCCAATATGAAACAGACACCAAGGAAAAACTCCACACTCTCCATTGATCTATATCTATTGCCAATGGCTGCTATACTTTCCAGGTGCACACAAACAAATCATCACAAACCACTCATTTCATCGCACCTCAAAAACTATGTCAAACATCTGCCCACTCTTTGCTTGAGAAGCCGTATGCTGTGTGAGAAAAGCGAAGGCTAGAGGAGAAATCCAGCTGCCATAGAGGCAGCTGGCCCTTCCTGAGCTATCAGCCATCCCTTCCGACCTCCCATCCCACCCCACCATCTCCAAACTCAATTTCCTCGCTGAAAAACAGACCCCGATATCAACTTAGAACTGCTGAGAATCACCAAGAGGATTTCCATAAGGTGTGTGGACTTTTAACCACTTCCATTTATTTCTTACCAGGAATGGGGCTGCTACATCCTCTGATACAGAATATATTACACAAAATTAGGTTGAAGCCTAGAGTTGTTATTTTAAACATCTCTAAATCCAGACCGAAAGTAAAACAAGTGGCAGGAGTGACATTCCCAGTCCTTTGACTCCCTACAGAAAGTATAAGTTCCTGTACTTTGTTTTTACATTGAAAGATCAAATACCACAGGCTATTTTAAAATTCAATGAGATCATTGGTAACTATATAAGGAGCACCTACTATACTGTACTCTTCATGGAGTAAGATGGCTCTGCATAAAATCACTTACAGTCAAACCTAATGGCCTTCATTAGTCAACTCCTGGTACCCACCCATCATCCTCTTATGCACTCACACAGAAATATTTTCAGACACATGCACACACTAAACAAACAAACAAACAAAATAGTCTTAGACACTCTTCATGGCTAGTGCAACGTAGCGAATGAGCAGAGTCCCTGCTCCAAGGGACCTAGGAATACCTAGCTGGCCACAGGGTCACAGTAGAGCACTGAGTGAAGCACCCATACTACAAGACAGCAGACAAGAAGGTGAACCCTGCTCTCACTGGTACCTCAACCAACTGGACACAGCCATGACAAAAACAAGCAAACAACGCAGGAAAGACAACCTGATGAATAAGTCCCAGTCTAGCATTGCTTTCCTGTTCTGGACCTGAAAATACTGCTGTCAGACAGGGATGGGCAGCCCTGATCAACCTCTCTGTAAAGTCAAACTACATCACAACCAACTCCAAATAAACACGAGACTCGGTCTCCCTGCTCCTAAAGAAAAACTTAAATTTCCTTCCAGATGGGTAAGTCTAAAATCATTTATTCAATTACCTTTTCCATATTCACTTCCACAATAGCTTTTCTATTTAAAAAAAAAAAAACAATTTTTTTCAACAGTCTAAAATGCCTTTCCTTGAGGTGGATAATGAAAAGAATAAACCACTCAAAAGTTAAATAGAACATTTTAAATCAATAATAACTGTAAAACTAAATACCTTTGTGTTGTTGAAGAGACATTATTTCACCCAGTAATTCTTTGACTACAACTTTTACTCAAGAGCTTTTAGAGACATTCCTAAGTAGCTGACTTCAATCTAATTGAGCATCCATCCACTAATATACAAATTAATAAACCACTTAGGTTGCAGCATAACACATACCCTAGAATACACCTAGTGACAGAATATTTACTCAGAACTGTAATATAAAATATAAGTAATTTGCAATGCCAAAGCCAGATGCCACTTTGGAAACCTAATGATCTTCACCCTAAAACCCTGCCTAAGAGAGGCCTCTAGTGGCTACGGTCAGTTACTAACCACCCCGATCTACCTCATGAAGATTCTGTGACCATGGACATTCTCACTGCTACCATCTTTCCCTTCTTTTCTCTCTATAACCTCTCTAACTTTTACTCTTTCTCGGCCCCCACTCTCTCCCATTCTCTCTCTACCTTATTCTTTCTGTTACACACACATAGCCCCAGGCAAAACATGTACCTTTCAGTCACTGAATTACTCAATTAAGTCCAAAATGACAATTTCTTTTAAATGCATATGAACCAATGAGCAGTGCTTGTTCACCAGGAACTCTGCGGAGGGAAGCACTCAGTTTCCCATGAATACAGGGTGTAGCCGTGAGGCAGCACAAAGCTTCAAAATTTAACTACTACTTGGCTCACAGTAGCAACCTTAACTTTTAAAATGGCATCAATGGTGATCTAAACCAGCCCAATGAAAATTATGTTTTCAAAGGTTGCAAAGTTAGGGTTAAGTTGATGAGCCTTCACAAGGTAGGTTTTCCTCTATCAAAATGCACTCATCAACCCAGGTACAAACGGGAAGGCTAGGTCATCTTGGTCCCTTCAGCCTCCCTTTTTCTTACTGAGACTTCTCTGTTCCCAAACCCTTCCATCCCTAACCTACCCTGCCAGCTATCACCTGTTTGGCTTTTAAGCAGTGTCCCAGTGGAGTACTTTATGGAAAGAAAAGAAATTGCTGTCTAGAAATAAGAGAAAGAACATTATTAAATCAGAGACAAATGATTTAAGTCATGCTCTATGCCACAAATGAATCACTTTACGTTGCTTATCTCCAATGATCACCCAGCTCCAAAACGCACACAGCTACAGATGCCTCTGACCTGAAGCCACAGAACAACTACTCCCATGTGTGGACAACCAGAGTCAGCTATGTAACTAATGCTTAACAAAATGGGAAGGGTGAGAGAGAATGCTAAAGAAAGGAAGGCAGAATGGAAAAAATTAAATCTATATTCTTTTGTGATTTTGTTCATTCTTTTAAATCATAAGAAAAATAAAACACTGTGTCTTAAACAGGATTTCTATTACGGCAACAAAATAGCATGACCAAAAAGCAAGTTGGGGAGGAAAGGGCTTATTTGGGTTCCACTTCCAGCTCACAATCCATCATTGGAGGAAGACAGGACAGGAACTCAAGCAGGACTGCAAACTGGAGGCAGGAGCTGATGCAGAGGCCATGGAGGGATGCTGCTTACTGGCTTTCTTCTGCTGGCTTGCTCAGCCTGTCTTCTTATAGAACCCAGATCCACCAGCCCAGGGATGGCGCCACCCACAATGGGCTGGGCCCTCCCCCACTGTTCACTAATTGAGCAAATGCCTTACATCTGAATGGTATGGAGGCATTTTCTCACCTGAGGCTCCTTTCTCTGTGATGACTTTAGCTTGTGTCAAGTTGACACAGAAAACCAGCCAGGACACATCGCTTTGGGGTGGGGGTAGGGGAAGCAAAGGAAGCTGTGACACTATCCTGTACTAGAAAGTTCTCCAAAGAGAAAAGCACTGATTCAACACACAGGGGCGCTTAGGAAGAATGGAAGCCAATCAGCTCGGGCATGGGAAGGCAAGTCTATGAAAGGGAACCAACTACTAGGATGTGCTCTAGCTAAAAATCCCATTGACAGTGGCACACCTGCAGTGCAGACTAGGAAATGAGAGGAGAAAAGGCAGTCAAAGGACAGCCTGATAGAATGAGGTCTGAATGCTAAAACATGGGCTTCTGACTCATGAGAAGATACCATAGACCAGTCTTCTTTGACCAGTGCACATGTCCCAGGTACAAAGTGTGAAAGTGTGACCATTGGGTTCTCAAGCACAGCTAAGCAAAAATGCCCAGTGAAGTCAACAACATGAAAATCAGAATTAAAAAGCAAAACCTAAAAACTAAGCACAGAAAGGTATTTTTAAAATTCATCTGGAATAACAGAAAACCCAGAATAGCTAAAACTATTCTCAAGAGTAAAAGAACCTCTGGGGGAATCAGTATCCCGGACCTCAAGCTGTACTACAGAGCAATAGTGTTAAAAACTGCATGGTATTGGTACAGTAACAGACATGTAGATCAATGGAACAGAATTGAAGACCCAGAAATGAATCCACACTCCTATGGTCACTTGATCTTTGACAAAGGAGCTAAAACCATCCAGTGGAAAAAAGATAGCCTTTTCAACAAATGGTGCTGGCTCAGCTGGAGGTCAACATGCAGAAGAATGCAAATTGACCCATCCTTATCTCCTTGCACTAAGCTCAATTCTAAGTGGATCAAAGATCTCCACATAAAACCAGACACACTGAAACTAATAGAAGGGAAACTAGGGAAGAACCTTGAACATATGGGCACAGGGGAGAATTTCCTGAACAGAACTCCAATAGCTTATACTCTAAGATCAAGAATAGACAAATGGGACCTCATTAAATTACAAAGTTTTTGCAAGGCAAAAGACACCGTCAAAAAGACAAAGCGGCAACCAACTAACTGGGAAATGATCTTTACCAACCTTACATCCGACAGAGGGCTAATATCCAAGATATACAAAGAACTCAAGAAGTTAAACTCCAGAGAGGCAAGTAACCCTATTAAAAAATGGGGTACAGAGCTCCACAAAGAGTTCTCACCTGAAGAATATCTAATGGCTGAGAAGCACCTAAAGAGATGTTCATCATCCTTAGTCATTAGGGAAATGCAAATCAAAACAACCCTGAGATTCCATCTCACACCAGTCAGGATGGCTAAGATCAAAAACACAGGAGACAGCAGTTGTTGGCGAGGATGTGGAGAAAGAGGAACACTCCTCCACTGCTGGTGGAATTGCAGGCTGGTACAACCACTCTGGAAAGCAGTCTGGCGGCTCCTCAGAAAACTGGGCATGACACTTCCGGAGGATCCGGCTATACCACTCCTGGGCATATACCCAGAGACTTTACCTGCATGCAATAAGGACACATGCTCCACTATATTCATAGCAGCCTTATTTATAATAGCCAGAAGCTGGAAAGAACCCAGATGTCCCTCAACGGAGGAATGGATTCAGAAGATGTGGTATATTTACACAATGGAATACTACTCTGCAATTAAAAACAATGAATTCACGAAATTCCTAGGCAAATGGTCAGAACTTGAAAATATCATCCTTAGTGAGGTAACCCAATCACAAAAGATCACACATGGTATGAAGTCACTGATAAGGGGATATTGACCCAGAATCTCAGAATACCCTAGACACAATCAGCATATCAATAGATTTCTAAAAAGATGGAAGGAGAGACCCCTGGTCCTGGAAAGACTGGATGTAGGGGAACGCCAGGACAGAGTAATGAGAGGGGGTTGAACGGAGAAAAGAGGGAGGGAAGGGGGCTTATGGGACTTTCGGGGAGGGAGGAAACGGGAAAGGGGAAGTGATTTGGAATGTAAATTAAAAAAATAAAATAAAATTAAATTAAAAAAAAAAAAAAAAAAAAAAAAAAAAAAAAAAAAAATCATCAGGACCAGTTTGTGCTGCCCAAAATTGTTAGATGTGTGGCCTTACACACACACACACACACACACACACACACACACACACATATATTAGTGCTAAACATCCTGCTGTCTCTTATTCTCTGAATCCTGGCTAATGATGGCTCTCTGTATTAATTGTTTTCTACCATAAATGAAAACTTCTCCATGAGGGTTGAGGAATGCACTAATCTATTGGTATAATAGTAAGTCACTATGTCCACTTAGCAGGATAATAGTAAGTTCTCCCAAAGCTGGCATCCTCATAGCCTTTTCAGACTACTTCCTAGGTAAGTCACATGAAAACAATCTGCAAATATACTGCCATAAGAGGGTGGGGTAAGGTATGCCTTCCCTTCTAAGGTAGAAGAAAATTATGTTGTACTTTAGCAAATCTGAGACTAGTAAGGACTTTTGCAGACCCAGGCAACATGAGTAAAACACTTGACCTGGTTACAAGTAAATTTAACAGTATTTTAGATCCTTGTATAGCTGGTCAAAATCTAGTTAAAACACAGCTACCCTCATTTGCAATGCAGTCTTTCCCACTTGCATTTTCAGTGTGGATGGTATTTCAGCTTGGAGATATGAAGTTCGGTCCTGATGTGATGGGGGAAGTGTTCTGTGTTCTGACATGTAATCGGGTAAATTATTTTTAGAATTTTTTTTAACTGTATCTATGTCATCTACATTCAAAAAGGATTTGTTGCACGTTAGGGCAAAACACAAATATAATAACATACCAAATTAGTATCATGAGATCAAAGAGTCAGCCAGAGGAGCAAAGGAGAAATATTGATATTTCTATCAATTTGGTTTTGCCTTCCTTTATTAGATGTACTAGTTGCATCTGTGTGTGATCCTAGATTGTTGAGCCACTATTCTGAAAGCTCCATTCACCTCAGGAAGATGAAAGACAAGACCAGAGTTGTCTGCTGAATAAGGCCTCTGGCTTGTTAGCCTCATTATCTTGGTTCTGTGTTGGGCTACTTTCATCATGCTGATTCTCTGGTTGATGGCCCTCCAGTCTGACAATGGAAGCCACCTTGGCATTCCTGGATGGCTTTGAGTCTCTTTGTGACTCTCTTCATTGCTTATCTTGGTACAATTCTTGCTTTCCTTTCATGATACCAAAAGGGAATGTTTTGACACTAAGCCTTTCCCCCCAGGAAATTAGAGATGATTTTGTGTGTGTGTGTGTGTGTGTGTGTGTGTTATACATGTATGTATTTGTGCCACATGTGTGCCTGGTATCCACAGAGGCCAGAGGAGAGAGTCCAGTCCCCTGTAATTGGAGTTATAGGCAGTTTTTGAGAGACCATGTAGGTGCTGGAAACCAAACTTGGGTCTTCTGCAAGAACAGCAAGTGTTCTTCTTACCCTCTGAGACAATCACTAGGGATCCTAGAAATGATCTGAAAGAAGATGGCCCTATAACCATAGTAAAAACATACTAAAAATAAAAGCTTTGTTTTTTGTTTTGTTTTGCTATTCAAGTTAAGCTTTTCCTCTTCTTTATGAAGTTTATAAATATCAAAATGTAGTCATTTTTTTAGGAGCTGTGCTTTGTCAGAAGACAAGATTGGATTCCTCAATTTTATTCACTATGGCTTAACACACGTATGCATCTTTTGGAGTTCTCAATCAGGAAATGTCATTAGAAATACAAATGACATCTGCAATACATACCTCAGCAGCTTGTGTAGGAAAGGGACTCTAGGAGAGTTGAGGATTTCTATTTTTTTTTCCTTATCCCTGCACATTGTTTATAAGGTGTGTGAGTGAGTGTATGTGTGTGAGTAAATGTGTGTGTATGTGTGTGTGTGTGTGTATATGAGTGAGTGTGTATAAGAAAATGTATGTGTGAATGTATATATAGGTATGTTTCTGAATATATATGTATGATTGTGTTTATATATGTGAATGAGTAAATGTGTATTGTGTTTGCATAATTGAATGCACTTACACGTGGTAGCATATATATCTGAGTATATGTGTGTGTATTTGTGAGTGTGTATATGTATGTGACTATATCTGTGTATATGTGTATGACTATATGTGTGACTGTATGTATTGGTGTAATAGTATAAGTGTAAATGTATCTATTACTATATGCATGTATGTGTGAGACAGAATATACCTGTATTTCCCTGAGTGTATGTGCATGCCTGTGAGTTAAGTATATGTACAAGGGAACAAATATATATATATATATATATATATATGTGGGTTAGAGTGTGTGTCTGTGTGGGGGGGGGAAGTATATGTATGTATAGAAGTGTATATCCTCTGGCATGCACAGCAGAGTTCTAAATATTGCCCAGGGAATCGAATCACAGCACTGGAGTGTATCAAATAAACCCTTGTGATTAAGGAAAAGTATTAATTTATAAGAAGAACTCTACTGTCTACCTTTGAGATTATAAGTGAACTATAACATGTTTGTGACAATAAGCAGGGGTGGGGGAATGTTATAACCTCTAGTGTAGTGAGTGAAATAATAATAAAAGACTACAGATCTAGCAAGCTAGTAAAAACTGTAAATTACAAATAGCTGGTCATCCCAAAAGAATGAATGAAGTATGTACGAAAAACAGCTGGGGTGCATATAAAACAGACAGTAGATGATGGATATAAACTCATATAGAAGCAATTAAATAAGTATAAACAGATTAAATAATCCTAACAGTTTTATGAATAAATTCTGGATAAAATTTCCATAAAAACAAAAATTGCTTAAAATTAATAAATACGGATTTAGAAACACTTCATTGTCATTATCTGTGTTAGGCATTGAGCTTACTTCCACTAACCATCTGTAAAGAAAAGCCTAGGCCCAGATGGCTTTACTGTGAGTTCTTTGTAAGAGAAATGGAGCCAGAAAAAAAAAAATCATAAGGAATCATCCTATTAACAACCTAAAAAAAATAAACTGTAATACAGATAAGTCTATATATAAATTAGATGTAGTTTAAATGAAATTTCTCATCTGTGCTGACAATACTCCTTCCAAGATCCAAAAACCCTCTAACAAATAACGCCCAATACCAGACATGAGAAGCCCTCTTTTGAGTCAATGGCCAGGTTGTCCAAGAGACTCCTAAAGCATTACAGAGTATTCCTATTGCCCTTAGTGGCCCCCACAAAGGTGGAAGATAAGTCTCTATTGCTGAAGACCCCATCAACTTCAAAAACAGGGTCTGGAGGGCCCTGAGCTGGAAATGATGCCTCCTCCATGAAGACAAGCTTTCATGGTACCAGGAGGCACCACACCATCTTCCAACAGAAGAAAGCAACCCACAGTCAACAGTTACGATGCCCATGAACCACAACAACAACAGGCTAGAACAATATAGTTCGGGATTATACTGCACTATAAGCCTCAGGGTGCAGGACAGGCTCACACATCTTGGCAATAACCAACAGCAATTCTAGCTGGACTTAAGTCCCACTCAACAAGAAGAAAGTCATGCCTGGTACTGGAAACCTAGCTAACTACCCAGGACTAGTGAAGTCATGAGACTTGGAGGAGAACCTACAACCACCACTTTCCTAAGCCAGCATAATCCCTAACTATATTATAAATATCTGTTCTTACACATAGAGATAAATGGAGCCCTTACCCATCATGAAGAAAGCTTCCTCTTTGCAGCAGTTGGAGAGCATAGCAGAAAGTCACAACCAATCAAAACACAGAGTTGTGGAGTCCTGATAAATGCAGCTACAAAACAACTCCCACACCTCAGACTCAGGGAACGTTGTAGACATGTGTACAGAGAGAGTGTAAAAGCCAGAAGTACGGGGAGTTGGTTGTAAGACTATGTCTCTCAGTAATGTCAGAAGCTACACCTATGAAATCCCACCAACATGACAGAGCAGATGAGCAAATGTGAGCTCACAAGAGCAGATGAGCAAATGTGAGCTCACAAGAGCAGATGAGCAAATGTGAGCTCACAAGAGCAGATGAGCAAATGTGAGCTCACAAGGACAAGAGGCATCCTAATGAGGACTGGTGGGGAGGGCAAGAAGTATAGGCAACTAAGGAATGCCAAGAGCAGTAGAAATAATCTTCCCCAGGGAAGAGCACACAGATTGAAACATATATACATACAAGTCCATTGTACAGACTGAGGAGGCTGTAGTTATATTATTTAGGACAATATATGGATATATTATATATGCAACAATAATTGATGAAAAATGGGCCATAAATCTGAAAGACAGGGGGGTTATAAAGGAAGATTTGGAGAAAAGAATGAGAAATGGAAAATGATGTAATTATATTATAATAACAAAAAATGTTAAAAAAGCAATTACAAAGGGAGGACATAGGCTGGGTGGGTACAGAAAGGGAGTGAATCTAGGAAGAGTTGGGGGGCAGGGAGTAGGATCAAAAGACATTACGTGAAATTCTCAAAAGAACTAAAAATATCTTTAAAATTTAAAAATAGTAATCATAAAATACTCTAAATCTTAGGGTTTATTTGCTATAGCAACAAATATAGGAGAAAGAGAGAGAGAAGTACCTGTAATTACTATCTAGACTTTAGAAGATGAGATCATCACAAAGCAGAGGATCTGACTTTCCCTTGGGCACTGATGTAAGAACTGACACTCTATAAACTACTCAGAAGTCAATGCGTAAGATACTGGTTATAAACTCAGCTCTATTCTTCAAAATGTGGGTTTACTTAGTAATAAGGGCATCAGCAATCTAATCTAAATATCAGGATAGAAACTATAATTCAGAGTAGCCAAAATCTCACAACATAACACTGAGTCTGTGATCCACAGGAACAATCTGATACAACTAGAGTAATTTCCTAAATAATAAATGTTGTTGATTATAGAGAAAAAGACTTTCAACAATGGAGCCAAACCATTTACCTCACTAAATCAAGCCAACCTTGCTGAGCCTAACCAGTGAGAAGTCAGCTGCATGGTGACTTCAGTGGTCCTGACACTCTCTCTTTACACCACTGTTTCCCACAGAAGTCAATGTGAGTTGCCTACAAGGACAACATAGGGATATTTTAAACAGAGAAAATCATGGGAGGGCAAAGACAGTCTAAAGGGATCTGTTTGTTTGAACATCAAGCTGCAGCACCTATACCATTCACATCACAGATTTAAAACTTTAAATCAGTGGGAAACGCTCATGCAACTCAAAATTTCAAAATAGTTCAAGTATCCAAAAAAGTTGACAGAAGGCCTTAGGGAAACAGTGATACATCAGTTACAGATTTATACCTTGCAAACTGTATCCACATCCCAAGGCACAATCGTCCGCAGATCGATGACTTCACAAGACACTCCAAGCTTTTCTTGGGCCATTGAAGCCACCTCCCGGATGACATGAACCTGTAAATGAGGGGAAATACAGAAAGAATGACTAGAACAGTTTGGAGCTAAAAGACTAGCTGAATGTCAGCATCATTCATAATGACACTGTCTGCAGTTGGAGAAATGATCTGCAGGGAGAATTCATTAATGTTGATCACCAAGTCACAAAAACTATCAAGGACAAATGTCTAGAAATCAGTTAGAAAAAAATTCCAGGAGAAAGGAGAAAGAAAGAAATATTCATTCCAAAACCTCAGAAGGCAAATGGGCAGAGGCAAAGGCAGGATGACTATGGAGCAAAGAGAGCGAGAGAGAAACAGAGAGAGAGACAGACAGAGAGAGACACAGAGAGAGAGACAGAGAGAGAGACAGATAGAGAGACAGACAGAGAGAGACACAGACAGAGAGACAGACAGAGAGAGACACAGAGAGTGACAGAGACAGAGTACGCCCACACACCAGCATTTAAAGAAAAAGGGGGGAGTGGAGCAGAATAAGAGGTCTAAACATCAAACAGCTAAAGAAACTTAAAAGGGAAAAAAAGTTAATAATCCCAAAAGCTAAAGACCAAAAGGTTTCATAAACAGAGTAGAAAGTACTCACACTCAAATAAGAGATAAATTCTGGGTTTAATAACTAGGAGAGGCACTGGAGAGACGGCTCAGTGGGTAAGAGAACTTGCTGCTCCTTCAGATGACCTGGATTCAACCTTAGCAGCATATATGATGGCTGACAGTCAGCTCAGAGACAGACAGACAGACAGACAGACAGACAGACAGACAGATAGACAGACAGAGACAGACAAATTGGAGAACTACGACACCAAGCCCTGCTGTTGAGACAAATCCAATGAAACTATCACTAGGAAAGAGAAAGGTAGCTTAAGACACCTAATTCTGTCACAAGATCATAGGAGAAGTTGTCCACGTGGCCAGCAAAAGACAAGATAATAAATCTCAGTGCAACATGTAACACTCGTATGCAATATGAGCTACAAAGGCATTCTTAATGGACACAGCTGTGTATACCCATTTAATATCTCAGTATGTCTGAATAGGTACCTCCAGTCACAAAAATGAGTAAATGCCAAGGAAGGAAAGCTAATAAAATTGTGTTGCTTGTAAGCTGGGCACAGTGGCAAGAGCCTGTAATCCCAGCACTTGGGAGGTACAGTCAGGAGGAACAGGAGTTCAATTGCATCATCAGCTGCTTAGCAAGTTCATGGCCTGACCTGAGGATCATTAAGACTCCATTTAAAGGCAGTCATGGCTGAACAAGGTGCAGAGGATAAGTACTAGATAAGTCCTCAGCCTTAAGTAAGACATTCCACCTGAGGGTCAGGAACAATGTAGAAGAGGGGTCAGAAAAAGCTGGAAGATGGAAGAGGAGCTATAAAAATACCATCTTCTTCACAAGACACGTTGAACCCTAGAATTTAGCACAGCTATGGATGGCGCACTTGCTCTTCACAAGAATGGCCCTATCAATGGCCAGTCACGAACAAAGGAAGAGTTTAGGGATGCCACAGCACACTAGAAATATTTACACTGATAGATGGATAGGGAGGAGGAATCACTGCCTTCGGTTGGGGACTGTAACCCAAACTAGGCTCCAATGGATAGTTCCAACCCATTGCTCACACAGATATCCCTGTGGTTAAAGTAACTGGGTCACAAAAGTCAGAAATCTAGGAACAAGACTGAGGAGCATAAAGGAGGGGCCGTGATAAAGATGAGAAAAGAAAGAGGGTTAAGAGGTGAAAGTAATCAGAGCGCGCGCACGTGCGTGCGTGCGTGCGTGTGTGTGTGTGTGTGTGTGTATGAATGAAAGTGTCAAAGTAGAAATTAATCAAAAATAAAAATAAATAAAGCTCTCCTTTAAAAAGAAGTTGGATTGTTTACTTAAAATGTGCTCAGAGTAGATGATATAGAGTAGAGCAGTCTCCTTGGTCTGCACACACACATGCACATGTGCACTGCAGTAATAAACTACTGATTAACTTGATAGGAGTCATCATTTAACAGTATGTACATAGGAGAAATCACCATGCTATCCATCTCAAATTATTCTTATCTGTCAGTTACACCTTAATCAAGTTGGAGGTGAGGATGGATATCATTAGCACCAAGAGACCATTTGAGACGTAAAGAACACACCAGTAGGACAAACAAGAGTTTCTCTGCGCAGTGTGGACTCAGCAGGTGGTCAGTGTTACAGACCTGAGTGCCCCAGGCAACCAGAGTCACGTCGCTGCCCTCCTGGATGACTTCAGCCTGAGACAAGGGGATCTTGTAAGGTTCTACTGGGACCTGTTCCACTAAATACATAATGAAAGAAAAACAAAAGTTAATTAATGTTCCCAAAGTGACACTTGTGTCTTAAAGAATATAAGAAATTTCACTGTGACAGGGTCTCACTGTTGAAAGCTTCATGTAAAAATTATAAATCTTATTATATAGCTCCATGACATCACAGTCCAGATAAATATATGCACCATTTGAAATATATCATCTATCCTGAAACATGAAAGACCACAATAAATCTTAATGGTGCATCGTCCAACTTAACTCATCAGAATTGGCAAAGCATAATACTGAGTGCTCAGTGGCATGATGATGACCAAGGGAAAAGGACTGTGGTGGATGGAATTCTCTGCACTGCACAAATTTAAAACTGTTATTGTTATAACATCTATAAATTTGTGTCCAGTGAAATGGTTCAGCATGCGAAAGTTCTTGCAGCACAAACTGGGCGACCTGAGTTCAATTCCAAGAGTCCACATAAAGGAAGGGGGAAGAAGAAAAGTCACTCGACAGTGTTGTTCTCCTGCTCCACAAACATACTGTGTCATGTCCAAACAAAATCATTTAAAAGTTAGTTTTAAAAGAAGCTCAAAACTATTAACAAATTTGCCAAAACCCTATGTCACTGTTCAAGTAAGTTCTTAAGTTCTCAGACCAGTTTTCTTTCAAGCAAGAAATGCATGAACATTTGAAACACAGGGGAAACACACAGTAGGATTAAGTTTATTGTGTTTCTGGGTTCTTTCCAGCTTCTGGCTATTATAAATAAGGCTGCTATGAACATAGTGGAACATGTGATTTATTACATGTTGGAGCATCTTCTGGGTATATGCCCAAGAGTGGGATAGCTGAGTTCTCAGGTAGTACTATGTCCAGTTTTCTGAGGAGCCACCAAACTGATTTCCAGAGTGGTTTTATCAGCTTGCAATTCCACCAGCAGTGGAGGAGTGTTCCTCTTTCTCCACATCCTTGCCAACAACTGCTGTCTCCTGTGTTTTTGATCTTAGCCATTCTGACTGGTGTGAGGTGGAATCTCAGGGTTGTTTTGATTTGCATTTCCCTGATGATTAAAGATGTTGAACATCTCTTTAGGTGTTTCTCAGCCATTCAGTATTCCTCAGTTGAGAATTCTTTGTTTAGCTCTGTACCCGATTTTTAATAGGGTTATTTGACTCTCTGAAGTCTAACTTTTTGAGTTCTTTGTATAAATTGGATATTTAGCCCTCTATCAGATGTAGGATTGGTAAAGATCTTTTCCCAATCTGTTGGTTGCCGTTTTGTCCTACTGACGGTGTCCTTTGCCTTACAGAAGCTTTGCAATTTTATGAGGTCCCACCTGCCTTTTTTTTTTTTTTTTTTTTTTGGTTTACCGAGACAGGGTTTCTCTGTGTAGCCCTGGCTGTCCTGGAACTCGCTCTGTAGACCAGGCTGGCCTCGAACTCAGAAATCCGCCTGCCTCTGCCTCCCAAGTGCTAGGATTAAAGGCGTACACCACCACCGCCTGGCAAAGGCGTGGTTTTTGGGTTTTGTTTTTTTTTTTAAGATTTATTTATTTATTTTGTGTGATTTATTTTATTTCTGTTGCTCTCTTCAGACACACCAGAAGAGGGCGTCAGGTCTCATTACAGGTGGTTGTGAGCCACCATGTGGTTGCTGGGAATTGAACTCAGGACCTCTGGAAGAGCAGTCAGTGCTCTTAACCACTGAGCCATCTCTCCAGCCCCTCCACTTGCCAATTCTTGATCTTAGAACATAAGTTATTGGTGTTCTGCTCAGGAAATCTTCTCCTGTGCCCATGTGCTCCAGATGTCCCTCAACAGAGGAATGGATACAGAAAATATGGTACATTTACACAATGGAGTACTACTCAGCTATTAAAAACAATTCATGAAATTCTTAGGCAAATGGATGGAGCTAGAAAATATCATCCTGAGTGAGGTAGCCCAATCACAAAAGAACACACAGTACACACTCACTGATAAGTAGATATTAGCCCAAAAGCTTGGAATTCCCAAGATACAACTCACAGACCACATGAAGCTCAAGAAAAAGGAAGACAAAAGTGTGGATACTTTGATTCTTCTTGGAAGGTAGATCAAAATACGCATGACTCACAGCCAACCAATAGACTGAGCATAGGGTCCCCAATGGAGCAGTTAGAGAAGGAACCCAAGGAGCTGAAGAGGTTTCCAGCCCCAAAGGAAGAACAATAATATGTACCAACCAGTACCCCCCAGAGCTCCCAGGGACTAAACCACCAACCAAAGAGAACAAATGGAGGGACCCATGGCTCCAGCTACATGTGTAGCAGAGGATGGCCTTGTCGGGCATCAATGAGAGGAGAGGCCATTGGTCCTTTGAAGGTTCAATGCCCCAGTGTAGGGGAATGCCAGGTCAGGAAAGCGTGGCATGGGGAGGAGGAAGGGGACAGGGGGATTTCAGAGGGGTAATGAGGAAAGGGGATACCATTTGAAATGTAAATAAAGCAAGTATCTAATAGAAAATTTAAAAAATAAAAAAAAATTTAAAAACGTTTATTGTGTTTCATTTTTGTACTTTGCATCGATGAAAAATATTACCCATAAGTGACCAACAGATGGAAAAATGGACTGACACAGAGACACATTTGACCAGGGGGACTAAATTCTACTAGACTGTTAGCCATCATAAAAGTCAGGACCAAACCAAAGACACCTGGCCAAAGATAGCACCCTGGCTCTCTGCTATTACTTCATGCTCTAGCAAGATCACACAGGCCAGCAGAAGGGACAGGAAACCAGCACACATTCTGGTCTGCCTGTGAGCCAGGGAGGGACATGCAAGAACCCTGTCTTCCCGTCTTGTAAATCAATTGTCAGCTGGTGAATAGCAAATCCCTGGAATGAGGGCCCCAAGGCTGGCAACACCAGCAGGACAGCTTGGCATCTTGGCACATCTTTGAGAAATTGCCAGCAATGACTGCCTTGTTTTTAAATAAATTACCCAGAACAATAAGGCCTCATTATTTTAGCAATTAAGGAACAGCATGGCAAACAATGCTTTATTCTCTCTTCTTTTTTTTTTTTTTTTGTTTTTGTTTTAAACATCATACAAAATATGTGATTCAGGGAAAAGCATATTAAGACCGAATTGGGGACCATAAACCCTCTGTAGGGGGCAAGTGATGTCCCGGGTAAGCATCAAGAACCAATGTCTCAGCACATGGGAGTGCCAAGCCTCCCCCAGGTATGTCTCAAAGGGATGCCAAAGCCTTCCACTAGTCCAAGTGTGAATGCTGACAGTACGTACAGAAAATGTCCACTTTCTATTTTCTAACCCCTGCCCCCATACTCCCATGTGTAGACTAATCCTACCAAAATTAGCTAAATCGGACTCCTTATTCAGCTGTACATAAAAACCCTGCCTCCCTGTTCAACTGTGTGTACTAAACAGGCTGAGTTTCAGGAAGCTGCAGTTTCTCCATTCAAGAGCCCAAACCACCGGATCCCAGTCTTCTCATATGTTGTGTCTGTGTAAGCTCATTCTTCCTTCTCTCACCATCCCAGTCAGGTTATTCCCGGAGCCATGCTGAATGCCACAGATCTCTTCAGAGTTCTTCTCAGCTTTGTATCAGTTTAAACTTAAGCACTTGAATATGCCCATTTGCAAATGAACCAAGCCAGACAGACGAGCCAGTGAAAATCCACAGGTACTCTGCAGTCCTATTAGTTTAAATGATAACATATTCCAGAAGGTGATTTCAAATTTGCAAGCATGCATTCCTATGTGCTATGTGCTTTCTGAAAAGGAACAAGCAACGGAGTTGGGATTCTGGCATCAGGAGCTATGGAGCATCACACAAGCTCAGAGCATACACACCAACTGAATCCATTCCCCTCTCCCTCATGCTGATTGCATACACATCCTAATGAGGGGTGCACAGAGACATCCTCAGCACCAGATCCACAGTGATGGCGGGCAGTGCAACTGAGAGACAAGAAGTCATTATGAAGCCTAACAGAGGGCACAATTATTGGGCAGGACAGATTTTATAAAACAGATACTGTAAACCTCTCACCCACACTGGCTTACACATGAGAACACATTTGCATGCCTAGCCCATGTTCACTTACAGACTCACAGCATGAATATGTTCATTTTATTTCCAAATAGCTCATTTCATTTCCCATACTTTTCCCCCAATTTTCTTCTAATAAGCCATCTTCAACAGATTTTTGCAAGAAACAAATTGCATAATAATATATACACTATGTATAATATAGTCAGTTAACAATGACTAAGTATCCAATATATCTAAGACTCGAAAAAGACACTGGACAAAAAAAGAAAAACAAAACTGAAGAAGTCACTCCATACTATTGAAAAATGAAATCTTCCCTGGGAATTATAAAGATAAATTATAAAGATAATACTATTAGTATTAGCCAAAAAATAAAAACATGATATCGACAACATATCACCAGCCACTCTGAGAATCTAGGAGGAGGCAATAGTCCGCTTATGGAAATTAAAGAGGTCTCACCAAGTATAGCGCAAGGGGGGGAGTCTTGGAGACAGGGGTGGTTGGCATGAGAGACGATAAAGGAGGATTCTGGTCTAGAGAGCTAGCCCCCAGGACAGCCAGGACTACACAAAGAAAAACTATCTCAAAAAAAAATCTAAGAAGAAACAAAAAGCATGGACAAGTATACACAGGCCTCTAAGAAAACAGATTTAAGATATTTCAGATGAGGCAAATACTGAAACCCTATCCCTTATCATTCCCCCTATCCCTTGAAAGAACTAGCCAATGCCTTCTGGTTTCCTAGATTAATTACTTGTGTACAAGAAATTAACCACTGATCTTCATGCTGTAAATTCCCCTTGAAGTACATGATGACCATTACAGATAAATAAGGATCATCGATCCTTCCCTACACATTGAACTTCAAGAATGACAGTCTCCCCACAAATGTGAAACATGGGTATTATTCCTGACGCCCTGACAAGACGTAAGTGTCTCCTGTCTTAAGAAGTACTGTGCATTTCTGGGATGTTAGCCTATAGTGAGTGATGATTAAATATACTCAATGTCTGCATTGCATTCCGAAAACAACCTGCTTCACCTGTCAGTTCCACAGGAGACGAGAAAGGACAAATCTATCCGTCCAGGCAGAAGCTAGGCTCCAGCATTATCTCTGCATCTAATTTGGTAGTCTGACAAATCATTATTTTACTTTTGTGTGCCAGGATCCCACCTGTAACTATGGAAATATCACAGGAACATGAGGACACATTATCTCAATCACAACAGACATCTTTTGTGTTCTGAGGAAGAAGACAACATCACAATCTACAACACTTCACTGACCCCATCATTAAGGCTGCATAGGACATTTACATTCTAGGAAGAGTTATTCTTACCCACAGGGCCATTTGTTGTGTATATCTCATAGAGGCACTGTGGATTCATATTCCCTTTTTGAAATGTTAGTAGAAATAATGCAAATGAAGCTATTAGAAAGCAATGCACCTGTAGGTGGAACAGAGCCACACTTAATAATATATCTGTGATCCCTTTGTATCCTGGACAAACTTAACCGCAAAGATGGGAAAATACAAAGCTCATATCTATGCATGCCAGACAATGATTCCCTTGAGATCTGACTATTAAATAAAAGCCATCTGAACAAATACTACAAGTAAAGAATCCACAAGTATCCTGCATGTGATCAGAAGACTTCCCATATATAATCATTTTAAGGTTGTAAGTGTCTTTATGCAAGCCATTATTTCAGAAGGTCATGTGTTCTTACCACTGAAATGTCACTAAAGAACTTACGGTTTCTAATTCAATGGCAATGTTACTCTGGAGAAGTCTACACCTTTTTCAACTTAAATGCACTTGATATCACTTTTGTGCATGTATGAATGTGTTCATGTGTGTAGTATGCACACATGTGCATGTGTGAACACGTATGTGGAAGCCAGAACACAACCCTCAGGTGTCATCTTCCACAGCATAATATACCTCATTTGAGTCAGGGTCCCTCATTGGTCTGGAACTCACCAAGTACACTTGACTGGTCAGTGGGCCCAGGATTCCTCCTGTCTCTGCCTCCCCAGGATTGGAATAACAAGTGCACATCATTGTGCCTAACATTTTACATGGGTTCTGGTGTTAGAACTCAGTTCCTCCTGGTTGTAATGCAATTATTTAACTGAGTCAGTCTTTCTCTCTCTCTCTCTCTCTCTCTCTCTCTCTCTCTCTCTCTCTCTCTCTCTCTCTCTCTCTCTCTCTCTCTCTCACACACACACACACACACACACACACACACACAAACGGGGGGGGGCAGGGAGGGAGAGAGGGAGGGAGAGGGAGAGAGAAGAGAGAGCTCCTGAAATCACCTTTAATAATCACTTAATTGAATAATCACATTCTACATCTCCAGCTTTTCTGCATGAGACAAATTAGAAAGCTTCTCAAGATGGCTGGCAAGTGTGCATGGCAAAGGCAGTAGTGAGAAAACAGAGCGTCTTTGCAAGACTTGCAATTAACCTCATTCCATTTTGTAGTCTTGTTTGACAAAACAAAGGAAAGCTTTCATGGCACTGATACTTCATAACACAGAGTGTAGCAAACTTTAACCACGGCTCCAGTCTCTTTCATCTTCTCAGTTACTGGGAGTAACTGTTTCCATGCAATCAGCAATATGTTACATTTCCAGGTTGGCAACAGTGCTACCTAATCAACTGTACTGACAACTGTTCTTTCTTCTTTAAAACACTGGAATTTCTTTGGCTATTCCAAATGAGACACACTCAGGAAGACTCAGAGCAACCATCCACAAATAAGAGAAAGCACATAGGGTTTCTAGTTCTGCGTCTGGGTCACCTCGCATGGAAGGGTTATTCCCATCCATTTACAAATCTCATTTTTCTTAATGGTTGAATGATATCCCATTGTGTAAATGTACCACACAGAGGTCAGTAAGGAGTCATTGGGAGTGGGACTTTCAAGGTGGGAAGAACACAGCAATATAACTGGTAAGGGTGAATAATGGAACAGGAAGAGTTAAATGGGATGGGGTTTGGAAGAGAAAAACCAAAGAAAAAGGGATAGATGACTGACAATGATGACTTTCTGAAAATGACACGAAAAACTATGGCCGACGTTCCCTAAAATATAAAAATTTCATATATAAAAACAATTAAAAAGTAGTTACACTTTTCCATGACAACTATCTCCCTCCTAGACCATAAAACCCAGAGTCAGGAATGGGTTAAGTCTATCAGAGTTGTTGACCAGATAGGTCCTCCAGACTCTCACGTTTTGCAGGTCCTTGCCACTATTCTTAGTTACCATCCTGAACTTATGGCAAGACCCTGTCGCTGAATATATCACATAGCCGTGCCATAAAACATGGAGAAACCAGGCAGGTACTGACCTGGAAGCTTAATCCTTCCTGGATAGTTTTTACAAGGAAGTTGCTATGCATGCTACTGAAGTCTTATCCAAATATGCTGACAGGTGCAACCGTGGCAGAAATGGCACAGGACTAACCAACCACTCTCTAACTGAACCCATATGAACACTGTTATCAGAGCCAAGAACCATTGGCTAGACAAGACACAGACCCTAGAGGAGGTCTGTGATTACTATGATTACAGTATTAAACCAACTCCTAATGATGTCTTGTTACAGCATCTCTCAAACCTCATCAAAGAAGGTTCTTTTTGCAATCAATGGTTGAAGTGTGAATTTCTGGTTTCACTGAAGACTCAGTTATGTCCTGTGATGTTTTTCTGGAAGCAGTGTTATGAGGGGATGTTTCGCTGAAAACAGACACATGGTGTTTTTCTGGAAGCTGCCTGGTGGAACAGCATGTGATGTTTTGCTTAAACAGATGCTTGAGAGGACATGTGGTGTTTGGAGAGAGTATAACGGACAGTAGACAATGCTCAGGCATTGCTTTGCCTTGCTGATCTTCCTTGGGCTTCACCTTGCTGGTCTTTGCTGATGACGCTCTGACATTGGTTTGCCTTGCTTTCTTCACTGATCTTCGCTTGTATTCATAGGGAGAAATGCACCAAGGAACTGCTGGTGGGGTCTGGCTGCTTCGTGCTGTTTCAGGGGACTGAGCCTCAGAGTCTTGCGATTTCTTCTGGATCAAGCTACTGCTGCTGATTCATGCTTGGTGTTTTGCTAGTGGACTGGACTGCTGACAATGAAGACTGGAATTTCCCCCTAAAGAACTACTTCTAAACAAGTCCATGTTCCCCTTCTCCTATTAGCCATCTTCCTCTCCTACCTTTGGTCAGTGGGGTATAAAGGAGGTTGAAGCATTTAAGAACCCTTATTAAAGTAGGTTTTGAAAAATATAAGCCTACAAATGGTGATTAAAATAGAGTTTCACAACTAGTCAAGACGCAGAGAATAATTGAATGTAGAGGGCTCAGGCCTAAATTGGACACCTCTACACATTCTCTTCCTGCCAAGTCTCAGGCAGCAGAAACAGTAAGAGCCTGAGGTGGAGGCTGAAAGGAAACAGTGTTTCCAGACACAGTAGAACAGTTACAAATATGAACTCACAATGGTTGTGACCTGTGCAAGCTCAAATCAGTCAAAATCCCAGTATGGAGAGGACAAATGGGCATGAAGTCCAATCCCTCACTGACAAGGTAACTTATAGAGAGTTATCTTTAAGGGTGTGGCTCTAGCAGGTCTCATATGCTCCAGTGGTTGGTCACAACCTAACAGTGTCTAGGCAACACCAATGAAGATTGATGAGTTTTAAAGAAACAAAAACAGACAAAGTTGAGAGGATATGAAACTGGGAGAGGTTGGGGGAGGGGATGAATATGATCAAAACACAAAGTATGAAATTCTCAAAGAAATAATGCAATATTTAAAATAGACTTCTAATCTCAAATGAATTTTCCATAGCAAAGAAAAATATATGAATGTCACACAAGGAAAATAATTGAACACTAAATTTCAGTCACTACACATCAACAATAGAAAACTGGGAAGTAGAAAATCACTTAACACAAGAATTGAGGTACAAAAAAAAGAAAAATGATTATTACTCCCAATTTAAAATGGGACACTGCTTCGTTAAGCTGATAAAAAAAAAGCACCAATAAGTTGATGCATCTTTTCAGAATTTTCATTTTTAATTTAAGTAATTCTGTTTTTATTTAAAACAAGACAAATAGGGACTATAGGGATAGCTCAGTGATTAGGAGCTCTTAATGCTCTTGAGTTTATCTTCCACCACACACATCAGGCAGCTGATAACTGTCTGTAACTCCACTTCCAGGAGACCTTTGTCTGGCCACTGCAAGCACATGGTACACACAAACTCATGCAGGCACACACACATACAAAAAAATAAAACACAGGCATAAATTGTGTTAGGCTATCCCTAAACTCTGCTACATTCACAACATAGTTCTCAGTCCCTTGCACAGTTACAACCATGGCTATCCATGTTGCTCCTCAAAACACCGGTTTTGTGGAAAACATACAGTGGAACATCACTCTTAAATGGATGCAAAAAGGAATTAAACAGTTGCCACTAGAGTCAGGTTACCTCAGTCATGAGGTACATCCCAGTTTGACTCTTGCTTCTGAAGGTTAGTAAACCACTGAATACCTCACACATTTCTGGACCTTTCCACATCACCATTAACATTTAGACATCCTCATCATCAAGAGTAGTTTTGTGGTGTTTCTAGAACGTTAGTTTGGCACATGGATTAGGTTGTTTGTTCTGTTTTGTTAGAAGGTCACACTATGTATCCCTGTATCCCTGGCTGGCCTTGAACCACCGCAATCCTCTTTCCTCAGTTTCCCAAATGTTGGGATTGCAGGTATGTGCCACCACATCCAGCTTTCTCGAACATTCTCAACTGTGGTTACCTATGAGGTAGGGACCAATATTAGTTTTTATGTTTGTACATGAACAGGCAATAGCAACTACTGGTTCCTGGGGGAAAAAAATAGCAAGTTGCTCTTAACTTCAAGGTCCACATACTTCGAGGGAGCAACCAAAAACTACACGGGGATCAGAGAAAGCGGTAAAGGACTTAATTCCAATATTGTGAGCTTCTAATTTACAGAACAATTTTTAATTAATGTACCAATTCCCTGATAATTAATAGAAATATTTCTTTAAAAAGCTATTTGTAGGACAGTTATAGCTTGATCTTTAGTATTTGAGTATACAGATTATATATTTGATTTTTTTGTACAGACACATTTTAATACAGATGTTAATTTCCTTCTCCTATATACTTAAATTTTTATAAACAGATGTTTTCTTCAACACTGTTTCAAACAGCCAGAATTTAGAAGCAATCTGGTGTTTATAAGCAGGGTGAAGATGTAGGTATAGTACATATTTTATGAAGTAAAAATCATCTTCACCTATGTTAACTGACAGAAATATATCCAAATACGTGGCAAGATGGGGGCATGTGTCAAGAGGCCCCACCCTTAACTGAAGAACTATTTGTGGTTGATAACTTCTGGTAAGGAAGATTCAGTTTTCCTCAAGGGTGTGGTCCTGGGTATGTCCACCATATTACAGTACACAGCCCCATACCCAGGAAGAATTACCAATTGGACCCAATGAGTATTTAAGGGGGGGTGGTGGTCATAAAGTTGGGAGGGTGGGTAGGAGTGGGGGTAAATATGATCAAAACACATTATATGAAATTCCCAGAGAATTAATAGAAATATATTTTAAGGAACAGTTCCTTATAGAAAACTTATAGCTTGCTCTTTATCACTTGAGTATACAGACATATATATTATAGATTTTTGTACATTTATAAAAAATTGTTTCACAAAGCAAGTTACAGGAAAATACTTATATCTTTTTTATGTTTTATACATCAGCAAGTATCATCCACTGAGTCACCTGTGCAGATAAATATAACTCCACAGAAGTTGGGCTAAGAGGGAGAGGGGAGTAAAGGGGTTGGAAGGGAAACTTTTGCTATTTTTATTCTGTATAGAAACTATAGATAGCTACAGAGCTGTAATGGGCAAACTTGGCACAAGGTGCAGTGACTCATGATCCTAAACTTTACATAGAGACAAGAAAGCATCACTCTATCACATGGCATAAGCTTGGTCACTAAGAAGATAACTACCAGAAAGTAAGGACACATGTGCTCAATGTTCAACTCAATCTGGAAAGTAAATCAGAAAATTCTTCTGGGCCCAGGGCCATGAACAGCACAGCTTATCAATCACAGAAAACACGTCAACAAATTCAAAGGCAATTCTGCACTTCAAATTCACTGAAAACCTTTGATTCTGCTCCATTCTCAACATTTTATCAAGGCACTCTCTGCAGCAATGAAATTGTGTCCTGTTAACTATAGATCCACGTGTTTTAGATACAACAAAAGCATTCCTACATGGCTAAGATAGAAACAGATCTCTGTGAACAATGTATAAGAGAACAGAGACATACAAAGTAAACCACTGTCAGGAAACACATGCTTCCGAAGTGATACGCAGATACACAGATTCAGATGATAGTGTCAGACTAGACACTACATACAGATTGAAAGTATATATTCTGATTACACACACAAACACACATGCATATAATATATATTGAGGGATAACAAGTAAATTTTTTAGATGACTGACATTTTAGGTTCCTAAGGAAATCAATGTTTAGAATCCTTAAAAATACTTTATTTCAAGAACTATGGAGACAACAATATTTGAGGAAATCTCTCTCTGCTAGCAATACAAGTCAGTTTTAAAAACTAAGTGGATAAAGTAAAATAGAAGCCCAGTGCATGAGCCTTCATTAAATAATAGTGTGCACATACAATGGATATGAACTTAAGGTAATACTTATGCAACATAACTGGGTATGCCTTAGATTTTCAAGTTCTTTTTCCTTCATAACCAAGATGCACTTTCCAATTAACTCATTAGCAGTCAGGTGCTAGAAGTAGAGGTGCAATACAGTAATAATATTTAAAGGTCAGTAGCTTGCTGAAGAGAGAAGTAACCTACTTTCCTTAGTAGAAACAATTTTTCTTACAATAATAATAAAAGTACTCAGTAATAATAATGAGGAACAACAACAATTCATAAACTGCAAGGCATGTTCGTTCTCTGATTAATGCCCTAATATTGCACACAACTGTGCAGAATTATCACAGTTGTACTAATAATGAACAATGACTATTTGCTCAATGGGCCGTGACATAGCAATCCAGATAAACTAGAGGCAGGCAATAACATGGATGAATCTCTGTGACACCAGGTTGGGGAAAAGAAGACAAACAGAATATATGAGAGACTCCATTTCCACAAAGCCCAGCTAATCTAAAATAAACATGAACAGCTAACCTAATCGCAATCAGAAAGCAACTAGGTTTCGAGCTGAGAGAATAGATGGGCAGGAAGAAAAGAAGAGGGGAGGGCTTGCAGGAGTGATCAAACACCTTGCATCTTGTTTTGTACAGTGGCTACGGGGATGTATGCAGCTGTCAGAAACCCATCAAACTGAACACAATAGCTGCGTGTTTTCTTGTACATAAATTATCTCATAACAAAAACATGTGGCTTCAAATTTAACTGTTCAAAAGTGATTTGCCAAAGTAATATTGTTGAATTCAGGGTGGGGGAGGGGGAAATGCACTTTAGATAGAATAAATCATTTGATATTTAAATTTTCCATGACAGCTGAGAAATAAGCAGTCACAGATGTGTGTTTATAGAATTGTGATTGTGAGCTACAGGAGGGGTAACCAGGCGTCTTGGTCTACTGCAGACAGACCCCCAGGGAAGCCCGATTCCACAGCACACTGTTAACTGTACCTGCCTGACCACAGAGTCTCCTGACCTAGAGGACCTTGGGGTCACTTAGCCAAAGCAGACTTTCAATGTCACAAAACACAACAAGTACCTTCTCTTTCTCCCCCAACCCACACTGACCCAACAGAACTAAGCATGATCTTTTATTCTTGTTAACATTTTACATCCAGCAATCAAAATCTAAATAGATGGGTTTTCTCTTAAGTTTACATCTGAGGACAAAATTAAGTATCACAGAACTCAATCTATAAGAACACTGGAAATCAAGGTTAGGGAGAAAATGTTTTTTAAAAAATTAACTATGTAAAAGAATGTAAGGATAGTCACAAACACAAAATATAAGAAATCCTTACCTGCTGCACGGTAAAGTATTTTAGGTTCAAAAAATATACATGGATTTTTATCTTCTATGCATGACAACAGAAGTCCCTTGGCCTGGAAAGGGCTTCTGGGTATAACCACCTGTAAAAACAAACAATTTTAATAAAATACATCCCATTAAGTCCACTCCTATGGCTGATACTTAATCAATCAAGTGTAACTAACTCAACAGTGAAATGGGTATTTGCATTTACTACAAAATGTACACCTTGCCCCTCAGATAAGCATTTCTAAAATGGCATGCGGCTACCTCTCACCAACGTAAAGTGTCACAATCCCCTTCGTTCTAATGGGCAAATGCAAACCTGCATTTCCTAAGTGAAAATGCAATCCACTGAACGCTGTGGCCTATGTATTAGAGCATCCCATTACACTGAGAAGAGAAAAGCATGGTTATTCCATGTCTCTAGTGCACAGGAAAGGGCTCCAAGACCTTTAGGAATGATGAGGAGGATTGTAGACAGGAGGAAGTGCATGAGATAACTTGGCAAAGCACTCTGCATGGTCATTTCATCTCTCCTTCACAGTGACCTCAGGAAGCAGCTACTACTACTCTTCTGCCCACGGAGAAACAGAGACTAGAGCATACAGAGAGGTAAAGACACTGCCTAGGGTCACAAAGCTTGCCAGAACAGAGATTCTTACTCTCTCCAGACATAAACTGGAGACTACACTCTTGACCATCGAATCACAAACTTGCATCTAAATTCTCATGATTGTAAAATAAGTAAGAACAAACTTCAGTTTGGAAGGATCATTAGAATGAGCATGAACCTCCTACAAAGATCAAAGAAGACTCCTCAAAGCAAACTACCTTTGGATTTCAAACACACTATTGTGGTTTTTGTTTGGTTTGGTTTGGTTTGTGGATCTGGAAGTCAAGTCCTTCCTTAACATGCACACACTAGCCAAGCGCTCTATACTGAGCAACACCCCCAGTCCTTGATCTGATTAGAGAAAGCCATACTAGGTAGACCAGGCTGATCTCACACTTTTAATCTTACTGCCTTGAAGGAATTGTGTTATTTTTATTAAAAGAATTTTATTTAAATATAAAATAGATAAATGTCTCTACTAACCACACCACACAATGCCTTTATGCTTCTGTTCTTTAGTCTGTCTGTCTTTCTCTTTCTTTCTTTCTTTCTTTCTTTCTTCCTTCCTTCTTTGGTTTCTTTCTTTCTTCCTTCCTTCCTTCCTTCTTTTGTTTTGCTATTGTTGTTTTTGTTTTTCCAAACAGGATTTCTCTATGTAGCCTTGGCTGTCCTAGAACTTAGAACTCTCTCTATAGATCAGGCTGGCCTCAAACTCATACAGCATACAGACTCATTCAACTGAGACAAACCTTACTCTTATAATCCAGCAGAAAAAAAAAACAATAAGGGAAAAAATGTTAACATTTTTACAACTGATTTTTGCTGTCAAAAACAAACATGCCTCTATGCAAAACATCTGTGCGTTTCTGTGATTCCTAGAAAGCTGTTTGGTGACTATCAAGAGACAAAATATTTTTGACATTGAAAAGACTTAAAAGCCTATTACAAGCACCAGTTACACATAGGAGACTCTTCCAGTGGACTGAGCAGAGCTACTTTATTCTAGAACAGAAAAGATTCATATCTAGATAACAGCCCTCCCTCCATATGCTCAAAAACTGAAAACTGAGCTAAGAGCAGACTTGAGGGAAATATTGACTAAACAGCAGGTTTTATTAAAAGTACCTCAAAATCAGTTAAACAAGAAAAACCCGTTCGAGAGAAGAAACTAGAACAAAGGGAGAACGTCATATTTTTTAGAACCTATGCAGTTAATTAATGCCAACATCAGGCCAGTGCTGCTTCAGGAGGAACATTCTAGAAAACTGGGCATTGGCAAGTTAATTTAAAAAGAAATGCTAACCTCCCTTTCTCAAATATAGTTAAGTTGATATCAAATCCAAAGTCCCACTTGTCCTCCTTCAGGTAAGAATGCTGTGTGCTAACACTGAGAGCATGAGCAAAGGGGAAACAACTAATCATGATCAAATAAATGAAATAAACAAGGATACCTTGATTCCTGGGCAATGAGCAAAAAAGGCTTCCGGACTCTGAGAATGGTAGAGAGCACCATGGCCCACACAACCCCACGGGGCCCGTATGGTGAGGCTCCCACAGTTGAAAAGATCGCCTGAGCGGTAGCGATATTTGGCAGCTTCATTGACAATCTACAGAGAGAAGGGACATGCCACAGTGACTCTTTCCTGCCCAATGAATGTCCTAAAAGCATGACGCTGGATCTTCAAAGGCGTTCCCACTACAAAACCCGAACTGCAGAGCACAAATAGACAATTGCTGAAGGCAGGGCGGAGCTGAGTGGGAGGAGCCGGCGTCTAAACCCTGGAGACTGACCCTAAGAGATACCCTGCCCAGCAAAGCAGCACACAACCTACCTGATCAAAGGCAGGGAAAATATAGTCGGCAAACTGGATTTCTGCAATAGCTGTAGCACCAGTGACAGCGATGCCAATGCCAAATCCAACAATTCCTTGTTCACACAACGGGGTGTTAAACACTCTATCTTTTCCTTTAAAAAAAAATGATTAAATAAAGTTAATAGAAACATAAATACCAAGCAAAAGAAATGGTGCAATTTAAAACAATGCAATATGCATCTGAAAATGAGTTTGATGAAGAAAAATGGGACAGATAGAAGAAACAGGAAACAGCAAAACGGCTGATTTCAGTACATAACTATACTAAACATAAGAAACCTAAACATACCAATTAAAGAAACATTGCCACACTGAGACTGTCTGAAAGGCAAATCCCAGGTATCTGAAGGGATAAGTGTAAATAGAAAACTACACAGTGAAAACCCTAATCAGAAGAAGTTCACATCACACAATCAACAGCGGGCATCAAGAAGACACTGCCAGAGATAGTAAGGCGAAATTCGTACTGTTGAAGGGTCAAATTCACACAGACTTAAGAAAACATGTAACTATGAGTGCCAAGTGGTACAGAATAGATACCCAACTAAACAGAACACAGGCAAGTACATAAGTCAGCATGAGATTCTGAGATACCATCTGGGCAATAACAGAAAAAACTACTCCCCTGAAAGATAAGGAACATTAAAAATATTGATATAACACAACAAATTAAGTGACTTAGCTGACATATGCAGGATACCACCTACACCAGGAACTCCAATACAGGGTCCTCTGTGTGCTGGGCCATCAACCTATCCCAGCAACTCTGTAAAGAGTAAGATCAAATGCAGCATGTCCCAAAAGAGAAGACTTGAATGTGGGAAAGAGACTTGTTGGGGGAAGTGGGGGTAGTCAGTGGGAGGGAGCCGAGAGAAAGGTGAGGGGAGAGTAAGCAGAATGCACTTTGCACACACAAACACAAACACACACACACACACACAAAGTGTTAAATTACAAATTCATTAAGAATTATTTATAAGAACCATACTGAGTGTGTTCTCTGGCCATAGTGGGATTATACTAGGAATCAGTAACAATAAGAAAATCTATATATGGGACTGTAGAGCTCAGTGGTAGCTCAGAGGACATCTTAGGCTCAAGTTCCAATATTCAAGAAAACGTAAAATAGGGAGGAGGGGAAGAGAGGGAGGGGAGGAGATAGGATGGGAGGGGAGGGGACAAGGGAGGGACCAAGAAAGCTAGCTGACTATTTTGTCGTTGTTTATTGTAAATATCCCGTATAGGCTCATGTGTTTAAACACTATCACCCGACCCCACTCCCACCCCCCCCCCAAGCTAGTAGCTCTGTTTGGGAAGAATGTGAAACCGTTAGGAGGTGGAACCTTTCTGAAGGAAATCAGTTACCGATGACAAGCTTTAAGGCTGTAAAGCCCATCCCCACTTCCAAGTTTCTGTCCACCTGAGTTCCGATGCACTGTGACCAGGCACTTCTTCCTCCCTCCCACACCCCAGATCCTGGCACCCTGCCTTCCCTGCCCACTGTCATGTCTTCCCCACTATCACAGACTGAGCTGTGAGCCAAAGCAAAGCCTTTCTGCCTTAAGCTGCTGCTATCATATTATTCTATCACAGAAACAGAAGAAAAGAAAAAGAAAAGAAGGAGGAGAGGAGGAAAAGGAGATGGGGAGAAGCAGTAAACTTTGTGTTAGATGGCTTACTAAATGCATCACTATAATACATTGCTCAAAAGATGAAAATAAATGGAAATTTGAGAAAAAGTGTTTGAATTGAGAAACTAAAGTCTGGATCTCAACTTTTTGAACTACTGAAGTTAACTGCAGAGTTGCTTCTTTCAAACTAACCCTCTATTTATTTAAAATTCCAGACAAAAAGTGATCAATTTTTAGAGGCATTGGAAAGCTAAAAGTGGGCATAAACTAAACACTTGAATCTCGAAAGAAGAGACCCAGAGCAAATGATCACAGTTATGGGGCTTACCCAAAGGGCCTCCGTACTCTGCATCAGAGACCATTAGAATCCAAACAGACAGACTATAGTAATGGGTGTCAAAGAGCAGAATCTGAGGCAGATGTGGCCATTAAGTGAAAACCAAGAAACTATGTCCCAAACTTTGCACAAACTGGCATGCACTCACTGACACCTGGATCTATACAGCCAGCCCTCTACAAAGAAGGCATTAGAAAATAACCTTTGGAAGTTAAAACAGCTGAGCGATAATTCTCTTGTACCCACAAAAGAGAACTCAAGCGTATGGAATCCTAGTCTCTAAGTTAGAGGAACTTCACGGAGTGTAAGGAACTAAATGAATCACCAAAGGAAGTAAGAGGGAAATCCAAAACTCCCCAGAAGTTAATGAAAGGGAAAGCACAACAGATCAAAACCTACAGGAAACAATTAAATCATGAAATCAGTTCCAAGGGTACAAGCTTCCAGCTACAAGTATCTACCCCCCCCCAAAAAAAAAAATCAAATCAGAAAAATCTCAGATAACTAAATGCTGTACCTGAGGAAAAAAACAAGGCAAACCCAAAAATCAGTAGACAAAAAGATAGAAATTAATAAAATGAGAGAAAATGAAAAAAAGAAAGAACCAAGAGTTGGTTCTTAGAAAATGTAAATAAGGTTGCCATATCCTTAAACAAACTAACCCCCAAAAAAGGTAGAAATTATGACAGATGCCAAGGAAATTCAGAAAATTATGACAAACCTTAACATAGTCTATTAGCTAGGCATGGTCACACAAACCTTTAATACCAGCATGCAGGAGGCAAAAGCAGGTGGATCTTTCTGAGCTCAAGGTCAATATGATCTACACAGCAAGTCTTGGGCCAGCTAGAGCTATAAATGGAAACCCTGTCTAAAACCAAAACAAAACAAACAAAAATCATATCCCCTTAAACTGGAAAATATAAAAGAAATGAATCAATCTCTAAATGCATATGACCTACCAAAATAATCCAAGACAGCATCGCTTAAATACATCTAATACATCTATGACAAGCAGCAAGACTGAAACTAATGTGAGAACCTGAGTCCAATCCCCAAAACCCACATTTTAATAAAATCCAACCATGGACCTCCATCCCTTTGCAACTTGGCCTCTCCGTGTAGACCCAGGGTCTCCTATATCTTTACTGCCACCCCTTTTCAGCCATTTCTTCTAGTCTACCTCCATTTCTTTATGACTCCTTCTAATCTACAGAATAGCTCTCTACCAGGAACCCCACAGATGCCACACTAAGATGGGGCTCAGATATGCTACATGTGCCTTCCTTCCCCTCTTCCCAGAATACCTCCATCCCCCTGAGACTTAACCTCTTGTTGCTTTACCTTTGACTGCCATCCTTTTCAGTCAGTTATTTCTTCCTGGCCATCTCCAGTCCTTTGTGATTCCCCACCAATCCAGAGAACAAGGTCTCTACTAGGGACCCATAGCTGCATACTTAGCTGTGAGATTCAGGGAACCCACAGCCACCACACTTAACTAGGATACAGTCATTCCTTCTAACCCACCTCCACACCAACTCATGGAACTGTTCTCTACCAAGAGCTCATAGCTGCCACATTTGGCCAGGAACCAGACTGGGGCAATAACAACCAAAGGATTGAATACTCACCCAACATAGTCAAGACCAGACATCTATACTAAGAAATACCACAACCATCATAACTCCAGGTGATCAATCTCAGCTCAAAAACACAAATATGAACAAGCAAGATAATATGTCTCCCCCAGAAACCAGAAATCGTTATTGCAATAGGCCCTGAAAAAAGCAACTTAGCTGAAGCAAAAAAAAAAACAAAAAACAAAACTTCGAAATACCAATTATGAATATGTCCAAGGACCTAGAAGAGGATATGAATATATACTTCAATAGGATCATGAAAGCACAAACCAATGAATGAAATAATGAAAACAATTCAAGACATGAAAGTAGAATTTAACAAAAAAAGAGGATCACTAAAGAAGAGCCAAAGAGAAATAAAACTCAAAATGAAAAGTTCATAAAGTCAAATTAGAGTTCAAAGGTAAACCTCACCAACATACTGAATGAAGTAAAAGAGAATTTCGGGTGTTGAAGACAATAGAGAGGAAATGGGTAGCTCAGTCAAAGAAAATGTTGACTGTAAAGAGAATGAACAAATAAGCATGATAAAACCACTACAGCCAGTTTGCCACCTAGTAAAGGAGGCATTATCAAAGCAGGATTTGAGGGCTAAAATAAACATACAGAAGGTGAGAGACTGGGTAAAACATTATTTTGCTTTACAAAACAGCTGCTGATGCAGTCAATGAAAACTTAATAAGAAACAAGTAAAAAATAAAATTCAGGAGATACAGCCAAAGGTAAACTAAATTAAACTTCTTAATACCCTCATGAGGATGGATGATGATCAGCTTCCAACTTGGGCCACTGACCAATTAATAAGGGTGCAGAGTTAAGAAAAGGGGGGGGAGGGCAGGCACAAAACATCAAGGAAATCTGGAACACTATGAAAAGACTAAACCTACAAATAATAAGTCTAGAACAGAGGCTCTCAGTCTTTGTAATGCAGCAATGCTATAACAGCCCCTCATGCTGTGGTGACTTCACAACCACAAAATCAGTTTTGTTACTACTTCATAACTGTAATTTTGTACTGTTATGAACTGTAATGTAAAAGAAAAAAAGACCAAGTTACATATAAAAAGGCAAGTCCATCAGACTACAACCTGACTTTTTATTGGAGGCTCCAGATATTCCACAAGCATGAAAAAATACAGATGCCAGCCTGAACTATTATACCCAGCAAAACTATCAATCACAATTGATGAAGAAATAAAAACAGTTCACAATAAAAACAAATTTAAACAATGTCTGTCTACCAATCCAGCCCTACAAAAAGCATTGGAAGGAAAAAACATGAAAAACACCCGAGGATTCAAAGAATAAATAATCCAGAACAATCAATCAAAAAAAGGGAAAATACACAACATATTAAAGGAATTAATAGTTCTTTTTTTTAAGATTTATTTGTTTTACATATGTGAGTACACTGTCTTCAGACACACCAGAAGAGAGCATTGGATCGCATTACAGATGATTGTGAGTCACCATGTAGTTGCTAGGAATTGAACTCAGGATCTCTGGAAGAGCAATCAGTGGGTGGGTGGGTGGGTAGGGGAGCACCCTGATAGAAGTGTTTGAGGTGGGGGAGGGGGTTGGGATGGGGGGACTGAGGAGGAAAAACTGAGAGGAGTGATAACATTTGAAATGTAAATAAAAAAATTAAAAAATAAAATAAAATTGCAAAATAAGAATTAATAAACACTGCTTAATAATTCTATATATTAATGGTCTTAATTCCTCAATGAAAAGACACTGACTGAAAGACTAAATTAGAAAACAGGTTCCATCTTTCTTTTGTATCCAAGAAATACACTTCACCACCAAGAACAGACATCACCTTGGGATAAAAGGATGGCAAATGATCAGTGTATCATTCAACCCTCACCAGAAAATGTTTCATTTTACAGGCATGGCAATTAACACAGAGACCCACACTGGACAATGTGCAGTGGGTCGAAGACTTTAGAGCACTTGGTCATAAAAGGGACCTTTATCAACACCTGACCCCTGCACCAGTACTCACAGATCTATGCAGAAGAGAAGATAGAAAAAAAAAGCTAGAGGTAGGGGATGGATCCTCAGAAAGTGTCTTCCAGATAAAACATGATTGGTCACATATTAACTCACAGAGACTGTGACAGCGTGCACAAAACCTACACAAGTTCAAGCCACACAAAAATCCCAACGCAGAGAGCAGAAAGTGTGCACAGTGTCCCACCTTCAACCAAAAAGTCATTGTGACTGATGCTTGCTGGGAAAGAGAAAGTCAGTTTTCTCCAACAGAGCGTCACTGGATATCAATCATACTCCAAAAGTTGGCCAACACACAATGGACTCATGATATTGTGTGCTTTCTTGTTTGCCCACCCACCCCCCCCATCTTATTGGGTTGTCTATTAGTTTGTTTTGACTTGGGAGGTTGTTTTTTTTAAGAGAGAGAGAACATGAAGTTGGGTGGGTGGGAAGTAGGAAGGAGCTGGGAGAAGCTGGGGAAGGGAGGGCAAGCTTATTTTATAATCCCAAAAATCAGGAGGCACAAGTAGGAAGCTCCGCAAGACTCACTTGATAGCTCACCTGGCTTACTTGGCAAGCTCCAGGCCAATGAGAGACCTTGTCTCGAAAAGCAAGGTGAACAATGCCGAAGAACTGACACCCAAGTTTGTCCTCTAGCCTCGACACACATACCCACAAACACACACGTGCATCCATACAAACTTCCCAACTAAACCTGGTCCAGGGCCCACTGCACAATTCTACCACATCTTTAAAGAAGAGTTAGTAGCAGTCTGTCTTAAATGACTACATAAAATAGAAAAGAAAGGAATGCTAGAAAACTCTGTATAAAACCAGTATTACCTTGATGCCACTCCCAGATAAAGGTATAAAAAAAAAAAAGAAAAGAAAAAAGAAAAAGAAGATAAAATTATAGTCCAATATCCTCAATGAATAAACTTAGGTGCAATATTTTTAATATAGTATTTGTAAACCAAACTAACAAAACATGAAAAATTGTTTCAAGGGCTAGAAATGGGAGAGTAGGGTTGGGAGGAGTGTGATAAACCCCTCATGAAGGCTTTGCCTCAGACCCCAGTGTACAGTTCATTAACACACTACTCACATCTCAGTTAAAATTTCACTGCTTCTCAGCTAGTGCCAACATTTTATGACAAAAATCTAATTTCAGAAATCTTATCAGGAACCCAAACATCCAGGGACAGACCTGGTTGGTATTCAAACTCTGTTTCTATAACCCAGGATATCAGTTCATTTTGGTATGCAGAATTCACTTTCAGCTCAATCATTCCCTTTGAATACCAGCCACAAATAGGGCAGGTGCTGGAAATGCCGACTAGACACATCCTGTACTTTGTAACTCTTAAAAGCAGCTGCAGAAATTTAAAAGTGTGATTCACCCTCATCATAATCTGCGACTGTCTTCTGAGCGTGTAACCTCTACGTCTTATCAATGCCCTACTCCACTGAAAGTACCTGGATAATCTTTGAAAAAAAAAAAAGACTCTATTGCTTGAGTGGTACAAATGAACACAAATCCCAGCTGCCTGCAGTGGAAGCCAGATCCAGCAAGTCTGAGCCTCCTTAACCAAACAGGCAGCCGTCACTAATTTGCTCCTTGCAGCTTCAAGTTCATAGGATACAGGCAGGTATTTTTCATCTTGGTGAACAAAGTACAGCTTTTTTAGCCACTAGAAGGCAGAAAAGGTAAATTTCTCAGAATTCTTACTTTAGAAGAAACAGTTTAGCAAAGGACGTTTTTAAATGCTCCGAGAAAGCACTCCCACGTAATCACAAATCTGTCTTCAGCCTAATCATGACTGGTGGTGTAGGCACTAAGAGGATATTATTGATGACTTCCTCTTGCCTACAGTGCAGTTAACCCAATGTAAAGCACATGTATGTAACATCCTGAGAGATGAAACACTGCAAACAGCAATGGTGCTGTGAAGCAAGACAGACCAGGATACCTATCTTCATAAATTATTAAATTACCCAAGGCTCTATTCTTGCCTGCAACAGGAGAATCATGATGCAAAACAGACTCAATTCACTCACACATTTATTTCACTGGTGATCACGAAGCACTGAACATTCCATTAACATGTTTCTATATATTAGGGTTATCAAAGCTTGGCTTTTATGCTGTAATTACCCACGTCATTACCCAAGGACACACACACACACACATCACAAAAAAAAAAATTACCTTCAGGCCAATCTCACAGAGGCATTTTCTCAACTGAAGTTCCCTCTTCCCAGGTACATCTAGAATTATGTCAAGGTAACCAAACCTTACTAGAACTAGGTAAACAAAAACTTCATCCCGTCCTGCCTCATGGGTGAAGCTTATATTCTAGACAATGGAAAGTACAATAAAAAACAACTGAGTTCACATGCAGTGTGCTTAAAACACGAGGTGCTGTGCAGAACAGCAATGAAGGGAGTGGGTGACAAGGAGTTGGAACTAATGTGGCTTCACACGGGGAGTTCAAAAACTGGAAAATCACCATGGAGAGGTGACATTTAAGAAAAAACTGTGGGTGCTAGAGAAATGGCTGAGCAGTTAAGACCACTGACTGCTCTTCCAAAGGTCCTGAGTTCAATTCCCAGCAACCACATGGTGGCTCACAACCATCTGTAATGGGATCTGATGCCCTCTTCTGGTGTGTCTGAATACAGTTACAGTGTACTCATATTCATAAAATAAATAATTCCAAAAAAAGGAAAGAAAGAAGGAAGGAAGGAAGGAAAAACGGAAAAAGAAAAAACTGTGAGCCACACATACATCTACAGAGAAGTCTGAGCACAGGGACAGCCATAGTTAAATTTCATTGTCAACCGACTGCATTACCAGCACTGAGTAGACGAAGGCATACTTCTAGGTGCATCTGTGAGGGCAATTCAGATGACACTAAGCATGGCTTGGGAGCATCCCATGGGCTGAGATCTCAGACAGAAAGGATGAAAAGCAGAAGATAGCTTAGTAGTGGCCTGGCCCTTCTCTCTGCTTCTCACCTGCTGAGATGTGAACTGGCCATGCTCCTCCACCAGCTCCCGCCAACACAATCTTGTGCTGATCCACCTAAACTCAAGCAATCATGGGCCGAGCCTCCTGAAACCTTGAGCCAAAGCACATCTCTCTGTCCACGTTGTTATGCCAGGTGCTTTGGATGAGATAAAACTCTGCAAGATGAGAGAAAACAGGGCTGAGAGTGGAAAGACCTTGATGAAATCGCTTCAGCATACAAGAGAAAGGGTACAGAAGAGAGCCAGGAATCTGAACACAAAATTGTGGCAGAGATAAGTCAAAGCAAAAGGAAGAGGTTATAGAGGAGCAGAGAGGGTCAGGCAGGGCCCTCCAGGCCCTTTGTCTTGGTTTATTTCCGTATTTGGGTAATCAAATACTCTAACAAAAGCGCCTAAGAGACACAGGTTTATTATAGCTCACAGTCCCAGCCTACAGCCCATCACAGCAGGAAGTCACAGCAGAAGGAGTTTGAGGGAACATGGTTAAGAAGCACAGAGTGAGCCGGGCAGTGGTGGTGCACACCTTTAATCCCAGCACTTGGGAGACAGAGGCAGGCGGATTTCTGAGTTCGAGGCCAGCCTGGTCTACAGAGCGAGTTCCAGGACAGCTGGGACTACACAGAGAAACCCTGTCTCGAAAAACAAAAACAAAAATTAAAAAAAAAAAAAGAAGAAGAAGCAGAGTGAGAAGTACATGATAATGCTCAGCTCACTCTCCACTTCCAGAGCTGCTGAGGACCGCAGGGTCCCATCCAAAAGTAACACCATTTGCCCACATTAATTCCTGAACACAATCAAGATAATCCCCCACAGGCAAGCGCCAAGGCCCATCTCCAAGGTGAGTACAGGTCTGGTTCCTGGCACTAGCCATCCAGAATGCCCTTGTAAACACTTTTCCTGAGGATGAGTAAGAAGGCAGTGAGTGGGATACACAGGAAGTGGCAGAGCAAAGCCAGGCCACCCTGAGTATCATTTCATCACTCTCTTTCTGGTTGGCGTTCTATGAATAGTCTGTAAACAGCAAAGGAAGTCACCACAAGACGGAATACAGGATACCAAAACACTGAGGTGAAAGATGGAGACTCGGAAGAACAAAGAAGGTGGGAAGGACGGGCAAGACTGGATGAATTCTAAAACCTGAGTCAAAGGATTCACTGATGAAAGGATGCTGCAGTCTGAGTCAAAGACAAGCAAAGGATACTCAGAGCCTTTGGGCCTGAGTAACGTTAAAGATCCCACAGCCAATAAGTGAGGCTGAGAAAGGAAAAACAGATACAATGCTGCATAAAAGCTTCTGGGGATGAGACTCCAAAGTTTTGTTTCGAAAACGTGTGCCATGCCTTGGACATTTAGATAGAGTATCATAGGACTGTGGAATATGAGGGAGAAGGTTTTGGCATAAGTAACCTTACATATTAATGACATAAGATGGGATATAACTACTGAGTGAACTCAGGGGGCCAAGTGAGTAAAGAACAGAAATGGACATTGGTTTGTATTACTTAGGGTTTATATTACTGTGGTGAAACAAGAAAACTAAAAGCAATGCCATGATCAAAACCTTGGAGGAAAAGGTTTATTTCCTCTTACAAATACCAGGTAACATTTTCACTGTGGGAGGTCAGGACAGGAACTGATGCCGAGACACTACTTACAGACTTACTCTTTATGGCTTGCTCATACTGCTTTTTTATACCACCCAGCCTAGTCTACATAGGGAGTTCCAGGCCAGCCAAAGCTACATCATAAGACCCTGTCCCCCCCCAAAAAAAAAAAATTTACGGTGGAAGAAATAACAAATTTTCAGGTTAACAGACATGATCAGTAGAGAAAGGGAAACTGGTCCAAAACAAATTTAACAAAATACATAGAGAGAATAACTAGGACCATGTCTCAGTGACAGGAGAAGCTCAATGGCACCCTGCTATCCCTTAAGATCCAGAAGGAGGAAGCAAGGACACAAGTACCGAGGCCCACACATGGACGCAAGCAGCAAAGGAGCCTGCCCAAGTTCTCGGTGGCATCAACTTATCTTTTTAGTAAAATCCTAAAATAGACCCAGGTTTCTTTTTGTGGTACTAAGGATCAAACTAAGGGTCTCGGGTGTACTAAACAAGTGTTCTCACACCCACAAAACAGATTATTAGCAGAGGGAAGAGGAGGAAGGCAGGACTGAGGAGAAAGAACGAAACAGTATGGAAACACGCCCAGAGTCGGAGGGCAGCAAGGTCACCACCAGCCCTGAGCCCAAACTGAGAGCACTGGATGGAATGGCTTGTTTTGTACCAGTGGCATTCAGCTCAGTGGCCTTAGGATTTAGACAGCAAGGTAGATTTAGCTAGAATTGGATCCCAACAAGCAAATATTGTACAGAATTCAAGATAGAGATAAAAAGAAGAAAGAACATCAGAGAAGACAGAAACAAGAGAGGGGAAATTTGTGGCTTTTAAGAACCAGAAATGTGGGACTTGGTAGATGGCTCAGTGGTTAAGAGCTCTTCCCAGATGACCCAAGTTCAATTCCCGGTATCCACATAGTAGCTCACAACTGTCTATAACACTAATTCTAGGTAATCTGACTCTCTCTTCTGGTTCCCACTGGCACCAGGCTCTCGTGATATACACTGATGCTTGTGAAACACCCATGCACATAATTTTCTAAATATTTACTTTTATTTAATATGTATGGGTATTTTACCTGCATATATATCTATGTACTGTGTGCATGCCTGGTGGTTTCAAAGGCCAGAAAAGGATATCAGAGCATCTGGAACTAGAGGCACAATGGGTATAAACTGCCTTGGGGGAACTGGAAATCAAAGCTGTGACATCTGGAAAAGCAGTCAGTCCTCTTAACCACTTAGCCATCTTTCCAGCCTGTAACATAAAATTTTTACAACCTAATATAAAAGAACCAATGCAGTATCAGCATGGGGCCCCACCCCTAGCAGAGGAAGGAGCTATTGACAGCCGCTGTGGGAAGATGAGTCCATTTCTTTAAGGTGTGGCCCCCAAGAGGTCAACCATGGTCCAAGCCCAGCTCCATATTCAAGGATACTTGGGGAGCAGATATTAGACTCAATCGACATCTCGAAAAAGAAGAAGAAAATTACGAAGTTGAGTGAGTGGAGATGGGATGGCAGGGGAGGGAAATGGATCAAAATATAGTGCATGAAATTCTGAAATGATAAAGAAAGCATTACTTATTTTAAAAGAAATAATAATTTAAAAAAAAAAACAATCAAAAGATTGCCGGAGGGGCAGTCCTGGGATCAGGGAACTGGAGAAGTTCAATGCTGAGATCAAGATTTGGGGATGCTTCAAAATGAGAGCTAGAGAAAATATACTGCTATTGATAGTAAGAAGAATAAGAGTCTGAATGTGATGAGCAAGATAATCAGAAGGAAAACAAAGAAGAAATGGAATGATGGGATGTTGGGGAGACCATCTGTGAAGACACAGAGAGATGATGGAGAATGACAGTAGCCAGTTGCCTTTAGCAAGGATTGGACAGGACCAGCAAATGACAAAGAATAATAGCACATACCTATTGATCAACACACACTGCAACCAGTTAATAGATGTTTGTTTTTAAAAGATAAATTAGGTAATGAGAGCTACATTTACCTGTAGAAGTACACTTTATTAGCTTGTCCTACTTTTTTAAGATTTATCATTTCTTATGTGTATTTGTGTGTGTCTCTGTGTGTCTGCACACGAGTGCAGGTGCTCTCAGAGACCTGAAGAGGGCATAGGGCCCTCTGGAATTGGAGTTACAGTCAATATTGAGTGTCCATTATGGGTACGAGGACCCAAACCCTGGTCTTCCTGAATAGCAGAAGTGTTCTTAACTGCTGAGCCACCTCGTGTGCCCTTCCTAAATTCTGGGATGACTGAACTCAGCCTTTTGAAACCTAGAACCAAGTTAGCTCTTTTGAGTTCAGTACTCCTAGGCAGTAGGCATGTGGTAACATAAAAGTCTCACACAGCTGTCCTCTTTGTAGCTTAGCAAGAAACAAAACTGCTGATCTCTGAAATATGGGATCCATTCATCTAATGGCTAATATGTGGGAGCAGTTGAAATCCTTATCTTTCCAAGCCTCTGAGGCTCAGGGAGAGTCACATGGCAGTCCTATGTATCACACTGTCATGGATATCATCAGTTACTTTACGTATTTCACTTTAGAAATACCTCCCCTGAAACAGCCCCAGCACCCTTCATCTTTAACTGGGCCAGGGGAAAAAAAGGAAATATTACACATACTTCTTCAACTGTAAATCAAATTAACACTTAAGGCAATTGGGGTAGGGTAGCTCAATGGGAGGACATCCACCTACGATGTTTGATCTCCAGAACCAAAAAAATTAAAATAAAGAAAAAACAACAATTGACATTTCAGATTAACATATGGCTACAGAGAACTAGAGTCAAGGGGGTGGGGGTAGGCAGGGAATGCCCATGCCATGCGATTTACAGTTGGCTATGCCCCCTTACATTTCAGATGACATCCTTGTATAACTTCACAGTCTCCAAAAGCAATGAAAATCATGTGGAATAGCAGCTGCCCATTGTCTCATTGACTTACCATTTGTGGAAGTATGTATAGTATTCATACATAGTACGATAGCATTCATACTACGGATAGTATTCATCTGTAAATGACACAGGACTCGGAAGCTCTGCCTTCCAGTACAGCACTGTCTGTAAAATGCCAGACATCAAAACAGAACCAGCAAGTTCTGCTGAAGAAGTAGAGAGGATCAAAGATGAGTCCAGCAGTAATCCTGTCCTCAACCCAATACACAAAACACTGGGCAAAGAAGAAACAGCTAGAGAAAAGAAAGAACCACGGATGACTGCTGGCCAATCACCTCTAGGGATTTAGAACTCAGTGAACCCTCACTCTCCTCTGTCCCTAAGACAGTTTTCAGAACCCATCCTTAATTTTAGAGTTTGCTTTGAAACAAAGTGCCCCTATGAGTTCTTGAAGCCACCTGGGATAAAATTAAAATTGTCTTTTCACATAAAATTTTCTGAAAAGGCAAAACTAAAACTATCCATCTCTAAGTAGCTTCTATATCTCCAGATTTCGTAGACCAAAACACCCTTCCAAAGAGTAGCTGTCTTAGTTAGAGTTTCTGTTGCTATGTAGAGGCACCACGACCAGGGCAACTATTGTAAGGACAACATTTAATTGGGGCTGGCTTATAGGTTCAGAGGTTTAATCCATTTTCATCATAGTGGGAAACATGGCAGCATCCAGGCAGACATGGTGCTGGAGAAGGAGCTGAGATTGGCAGGCAACAGGAAGAGAGTGAGACACTGGACCTGGCTTCTGAAACCTCAAATACCACCTCTAGTGACACACGTCTTCCAACAAGCCCACACCTCCTAAGAGTGCCACTCCCTACGGGCCTATGGGGACCATTTTCATTCAAACCACCGCAACAGCCAACTTAATCAGCATCTGTTCCAGAGCAATGGTGCAGAAGGGAGGAAAGACATGAATATATGTGACTAAGGCATAAAACAAATCAGAGAAGTAGAAGTCATTACAGGTACAACTTTTTAAATGCTTGCTTTATTTTTAATTATATATAGAATATGGTGTTGGTATTGAAAGTGGGGGTGTGCAGGAGAATGTAGTTACCTGCAAAGGCCAGAAGAGGCTGATAGATACATTGGAGGTAGAATTATTGGTGATTGTGACCCACCTGACATTTTTACTGGGAACCAAACTAAGGTCCTCTGCAAGAGCAGTATGCACTGAGAAGTACTAAGCCTTCTCTCCAGCTCCTATATAGGTACCATTTTATCAATACAAAAAGAAATACTGTATCTTTATCATCTTTGCCATAGACTTTCTGGAATATGTTGTGATTGTTCGACTTTTTTATATATATATATATTTGCTCTCCATCGCTTTGATAAAGATGAATGAAAAGCATTTTTCAGGGTTGCCTAAGGCCAATACAAAACTAATCTAGATCAGTCTGCATCCCCAAATTAAACGTTCATTTTTTTTCTAATATTAAAAACAGAAAATGGAATATTCTTAAAAAATTATTTTTTTCATTCTAAAATGAGATGACCATATAATTTATCTTCCAAACTGGAACACTTCTCCGGGTGCTAGGTATTATTTAAAAAAAAAAAAAAACATAGATGTTAATTATCTTCGAAAGGGCCTCTAGACAAAAAGACAGCTCCAGGTAACAGAGACTCCCAGTCTCCTTATTAGTAAATGTCAGTGACAGCGGCACCCATGAAAACTAATAAGGGAAGGTGGGAGGCTGGCTTTCTTGGTGAGCTGCTCGTTATCCTGTCCTTGAAATGAAGCAGAGAAGGGGAACAAGCAACCAGCCATGGAGGTGGTACCCCAGTCACTACCAGGATGCCCACTAGGACTCCCAGATGGCGCTCTCCCACGGTGCCCATTTGGCTGCTAAGGATGCTAAGTAGGGAGCATCAGACTGTCAGCCCCTCCTCTAAGGACTGTTTGACCAACAGCGAGTCATCCAGCCTGAGGCCACGGTTGGCAGCCCACACGCACTGCTGAATCTGAGGACAAAGGCCTGGTCATCTCAGCGAAGTCCGAGATCAACTCAGAAGTCCCTCCAACTGCACATCTCATGGAGCTGACTGTGGATGCCGTGGGTCCTACACCATGCCTGGCCATCTCCCACCGTTACCTACTTTCAACAGGTAACAACAATGTTTTTACCATCCTAGAATGTGCCAAGTTTCAAGGCTCAGAAGTGCACTTGTATTTATACTAATATCACAGGTGTCCAAAACAACAAACTTTCAGGAAGCAATCATTGCAAAGGACTGTGAACCTTGTCCTTTAGTTTCTACATTTTATCCACAACACTAAGCCAAGCATGCCAGTGTATAATAATGAGTAAGGGGGGGAAAATCGAAGTCAAATGTGGGCAAATGTATATGCTCAGGAAACATTTGTTGAATGACATGTACAAAATACAATGTCCCTTTGAGATAAGGAGTCAGTAATTCTGGCTGTGCACGCAAGAGCACTGTAAACCAGAAAAGCCCAAATCAATTCTACTAAATAACAAGAAAAAAAAGTCATAAGCTTTTCTAATAATAACATAGGCTCTGTGCCATCACCTTTGGAAATGGAATGGCGTACAGTGGCTTAAGCTTAGCAGTTATTTGATATTGGGTAAATAAAAAGGCTTATATATACCAGATACTGAAGACTAAAGAGAGCCAAGTTGGTGGAACTCATATTGATATATGACCCATACCCCACCAAGTACTAGGACAAATAGATATGGCAGCAAGGCAGAGAGAAGTTGAGCTGAGTACCTAAGTAGGAAATTGAGGGAGAAATACACACATGAAATATTTAATTTAAATAATGGAAAACGTGACAACAAAAAGACCACAGTTGCTGTATGTTGGTGGCCCTCGCCTTGCTGCTGGCAGAACTCAGTGAGTTCAAGTTCGGCCTGGTCTACAAAGTGAGTTCCAGTAACAGCCAAGCCTGCACAGAGAAACCCTGCCTGGAAAAAAACAAAACATTCCAACAACAAAGACCACACAGTCACTGAGGCATATAGTTACAAATGTGTCCAACCCTTCTCTAGTTTATAGAACAGTATTTAGCACATATGGAACTGCAAAAGCAAGTACTAGAGACAGGAACCATTTAAAAGAAGTTACTTACATGCCCACAGTGTGCTTACATGCCCACAGTGTGCTTACATGCCCACAGTGTGCTTACATGCCCACAGTGTGCTTACATGCCCACAGTGTGCTTACATGCCCACAGTGTGCTTACATGCCCACAGTGTGCTTACATGCCCACAGTGTGCTTACATGCCCACAGTGTGCTTACATGCCCACAGTGTGCTTACATGCCCACAGTATGCTTACATGAGCACAGTGTGCGAACATGCCACATACTCAACCAGCTTTACTATGTTATCTGAATGCATACAAATTATTCTTGGCAACAATGTAGATTTGAGTCTAATTACATAGTTAATCTCTCTCGTTTGTTGGGGTTTTGTCTATTTACTTTAATCACAGCAAGGGAGGGGGAAAAAGATTAAAAATTCATGACTACACTTACAAGGATTCCAGAAGATTCAAAATGTGTTAAGTCACAGGAAAGAAGGCAGGTAGCGGATCAGTGAAATGATATAATGAGCTGTAAATGCTACAACGGGGCATGCAAAGGGAGCAAAAAAACAAGTTACAAAATCCTAGCTCTAAGAAAGGCCATCCTACCAGCCCCAGGCTGTTCAGGTACAAACAAAAGTCACTGCTACATCACTTGCCCAAAGTCTACTGGCAGTGGTCTGATCAGTGCCTGGTCCCCTCAACAACAAAAGCGCTCTCTCTAAATTTTCTATTGCAAGCTACTCAACTTATAAGTGCTTAAAACATATCAAATTAGACCATAATTATCTGGCCACAGTTACGGATACAAAATAGTTTTAAATACTGACTCCAAATGTCATAGGTTTCTGTGAGCAATGTCCTAACACTCTCTCAGATGTTTCTCCAAAAAGTTAAAACAAATAGACAGTTCATTTAAACTTTTACAGTATGTGACTTAGTTACCAACAATAAAATAAAATAAAAAGATTCTTTAAACACCAAACAATGTTTAAAGTGGTCAAGAAAACTCTTAATGAGAACATGTTTTAAACAACCTATCCAAAAAGGCTTGACTTATATTGACTGAATAATAAACTGCACAAGGCTGTATGTAGTACTGGTTATCAATCCTGCAGAACTGTTAACAGGTGTGTTACAGAGACGGACACACACCTAACTCTTCTTTGGCCAAAATTAAGATGCCATAGGTTGTAATGTACCAGGATGTTTTTATACAACCTTCTTTCAGTGGGGGCAAAGGTGGGCTGGGTATAGTAGATCACATCTAAGACCTTGGGCTGAGGCAGGAGGATAGAGGGTTCAGAGTCTGCCTAAGCCACTGAGCAAATCCAAAGTCAACCTGGGCAACTTAGTGGGACCCTAACTCAAAACACAAAATGGTAGGGCTGGAGATACAACTTAACGGTACGGGGCTTATCCAACACTTGGAAGGCCTTAGTTTCCTTTCTCAAAATCAGAAAACAAAGAGGTTGGTACAAAAACAACTTCAGGTAAGTCCTCCTGTAAGTTCAGAGTCTCTGAAATCTCCACCCACTGTATCCTGTGTACAATTTAGCAAATAACCACAATTATAATATGGTGGTAATCAGAGAAAGTTGAGCCACTTTCATTTGACATTTCCTGTCTGAAATCAGGTTTTAGTACAGCAGTCCAAAGTGGAACCTACTGTGTGAAGATGTGTCCCTGTCCTTCCATACCTAGCTAAGGCACCTTCTGATCCGTTAAAAATAAAAAGCTTTCGGCCTATAGCAAAAGGCAGGATAGTAAGGTGGGACATCAGGCAGAGAGAGGAACTCTGGGAAGGAGTCAGGCGGGGAGGAAGTCAGACATAGACTTATGAAACCTAGGAGCGGTAACCAGCCATGCAGCAGAACTTAGATTAGTGTAAACAGGATAAATGAGTTTCAAGCTAGTTGGGAACAAACCAAGGCTAAGGCCAAAACCATTGTAAACAAAATGAAGCCTCTGTGTCATTCTTCAGGAACTCAACTCGGATGGGCATAGAAAAAGCCCATACAGTTACAGGGACCTTCAGAGTCAGAATGCCAGGGTTTAAATATGGCTCTAACAATTTCTCAGCCACGTGATCTTGCATCATGCTTCAATTTTCCCATCCATAAGTTAGGATAAAAAGAATTAACCTATGGACAATCTAAGGGGAAAAAAGCAAGCTATAGCATGCAAAGGGAAATGGAGCACTATCATCTAGATGATAATAGGTAATGGTGAGAGAAAACGTGAGAAATGCTCTAGAACTGTGGGGGATTAGTAGTCATCAGTGAAGAGGCAGGTGGAGCTGAGGCTTCTCTGACACTGAGAAGTACTGGGCACACAGTCCTGAAGGGCCCCAGACCATCAGCTGGAAAAGGCTAATCACCACTGACTACATGCTGCCTGTCCTCAGTTGTGATAAAGTTCAACCTGATGTCTGTGGCACCAGAGCCATCAATGAGAAGCACTGGAAGGAAACTCACAACAACACAGAGCCCCTAAACCTAGAGCCTCAAATCCTGCTTGGCCTAGAAACCCTACCTATGGAAGACTTTGATACTAGCATTGGTGCCTATTTGGAGGTACTAGAATCTTTAGGAGGTTGGGCCTGTGAGAAGGAAGTTGGGTGACTAGGGGAACCTTAAGCCTCTAGCCCAGGGTTTCTCTACCTGTGGGTTACAACCCCTTTGAAGGTCAAACAACCCTGTTGCAGGGAAAGCACAGATATCTCTATTACATAATGCAAATCATGTAACTGCAGTTATGAAATAGCAACAAAAATAATTTTAGACTTGGGGTCACCACAACATGAGGAACAGTATTAAAGGGTCACAGCATTGGTAAGGTTGGGAAGCACTGGGCTAGTCCTTTTCTCTCACACTTTGCTTCCCAGAGGTGACTATTTCTCCTTGGTTACGTGCTCCTCATATGGTCATAGGCCCAAAGGTACCATAAACAAACCCAAAATGAGCTTTCCCTCCTTTCGAGCTAATTTCCCAAGGCTGAGTCATAGAAGCAGAAATCTAACATTGTTCCACTGATAAGACATGGGTTGGGCAATAGAGAGGCTGCCCATGACCTTCATCCAGATACCACGCGGGCAAGGACTGGACGGAGTGGGGGCTGTAAGCCAGAGGTTCAGCCATGGATGAATGTGTGTAAAAGCACTCTGAGGGCAAGCCTGAGGAGTCAAAGGCAACTCAGGATTGAAGACCACGAGCAGAGACTGATGCCGCTACTGTGTGTCTGCAAAAACCTGGGCACCGCACAGGGTCAAGAGCTAAAAGAGGGGTGCACAGAGTCCCCTGAGCACAGGAGAAAGAGCAGGGATCCTGGCAGACAGGCAGCCCCCATTAAGTTAGCAGTCCGTTGGGGACGTTCCTTTGCCCCAAGTTACCTGAGCAACCTAACGTCTAATGACTGTGTTACATGCTGCTTGCCACACACTTGAGTAAAAACATTATGCCAAGGTGGTCCACATGGGAAGAGTATGAAGATGAAGCCTGCGCACCAGGGCCCTGAACAACATCAGGACTTTTCCTGCAATGGTTTTGATACAGCCTTTGATCCCACAGAGGGTATGATATTAACTAGTAGTCAGTCAACTGCTAGGGCTCTTTCTGATGCTGCATTGTAGACCGGAACTTTGCTTCCATGCATGAACTGATGGATGTGACTAAAGGAGATAAAGTTCTCACTTTTGATCAGATCATGGCATTGTGAATGACTCTAATGGCCTGGGCCTTAGAGAATTCAGACGATTACAACTATTTAAGCTTCAGAAACTTGAAAAGAAAAACACAAGATTTGATTTTAGTCAAGATGACTTGTTTCAGTCAAACCAGTGGAGAGAGACAGGGAGAGGAAATTTGAGAGAGCGCTTTTGTCTTTTTGTTGCAGGTGGAGACAGGCCTAATGCCTGCTAAACACACAACAGCCACTCTACCACTAAGATACACCTCAAGCCCTCGCTCTTACACCTTTTACTAAGACCAAATGAACATGTTTATTGATGAGATATTGTAAACTTCACTAGTGCACTTAACTAAAATGTATTAAGAAGGCCGAGGAATGTATCTCAGTGGTAATGTTCTAATCTCCCTTCTGTTATACAAGGCCCTAGGTTCTATCCCTAGCATAAGGGGGCAGGGGTAGGGGGTTAAAATTGGAAATTAGAGAAATTCACACTGGAAATGTAATTTTTCAAATAAATGTACACATAGCTGATTCTAATAAACAGATTCCGGGAAACGAGCAGAAGGCATTTCCAAATGAACCTGTGGCTCTTTCACTGTGGCTGACTATAACCAAAGCTCATCTTTCCATAAACACCAAAGACAGGCTTGCATCATCCTTGTGATACCAGCTGGAATTTAAGGGCAAGCCAACTCCATTTTTCTTTTTACTCTCCCTTCATTTATATGGAAATGAGATGTTTCCGAAAATGTATCTGTATCCAGTACCTACGTCAACAGCAAAGCTCCAAGCACACAAATTCCTCCAGCTGATTCTTGACTGTAAGGGAAAACAGCCAGGCAGCAGCATCTGAAACCCATGTGCGTCATTCACCAAGAAGGACATTACCAAGCTGTCAATTTCCATTAACCTGCCTTGCTTTAAAAATAGCCTAAACTTCCCTATCTAAATAGGATGCTGCCCTTTTCTCTGAAGCGAAAGGAACAGGACACGGAAGTATAAAAAATAAATGAGCTTTTCCCCCTTTGTAAACAGGAGAAGGTTGACAGCAAACCAATTCTACATCCAAACTGAAGAGCTATTAATAAAATAAAGCACAAGAAAATGAAGAATCCATTTTAAACAGAAAACAAACAAAGTTCTTCAAATATCATCGGCCATTTTTTAAAAAAAGATCTGTCAGTTTCACAGCTAGGACCAAACTCAAGGCAAACATGTGAGCAGAACTAAACACAACTTATTCCATAATTATGATCTTTAATATAGCCCCAAGGCAGCACAGTGTAAAAATGTCCCTGAAGAACTGATGTTTGGCCAAAGAGGGAAAAAATAGTTTTGAACAATATAAATTATTCTTCTCCAAATCTGAAGTGTTTTCTAATTTTTATAACTTATAACATCATTTCCTGAGCTAGCTCCAGATATTTTTCTCCTAAAATCAATTATAACCAACAAATCCTACAACCCATTCCTACAGCCTAATTGCTTGCAGAGAGCACTTTTATGTTTCATACTCCAAGGAGGAGATAACTGTAGAATCAGAAAAGCATCAACAAGGACTGGAGAGATGGCTCAGTGGTTAAGAGCACTGGCTATCCTTCCAGAGGACCCAGGTTCAACTCCCAGTACCCACATGGAAACTCACAGATGTCTGTAACTCCAGTCTCAAGGGATTTGACGCCCTCTTCTGACCCCCAAGCTCACCAGGTACATACATGGTGCACAGACATACATGGAGACCAAACATCCATATACATAAAATAATAACGGTAGAAAGAAAAGTATCAACAGAAGTATCAAAAAAAAAAGCAGAAACTAGCCAGGAGAAGTAATTAATCAGGCTAGCAAATGCATTATTCCACTGGGTGGGAAACATATTTTCCCCATACTAATTTCAGATAACATGTATGTGACTCTGTATGTTATCTATGCACACATATTCACATAGCATCCAAGCAAGGTTTAAGCTTGTCAAAAACAGAATAACACGGTGAGACCTCGTTAATGTTAACAATAGGCATCGGCTCAACTGATTATCCAGGGTACAATCAAAACCAAGGGATTGGGTTTGAAAATAATTCTGAGCAATCGAAAGACATGGCAGTTGATTCACTGTACGTACTCAGAGGTCCGCTAAACCCTCAGTCACAGCAACTTTAGAAAAGTCAATCAGAAGTTACTCCCAACATAGAACCTGCTCTATCCACAAAATTAGCACTTATATTTCCTTTATTTGCACTAAATCATGACAACTGGCTTTCCATTCTTCCATTCATTCGATCACTATTCATGTCTGACACTGCTGTGGGCACTGTGGGACACGAAGACAAATTGTATGGGTAAGAAACAATCAGACCGACTTATAAGACAATGTTAGCTACATCCAGAAGAGACCATTGAAAGGATTATTTAGAGATGTCAGAGGTTATGGGCAAGATGGGCAGGGTCTTGAAACAGGCTGAATCTGAGGCAGAGGCTCTGAGAAAATAGGCAGGAAGACTGAAGGCAGTTAACAACTTGAGGGATGGTGTGGGGGATGAAAAGCCCGAAGCTTGAAGCTGAAGTCATATTGCTTTAGATTCTAACACTAAGCTAAGAACACAGATAGTCACTGATAAACTCAGGAGGAACTTTTAAAGAAGGGAGTGTTGACCAGAGCTGCATTTGGGGAAAATGAACCTCACTGATGAACTAAATTAAAAAGGTGAAAATAAAAATTCTCCTGGCCCAAGGTCATTCAGATGGCAGTAGTGAGAGCATAAACTATGATAGTGACCCCAGGGACAACAGCAAGAGAACTCCCAAGGTAAAACCACAGAACTTGGCATGCCTGGAGTCATTCTGAAGATCTATGCAGGCTCCATAGGTAGATATTAGAGGTCACTATCTAGAATTAAACACAGCAGGAAGGCTCCCATGATGGTCCCCAGCCAGCTATCTATAGTAGAAGGGGTATCACCTGAAGAGATTACAGACATTTCATTCAATATCAGAGACATTTGGGGGGGGGTTAGGTTTTTTTCTTTTTGAGATAATAATATAATTTCATCACACAAACCCCTTCCCTTTCTTATCTCCAAACCCTCCCATACGCCCTTCCTTGATCTCTTTTCAATTCATGGCCTCTTCCTTTGTTAACTGTTGTACACACATGTGTGTGTGCATGTGTGTTTTCCCCCTAAATACATATATACAACTCTCACAGTTTATAGCATGTTCCTTGTATGTATGTTCTCAGGGCCAACCACTTGCTATTGGCTAACCAATTGATAGGCTCATCCCTGATGAAGACTGTGGTTTAAGCTTAGGCCCAGTCAGTTCCAAATCAGACACGTAGCTAAAGCGAACCAGGACACAGACTCTAAGCCAGTCCTCTGAGATAAACCTCCATTCATCTTCTATGACATGAGAGGATCAGTCCTTAGTCATCTAAGCTATTTCTGACCAAGCTTTTCCATGAAAAAGCTGCCTTCATTTGAGTCAGTCAGTCTTCCCTGCCCTCTGCTGGAAATGCCTCGGCCTGCCCTCCACTCATTTTTCACTCCTCACTATTCCCCAGCCTCCTCCTTCCCCATTTTCCTGAACCTCATAACCCCTATCAACTTACCCTGACTGGCTTTATCTTTGTCCTTCCCAGCTGTCTCCCCAACAGGACCTAAGACTAATCCTCACACTTCTCAAACAGGACTCACAACATCTGCACTTTCCGGAAGTAAACATTCTCAGGTTATCACCTCAGATTTAAGAGTTAGATGTCCTGGGGAGCAGGTTCCCGAAATCTGTGTCCTTGAAAGCCTTCCAAGCTCAAATCCCTGGCCCAGCAGTCACCTCATCCCTGGCTGCCCTGCCTCTCTTCTCAGACCCCCTCATGCTGTAGTCAAAGTCAGACTAACTGATGTTTTCAGGGCTGACCTTTTGGTATTAGATAACCAACTGGTAAGCTCTTCCCTGAGGAAGGCTACTGTTTAAGCATGTCCTTTATCTTGTCCCATAGTGTCCATATTCTCATAGTAAGGTAGCAAGTACCTGGGCATGGAAGCATAATGTCTAGCTGCCCCCAGTATTCACTCTCCTGTTCCTCTACATGCCTGAACTCTGAACCCATGGCTGCCCATCTAACCACAAAACACACAGGACATCTTCCATAGTCAACCCTTTGTGTCTGTGCATGTTACCTTTTCTGTGTGAATCAAGTGTGAGATTCTGCCAGGTGGGGTTGGAGGGATGGCTCAGTGGTTAAGAGCACTGACTGCTCTTCCAGAGGTCCTGAGTTCAATTCCCAGCAACCACATGGTAGCTCACAACCATCTGTAATAGGATCTCATGCCCTATTCTGAAGATAGCTACAGTGTACTCACATGCGTAAGATTAATTAATTAATTAATTAATTAAAAATAAAAAGATTCTGCCAGATGGTGCAGGGAAGCTGATGGTCTAGAGCTTCTTCAGAAGACTTTCTATCCATTCATCTTATTCCATTGCCTCCCCCATGCCCTGTTTTCAGACATCTCTGGTATATCCATGTTCTGAGTCTTTGGGCAAATTTATGACATGAACTGGGCTAATTCTTGGTTAGCCATTGTAGATCCCATTTTTCCATGCTAGAAGGCATTTTACTTTTGAACTTCTAACAGCTTTGCCAAGGCTTTCCCTGGTCTCACCATTCACATCTACAGTAACTCCTTGGCAAAGAAAGACCCTTACATTTCAGTGGCGTTTGGAGAGGGGGGAAAAAAATAGATTCCTTTATTAGTAGTGTCTTTCTGTAGAGGTCTCCACTGCCATTTGCTAGCAAAACTCTTGGTGCACAGTTTAAACTTCACATAATTTAACTCACCCTCTTTTATTTAAATTCTGTCCTACAGAAAAGAAACAAAGTTTTTTTGGCATTTTTATGTGGTTTTTATATTGTTATTTCATACTTAACTATTTTACTCCATATGTAATGCAGTGTTGGTTTATCTAGTACATTGTGATTTGCTTAAATGCAGAAATGACATCTTGAAATTTTGGTACCTTCTAGGGCATCAGTTCCCAGTTTTGGCTTCATATGTGAATTACCTATGGTCCTCTTAAGACTGCAATACCGCATCCTACTCCTTCAAGGAACGTAGCATCTCTGAGGTGATGCTAGGCATCAGTGATGCTGATTGTGGGCAAAGCCAGGCAGCAGCACTCAGCAGGACTGGAGCTGTCTGGATATTTACCCAATTTAGGAACAAAAGCAACCATAAGGCATCTACTTTCCTTGGATGGCACCACCAAAAACCTCTTGATCCTGATAAACTGACCTTTAAACCAGGAAGGTAACACCACTGAAGTACTTCAGTCTAGACCAAGTTTAGTCATATTTTTCTTGCCTGTTAGAAAACTCCTCACAGTTAATTTTCTATGTCTCATGACCACTAGTCAAGGTACCAATAGGACCAATCCATGACAGCCTTTCTCTACTGTGTATACTGCCCATTGCTGCCTTGTCATTTCTTCATAACTTGTGGTCAACAGTCCAACAACCATATCACATGTGTGAAGGAAACCAGAGATATTTTGAGTGGCAACCTTCCAGTTCTTCAGATACTATAAAACAGACCCAAATAAACAAAACAGAGAGAGTTGCCAGGCAGCAAGGGTTCCAAAACAGCTATATAGCAGAAGCTCAGGAAACTTGCTCCTGCCAGAAGCAAAAGCCAGAGGGCGCGTGTTGAACTTGCATGTCCATAGCAGGCCTGTGATATTCCCTGAGATCTGACTACTCAAGAGGTGATATGGGAGAATTACCGAAGCCACAAGTCCCCCTCCAGCATTCCTGAAAATTCAATTTTAGCAAAGGCAGGGACCTTAGATGCCTACATCATTGACCTATCAAAAACACCTCCTCATCTCCCTTCTTCCTAGATGATGGACAGTAGTCTGGTGAAAGGCAAGACGAGTCAGGCAAGGCAAGACACCAAGCAACTGCTAAAGCCTTCATAAGACAGACTCAACAGACAAAGATGGACTCCCTGTGGTCTGGAAAGAAGAAGAGATTACATCACATCCTAACTATTGCACCTCATCCCTTCACAGTTCATCAGAAATTTACTACCTAAACAGACACCATTAATACCAGAAGGAGATCAGCAAATAAAGCTGAGCAGGTAAATGGTGCTGCAGCAATTCCTCTACCCTATGGAAATCACACATGAAACAGACCCCAACACCAATAATTCCGTCCTGTGATCCATGCTCCTTCCCTAGACCCTTCCAGGTACAACAGGAAGTGGATGCCATAACCAGAGCAGTGGCACTATCTTTTGAAGGCAATTTCAAAGAGTGAGCCATGCAGTCTGACTTGGCTGTTTCTTCCTCTGTAAATGAAGACTGTGGAGTAAGCATCCTTAGGCTGGAAGAACAGGAAACGAGTTTTACTTTGCTAACATCTTTAACTACAATGGGAGCTAACGCCAAGCAGTGAGCTGCCTTCTTCTGAACTACTCCACACTCTAAGAAAAAAACATCTGCTACCCACACAGCCAGTCGAGATAACTGGAAAGAGAACGGAGAAACAACCAAGCATTGAAATTATTTGGTTCTAGATTGGCTTAGGAGTCTCTGGGAGCAATCAAGACAGGATATGTGGGTCAGAGCCTCCAACAGATGGGATCCCCCCTGAATTTACCTTCAGCATCTTGTGTGGTAAAGGAAGCTATTAAGGAGAACACAGCTAAGACAGTAATAGAAAGCATTTCTCTTTTTACATAGAACATACTCCGTGAGCCAAGGAAGCAAAGGGCTATGATATTCATTGGTGTACGTGGACAGAACGATTAAAAGTATTCCTTAGGCAGAAACTCCACTGAACATTTATTTAACACCAGAAAAGTAGTATACCAATACATTGTGCTCACATGTAATCCCAGCACTGAGGAGACTGAGGCAGGAGGATCACAAGATTGAGGCCACCTGGGATCCTGGGAAAGGAAGGGGGAAAGGGGGAGGAGGAATAGAGGGAGGGAGACAAAGAGACAATGAAAAGAGGAAGGGAGAAACAGATATGCCATCCCATTGTTTAATGTCAACTTAAACAAGCACAACGGATTGGTGGCACTCGGTGTGCTCCATTTCTTGTTTTAATTAGAGAATTAAGATGTTCCTACAGTGATTTAAAGTTTCCTCCTGAACTTGATGAACTCCCACTTTTTTCTAAAACAAATACTCAAAGTCAATAAAGAAGAGACCTTGTCTAATTTAGAGTCCAGTGTTAGGGGTGCGGGGGTGTCTTCCCTTCTGGCTCAGAGACAAGTTTCTCCTTTGTTTCTACTGGACTCCCCACTAACAAAGACCAGAGAAGAAAAAGATGGGTTAAGTGAGCAGCCTGTCCAGAAAAATGAACAGAAATTCTTTATTACTAAAGACACTTGTGCTTCCAGGAGCCAGAGCTGCAGAATAAGAATTCTTTGGCTAATTTATGGCTGGCCAGACGCCACTGCTTCTGGCTCGGGGCCAGAGGACCTGTGGGAAGGGGTGGCAGGGTGCCACAGAGAAGGTCAAGCACTGCATGGCTAATGCTGCCTTTGGGTGTAGCTGCTCACCAGGAAACTGAAAACTTTCGGTCCAGCAAGCTTCCCCAGTGACTTCTCAGCTCATGACATTTGCCAACCTTTACCTAACTGATCTTCATCAACCCTGCCAATCAAAGCAAGCGAGAAACCCCATCTATTTAAATGGGAACAGAAAACAAAGCCAATGTTCTCCAAACTTCTGTGGCTCTCACAAAGGAGACTCACTCAGCAAATACCTGGCAAATGACATTCATGCTGTCTGTCCCCTCCAATGCAAGGCTTGTTTTTACTGGCTACGCCTAGTCTGAGTAGAGAATGACTCTTTCCTAGTGAATTTAATAATGATTACTATGTGATCTTAGAGCTGTATTACATGCACTAAGCAATGAAATCCTAAGCCAACATTAGAGGCAGGGAATGTGCCTCCCTGTACAATAGCCTGTACATTAAGATTCCTGAGGTGACTCGGTGACAATATCAGCTTCGTGTCAAGCCGCCCTGAACTGTAAAGTTGTCATGCATATAGCGTCTATAGGCAAAAACACATCCTCCAAAGAACTCAGCGGATGATGCGATTTGTTTCAAGTTGAACAAGAGAGGATGGAAGAAGAATCCAGGCATTCATAGATGTTAAAGGCTAAACTGAATCATTCCACAAAAAAAAAAAAAAAAAAGCCATCGTATCCAACCTCTCTACCCTCATAGTCTAAATGAGCTATTGTTAATCACACCCCTTTATTGCCTGATGGTCTTTAATTTTAAGAAATGTAATAAATCATTAAATTGAATGGATAATCCCCAAGGAAACCTGAACAATTAAAACCGAGGAATCCACAATGCTATTTGGAGAGGGAAGAGTCTGTTTTGTAACCTAACCTAAGCTGATCTTTGAATCTCCAAGTCAGCAGTGACCACAAGTTTGTTTTCAATTCTTCAACACCCGTGGCTTTTCTTTGAAAAGGAGGAAGACAATGATGACAAGATACACAAACAACCATGAACGGTTAAATGAAGGAGTCACAGAAAAGTGAGTGTTGAACACTCCCGAGCATGGCTAAGAGCATGGCATGAACATCAAAAGGGTGAGGAATAAACCGAAAATGTACTTTAAAAAAAAAAGTGTGTGTTTTCCAGATGTGCATGAGTATCCTCACAGGCCAGAAGAGGACATCAGATTCCCTGGAGCATGAGTTACAAGCAGTTTTGAGCCATCCAGCGTCGGTGCTGGCATCCGAACCCAGGTCCTCTGAGGGAGCTGCAGGTGCTCTCACCCAGTGGGCCACCTCTCTTACCTCCTCCCATTTTTTATTTTTATTTATTTTTTTTAGTGTGTTAAATTCACAAACTACAGGTGTCTCAAAATGGTCAAATTCCCATTTCTAAAAGGGAGTCCCTTCTAGGGGGACTCTTGTGGCTGTGGATATATAATTACTACAGCTGAAAAAAAGTGCAAAATACCAAAGGGTAGCTAAGACCACCACTTTCTAGTCTTCACATACATGTCAGTCATGCCCAGGAATGGTAGACCCTCATGAGGCATTCAACCTGGTGGTTCTAGACTCTTAAAATGAACAGAATTCGTCTTTTTGGTGAGTGCTATTTTATGTTAAATCTCTCTAAAAATATTGCCAGGCCTGGTGGGGTAAGTCTTTAATCCCAGCACTCACAAGGCAGAGGCAGGCGTGTCTCCATGAGTTTGAGGTCTACATAGGGCATTCCAGGCCAGTCAGGGCTACACAGTGAGACCCTGTTTCTAAAACAAAAAAGAAAAAGAAAGAAAGTAATGTATTTGTGTTGTTTTTATTCATTTGTGTTTGTCTATGATGCTGATAATTCATCCCCAGGCCCCACTCTTCCTTAGTCTAACACTAAGCTCTATCCCCAATGATCTACGGCTAAAGTGGACAATAAACTGGAAAGGCTTTACACCAAAGACTTGAGTCAAACAACTCTGAATACATAAAAAGTTATTTTAAAAAAAAAGTAAAATAATCACAAATATTTATAGCATACTATACTACAAAGTAACAAACAATACTTCCACCTATTAAAAGGCATCAGCATGAAGAAAGACATGCAGAGGCTCCGGGTCCAGGTCTGAGAAGTTACTATAGCAAATCCATCCCTCAAGGGACATGTGGCATCATCACAGCCAAGGCATGATGTTATACTTGAAAACCCTTTTGGTAAATACCCTTTTACCATTTAACATACGGCTTTTCATAAAATACACAGCCTTGCTTTTCTACTATAAATGGCCAACTTTAAAAAGATCTAAGAGTCAGTGTTGTGCTGTGGACAATTACTACCTGGTCACGCCGATCTGTCTATCTCCCAAGCTCCCGTTCACACTCACATCTGAAAACTTTAAAACCGTGCCACCGGCAAAGAAGGCTGAGAAAAACTGGCTTAAGGGCATCATAGTCTGCATGATGCTTAAATGTCAAAAGGAACACCTGTCTGCAGCTCTAACATTTAGTGTTTAATCAATTAAGGAGGGGAAAAAACAGCGAAAATACCAGCTGCCAGCAAAATGACTTCACGCGCTAAGAGAACCTGTCTGGGAGAAAAGCACAGAGTTCTCAAACTTTTTAAGATGAACTTCTGTTACCTAATCCTTACTCCACAGATAACTCAAAAACTTTTGGCTTTGCTAAATTAGAAGTCCTCTTTCTTTTCTTTTCTTTTTTTTTCTTTCTCTCTTTCTTTCTTTCTTTCTCTTTCTTTCAGTTTTGTTTGAGTTTGTTTTGAGACAGGGGCTCATGAGCTCATGTACCAGGTTGGCCTCAAACTCATCAAGTGGCTTTAAACTCTTGATCCTCCTGCCTCTGCCTCCCGTGCTGGGATGGGTTTAGTCAAGTTCTGGGGACTGAATTCAGGGCTTCCTGCAATTAGGCAGGCACTGTTAACTAAGCTGACATACATACATGTAAGTTCTCTAGCTCCCGAACTCTCTCTCTCTCTCTCTCTCTCTCTCTCTCTCTCTCGTGTGTGTGTGTGTGTGTGTGTGTGTATGTGTGTGTGTATATGAGAGAGAGAGAGAGATGGGGGGAGGGGAGGCTAGGGGACGGTGTCCCACTGTATAGCCTTGGCTAGCCTCAAACTTATGATGTATACCAGGCTGGCCTCAAACTCATAAAGATCTGACTGCCTCGACTCTGCCTTCTGGGATTAAAGGTGTGTGACATCACCCTGGGCTAAAAACTCTTTACATTTCTAACTTCTTTATAGAAAGGAACTGTTGGTCTGTGTGCCACTGGGCCTCAGCATGGCTAACCTCTCAGAACTTCCATTTCTGTGGTTTTTTGTGAGAGATGATTCATCTAGATCAAGGCTTCTCAGCCTCAGTACTATTGAGCCAAGAATCTCTGGGCTACACACAGCCTTCCTTTCTCTCCAACTCTGATACCCTATAAAACATTAAATAGCTCATCCTCTTGAATGCTGTTTGTTGAACCATGGTTCAGAAGTACCATTAAGAGAATACTCACTTAATTTTTGAGAAATTCAAATACAGTGGTCACTTCTGACAACTTAAATTTTAGTAGATTCCAAAGTGGTGGTTTGTAATAAAAATGGATTAAAAAAAATCAACAAAGCAAAAAAGCAGGTCAATATAAATGAAGTATGGATTAACAAGACTCCATCTCATTTCTAAGGGTAATTCCACCAATTGAACAAAAAAGGTAAGAAATTGATAAAACACACGCACAGTTCAATAGGACAAATAAATCATATATTCCATTTCTCCAAAGAAATTCATGTTTTTATAAGGTGTTTTCTTTAGCAAAAATGAGCTTCAGTTTTCTAGACACCAAACCCTCATCTCTCCAACCGCAGCCCTTCAGTGCAGGCCTGACACTAAGTCCAAAAGCAAGGCTATCAGTCAGACAAGCCTTTCGGCAGTAGGAATGTACAGCAGAAGGCCATTTGCAATATTGACAATATTAATATCATTATTCAGAGAAAAGTTTGAGACGTGTCAAAAAGCTATACATATGCCTCTCAGGTTTGAAACTAATCTGGAAAAGACACTTCTTAAAATAATATTCAACAGTGCCTAAGGTATTCAGGGAGCAACACATGAGAGGGACCAGAAGAAAGCACAAAAGATTGCCTGAAAGTGTAGAGAAGAGTCCATGGGGTCTTCACCCTACCAGTGAGGACAGATGCCAAAAGCCAACTCACAAACCCAGGCACATCGCAGATGAACTTTCTCTCTCGCCTCATGATTGTCCTCCTCCTCCCTCCCAACTTCAGCATCCTAAAGTATCTGCTTACACAGTTCCATCGGTGTTTAGAGGAGAAAACAGCGAAGTGGTTATGTTAGCTCTCCCAAGCCGCTATGGCAGCCACACACGTATGAGCGAATGGATGCAGTAATGGAAAATCCCCGGCGCCGAAGAAAAGGCAGATGTCCGGCCGGGCAGGAGACTCCCTCAAGTTCTCTTTCTCACCTAAGTTTCCTGCAGTAAATGGGCCAAAGAAAGTCTAAGAAGCACAGCCCAGCAATATTATAGCAGTGCAGAATGGCGCTGTGCAGATTGTAGCTTTAGGAGTTATTTGGGTTTACTTGGAGGGGCTTTGGGGAGAGGCCAGAAAACTGAAAAGTGGGCCATGAGGGACAGGGGTGGGAATGGTTTGGGATTGGTGGGGAGGGTAATAGAAGACACGGGCATGAAAGTGGAAGTGAGGGTTCTGGTGAGGGGTGGGGCCAAGCAGGAACAAGGGAAGGGCAATGGGGAGGCCAGAGAAGGTGGGGAAGATGAACAGATTCATCCAAAGCTAGGTATGGATGAAAATGCTGCCATTAACAAACCTGTTATTTTGTGTCCTAACTTAATATATTTCTAAAGGAAAAAAATTTAAATACATACAGCAGTCTCATGGAAGACACAGGGGCAAAGGAGACTGTTGCATATGCCCTGTAGCTTTTGGTTTAGTGTGGTCTCTCATGGTAATACGAAGCAGTGTCCAGCTTTCCAATATTATATCAGTAAGCCTGCAAAACTTCAATCTTTTCCTCCTGATGGATGCAAAGGGCTTAGCCACAGTTCCACACCGGCACACCGCTCAGCTCTCACTGAAAAGCACAGGCTGCCACCTACTGGCTGTGAGCCTTCCTGCACTGTACACACAAGGCTTCCCAGAACAGGAAGCCTGGGTATCTTGGTCTGCTTTCTGTGATACAAACACTGCGACCAAAAGTAACTTGGAAAGGAAGGGGGTTATTTCACCTTACAGCTTAATGTCTGAATGAAGGGAAGTCAGGGCAGGGACTCAAGGCTAGAACTGAGACCCAATAACTGAGTCACAGACCATGGAGGAAAGCTGACTTGTGACTTGCTCTCCACGACTTGCTCCACTTGCTTTCTTACACAACCCAGGACCACCCGCCCAGGGATGGCACTGCCCACAGTGGGTTTCGCCCTCCCACACTGATCAATACCCAAGAAAATGCCCCACAGGTGTGTCCACAGACCAGTCTGACGGGGGCATTTTCTCAGTCAAGGTTACCTCTTGTCAGATGACTCTAGCTTGTGTCGAGCTGTCAAGAACCAACAGAGTCAGCTCATCATAAAAAACAGCATCTTCAACTATATTCTTACCATTTTTTTTTTAGTTTGTATAAATTATTTTAACTCCACAAAATAATGGCAGACACATTTATGAGAAACTGAAAAATTCCTAGAGTACATTCAGAAGAGCAGAGATTATTTTTTTAAAGTATTTATTTGATTTTTGTGGTTTTGTTCCTTTCTTTTTTTTTTTCCTTCTTTTCCATGCCATGAATCAGAAATATTTCTGTAAGTGTAAGAAAAACTTATTTTCATCCATATTACCTTTTAGTTCTGAAAACAGAACTTGGTCACAGAGCAGTAACTTAACTGTCCATCTTCATCAGGTTCAGATCTTTTGAGATCCCAATGCATTACCCCCCTCCCCCGCACCTGGTGCTATGAGTTAATCTGACACAATGCTAAAGCTAAAGATGTACAGATGAAAGACCCTGAATCTGGATCTGGCCTTTTGCCTCACTCTCGTGCTTCCCCAGATATAATCTATAGTACGCACCAGGCGATTGTGTTTAAATTTGTCTGTCCTGAGAAAGTTCTGAGAAACAGCTGCTGTGTCAATATCTAGGTATGTGTTTGCTGGTGTTTATTTTACATGCTTTTCTGATCATGACTTTCTAACCTCAAACAACCTTCATTAGTTCATTGCTTTCTCTGTTATATTCGAGTATAAAAGTGCCCTGAAACTGAAGTAAGGTTGTCTACAGCACTAGACTGTGGTGCGCCCCATTCTTTAAGGTCCTCAGATCCCAGGTCTCGCAGACAGATCTGCATAGTTCAGTGAATGCAATCAGCACACTGTGGGACTCTAACGTGAAGATTTGGGGTAGAATAGTCAACTTACGACTCTCAAGCTCAGGGTAGAGGTATAATTTAGAGGAAGAAACTCAGAAGTTGCTAGTATGTCAACAGGCAAAAACATGGACGAACTATACCCCAGACAGAATGGATTCGGTAAAGAATGATACATGTGACATTGTGGGAAGAGCCAGAAAAACTCTCCCCAGCTTAACTACATCACACTGAGTCAGCTGAAAAGGAACTGCCCTCAGCAACATGCAGCTGCAACCAGACAGAGCAAACACCAAGTTGTGAAAAAGCATAATTCTGCCTTTTAAATATTAATATATACAAACCTATTCAGATATACTCCAGGGGTACAAATATTCAGATGTGCCCGGAGATTGTCTCTGGAAATACCTGAGCAATGTTTATGCTCTCCTCTATACTTACTGAAATAGTATACAATATACACTCATCTCTCTGAAATCAAATGTATAAAAAAGTTTCTTGTTTTCCTAAAGATTTAAAAGTTGCTAAGAGTATGTGGTACAGAAGAGAGCCTTTTAACCAACTTCCTCCGCCTCTCAAAGGCTCACAGAACGCACAGCCAGGAGGAAGCAGAGGACTGGAACCCTGTTATCAGTGGCAGAAAAAAGAACAAGCTGACTGTTCTCAAGATACCACATGGAACTCCATACCCCAGACCTCAAGAATGGTGCAATAGGGAAATAATAATTTTGTTGAAGCTCTTAACTGCCCTCACTGCCTGTTCAGAACACACCTGAGCGCTCCGGGGCAGAGGTCACAGGCAGATGACTGATATCAACTTCTCCTAAGACTGAATGGACCTGCTTTGTGATTAGGCAAGAGTGAATGAAGAAATACAGCATGGGGCACTGGAAAGGCATCATTAATAGTAAAAGAAGAAACGCATCCATTAGCAAGTCAGAGGGCTGAGCATCGTGAGAATCAAAGCAAGCTCTGATGACTCAACCTCTGAAAAGACAATGAGATGCAGAAAGGAGATGTGTGCCATGCAAGAGACACAGACTGGCTGTGAGCAAAGACTCAGAGCTGGGGGACTTCAGTGTCCCCTTGGCCAGGCCACAGTGCAGTTACATTTACATTTGCAGGTCTAGACACTGTTGCAGAGATGCACATTAGCTATAAAGAACATTTAAGTTCGTGGCACTAAGTCCTCTAAGCAGAGAACACCTCATGTACAGAATGGGCTTTTTCTGGTCATCCCCAGGTTTTGAGTCTGAGGTTTCCCAAAGGAAACTAAGTTTGGCTTCAAGACTGAACCACAGGAATCCTGCCTGAGCTTCCCTACAGACCGGCCAGATCTCCACAACCGTGTAGACCGATGCTGCACTACAAATTAAATCTCCACCAGTGTCTAAGAGTTTCCATTGTCGTGAAAAGACACCATGACCAAGGCAACTCTTATAAAGGGCAGCATTTAATCCGGGCTGCCTTAACAGGTTCAGAGGTTCAGTTCATTATCATCAAACTGGGAAGCATGGCAGCATCCAGGCAGACAGCATGCTGGAGAAGAAGCTAAGAGTTCTCCATCTTGATCCAACTGCAGCCAGGAAAGGGTTGACTATCTCTCAGGCAGCTGGAAGGAAGGTCTCAGAGCCTACCACTACAGTGGCACACTCCCTCCAACAAGGCCACACCTCCTAATAGTGCCACTCCCTGGGCCAAGCATATTCAAACCACCAAAACCACCAACAGCAATATCCACTCTTACTAACACAAACCAATGGGCAGAATCTTGAGTTAGAGACCACAGGGCTGAGCTTAACTGTTGCGATGGCAAGAGGAGGAGGTCCTTGGAGAGATGAATGATGTGACAATTCATGTTGTGAACTGTTTTGGTGGCTTGCAATTTGTGATACATGTAGTATAAACTGCATTAGAAGATTCCAGCTAGAACAGATTTGGAGAAATCCAGGCCATAGAACTATGCAGTTTGTTGCCAAAATAAAAAGGAACCCAACCAAACAATAATACAGCAACATTATGGTCATGTCTTATATTTTCAAGATCCTTAAGTAAATATTCTACTGAATGTGGTTTACATAGCTAATAACTTACCATATTTGTCTCGTAACCCAACAGTACATCGGAAGACTCCACCAAAGGCAACATCTTCACCAAATATTACTGAAAAATGATGTTCAAAGAATATATTTAGTATTGTCCAAAATTTAAGTCATGAAAAATAAGAAACTTAAGTATTTAGATTTGAAATTATGCATACACATACATATTCATGTCTGTGTAATACAAAAGTGGTACACACACATATATATATACATAATATCTGTTTGCATATATCATACATATATGTGTAAACATATACATAATCCTGTGTATGTATAATACATAATGTGTATACACACATACATACATACATATACATATACACACACATGTATATATACACATATATATATATCTGTTTGCATATATCAAAAATATATGTGTAAATATATATACGTAATCCTGTGTATGTGTAATACATAATGTGTATACACACATACATACATACATATACATATACACACACATGTATATATACACATATATATGTTTGCATATATCAAAAATATATGTGTAAATATATATACATAATCCTGTGTATGTATAATACATACATGTGCATACACACATACATACACATACACACATGTATATATACACATACATGTATATCTGTTTGCATATATCATACATATATGTATAAATGTATATACATAATCCTATGTATGTATAATACATATATGTGTATACACTCATACATACATATACATATACACACATGTATACACACACACACGTAATTATGTATATGTATACAAAGCCAATCAAACTTTAAGAACTCAGCAAGATCAAGAGGCTCAGCAGTTAAGAGTATACACTGAACTTGCATAGGAATCAAGTTTGATTCCCAGCACCCACAGAAGGTGGCTAACAAGTTCCTGGAACTCTACCTCCAGGGCAATCTGACACCTCTGGCATCTCTAGCCTCCATGGGCACGTGCACTCAAACGCACACACCCACATACAGATAACAGACACATAACTAAAAATAAAATAAACTTTAAAAATTAAATTACTTGTAAAATTCTTCCAAAGATGTGCTACACATACACTAGCAAACGTTTTTTCAGTCACAAGGAAAAATGAAACCATGACATTGTCAGGAAAATGGGTGGAACCAGAAATCATTACATTGGTTAAAATAAACCAGACTCACAAAGATAAAATAAATACCTCCTGGTTTCTCTCATATATAGAACCTAGGCACGTGGGGGGGGGGGGGCAGAGAGGTTATTATGAGAGGACTGAAATAGATCTTAAGAGAAGGAAGAGGAGGAGAAAGAGAGGAATAAAATTTGACATTGAAAGCAGAATGGGGACAACCTATGGGTAGGAAAGTGGGTGAGGGGAAGGAGACACATGCATTAAGTTTACCTGCAGTGGGGTCTTTGGCCAATGAGTTATCCAAGGCACTTGTTATTGACTGGAAGAGGTTCATTTTCTGAGTTTGCCCTATGAAAAGTAAAGTTATATTGTATTAAAACTTGTAACATACGGAAAAAAATGATCAGTTTCTTAACAGTTGTTATAACATGGTTTTAAAAACAAAATAAAAGGGCAAGGTAGGAAGAAAGGCCCAGAATCTATCACAGGAATTGACCTAATGGTTTGCAGAGATCTATAAAAGCTGCAACCACAGTAAGCCTCCAGAGGTGGGTAGATGAGGTAAACCCTAAATTGCTAAACAAATGTCTAGAAAAGTAAGCAAATGGAGAGAAACGGCCAAATGGTGAAGTGTCTGTAGACAAAAGCTACAACTTTCAGTAGAAAAGGAGCAAGAGGGAGCCAGACAGTGTTTGAAGAGAGCACCCTAGCCAGGTGTTCTGAACCACAGGTATAAAGAACACATGTGACCAGTAGCTATGTTTAAACTGGTGACAGCAGCAAATGCTCACAGCCCATGAAACAGCAAGGAAGGCTAAAGATAAACTCTGGTGTACAGGACCAGCCAGCGGTGCTGGGAGAATACTACAGTCTCTTCTGTAAACCTATCAGACCCAGTCATTCCTATTGTCCTATAGCTTAAAATGTATGCAGGACAATGCTTGTCTCCATAAGGGCTTTAGGAAGGAATATATGAATCGATACATAGAAGGAACTTCTCTGTCTCGTAAACCAACGGTACACTAGAAGACTCTGCCAAAGGCAGCATCTTCACCAAATATTACTGAAAAATGATGTTCAAAGAATATATTTTGTAATCCCTAAATGCAGAGTGAAAGCTAGCTGTCGATCATTAGATCCTCTCAAGGTCATCAAAAGCTTTTTCCTGACAGAATTCCTAATGCTGCAAATTAAGAATATGCATGACTTTGACGCTTTGAACAAACTAAATGCTGGCGAGACCCACAATCACCGGAGCTTTAGGCCAACTCCTCTTCAACAGCATTCAGAGCAGAGACAGGCTTCACATGAAACTTCTGATAAACAGTCCAGTCCTTACCTTAGCACTTTATCTACCTCCAACTCCTGTCCCCACTCTGGCCATTGTCCCTCTAACCTCCATGTTCTTCAAAGTCACCTTAAGTGAGGCACACTCAGGGTCTAATAGCCAGCATGGGTCATAACAGCTCCTGCTGTTGGCTTCAAACCTGACCATGGAGTGATGGTCTCTCACCCTTTCCTCCTCTTCCTTAGTCCCCCAGAATCTTCAGTAAGCTCTTGCCTCCGCCATCTTTTAAGTCTTCCACTGTTCTCTCAGCCTGACCTCTGGCATTCTCCTGTCTGACCTCAAGTGTCTCTGATCGCTTCAATACTGTGCATGCCCAAGCTTTAGGCCATGGCAGCCTCATCAGAACATCTTGCTTCCCTCTGCACCCACAATAATGCCCTGTTCATACTCTTGTTTCTGGAGATAATAAGAATTCATTCAGGGGCTGGAGAGATGGCTCAGTGGTTAAGAGCACTGGCTGCTCTTCCAGAGACTCAGGTTCTCAGCGCCCACATGGAGGCTCACAACTGCCTGGAACTCCTACTCCAGGGGATCTGACACCCTCACACAGACACATGTTCAGAAAAACCATCAATGCACACAAAAATAAATACATTAAATTTTAAAAAAAGAACTCATTCCGAAAAGCATCATTATATCAGCTTTGTCAAAGACTACGGTCACACCATATGTCCAGAATTACTTCATAAAGTATTTTCTTTCAGGTTACAGTGATTTCATCCACTAGTTACCTTCCTTAAATCTTTCTCTACCCTCTGTTCTAGTGTGCTTTACTCTTGCTATGATAAACACCATGACTGAAAGCAACCTAGGGAGGAAAATGTTTATTTAATCACTCAGGTTATATGTTGTCCACCACTGAGGGAAGTCAGGGCAGGGATTGAAGCTGAGGCAGGAACCAGAGAGAGAGAGAGCTGCTTACTAGCCTGCTCCTTGGCTTCCTTATACAAGCCAGGACCACCCACTCAGCCTTCCACAACAACTAATAATCAAGAAAATACCCTCTCGGGCTGCCCAGAGGCCAATCTGATTGACGCAATCCCCCAGGCAGTGTCAAGTTGACAGCTGACATTAACTAAGAGGCCGATCTATGCTCTTAAAAATTTTTGGTGATACAAAACATAACAGTTTAGGATAAACTTTTTTCCTAGTGAAAATAACATACCCACTCTCTCCGACTTCATACATGTAATAAAATAGTATTTTTGCTTATTAGGATTTCATAGTTAAGAACCTAGGGAGAATAGGGACGCCTTAAGAGCCGATCTCGTTTTCATTTTAATTTTGCTGACCATTTAATAGCAAATGTCCCCCACAAGACCTTTTCCCAGAGCTAGGGACAAACCCATATGCTGAGCTCCGCCACCCCCACCCCCAACCCCAGGTCTCTTGATTCATTTCATCACACTGCAGCTCAGCAACTTTTTACTAGAAAAGGAGTAAAATTGTACAACCCTGAGGCAGGAGGACTGGGAGTTCAAGGTCATCCTAGGCTACATAAGGAGCTCCCCTAGAATGTATTCTTGACACTGTAAAAAAAAAATGGCCTTGCCTTACAGGAAATAATTTACAAGTTATTTATGTTTCTGTGTCAGCACACAAATTACATTTTCACTAGTGGATATGTTTGCCAAATATTGCAAAGTTTAGAGTAGGAGTACTCTTTAGTACTGTCCCAAGTTATAAATGACAATTCTGGTACAGTAACATCTACTTTCAATTCCTCTTAAAGCTGAAGCATAGATCCTATAGAAGAAACCATTTTATCCACAGTACAGCTTTATTTTATAGTCTCAGTGTGTAGCTGGCCTTGAACTTAAGATGGCCCTGTCTCAGCCTCCAGACGCTCTGTTCGTCTGGATTGGCCCTCTATTTGCCTACTATGTACTCTGATCCTTCTCTAATTCCCATTAAAACATCCCAAATATGAACCCACAACTTAATATTTGAGAGAACCCAAAACTGCACAGGTGTTTGGGGGGGTCACACTATCATGCAAGCACACATGTATACACACATAGTTTGTACTACAATGTAAATGAAAGGGTTTGGTTATAACTCAATGACAGAAAGTTTGCCTAGCACACCTGCTTGGCTTCAGTCACCAGCAACATAAACTAACAAGAATAAAATAAAGTAAAAGACTCTATAAATCCAACTGTGCCTGTGTGGTGTCTATGAAAGCCAGGGGTTAACATCTGATGTCTTCCTTTATCGCTTTTTTGTTTGGTTGGTTGGTTGTTTTTTGTTTTGTTTTGTTTTGTTTTAATTTGTTTTATTGACACCTTGTGGCCCTGGCTGGTCCGGAATTCACCACATAGATCAGCTGGCCTCCAACTCACAGAGATCTACCTTATTCGGCCTCCAAGAGATGGAAATAAAGGCATGTGCAAACACATCCAAATCCACCTTGGTTTTTAGCGTCCCTCATTGAACTGAGAGCTTATTCACTAGCTAGCTAGCCCTAAATTCTTCCTGTCCCAACCTCCAGAAGTGGGAGTACAGGCAATCCCCTGCCACAGCCAGCTTATTAATCTCAGCACTGGCGAGGCAGAAGCAGGTAGATCTGAGTTCAATGCCAGCCTGGTCAACAGAGTTAGTTCCAGAGCAACCAGAGTCCTACAAAGCAACCCACATTATGACTCCCCATAGAAAGCCCTACAAAGACCACACTGGAATAATCCCACTCCATGCACAGCCCAAGGCCCTGCTGAGTCCTATCTCTGCCCACCTGAACTGTCCCATTTAGCATCACTGGCCCAAAAGTTTACCAATGAGACGTCTCTCAGTTCCATTATGCAAGCAGAACCTACACACATGGACCCCTCCAGCCAGAAACCCCCTCACACCTCTGGGTACCTTTCTAAAACCTTGGCTAAACATCTTAGGAGCCGTGATTATCCTTTCTAAGCACTGGAACATGACCCCAGGGTCATTTACTGCAGTAGGCATTGGCTTAATTATACTCATGGTCGCTACTTTGTGTCCAGATTTCAATTCCAGGAGGACAGGGCCATGTCCATATCCAGAGCACCTAGCTGTCTGTCATCTGGAAGGAAGGAAGAATGTGTGGAACGGATTAGTTAACAAGCTGACACATGTGCACAATTACAGGGCCCTGGAACAAAGAGAGGCCAGGATGTACTGTGTAACTCTCTGTTATGCAGGCAGTGCACACTAATTCAGGCCTTGTCTGCAGTCTGCTAAGCTATTTATTCTCTGCATGACTTAATGAAAGCTGCTCATATCCGGTTTCCTCCTCTATAAAAACAAAACCAATGGTATCTAATGTACAGGACTACTGTGGAAAACCTGTGAGGTGATGTCTATCAAGGAGCCAATGGTCGGTTCCCACTCCATGTTGGTATATACCTCCTCTTTCACCTACCTACAGAGACTTATTCTATTACCCCAGTTGATCACCTTATTAGGTTCCCACATTACAGGTAAAAGCAGTAAAAATCCAAAGATTAATGAGCATGGGCAGTGTCACAATGCAGTGATGTCGAGGGAGAAATAAATCTGGGCATGGGCTTGCTCATTCTTACAAAAGCAGCACGTGGGTGGATGAGACAAGAAGATCACCAGGAGACTGAGGCCAGCTGGAGCCTTAGCCAGCCTGGACTAGTGTGAAAACTTTTCTTTAAATGAGAGGAGGGAAGAGGAAGAGAGAGGAAAAGACGGAGAAAGGGAGGAAGAAGAAGTGAAGGATGGGGGGGGTAGGTATGCAGGGAGGAAGCACAAACCCTCAGCTCCTAGTGGTTAGGTGATATTGCCTCTGGAATGACAAAATCAAAAATGAGATGAAGAGGAAAATAATTAATGAAGTTCCTGAATGATCAAAAGAAACCTGAAGGTGGTAAATGATGGAAGAGGGAAAGGTCTGTCCTTGCTGAGATACACAAGAAGCAGTGTATTCAGCACAGGCCAGATGTGAGCTGAGCAGAGCCAAGAGGTGTGGGAGCCTGCGTTAAAGCACCTGCCTGATGTAGGAATAACAGTAAGAGAGAACTCAGTGGAAATACACCTGGCAGCCAGGCTGAGCCAGTGACCTTTTGAAGGACCTGAGGCCTCACCTCTTACATTTAAATGCCTGAAGGCAGAATTTATAGAGGAATTGTAATCGAGCAACATGGCTGCTCTGACAAGGAATCACATCCAAAGACTTTCTAGGTCTATGTGGTCTGGCTAGAATGCAGACATGCTTGGGATTACAGTATGATCTGTCTAGAATACCAGTTTTAATCCCCAACAAGGTAGGTAAGGTTAGTTTATAGAAGGAAGCAGGCATGTTTGAAAGTGACATCTAACTGAAAGGCAGACAAGGTGATAAATCAGAGAAAGATTTTGCATAATGAGTCAGATATAGGATACACTCAACTCTCACAAGAACAGCACAGGAAAGAGGAGTTGTTTAACAGCAGCATAGGGAGAGAGAACAAGCTAGACACATGTGGTGGAGGTGTGTGTGTGTGTGTGTGTGTGTGTGTGTGTGTGTGTGTAGCAGTTTTAGCAGGACATTTTTACAGAGACAGGTTGCAGAGAAAACAAGCTAGACACAAGTGAAGACAGAAGGAGCCAGACAATGAGAAGGAGCCAGAAGATTAGAGCATACTGCCAAAGTTAGTATGGGGCCAAGTAAAGCAATTCAGTAAGGAGCCTAGAGAAGCTGACTCAATCAGTCAGCTTGGAAGATTAGATTGTACAGAGACTAGAAGCTTCCAGGTCTACGCCTAGGGATTGTTAGGACAAAGAAATACTCGGGGCTCAGCCCCAGCTGTGTATTCACACGCCTTCAGTACAACTCTCATCTTATCCCATCATCTGTGGAGATAAAAGCAACATTAACTAACATCTAGCACCCAACATGCTTAGAAGAAAAACCCAACATGATCGGAGGAGAAAATCCACCATCATTGCAGAAAGCAGAGGACATCTGACAGAAACATGGCAGAACACAGGAGACATCTGTCAGAAAGCCACAGAGAAAAATTTGCCCCGGATCACCTCCAGAGAAAGCATCAGTTCTTTGACTTTGAAAGATACTTGGGGAGACTCCAGATATGGAAGAATCTCTGACACAATGAATCACAGTAAGGCACCCCAAAAGACAATTTTATTATATAGACAAACTCTTCTTGTATTAAAAAAAAAATGAGAAGATCTCAGATCCCTTGAGAGCAAGGATAGGGCATGAGGGGATAGAAACATTATTTGAAAAAGCTATGCAGGTAGTTATTGCAACTCTGACCACCAGAGTAAACCCTTCCCTGCTTTCAACTGCAATCTTTACATATTTCTTCTTTAAAAAGATTAAAAGAATAAATGTACAACAAGAAAAATAGCTGTGCAGCAAGAAAAATTAGTTATGATACAACAGAGGCTAGAGAGACAAAAGACAGAGGAAGTAAGAGAACAGCAAGTGCTTATTGTGAACCTATGGTACCTAATGAAATTGAGGATCAAGACACACATCCTGGGCTGGAGAGGTGGCTCAGCGGTTAAGAGCACTGACTAATCTTCCAGGGGTCCTGAGTTCAATTCCCAGCAACCACATAGTGGCTCACAACCATCTGTAATGGGATCCAATACCCTCTCCTGAAGGCAGCTACAGTGTACTCCTACACATAAAATAATTCTTTAAAAAAAAAAAAAAAGACAGACATCCCAATGAACCTACAGTGGCACCTCCTTAATGAAATTTAGGAAAGTCGAGCACCCTCACTAGCTTTCCCAGTTACCCAGGAACAAATGCCAGAAAATGCTGAAAATTCACAAAATTAACAACTAGTCTGGAAAATTTTAGTAATGGCTGTACTAGAAGCTAGTTCTCAATTACAGTGGCTGACATGGTGGCACAAAGAATCTGCAAACGGAAAATCGTAATTGGTCTAAAGATGTTGATATCATGAAAGATCAATTGTTAGATGAATGTCAATATGCTGATTTACAAGATGCAATGTGATGACTCTGTTATTATACAATGTACTTTAGTAGCTTTAAGAGGAACAAGGGGAAAGGTTATTCACAAAGACTATGCAAAGCCCTGGAGAGACTTTTACTGATTTCTTATGTAGATTAATGTTTGCTAGAAAACAGGGCAATATCAGATCCAGATACAAGATTGGTATGAATTGAAACTTTAACTTTTGAAATGCAATTGCGAACTGTAAAAAAGTTCTTAGACTTTTAAAAGCTTGACAAGAACTTGATCTTTGACAAAGGAGCTAAAACCATTCAGTGGAAAAAAGATAGCCTTTTCAACAAATGGTGCTGGTTCAGCTGGAGGTCAACATGCAGAAGAATGCAAATTGACCCATTCTTATCTCCTTGCACTAAGCTCAATTCTAAGTGGATCAAAGATCTCCACATAAAACCAGACACACTGAAACTAATAGAAGGGAAACTAGGGAAGAACCTTGAACATATGGGCACAGGAGAGAATTTCCTGAACAGAACTCCAATAGCTTATGCTCTAAGATCAAGAATAGACAAATGGGACCTCATTAAATTACAAAGTTTTTGCAAGGCAAAAGACACTGTCAAAAAGACAAAGCGGCAACCAACTAACTGGGAAATGATCTTTACCAACCTTACATCCCACAGAGGGCTAATATCCAAGATATACAAAGAACTCAAGAAGTTAAACTCCAGAGAGGCAAGTAACCCTATTAAAAAATGGGGTACAGAGCTAAACAAAGAGTTCTCACCTGAAGAATATCTAATGGCTGAGAAGCACCTAAAGAGATGTTCATCATCCTTAGTCATTAGGGAAATGCAAATCAAAACAACCCTGAGATTCCATCTCACACCAGTCAGAATGGCTAAGATCAAAAACACAGGAGACAGCAGTTGTTGGCGAGGATGTGGAGAAAGAGGAACACTCCTCCACTGCTGGTGGAATTGCAAGCTGGTACAACCACTCTGGAAAGCAGTCTGGCGGTTCCTCAGAAAACTGGGCATGACACTCCCAGAGGATCCGGCTATACCACTCCTGGGCATATACCCAGAGGCTTTACCTGCATGCAATAAGGACACATGCTCCACTATGTTCATAGCAGCCTTATTTATAATAGCCAGAAGCTGGAAAGAACCCAGATGTCCCTCAACGGAGGAATGGATTCAGAAGATGTGGTATATCTACACAATGGAATACTACTCTGCAATTAAAAACAATGAACTCACGAAATTCCTAGGCAAATGGTCAGATCTTGAAAATATCATCCTTAGTGAGGTAACCCAATCACAAAAGAACACACATGGTATGCAGTCACTGATAAGGGGATATTGACCCAGAATCTCAGAATACCCTAGACACAATCCGCATATCAATAGATTTCTAAGAAGATGGAAGGAGAGACCCCTGGTCCTGGAAAGACTGGATGTAGGGGAACGCCAGGACAGAGAAACGAGAGGGGGTTGAATGGAGAAAAGAGGGAGGGAAGGGGGCTTATAGGACTTTCGGGGAGGGAGGAAACGGGAAAGGGGAAATGATTTGGAATGTAAATTAAAAAAAATAAAATAAAATAAATAATAAAAAATAAGAGTTGCCTTGGTCATGGTGTCTGTTCATAGCTTTAAAATTCTAAGATCAGAAGTTAGTACCAGGGACGGGGGTACTGCTGTGATAGACCTGTGCATGCTTTTGTTTGGCTGAATGTAGATTTGGAGACTTTGGATTTGGAAAGCAGTGAAATCCTTTAAGTGAGGCTTAATGGGCTATCCTAGTAGGAATATGGAAGACTTTGTTGCTGAGAGTTCTACATTTTCATCTGAAGACTGCTAGCAGAATATTGGCTTCCAGGCAGATAGTATTAAAGCCCATGCCTACAGTGACATACCTACTCCTACAAGGTCACACCTCCTAATAGTGCCACTCCCTGGGCCAAGCATATACAAACCATCACAGTTCCTAAGAATGAAGGCAAGGTTAGTTTGTAAAAGGAAGCAGACATGTTTGAAAGTGACATCTAATTGAGAAGTAGACAAAGTGACAAGTCGGAGAAAGATTTTACAGAATGAGTCAGAATTACAATACACCCAATTCTCACAAGAACAGCACGGGAAAGAGAGGCTACTTAAGAGCAGCACTGGGAGAGAGAACAAGGTAGACACAGGTGGCAGAGGTGGGGTGTGTGTGTGTGTGTGTGTGTGTGTGTGTGTGTCAGTTTTACTAGGACAGTTTTACAGAGACAAATTGCAGAGAGAACTAGAGAGAACTAGCTAGACACAGGTGAAGACAGAATGAGCCAGAGAATGAGAAGGAGCCATAAGATTAGAGCATACTGCCAAAGTTAGTATGAGGCCAACATACTTTAGAGAGAAGCAGGATTGAAACAGTAATTTTGGAAGATTAGATTGTAAGGAGGCTAGACGCTTCCAGGCCTAGGCCTAGGGATAGTTAGAACAGAGAAGGAAATGCTCTGGGCTCAGCCCCAACTGTGTATTACCACAGCTCGGGTAAGGATCTCATATCACCCCAGCATCTGAGGAGATAAAAGCAACATTTACGGAACTTTAATGTCTTTGTGTCTCAGCATCTTCATGATACTGGATGATAACATGACCTCCTCTCAGCCCTGTCTCATAGGGTCACGTTTTTGGGTTATGCCAAGTCCAAAAGGTCAGAAAAAGAATTACCTGGCCTCAAGGGTTCCCAACTTTGCCATCAAGTTGTCTCAGTGAGAGACTAACATTCAGGCAGCCTGCCTCACAGTACTACCTCCACCAATACGTCAAATCAGTAAAATTTAAGTCTCTATTATATGCCCTCCCGCTCTCCGAAGATGGAGATCAACCCCAGAATTCCCTACTTGTACCAGTGGTCCTGGCTCCTTACCCTCATTAGTGCCAACTGTCAACCTGACAAAACCTAGAATCACTTAGGAAACAAACCTCAAAACACACACAAGAGGAGGTTGGTTACTGGAGGTGGGAGACCCGCTCTTAATGCCAACAGCATGAATTTATTTGCTGGGATTGGACTGCATGAAAAGGAGAAAAGGTTGAGTACTAGTATTCATCCCATCCTGCTTCCTGACTGCAGATGGACTGTGACCAGCTTCCTCAAGCTGCTGCCACCACCAGGCCTTACCCTACAGGATGAAATGTAAGCCAAAATACATCCTCCCTTAAACTGACTTTTGTCTGGGTAAAAAGAAAAATACCACATCATCATTTAGTCTCTCTTGCTACAAATGATTACATCATCTTCAACCCCCTTCCCCAGCATCCACAGGTAAAACAGGGTCAACATCTTCCATATTACTACTACCCACTGGCACCCCGAGTTCAATTACACATTCTCACCCAGGTAGTGACAATACTCAAAGCTTGTCTCTCAGCTCCTTGCTATACATCTAGCAATACCTTCCACTAACTCTTCTAATAACACAAAAAAACATCGCAAATCACCTGCTTCCTAGAAATCAACCATGACCTCCCACAGCCCAACAGAATTTGAACCAAAGTGCAATGCACCCATCACAGTGTGAGGTGCTATTTTCTCTCCCCAAGCTCTGTCCTGAATTTTAAAGCCTCTATATCTTTCTTTCGTATGTCTTCCTTTTTCACTCCAAATAAATTCACTTCCCATTAGGCAAAGAAACATCATGCTTACTAATCCGACTTTACTCTTGCTATTCCTATCCCATAAAAAAAGACAAGTCTCATCAACAAAAGGTCTTCGTCTACCCCTGATCATCACAGGACCTGCCTACCCCACTACCAGACCCATCTCAATCACAAGAGGTTTTCTCGGTTGATACAACACAGGATGAGCCTACGAGGGGCCTTAGACCTACTCAGTCTTTTTTTTCTGCTCCCGTGGTCTTTGCAAAGAGAAGTCCTTGTCCCAGTCCACTGTGCACCTTAAAAGATGTTGGCCCCAGCCACCAACTGAAGCAGAACCTTTTCTGTGTGAAATGCAACAGTATGGATGCACGGGAAGCATTTGCAGCACCTGCGAAGAGCAGCGAGTCCAAATCTTCATTGACAGCCCTAATATGCAAAGTTTTAGCACCTAAAACTGTAAGACCTTAAGAGTCACACACAATGGGACTGGAAAGCTGACTCTGCCCTGCACCACATTTGGGAAGGCCACAAGCATCTCCAAGCCTCGACTGCCTCATCTGTACAGTGGGCACAACACCATCTAACTCACATGATCGTTGTCAAGCTAAGAGACTTCATGCCTACAACCGCTGAATAAAAGCAATTGCTCAACAATGGAGAACAGTGTTCACAGGGACAGGAGAAATGACTAAGGGCACAACTTTCGAAAGATGAAAAAAAAAAGAAGCAGTACTCAAGTCAAAAAAGAACATGAACTAGTGAGCAAATACATGGGAGAGCGATCCTCAGCAGGAGTGAGACAGATGCAAGCACAAGGTGCAGAGGTTGGTACACAATCCCAAGGGTGTGGACCTGGGCTTTTCAGCATTAGCCCCTAACACACTCTTACACATTCTTACACACTCTCACACTTAATACACTGAACACTCTTATGCACACTGGGTGTAAACTGGGGATTCGAAGTGGGCATTTAAAAGCTCCATTAAACCATTCATATCGTTGAGTGAGAACTCTAATCTCTGGGGCTCTATCATTGGGGCAGGAGGGCCACACGCATAGAATGAATGTATGTCTGCATTTTTATAACACGGTGAAACTGAAATTTTTTACAACACTGTGAAACTATGTCTATTCAAAGTTTCCCTTTACTGAGTTAGTACTTTCAAGAGAGCATACACTGTGTTATATACACTAGTGGTGTTTATTCAGCCCTTAGTTCTCCTCTCCTTTTGAAATAGCTATTATCATTAATCCCTTAATTACAGAGATGTGAGGCTTGCAGAAGTTAGGACTTCAAAGTCTCAGGGGATGGGGACAAGACCAAACTCAAGACCCTGACTCTCACTACTGAATTCTACAGGTCATCAAAGCTCTACAGCATCATGGGAAATTGTTCTCTAGTTGATGCAAATTGGACTTGTATTAAAACTACGATTGTGGAGAAGACAGTGGTCTGGAAGGATAAACCTCAGCAGGTTTAGCAGCATTCACAGGAGTGGTGCAATCACGCTTTTACTTTTTTTCTAAACTATGCCTTTTATCTGTAAGATGCTTGTACTGTTTCTATAGTAACAACCTAGAGACATGACATCACTCCGATTTTAGTAATTTCACAATTGTGGAAGGAGAATTAGGAAGACCTATGCTCTGTTTCTCCATTACTAGGCCAAAGTGTCTTTGCTGTGAAAACAGTATTGAAGATTGGGAGGGAAAACCGAACTGCTGTTCACTGCTGTTCAGCTTTCTAATACTTCTATTTCACAAAACTGGGAAATCCCGGTCATTTAAATTATTTCTAAAGGCCTCTTATTGCCTTCCGTGGAGTGGCAAGTCAGAAATCCTGCTTACTACATTCTAACCCTTGAAGCTATGTGTCATGAACTTATGTCCTGTGTACTGTTGAATAATCTGCTTCAAGGCTTCAGTCTATCTAACTGCAAAGCAAACATTGAAGCATGACCTACCTCACATGAAATTAAATCCTGTCCTATGAACTAAATGAGATGAGGAATTTAAATTTCGCCAATAGCAAGCTTTCAATAAATATTCAATTAGTGTTCACAAGTAAAGATGGACTTCCAAAAAAATGCCAGCCCCGGCTTCGGAGAAGGTATTAGACAAAAAACAAAACAAAAAAAAAAAAAACAGGATAGGTTTTCCTTACTCTCTCCTGATGCTCTGCAGTTAGATCTAGGATGGCAGGCGACTTGCAGGAGAAACAGAGTGCAGCAAAGTGGCACAATAGCAGCTTGCCATTTGCTCATTCCCACCACCTCTACAGAGTACTGCCTGGTCAAGTGGCGAGGGCCCAGCAGGAACTCCGTATTAGGCTCAAATAGAAGTCTGGATTCTTTCCCATCTCTAGGCAGAACCTGTTTTGTGACCTTGAGAAAACCAAATTCTAGAATTTACTCCCTAGGTTTACACTTTCCGTCCAAATGAAAATTAAAAGGCAAGTATTTTACGGACAGTTGCCTCAAGTTAGTGACTAAGTCTAGGACAAGCTGACACCTAAGACCTGATACGGGAACGAGGGATAGAACTTAAGGAAAAGGGGAAGGGGCGGAGGGTACTCTTTAGACAACTCTTCGACACCCTCGGCCCTCCCAGAAGGCAGAGTGCCCTCTCACCTATCTTGAAGTTCCCAGGAGCTGCATCTGAAGAGTCACCAAGTAAAATCAAAAGGAACCCAAACCGACCCGAACCAGGGAAGCTCTGGATTACAGTCTAGAGTCTAGGGCAAGACAGGGATAGATCCGGGATTGATTGCAGCGAGATCGCCAAGTCTCACCATACTGCAGGGACTCTGGGTCCGGCTGGAAAGTGAAGTGGGCCACCCGCCGCTTCTGGGCCGCGTCCTCGCCCCCGGGTTGCAGGAAGCCTTGCACCAGCGCAGCGCAGCGCAGTCCGCAGCGCCGCCGCTCTGCTCCCGCAGCCCCGAGCCGCAGTAGCCCACCCGCGCGCGCAGCCACCGCCGCCATCCCCGGTTCTCAGGCACTGCAACCCACGCTGCCCGCTGGGAGGGCGGAGCTGAGATGCAGGCTTCCTCATTGGGAGGCCTCGAGGGGCGGGTCCGTGAAAGAGACCAATCGGAGATGGAAGTTCGGGGGCGGGGTTGGAGGCGCTATGACCTAGCAGCCCGCACAGACGGAAGCTATACCAAGGCCTCTGCAACCTGAGATGTGGTCCCTGGTTCTGAACCCACCCCAAAATCAGCTGCAGGACTTGCAGTGTCACAGCGCGACTGGCTGTGCTCTTACCCAAAGTCATTTTTGCGGTGCCATTTTCAGTAGCGTTTTCGTTTTAAAACTGTACTTCCTCCTATGTTTCTCATAGTCTGTGAGTGCAATATGGTAATTGTTAGCCATTGCAAGGACAGGCATTGGTTTCGAGTTTCCGAAAAAACCCTAGAATTCTGGAAAAGCCTTCACTCTTATTTTGCAATAATAAATATATTTAGATATTTTAAATTGATTTTGTTTTTCCTGATTTAGATCATATCAGAAAAAAAAAATGGTAAGTAGAGATTTCGGCCTTCAAGTTCACTAGGAATTCTTGTCGAGGTGCAGCAAAGTATCACCTGTTGGTCTTATTCTGTGTAACTTAGAAACATGCAAATGTTGAAGGGTTGATTTAAATAGAAAAGAATCAACTTTATAAATTTTATTTTAAAATATTTAAGTGTTTAAAAGTATATATCCTCCTTAGCCATGAGTTGGAAGATAGCCATCAAAATAGAACACAACAGAGACAAGAAAGTATGTCTAAATCTAGAGGAAGGATTCCAGAGTGAAGGAAGTATTATGACAAATTGAGAGAACGGAGAAGAATGAGCCAGGAAGGAACCTTCCTCCTGTAGTATTTGTGACCTCTTAATAGATCTTTGGTTCATGGGGCTGGAGAGATGGTTCAGCTAAGAAGCACACAGGGGAAGAGTAGAAATGGAATTTTAAGTATTCCAAAAGGCACACAAAGGAGACAGCTTAGACAGTGACACATTAAAATGTGATAAGAGACCTAGAAAAGCATGAAGAGAAACAAGCTCTTGAAGGTCAAGATGCTTCCAGAGGTGAGACCGACCTGAACCCAGAGGATCGGAAGTCACCAAAGCAGATCACAGGGAACGGTAGTCTTCCACAACAGGTGAGGTGGGTGCAAAGGCTCATGGGCATGAAAGAATGAAGTGCAAATGAAATGTCTAGTTCCTATGCTGAGAGCCTCTGCCTGTCCCCATCCCCAGTCACACTTTGTTGAACTTCATTTGGGAAACTGAAAATTCTTTTCTGGGAGTCAGACTAGTTTTAAATGACTCTGGGAAGTGCAAAAAAATGGAAGTTTTCAGTAATTTTATAATCAAAAAAAAGATGAAACTAACTACATTTGGAATTTCTGATGGCATGGTCCTGGGTTCCTTAATATGCTGCAAGTAGATTATCCTCTTTGTTGGAGCCATTTCTACTTGGGTTTCTGACTAACCCCCGGAGACACCAAGAGCCTGTAAAGATGGAGGCAGCAATCATCACAGTTGCTGTTCTTTCTTGAGAATGATTATTGGATCGTTTTCTCTCCCAGAACTTCACTTGCTATTCAGTTTACTTCTGCTGAGACTCATCTCTCTTTTGATTCAGTGATTATAGGTAAAAAGGTAATACTTTCTTTGCAGATGGATCCAGAGGAATATCACTGCCCTCAAGCTAACATGCTATACTGAACAGTAAAATGTTGCTCCTGTGTGGCTAAGAAGTTACAAATGTGGCCTCCAGGACTGAGAAACTTGGAGACATTTGGCAGTTAATAATGGGTTTGTAACAGGATTTATTGTTTTACATTTATGCACTCTTTAAACTCAGTATTTCAAAAAGACAAATTAGTCAATGAAAAGTGAACGGAAAAGACTAGGGTATGTCTGAGAGGATAAAGGAGCTTGCTGCTAACCCTGACAACATGGGTTCAATACCTAAAGATGACATGGTAAACAAGAAATGACTCCCTGAAAGTTTCCCTCTGATGTCCACAGGATGCCATGGTATGTATACACACATACACAAATAAGGTGTAAGAAAAAGAAAACTTTAATGGACAGAGAATTGCTTGTCCTGATTAGACTTTTTTTGGAAATTTGACACAAGCAAGCAGGGTTATGTGGGAAGAGAGAACTTCAATTGAGAAAATGTTTCCGTTAAATTAGACTATACACAAGTCTGAGGGGCACTTTCTTGATTAATGATTGGTGTGACTAGGCACAAAACACTGTAGGCTGTGCTACCCTTGGGCAAGTGGTCCTGCTCAGTGTAAGAAGGCTGACTAAAAAGCCAGGAAGAGTAAACCATGGCTTCTGCTTCCCTTCCTGCCTTGAGTTCCTTTCCTGGCTTCCCTGGATGGTGGGATACAAGCTATATACTAAAATAAAGACTTTCTTCCACAAGATGCTTTTAGTAATGGTGTTTTGTTACAGTGATAGAAACCAAACTAAGACAAAGATATGGCTCATAAAAAAAGCAAAGTAGCACAGCCACCTTGAAAGACAGTTTGACAGTTTCTTACAAAATTGCATTGCTCTTACATAATATAATCGATGAGCCACCCCTCTTGATATTTTCTCAAGGAACTTAGAAACTCCAGTTAACATGATGGCTCTTTTCTTTTGTAGACAGGGACTTCAGTCACCCAGCCTGGCGTGGAATTCAGCAGGTAGCCAAAGATAACATTGAGTGCAAGTTCTTCCAGCCTCTGCCTACGAAGTATGGGCACTATGTCAGGCTTTGCACAAAATATTATCCCAGCTTTGTTCATACTTGCCAAGCTCGGAAGCAAACAAGCTGACCGTCCGTCAGTGAGCACATAAGTGAACTGGTTCCTTTAGGCAATAGAATTTTGCTTAGCAGCAAAAGCAAGTTAAGCACAAACAAGGCTATGGTGGCTAGTTTGTTTGTCAACTTGACTATATTTGGGAATAATGAAAAAAACAAACGTGGCTGGGGTTACCTGTAAGCGATTTTTGCTTAAGTGAGTTCAAGTGCAGCCTGATCTTCAGAGAAAGTTCCCAGGAGAGCCAGAGATACACAGAGAAACACAAACGAACAAACAAAACCACACTGAAAATGGAAAGATACACTTCTAAATCGGATCTTTAAGGTAGAAAGACACAAATTTAATCCAGACTTTTTGAGACAGGAAAATCCACCTCTAATCTGAGCCACACCTTCTGCTGGAATCCCATATAAAAAACATGAAAAAGAAAGAGTCATTCTTTGCCTGCTATTCTTGCCCTCACTAGTAAGTCCATTCCTTTGCTGATATTAGAGCCTACTTCCTCAGAATTCCAACATATACAGAAAACCAGCTGAGACATCCAGCCTTGTGGACTGAACAACTAATGGATCCTTATTTTTTATTAGATATTTTCTTTATTTACATTTCAAACGTTATCTTTTCTCGTTTCCCCTCCAAAAATCCCCTATCCCATCCCTCCCCTCCCCCTGCTCACTAATCCACCCACTCCCGCTTCCCTGTCCTGGCATTCCCCTACACTGGGGCCTTCACAGGACCAAGGGCCTCCCCTCTCATTGATGTCCGACAAGGCCATCCTCTGCTACATATGGGGCTGGAGCTATGAGTCCCTCCATGTGTACTCTTTGGTTGGTGGTTTAGTCTCTGGGAGCTCTGGGGGTACTGGTTGGTTCATATTGTTGTTCCTCCTGCAGGGCTGCAAACCTCTTCAGCTCCTTGGGTTCTTTCTCTAGCTCCTCCATTGGGGACCCTGTGCTCAGTCCATTGGTTGGCTGACAGTGTCCCCCTCTGTATTTGTCAGGTACTGGCAGGGCCTCTCAGGAGACAGCTATATCAGGCTCCTGTCAGCAAGCACTTATTGGCATCCACAATAGTATCTGGGTTTGGTAATGTATCTGGCCAGGATGGAGCCCCAGGTGGGGCAGTCTCTGGATGGCCTTTCCTTCAGTCTCTGCTCCACACCTTGTCTCCATATCTCCTCCCATGGGTATTTAGTTCAACTACTGGATTCTTGAAACTTCCATTCATAGCCCCCATTGTTGGAGCCTGTAAGTCATTCTAATAAATCATATACATCATATACATATACATATACCTGACTAATACACAAACTAGCCTGAAAAAGGCACCTAACTATGCAATTCCAACTATATTACATTCTAGAAAAATAAAAATGATGAAACAGTAAAAAAATAAATAAGTAGTTACCAGGCAAAGGGAGGGATGAAAAGGTAGAGTACAGGGGACTTTCAGGGTAGTTAAAATATCCTCTAAATTATAACGGTGCATAAATTCAATAAGTGAAATACATTTTCAAACCGATTCATCCTATCACACCAAAACTGGACCCTAAAATAAGTTATGAACTTTGGGGAGAATGCTGGATCAAAGTGGATCTTCAGGGGCGACAATGTGCCTCTGAGGACCACTGCTGACTGTAGGGCAGGCTGTATATATGGATAGAAGAAATCTCTGTACCCTGTCTTCAATTTTTCTATGAATATAAAATCATCTTAAAAGACAAAAGATTATACCAAGATATAAATAGATATTTCTTCATAAAATATTCCAGTTGTCAGAGGAGGGAAGGGAAGCTTTGATCAGAATGTAAAGTTAATTAATTAGCTAATTAATTAAAAAGGCATTCCGGTTGTCATTAAACATTTTTAAAATATTCAAAATTATCAATCATCAGGGAAATACAAAACAAAAACAAAATGGGATACCATTTAATATCACTCAAGGAATCTAAATTTAAAATGAACCCATATCCAGTAATAGTGGAGCTTGGTAAGGAAACAGTGTATCAACCACCCAGAAATGTTAAAATAATTATACAATCCATCAGTTCTACCCCTAAATGTTATGTGACCAAGAGAAATAAAATTACATTTTCAATCTGCAAAGGTTTTCATAGCAACACCATTTGTAATGGCAAAGAATGGAAGCCAGCTGACTGTCCATCGAATCAAGCATAGGTAAATGAAATGTGGTATAATCAGAAATAGAATATTAATAACATGGCAACAAAAAGAAGCGCGGTTACAGGGATGAATCCTGAAAGCATGTCAAGGGAAATAAGTCAGAGATAAAAATTGTAAACCATTCCATTTATGTATGAAACATTACATAATGTAGATAAATGGTTTACAGGAATGGGGAGAGGGGAAGTGGCTATAAATGAACGTGGAGTTTCTTTGTGGTGATGGAAATTGTCTTGGTAACTTTTCTATTGCTATAAAGAAACACCACAATTAAGCAACTTACAGAAGAGTTTATTGGGGGTTTGCTTATGGTTTGAGAGAGTTAACCCATGACCATCATGGCCAGGAGCTTGGCAGCAGGCAGGCAGACATGGCGCTAGAGCAGTAACTAAACGCTTGCATCCTTATCTGCAAGCACAAAGCAGAGAGGTACAGGAGAAGAAGAGAGAGAGTTAAATAAGAAAGGCATAAGCTTCTGAATCCTCAAAGCAAACTCCCAGTGATACACCTCCTCCAACAGGGCCACACTTCCTAATCCTTCCCAAACAGTTCCACTAACTGGGCACCAAGCATTTAAATACATGAGCTTATAGGAGACATTCTTATTCAAACCACCACAGAAATGTTCTAAAACCAAATAATGGTGATGGTTGTAAAACCTTGAGAATATACTAAAAAAAAATACAAGGATCTGTGACATCTGTATGGATTAAACTCAGTTTTTCTCCAACAAAGCTCATGAGAAAATGTAATACATTAATACAGCAATACTAATGGCCAGGCCTTTGAGAGGTAATCAGGTCATGTCAGAGCTGTCATGAAAAGATTTTATGTCACTGTAGAGAGAAAACACTGACTCAGAGGAATGGATTAGTTACTGGGAGAGCGGGATGTTATAGGAAGAGTCGGCGTCCTTGGTTTTCTTTTGCCTCATCTCTCACTAGGCAAATTCTTTCCTTCCCACTTGTCCTGTTATTCTCCCATTGTGATGGAAGCAACATGAGCCCTTTACAAGAATCTAAGTAGATGCTAGTACAGGGCTCTTGGACCCACAGAACAAGAAGAGAGGAGCTCTATTCTCTTAGCTCCAAGTCTTGGAGGTGGCAAGGCATCATGTAGAGATTTTTGTTACTGTTTAAGACTAAGCTGCCCTGAAAATGAAGAACAAATATAAGTCTGGGAGACTAGAAACAATCTTCCATATTCCCAGAGTGGACAGTTGTGGGACAGTTGCTGACATGCCACAGAGTGTGAGAGTTAAAGAGACCTGGGACTTGGTTGGAATAATGCAGGCTCCGAGGGCACTGACACCAACACAGTGGCTAGTAGCCAGACTCATCACTTGAAAATACTCTCGAGTCTTGAGTTGAGCATAGCACCCATTTGTAATCCTGGCATTAGGAGGTTGAGACAGGAGAATTACCTTAGTTGAAGTCCAACCTAGGCTACATGTGAGACCTACACACACACACACACACACACACACACACACACACACACACACACACACCAACAACAACAACAAAAGGTGGAATCTGAGAATCCTGAGCCCGTGGTCAGTGGTAAATCAATTTCTAGAGCCACTTACCTTATCTGCTGACTGGCCTGACAATTCTGGGGCTTCCATGGAGACCTTCCACAGTCTGCAAACATGAAGAGTGATCCTCCTACAGAACTCAGTGCTGTATCTGCCCACTCCACTCCTAGTGCACTCATCAGACAACCCCTTCAAGGTTATCATTCAGCACCATAGTTAGTGACTATGAACTGGAGGCATAAAAGACCAACCAGTCCACAGACTGCGGAGGTAAATGTGGTCAACATATGATCCTGGTGCACAAGGACAAATGGTTCTAGCAAAAAGAGCACTCTTGTGGACACCTGACCTTGGACTAGACCTGGCAGGCTCCAATCTTAATGACTGGGAAAGAAACCTCTCCGACCTTCCTTTGTTTTTCTTTCACATTTCTCCCTTGCATCACTTTGTCTCCTCCCTTTGATAATGCTTTATTCTTAAAGACATTTATCTTTTTACTTTTTATCATTCTTCTTACATTAATCTAACTTTGCTCATCCATCCTTTCTTTATTTGGCATCCAAACGGTTTTCATCTGTTTTCCTTTTCCACAACATCAATGCCCATATCTAATCCTCAGTTTACTTCCAGTTGCTTCCATTCTCCATTCTTTTCCCCTATCCCTGATTCCTTCTCATTTTAAATTCGTTTGCTAAGTAAATTTTACTAGTTTTACTAGTTTTGTTTGCAAGGGGAGGTTGTTTTGCTGCTGTTTTGTTTTGGGTTTGTTGTTGTTGTTGAAGTTGGGTGTTTTTCTTTTTTTCCGAGGAAGGGTTTCTCTGTGTAGCCTTTGGCTATCCTGGAGCTTCCTATGCAGACTCCCTGGCTAGTTTTATTTTTTCCTTAAGCAATTCTTATCATGATCACACACTTTTGCCGTTTTGTGTTCCATCCATCCTTGTTCATGTGTTAGCTGGCTTGAGTCGATTTTAAGTGTCCTTCTAGGTGGTCGTCTGGGTGCCAGTTCTGCTGTGGAACATCTGCCCTGCAGAGTGACCTGCGCCTGGAGGAAGGGCAGCAGCCTCCGCCATCTTTGCTTTGGCAACAGAGCAGACAGGAACTCCAGGTACACAAGAGATATCCCAAGTATAACATCGCTTGGGACTCAGCCAGCTAGGGTTCCACTTGCGCCCAAGAGCAGGGCAGCTCTGTGGTCATCTGTGCGCCAGCTCTGCTGAGGGACATCTGCCCTGCAGAGTGATGAGTGCCTGGAGGGAGCGCCACAGCCTCTTCCATCTTTGCTCTGGTGATAGACCAGACAGGGACTCCAGTGTGCCATCTCCAAGTGGTGCAGGAAGCTAGCCATCTACCCAGCTGCGTGGAGGAGTCAGGTAGCACAGGTGAGACCTGCATTGCAGAGCAGAGGACCCCATCCTGGATAGTCTAGCAGGAGATTTCTGGCTCTGTTCCCAGGTTTGGGACCATCCTCTGCCATAGCGCACCATCTCCAAGTGGCGCAGGAAGCCAACTGTCTATCCAGCTGCTCGGTGGAGTCAGCCAGCACAGGAGAGACCTGCATTGCAGAGCAGAGGAGCCATCTTCTGCCACTGGGTACCATATCCAAGGGATACACGGGGGTAACTAACCACTCAGGAATGCAGAGAGGCCCGGTGGTACAGTAGGACCACCCCTGCTGCTAAGAGGAAACAGCCTGAAACCCTGAGGACACAAGAGCCTAGGAACAGACTGGGACAGGAGTCTTCTAATTACCACCTGCACCCAGAGTTGATCTGGGTCACAGAGGTACATACCCAAATACAACTATAAGAGAGCAGGTCTTGCAGAAGTACTTACATATCAGTGTACACAGAGAGAACAGGCCTCCCAGGAGCACAGAGAAACCACAGTTAGAGACAGCAACACCAGCTAACACCAGAGATAACCAGATGGCAAAAGGCAAATGCAAGAACACCACCAATAGAAACCAAGGCAACATGGTTCCATCGGAACCAAGGTCTCCAACAACAGCAAGTCCTGGATACCCCAACACACCAGAAAAGCAAGAACTGGATTTAAAAGCACTGCTCATGATGCTGATGGAGGTCTTCAATAAGGACATAAATAACTCCCTTAAAGAAATACAGGAGAGCACAAGTAAACAGGGAGAAACCCTTGAAGAATGAACAAAACACAACAAAACAGGTGAAGGAATTGAACAAAGCCATCCAAGATCTAAGATGGAGGTAGAAACAATAAAGAAATCACAAAGGGAAACAACTCGGGACATAGGAAACCTAGGAAAGAAGTCAGGAGTCATGGATCCAAGCATCAACAACAGAATACAAGAGATAGAAGAGAGAATCTCAGATGCAGAAGATACCATAGAAAACATTGATACAACAGTCAAAGAAAATGAAAAATGCAAAAAACTCCTGACCCAAAACATCCAGGAAATCCAGGACAAAATGAGAAGACCAAACCTAAGGATTATAGGTATAGAAGAAAGTGAAGATTTCCAACTTAAGGGGCCAGTAAATGTCTTCAACAAAATTATAGAAGAAAACTTCCCTAACCTAAGGAAAGAGATGCCCATGAACATACAGGAAGCCTACAGAACTCCAAATAGATTTGACCAGAAAAGAAATTCCTCCCGTCACATAATAATTAAAAACCAAATATACTAAACAAAGAAAGAATATGAAAAGCAGTAAGGGAAAAAAGGTCAAGTAACATATAAAGGTAGACCTATCAGAATTACACCAGACGTCTCACCAGAGACTATGAAAGCCAGAAGAGCCTGGGCAGCTGTCAAACAGACCCTAAGAGAACACAAATGCCAACCCGGACTGCTATATCCAGCAAATCTTTCAACTACCATAGATGGAGAAACCAAGTTATTTCACGACAAAAACAAATTTACACAGTATCTTTCCACAAATCCAGCTCTTCAAAGGATAATGAATGGAAAACACCAACAAAGGGAGAGAAACTATACACTAGAAAAAGCAAGAAATTAATCCTATTCCAACAAACCCAAAAAAAGATAACCACACAAACATACAAATTATATCAAAAATAGCAGGAAGTAGCAATCACTTTTCCTTAATATCTCTTAAAATCAATGGTCTCAATTCCCCAACAAAAAGACATAGACTAACAGACTGGATGCATAAACAAGACCCAACATTTTGCTGCATACAGGAAATACATCTCAGTGTCAAACACAAACACTACCTCAGAGTAAAGGGCTGGAAAATAGTTTTCCAAGCAAATGGTCCCAGGAAACAAGCTGGAGTAGCCATTCTAATATCTGATAAAATAGACTTTCAACCAAAAGTCATCAAAAAAGATATGGAAGGACACTTTATACTCATCAAAGGAAAAATCTACCAGGAAGAACTCTCAATTCTGAACATCTGTGCTCCAAATACAAAGGCACCATCATTCATAAAAGAAAACTTACTAAAGCTGAAAGCACACATCGCACACAATAATTGTGGGTGACTTCAACACCCCAATCTCCTTAATGGACAGATCAGGGAAACACAAACTAAACAGAGACACAGTAAAACTAACAGAAGTTTTGGACCAAATGGATTTAATAGAAATCTATAGAACATTTCATCCTAAATCAAAAGAATATACCTTCTTCTCAGCACCTCATGGTACCTTCTCCAAAATTGACCATATAATTGGTCACAAAACAGACCTCAGCAGATACAAAAGAATTGAACTAATTCCATGCCTCCTATCAGATCACTATGGAGTAAGGGTGGTCTTCAACAGCAACAAAAACAACAGAAAGCCCACATACACGTGGAAGCTGAACAATGCTCTACTCAATGATACCTTGGTCAAGGAAGAAATAAGGAAAGAAATCAAAACCTTTTCAAGAGTTTAATGAAAATGAAGGCACAACATACCCAAATTTATGGGACACATTGAAAGCAGTGCAAAGAGGAAAACTCATAGCTCTGAGTGCCTCCAAAAAGAAGCTGGAGAGAGCATACACTAGCAGCTTAACAGCACACCTGAAAGCTTTAGAACAGAAAGAAGATAATACACTCAATAGGAGCAGAAGGCAAGAAATCATCAAACTCAGGGCTGAAATTAACCAAGTAGAAACAAAAAGAACTATTCAAAGAATCAACAAAACTAGGAGTTGGTTCTTTGAGAAAATCAACAAGATAGATAAACCTTTAGCCAGACTAACCAGAGGGCACAGAGACAGTATCCAAATTAACAAAATTAGAAATGAAAAGGGAGAAATAACAACAGAAACTGAGGAAATTCAAAAAATCATCGGATCCTACTACAAAAGCCTATACTCAACACAACTGGAAAATCTGGAGGAAATGGACAATTTCCTAGACAGATACCAACTACCAAAGTTTAATCAGGATCAGATAGACCATCTAAACGGTCCCATAACCTCTAAAGAAATAGAAGTAGTCATTGAAAGTCTTCCAACCAAAAAAAGCACAGAACCAGATGGTTTTAGTGCAGAATTCTATCAGACCTTCAAAGAAGACCTAACACCAGTACTCTTCAAACTATTCCACAAAAACAGAAGGAACATACCCAACTCATTCTATGAAGCCACAATTTCACTGATACCAAAACCACACAAAGATCCAACAAAGAAAGAGAACTTCAGACCAATTTCCCTTATGAATATAGATGCAAAAATACTCAATAAAATTCTTGCCAACCGAATCCAAGAACACATCAAAACGATCATTCACCAAGATCAAGTAGGCTTCATCCCAGGAATGCAGGGATGATTCAGTATAAGGAAATCCATCAATGTAATCCACTACATAAACAAACTCAAAGAAAAAAAATGCATGGTCATTTCATTAGATGTGGAAAAAGCATTTGACAAAATTCAGCATCCTTTCTTGTTAAAAGTCTTGGATAGATCAGGAATTCGAGGCCCATATCTAAACATAGTAAAAGCAATTTACAGCAAACCGGTAGCCAACATCAATCTAAATGGAGAGAAACTTGAAGCAATCCCACTAAAATCAGGGACTAGACAAGGCTGCCCTCTCTCTCCATATCTTTTCAATATAGTACTTGAAGTTCTAGCTAGAGCAATTAGACAACAAAAGGAGGTCAAAGGGATACAAATTGGAGAGGAAGAAGTCAAATTATCACTACTTGCAGATGATATGATAGTATACTTAAGCACCCCAAAAAACTCCACCAGAGAACTCCTACAGCTGATAAACAACTTCAGCAAACTGGCCGGATATAAAATTAACTCAAGCAAATCATTAGCCTTCCTATACTCAAAGAATAAACAGGCTGAGAAAGAAATTAGGGAAATCACACCCTTCACAATAGCCACAAACAATATAAAGTATCTTGGTGTGACACTAACCAAACAAGTGAAAGATCTGTATGACAAGAACTTCAAGTCTCTGAAGAAAGAAATCGAAGAAGACCTCAGAAGATGGAAAGATCTGCCATGCTCATGAATTGGCAGGATTAATATAGTAAAAATGGCCATCTTGCCAAAAGCAATATACAGATTCAATGCAATCCCCATCAAAATCCCAACTGCATTCTTCATAGAGTTAGAAAGAGCAATTATCAAATTCATCTGGAATAACAGAAAACCCAGGATAGCTAAAACTATTCTCAACAGTAAAAGGACTTCTGGGAGAATCAGTATCCCGGACCTCAAGCAGTACTACAGAGCAATAGTGTTAAAAATTGCATGGTATTGGTACAGTGACAGGCAGGTAGATCAATGGAACAGAATTGAAGACCCAGAAATGAACCCACACACCTATGGTCACTTGATCTTTGACAAGGGAGCTACAACCACCCAGTGGAAAAAAGATAGTCTTTTCAATAGATGGTGCTGGTTCAACTGGAGGTCAGCATGCAGAAGAATGCAAATTGATCCATTCTTATCTTATCTCCTTGCACTAAGCTCAATTCCAAGTGGATCAAGGACCTCCAAATAAAACCAGAAACACTGAAACTAATAGAAAAGAAACTGGGGAAGTGTCTTGAGCACATGAGCACAGGGGAAAATTTCCTGAATAGAACACCAATAGCTTATGCTCTAAGATCAAGAATTGACAAATGAGACCTCATAAAATTACAAAGTTTCTGTAAGGCAAAGGACACTGTCAAAAGGACAAAACGGCAACCAACTAATTGGGAAAAGATCTTTACCAACCCGACCTCCGACAGAGGGCTAATATCCAAGATATACAAAGAACTCAAGAAGGTAGATTCCAGAGAGCCAAATAACCCTATTAAAAAAATGGGGTACAGAGCTAAACAAAGAATTTTCACCTGAGAAATATCGAATGGCTGAGAAACACCTAAAGAAATGTTCAACATCCTTAGTCATCAGGGAAATGCAAATCAAAACAACCCTGAGATTTCACCTCACACCAGTCAGAATGGCTAAGATCAAAAACTCAGGAGACAGTCGGTGCAGGCGAGGATGTGGAGAAAGAGGGACACTCCTCCACTGCTGGTGGAAGTGCAAGCTGATAAAACCACTCTGGAAATCAGTTTGGTGGTTCCTCAGAAAACTCAGCATAATACTACCGGAGGACCCAGCTATACCACTCCTGGGCATATACCCAGAGGACTCTCCAACATGCAATAAGGACACATGCTCCACTATGTTCATAGCAGCCTTATTTATAATAGCCAGAAGATGGAAAGAACCCAGATGTCCCTCAACGGAGGAATGGATGCAGAAAATGTGGTATATTTACACTATGGAATACTACTCAGCTATTAAAAACAATGAATTCATGAAATTATTAGGCAAGTGGGTGGATCTGGAGAATGTCATCCTGAGTGAGGTGACCAATTCACAAAAAATCACACATGATATGCACTCACTGATAAGCAGATATTAACCCAGAGGCTTGGAATACCCAAGGAACAATTCACATATCAAAGGATACCCAAGAAGAAGGAAGGAGAGGCGCCTGGTCCTGGAAGGGCTCAATGTGGCAGTGTAGGGAAATACCAGGAAGGAGAGGCAGGATTGGGTTGGTTGGGGAGCAGGGGGAGGGAAGAGGGCGTATGGGACTTTCGGGGAGGGGGGGAACCAGTAAGAGGTAAATCATTTGAAATGTAAATAAAGAATATACCTAATTTAAAAAAAAAGAAATATTGGGATAAGACTTTATCATTGTAAATTGGCATTGTTGAATTGGGAGTTGCGTATACATAAATATATTTGAATAACTAAAAAAAAAGTGATAGTTTGACTTCTTCCTTTCCAATTTGTATCCCTTTGACCTCTTTTTCTTGTCTAATTGCTCTAGCTAGAACTTCAAGTACTATATTGAAAAGATATGGAGAGAGAGGGCAGCCTTGTCTAGTCCCTGATTTTAGTGGGATTGCTTCAAGTTTCTCTCCGTTTAGATTGATGCTGGCTACTGGTTTGCTGTAAATTGCTTTTACTATGTTTAGATATGGGCCTTGAATTCCTGATCTTTCCAAGACCTTTAGCATGAAAGGATGCTGAATTTTGTCAAATGCTTTCTCAGCATCTAATGAGATGACCATGTGGTTTTTTTCTTTGAGATTGTTTATGTAGTGGATTACATTGATGGATTTCCTTATATTGAACCATCCCTGCATCCCTGGGATGAAGCCTACTTGATCGTGGTGAATGATCGTTTTGATGTGTTCTTGGATTCGGTTGGCAAGAATTTTATTGTAAATTAAAAAAATAAAATTAAATTAAATTAAAAAAAAAAATAAAAATAAAATCAAGAAACCAGAAACAATCCAAAATTTAAAAATAAATAAGAAATGTCTTAGGAAGAATGATCTACATTGGTTTCATGGAAGAAAAAATTATAGTTTGTGCAGCTACCCTTGTGATTTGTGATTCTATTTATTTTAACAATAATGGCCTTAAAGAATACTGTCCTGCCTCCACTGTGTAATTAAGGTATGAGCTCTTGGGACAGACTTTGACTCTTTTTTGTGAAGATCCAATTCATGTATTTTACAGAATTTAATGATAAATAAAATTTTATGGTATATACTAAAAAAAAAAAAAAGGGTCCTTCTACATTGAGTTTACTGGGGTGTTTTTCTACCACAGTAGATTGTTTTGTCCTCTCAGTGTTACTTGGAATTGGGCTCTCAAGAGTAGACTAGTTACTGAGAAGATCCTAAATCAAACCTTAAGAGATCATTAATGTCAGTCAATACAAGAAAATGAAAAACAGCAAGGCAGCAGAAGGTCCAAAGAGGTCATGACCTCTCCATTCCTGAATCCAAAGAAGCTAAGATTATTGAACCCTAAGAATTCAATATCTGCATCTAAACGAATCACTGACTTCATGGGTAAAATAAACAGAGGGGTGATGTAAAAGAAAGACAACAAGGAAAAAGAGAAATCAGTAACGTGGCTAAGAAATCCAGCGAGAGGGTCAGACGGAAGGACAGCAATGTTGGAAATGAAAAACTTGCTCAACTAATAAAAGAAAAGCAACACCAATAGACTAGAGAAAGCAGCAGAAGGAAACCAAGGATGAAAGGCAAGCCTGAAGAAACTCGGCATCCAAACATCAAGGCAAAAAAAAAAAAAAATTAAACCAGTATGGCCACACGGTCTAAATACTCCAGGGTATGATCAAACAACCAAACCTAAGAATCCACAGGATAGAAAAATAATAAACACTAAAGACACAGAAAATGTATTCAATGAAATTATAACAGAAAATTCCTAAAACCCTAGGGAAAGAAACAGACATCCAAACACAAGAAATATTTGTTATCCCAGACAGACATGGCCAGAGAAGAATGTCTCCATGACACATCACAGTCAAGATGCTGAAACCACAAAATAACTAGATCAGCTTAAACAGAGGAAGACACGAACTCATTCCACGGGCAGCAGAGCAGTGCTCTGATCAGCATTCCTAAAATCCATGACAGCACGGAATGGTATGTTTAGGCCCAGAAATTGATTAACTGGCAACCAAGGTCCAGCAATGTCAACTCTGACAGGGTAAACAAGAAGAGGCAAATTCTCACCCAATGTAAATCCTGTCTTATTGAGTGTTCCATCTTGAGAAGTAATAAGTTATCTACCAATAACAACATCCAAGGAAATCCTGGTACTACAACATGCACCTCACCTACAACTCCATCTGTCTCAGAAGCCAAGGCCAAGGAACACAAGTTTAAAGCCAGCCTGAAATACACAGTGTGTCCCAGAAGGTTAAATAGATAAAGTAGAGAATAGATGATCAATATCATGGAAGCCTATTAGGGGAATTTATGCAAGTCCTGCTAAGATCTGTTGCTGTGGTTTGCCTTTTATTTTGGTCCATATCATTTTAGTAAGCTGGGCCTTCTCTTCAGTATGTACACTGAGAATCCTGCTTGTGCCAGGCACTGTGTTTTTTGCCAACATAATCCTAAGGCAACCCATGCATATGAGCCACCTATCCCACCCCATATATGAGTTACCACCACTACCTTCCCGCACATAGCAGAAACCTCTCTGCATTCATACGTCCTACAGGGTTTCAGGGTGGATGGTGGTCAGCCTTCTAAGGCACCCAACTCATTCTGCTCAGACAGAAAACAGTGTATTCACTGCAGAGCAGAGGTGGCGTCCTTCAAAGTGGCATTTTCTTCAGTTGGTGCTTGTCCTGTCAAGAATATTTTGGAGGTGGGGCTGGGGTGGGGAGAGTGGTGACTCATATACAAATAATAGTTTCTGCCTAGGAATATATAGTCATTGTCTCAGAGCAATAGTTTTCAACCCATGGGTTGAGGCCATTGTCTAAGGGGTTAGCTAAGACTACCAGAAAGCCAAGTATTTACATTATGATTCATAACAGTAGCAAAATACAGTTACAAAGTAGCAATGAAAATAATTTTATAATTGGGGTCATGACAACATGAGGCACTGTACCAAAGGGCCACAGCATTGGGAAGATTGAGAACCACTGTTTTCCAGAGAGACATGTTAATTTGTAAAAACGACATGTCTGTGAGCAGTGGTGATTGTTTTAATTCCAAAGATAATTTACGAGCACTGCCGGATGTATAAAATCTTAGTTAAAATTAATGCTTACACAATCATTAATATTGAAATCGAATGACTTATTTTTAGAATAACTGCCAACCAAGATTTATTACATCCAGCAAGGTCATCTTTAAAAATCAATGTCTTACTTTTTCCTTTTTGTATGTCCTGCCATTGACCTCATCTGAACTACAGTTCTTGTGACAGGTGTAGGGAGACTTTGTGGGAACCAGTGTGGAAAAGGAGGGAAGAGTATGGGGACAGGTATCGGTGACTCTTGACAACTTCTCCATAGTATGTAAAGACACCCCAAGACAAGGTAAATGGTGGTTCCCAACCTTTACTTTGCATTAGATGCCACATGACATTAACAATACAAGAGTTCCATCCTCTCCAGTTTTGTTGTTCTTTGCCCCTTTGTGAATTGAACCAAGGCCCTTGTATACACTTAACAAGTATTCTACCACCTCACTGTATCACCAGGCCCTATTTCTCCTACTTTTAAAGAACTTGAGCAGACTGTCTTTCTTCAAAACACCTGATATCAGCCATGGCCATGAGATTTGGTTTGCCAGTGGATGTGACTATAAGGGAAAGCAGCTACTCCTGGATAAAAATATATAAGAACTAAGGGTCAATTCTGTACTCTGTCACATCAACTTATTATCTCAAAGACTAGGGTATCTGTTGGCATGCTCCTGACCTGATGTTTTAAGGCATCTCCCTTGATGGTATGGACCATGACTGAGCACCCTTCGATGTGTTGTGGGATTGTGCTTTGTTTGGGGTTTGATATACATCCAACATAATTTCTCAGTGCAAGCCAAGTCCTTTACTGGTTGTTCAACTGGCCTAATCTATGTTGATCTTTGAAGACAGCACTCAGCAACATCCTTAATGACAGTGAGTTTCCTATAACATGGTACATACGAATGGCCACACATTACTATAGAGTTAAATGATCTAAAGCTATGTTTTGGTTACTCACAATCTTTACCTTAAACTTACATTTCAGAATCCTGACACTGGGGCTGGAGAGATGGCTCAGTGGTTAAGAGCACTGACTGCTCTTCCAAAGGTCCTGAGTTCAATTCCCAGAAACCACATGGTGGCTCACAGTCATCTGTAATGGGATCTGATGCCCTCTTCTGGTGTGTCTGAAGACAGCTACAGTGTACTCATATAAATAAAGTAAAAAAATCTTTAAAAAAAAAAAAAAAGAATCCTGTCACTGATGCAACTGCCCTGTTTTGGCAACAGTAAAGCACCTTTGGTCTTCATACATCCTCTTAATGAAGGAGCAGACTCTTACTGCACCCATGCTACCAATGAGAAAAGAGGATCAGTGAAACCCGTCCACTAATCTCAGCTTAGGAGAGATAAAGCTTTGTAGTAGATGGTTTTTAGCTTTTAAAACTTGTACTACTAGGTAATCTTGCAAGGTAATCCTTGAGAACTTTGTTCAAATGTTAGATGGTCTAGGCCACCTGCTGAGAATTGTTACTTAGTGGCCTAAAGTAGAGAAGCTACAAGCTTCCCCAACCCTGTGTCCTTTTTATGTCTACCTGTCATGCACATGTCTATAAATCTTTAAAGCCTTCACATGCACTGCAATGCACTCTGCGTGCAGAAAAGAATGCCATAACCTTCTTGATTCAGACTTTTAACATTTATTAAGACCTCAATTTATTAACATCAATTTGTTTAACATTAATTTTAATTTTTGACTGCTATTGAAATAATCTCTCACTGACTTAATGACTTCTGAAAACATGGGGTGAACAACTTAAAGAAAGGAACTGAGTCATAAAGAAGAGAAGAGAGACCACCTCCAGAGACACAGCGGACAGAGCAGGGGATGGCGGTAGAGACTCAATAGATAAGCCCGTGCCATGAACTAGTACCTAATCAATCTTTCAGTGATTCCACTGAAGATTCAGTTCCTGGAAGAAAACCTGGCTGCTGTGTTCTCACTGGGGGAAAAAAAAAAGATGTCTTATTGGCAAAGACTATAAAGTGAAAACACTAAGTCACCACCTAAGGGGGAACTGGGGAATGGAAACTTAAAGACAGAATGGCCCTGCAGTCACCCAGAGAGGCACCTGTACAATTCACAGTGAAAGTCCTTCCTTTTGACATTTTAACATGGACCTGCAACCTAGTTACTAACACTAACTACCTTTATATCCTTCCACCATTTGTGAGATGGCAGCCTCACAAGTTCAAATGGTCTATATCTTCTATTTAAAGATAATTTTTATTGGATATTTTCTTTATTTACATTTCAAATGTTATCCCCTTACCCAGTTCCCCCCCATACCCCCTATTCCATCCCCTCCCCCCTGCTTCTATGAGGGTGTTCCCTCACCCACCCACTCCTACCTCCCTGCCCTCCCATTCTCCTACACTGGGGCATTTTTCAGTTTATATTTATATGTATATCTGTGTCTGTGTGTAAGTGTGTACAGATGAGGGCACAGATGGCCAAGGAGTTGAGAGAGAACATCAGATCACCTGAAGCTGAAGTTATAAGTAGCTGTGAACCACCTGATGTACATGGTAGGAACCAAACTTGGGTCCTTAGCAGGAGCAGTATTCATGCTCAACAGCCAAGCTGTTCTTCCAGCACTATATCTTCCATATATATATATATATATCATTGTCTTAGTCAGGATTTCTCTTCCTGCACAAACATCATGACCAAGAAGCAAGTTGGGGAGGAAACGGTTTATTCAAGTTACACTTCCACATTGCTGTTCATCACCAAAGGAAGTGAAGACTGGAACTCAAGCAAGTCAGGAAGCAGGAGCTGATGCAGAGACCATGGAGGGATGTTACTTACTGCCTTGCTTCCCTTGGCTTGCTTGTATGCGCACATACACACACACACACACACACACACACACACACACACACATCATATTATATGGAGGAACAGTTAAACATGTGTGATTTATATACATGTCATAGTTTAGGGTTGGCTGTGGTATACAAACTACAGATTCATATATGTCTGAAATGTAAATAAACCTGGCAGTAAGCTCACAGAAACAAAGAGCATATAGAAGGAGCTTTGTTCAGAGAAAGAAACTAAAGCAAATAGTCATGTATCTACTGAATAAACTAAATCCATGCCTTGAAATGTCACAATAGTTTTTTAAAACCCCAAAGTTCAAGTAGCTTCATGAGTAAATTCTGACAAAAACTTAGGGAAGAAATAGTGCCAATCAGACTTCTAAAAGTTCCAAAGAGTCCAGCAATGGTGGTACATACCTGTGATCCCAGGTCTCAAGGTAGGAAAGCAGGCAGAGCATGAGCTGAAAGATGGTATGGGCTATGTGATGAGTTCAAGGCTTGCCCAGACTTCCTAGCAAGACAGTACTAAAAACTAAGATATTAAACAGAAAATAACATTTTCTGATTGTCTTAGTCAGGGTTTCTATTCCTGCACAAACATCATGACCAAGAAGCAAGTTGGGGAGAAAAGGGTTTATTCAGCTTACACTTCCACATTGCTGTTCATCACCAAAAGAAGTCAGGACTGGAACTCAAGCAGGTCAGGAAGCAGGAGCTGATGCAGAGGCCATGGAGGAAATGTTACTTACTGGCTTGCTTCCCCTGGCTTGCTCAGCCTTCTTTCTTATAGAACCCAAGAATACCAACCCAGGGATGGCACCACCCACAAGGGGCCCTCCCACCTTGATCCCTTGTTAAGAAAATGCCCCACAGCTGGATCTCATGGAGGCACTTCCCCCAATCAAAGCTCCTTTCTCTGTGATAACTCCAGCCTCTATCAAGTTGACACACAAAACCAGTACACGGATTCATTTTATAATGATAGAATTACTGAGATATTAAAATCATGTAGCATGTCATAAAAAGAAAAACTAGGAAATTTTCTCATAAGTAAAGATACTCTAAGGAATATAATAAAGCAGCATGTAAATATAAATTTACAGCCTAAAAAGGTCAATCACGAAAATGCGAGGTTTGTTTAGTATTTTAAATTAGTCAAAGTTTCTATTTATATTAACATAATGAAAAAGACCAAACCATGGTAATTTCAATAGGAGCAGGAAGAAATTAAATGACTCAAGTAGAAATTGTAGAGCTAGATTTTTTAAAAAAAAAAATCACTAAATGCTATGTATATATAGCAGACTAACTTTAGATTCAAAGATAAGAAAGTAGAAAAACAAAAAACACAGGAGGAGAATTTATAGCTAGCCTGGGTTATCAAGCAAAACCTTCCTCAAAGAACAGCACAAGGAGGGGCTGGAGAGATGAGCTGGCTCAGTGATTGAGTACAAGCTGTTCTTTCAGAGCAGCCACGTGTGCACATAAACAGGCAGATATGCAAATACATACATAAAACAACAACAAAATAAAAAAGGAAACACACTACGTTATGTAGTCATTGCTACATAATGAAGTTTCAGGTATAAAAACAGCAATGGTCCCATAAGATTATAATGGAGGTGAGAATTTTCTATTGCTTAATGATGTCTTGGTCTTTGGACATTGTAGCATCACACCTTACTCAAATGTTTGTGGTGGTGCTGTATAAACAAACTTACTGTCCTGCTTTCTACAGATAAAACTATTACACATACAGTTATACACAGCACAAAATGCTTCATAGTGATAATACACAATCTTACACTTAGGATATTGCACTCTTTATCATTGTGAACTACACTCCTGTAAAACAGAACTCAGTACAGTGCCCTCTATACACATCTTCATTGCCCTGAGGCCACATCAAGTTACTGACATACACCATCTAGGTTTTTATTCCACACATGCTGTTCACACAATGCAAGAACCCTCTAGTGATGAAATTCTTCAGATGTATCCCAGCCATTAAGTAAGATGAAACTGTATCCTGCAGATTCCATCCATTCACTAAACTTTTCTGAGTTGTCCTACATGCAAGTACATGTTTTTAATGTTGTCTGTCTTCTGTGCTGTTCCTGTAAGTTTTCTATTAAAATACATAAATCTATAAATAAATAGATAAATAAATAAATAAGAAAACTGAGTCTGATCCCTAGAATCCACCCACATGGTAGAAGGAGAGATTTGATTCCGCTAAATTGTCCTATACCTCCCTATGCACTCAGGCACGCACACACACAAATTAATAAATATAATAGCAATTTTTGAAAATTTAAATACAGGGAAACAGAAGGATCAAAAGCAATCAATCGGTGGTAAATGTAGATGCTATTGTCATATATTCCTTTCTTAATAGTAAAACACAGATGACTGTTTTACATTGTAGATCTGACAGGTTATAACAGGTAGTCTAAATGGAATTTATACTGTTTAAGGATCTCATTGTTTCTGTGAAGTGGTGTGACACAAAAACTAAGCAGATGGTAGTGTGTTAAGAATTAGGGTTACCATCCCTAGAGCCTTTCAAAGAGACACAAGTACAAAAGCAAGAGAGAAATTAAAAAGGAATATGCCCAAAGAAAGCACTAAAAGATTATTGATAAGATTGCTACACAGGATGGACCATCTTTAAAAAATTGCTACACAGTATCCAGAGTAGATTAGTACTATCTAGAGGCAGTGAGAGGAAACTAGCCATCTCATAGGTCAGTATTGCGGTCTCTGGCTGTGTGACCTTGGGTATCTACATTAACCCACTGAGTCTTATGGAGAGACATTAAAACCCATCAAGTTAGATGCTGTGGTGATAAGATCATATACTTGTGAAGACAGACATTCCTCAATAAGTATTTATTGAATTAGTTCATTAGCATGCAAACAGATATAGCAAAATTTTACGTGTGTCTGGCCCAGAAAAAAAAAAGCCTACAAAATACTAGCTACATCTTTCATTTTTACTAAAACTTCAGAAGAATAAGGCAGGCATAGTGGTGCATGTGTGTGATTTTAGCACTCAGAAGGCCGAGGCAGGAGAATCATAAGCTCCAGCTACAGTGGCATAGCCTATCTTAAAAGCGGATTCAAAAACAAAACAAAGCAAAAAGAAAACCTTCTCAAACATAAATTGTAGTAACTTGCAGAAGACGCCAGGTGGCATCAGATAATAAAAATTATTAGCACTTTGCAATTCTCCCTAGGAGGCAATGCTATTATAAATTGCAAAGTACATATATTTATGAAATGTTGAGATTTAAATTTTCTAAGTCAATGTACAAATTTAAAATGTTTTTTTCCCATTAATTTCCAGTTCAGCATCAATTCCATATGGTGTATCTACCGTTGCCCCCATCAAGCAAAAACACGCCAAGGCCCACACAGTGCAGGCTACTCTATTTTGTGTTCACCTCTCCCAGCAAGTAGCTATTAACACCAGGTAATGGATGAGAAAACTAAAGCTGATGATCAAATTTAAGACTCTGAGTGTGTGTGTGTGTGTGTGTGTGTGTGTGTGTGTGTGTGTGTGTGTTCTTTAAGGACATCCATGCGTAAGACATACTCTGGATTCAAACCCAGGTAATCTGAATTCAAAAAATTCAATGCCTGACTTTTTGTCCATGTTAATGTTCTACCCACAACAAAGTAGAATGGGCCCATATATATTCAGACAGGACAGAAAGGAAAGTTTCAGAAACAGCTCTCAGCATACACAAAAGGCACTGTGGCACACGGGTGGTATTTCAAATCAGTGAGGATGAGTGATGGTCTTCCCAATTAACTTTGCCATGACAGCTTATTTTACACCACATACCAAACTCCAATTGGTCCAAACTTTTTATTTTAAATTAGAAAATAGCATTTACCAATATTTCTATATGTACCCCATGTCTTTACTCACATCTTCTGGTACTCTCATAGAAGTATACATCTTTTTTTTTTTAGAAGTATACATCTTAAATACAGCCCCTCAATTCCACTCCATCTAGTCCTCCCCCAATATGTCTCCTCCCTCACTTTAAGTCTCTCTTACCCCTGCCTTTAACAATCCACTGAGTCCAGTTATTATAGGATTATCTACTGGTACATGAGCAAGCTGCTATAGACTTTCAAAGAAAAGTGAGCCTCCCTCCTGGGGCAGCCATGGACCAACGGCTCTTCAGTCAGGGGTGAAGCCTCGGGAATTGTTCCTAGCTCCATTCTGCAATTTTTCACTAGCTTGAACTTGTGCCAGTCTTGAGTAGATAATCATGGTTTCTGTGTGTTCATTTGTGCAAAGGCCAAAGTCCAGAGAACAGCATTTCACACCACCCCTCCCACTACTCTCCCACTGCCCTTCCTCCCCACCCTCCCCACCGTCCCTCTCCACCCTCCTCCCCATTCTCTGCCTCTTACATTCTCTCTACCTACTCTTCTGAGATGTTCCCTGAACCTTGAGGAAGGAGAGTCCATATAAACATCCCATCTATGGCTGAACTCTCACAGTAATTTATTTCCAGAACTTTAAACAGTGCTTAATCTCTGCACTAACCATCACTCACTAGTTTCAGAAACCTTCTCTCACCAAGATTGAGAGTTACACTCATCTATTGATAAAAACATAGATATTTACAAGGCAGCTTGACACTTGACAACTTGACCATCTAGTAAAATATCCAAAGCTTTTCCCCTTGGACCTGTGACTTCCCCAGCGGATTCTTTGGCCATGTTTATTGCAGTAGGCATGAACTCTTTCCTGTGGTGTAGACCTCAAATCCAATCAAGAGAACAGTTGAATAACATCATTAAAAATCATGTGCTATTGCATCAGTAGGCACATCTTGACTGGCAGGTTCGTATTACATTGTACAGGGTTTGACGTTAATTAAAACCATCAATGTCTCTGTTCCCCCATCAGCCTGCATGGCCCCTTCCAACACTAAAAACTCTAGTCCATAGGAGGGAGTTTTCTGGTCAGTCGGGGCTGTTTTCCTATGTCCTAGGTCCAATATATTCTCACCCTAAATTTCCACTTCCAATTCCTCATACTGCTGGCACCTTTTCGTTATTGTTGCTTTGGTTTTTTTGGTTTTGTTTTGTTTTAAGGCATTGTGTCACTCTACAACCCAGGTTGGCCTTGAACACACAAACCTCATGCCTTCACCTCAGGAGTGCTGAGATTAAAGGCATCTATGACAAGCCTTGCCAGCAGGCTTCTTCCTGTTTTATCAGCTGATGTTTCCCCAGCTTTATCTAACCCATAATCAAGTAGGAGAAAGATCCATGCATTGCACCTGCATATCTCAGGCGCAACTATGACCTCAGATATCCCAAACTTTTGAGAGCTCGGTTCATTTTCTCATCGCCCAAAGGAGGTGACCTGAATGGTTTAGGGTCCACACTTCTAGGATTCTGCTTTTATAGTCTCTTCTCCTTTGTTATGGTTAGACGAAGGCAATGAATAACCACCCTTCTCCTGAGTTAGATCAAGTAGGGTATAAGACAGGCAACTATTAGCCAGAGCCCTGTGGAGTTCTAGTCTCTTTTTACTGATGTCAAGCTTGACAATAGTAGGGCCACAGGGGCATGGAAACCTTGTCCTCCCCAACACGGAGCTGAATGTTCTCAGCCAGTCAAAGCTGGCCTGCACCGTCTGTCTCTCCTGCACTGCACAGCAAAGGAGAAGCGTAATAAAGCCAGAAAAACTGAGCCAGCAACCAAGTGCCTTTAGCCAAAGTGCTTGCTTCAAACATGGACTCCAGAACAAAGGCTACTCTCTGATCATAAAATTCTCCATTCCTCTCAGGAACTGGCCTCGTTAAAAGGCAAATGAAAGTTTCCCTTTCATTTAGGAAAAAATGTGTAAAAGTACCTTTACCATATACATCCTTTAAAATGTAAAGGCCTGTGTTATCTATTCTGCGAAGCATTTCCAGAAAGATCATCCAAATCCGTGCTCTCCTAGGGACTGCTGCACAGAATTTGAACCATGACTCCAGGGCTCCTTCTTTACTTACATGAATGGGGCCCAGGACCGGGTGGTGGCGGGGGGGGGGGGGCGGGGGGGGGGGGGGGGGGGGGGGGAAGTGTCTCTCCTTTTGCCACTGTGTGGGAAACCTTCATCCACAGTACGGCATGCTCAGATGATCCCTCCCTATATCAATTATAGTTTCACACACTTGAACTGTAGTCTGAACCCCTTAGTGTGCAACTGCTGTTGAGTGACTCATGAAGACCTCGTCCTCCACAGCTTCCTACTCTGTCTGGCAAAACAGACCCGCCCCGCCCCCACCCCACCCCCCGCCCCCCCAGCCCATTTAGCACTCTCTTGGTTACTTTATCTGCAAGGTACCTCCATTCCCAACAGGGCTTTTCCGGCTGCTGCTGCTTCTAGGAGATCCATCATATATATAGCACACCTCTTCGAAACCTTCTGGAATTTTCCAGAGAGAAGTTACAGCACATTCAGGTGTAAACCGGAAACCTATTTGTCATAGTTTCACCTGAGCTAGAGCTGCACATTGGCATTGCCCACTGACTGTGTCTCTTCTCACTCTCCTAGGAGGGTGCTTTTTTTGTTTCCTTTCTTTTGTTGTTGTTTTAAACTAATTCCAGACAATGGGCAAATGTATCAAAGGGATGCACTTTATTTCCAGGCCAAGCCTCCTTCCGGTTCTTCCCTATTCTGTTGTAGCAACTTGGTAGCCATGTGCCTACTCGTCCGGTTTGCAACATCAGTGAGGTGAAAGACATAGAGGACAGCCTGATTAAGCAAATGAGGTTTGTTACCACAGCACAGCCTAGCCTGGGCTGACTTACCTGCAGAAAGAAGGCTGAGAACACAGCCAATTGCTATTTTCTCACCTGTACACAGAGATATGGATAGAAGCAAGGTGCTGGAGGACCAGTATCTATCATATATGTGTGTATGTATATATAATATACATATATATAAAATAATTATGATATATAAAATGGTTAAGGTGTATGATAGTTTAATTTACTGCTACATATTGTATTATCTTATAGATGATATTGTATGTCATTATGTATTATATTATCTTTAGTAAACACCAATGTATTTTTCCTGCCTGTTTTTGGATTTTTTTTAAAATTTATCTATTTTATTAATATGAATACACTATAGCTGTCAGACACACCAGAAGAGGGCATCGGATCCCAAATGGCTGTGAGCCACCATGTGGCTGCTGGGACTTGAACTCAGGACCTCTGGAAGAGCAGTCAGTGCTCTTAACCCCTGAGCCATCCCTCCAGCCCTGGATTTTCTTTTTAAGCTAAAAAATACTCAGGTTTGGATTTAATGCTTTGTCCAGTGGTTCTCACCCTGTGGGTTGAGACCCCTTTGAGGGGGTCACATATGAGATATTTACATTATGATTCATAACAGTAGCAAAATTACAGTTACGAAGTAGCAACAAAATGATTTTCTGATTGGAGGTCACCATAATATGAGGAACTGTATTAAAGGGTCACAGCGTTAGGAAGGCTAGGAACAAATGGTTTAGACTATGCAGCTAAAGACTGGTGCGAATGAGCCTCAGGACCCACAACAGACTGCTGCAAGCTGCCTTCCTGCTCCTCACTATTTGTTGAATTTCCTGTCATTTTTTTTATCACTTTCTAATAACTTAAAGGGCTTAAAACCCAGGGTTCTGAGAGCCTCAGTAACCACCTTAAAGTTATATAGTATAGCTACGATTCCCAATCTGATCTTCAGAGCCACAGATGGTCCAAAGTCTGAAGCTTTTTGACCATCAATACGATTTCTGCAAGTAAAAAATTCCACACATCAAAACTTTATTTCATGTATAAAAGCATTTTTAAAAAGTTGTATGAAATATTTTTAGATTTTTGTGTCTAGGACATATAAAAAATATATAAATTAACTTTGTGTTTCCCATGCTAGGGTTTAGTGTTCTGCATTACTCTAAACACATTATATACACACAAATATTTCAAAACTAGAATGCCAAATTAGTCTGATCCTAAGCCTTTTGATGAACTACCTGCAGCTTATCATGTGACAGGGTTTTGTTTGGACCCAAGCACAGTTCTGATGTCATAGGCTCAAATCCCTTGCTATTTCCTAACACTCTTTTCCACAAGAACAAAAACATATAACCAAAATACACATATGACAATAACAGACCTAGCCCCAGGCCACCAGCAAGCCTGGTCAGTAGGTAGGTGCATTCTGTCCTTGCCCTACAAGTTAAGTATATAAGTACTAGAGCTGAGATGGCAAACTGTCTGACAGATGGGAGGAAACGTACCCCTGGCCTTTAGTCTTAACTCAAGAAACTGAATTTTAAACCTTGTCCTTGGGCATGGTAGCACAAACTTGTAATTACAGCATTCAGGAGACAGGAAGGAAGGAAGGAAGGAAGGAGGGAGGGAGGGAGGGAGGGAGGGAGAGAGGGAGGGGGGAGGGAGGGAGGAAGAGGTTGATGCTATGGCTACAGCATAGTTTACTTGATGAGTTCAAAGCCAGCCTGGGCTGCAAGTAAGACCCTGCAAAGACAGTAGCTGAGAGATCTTGCTGCTCTTCCAGAAAACCTGGGTTCAGTTCCCAACATCCATGTCTGGTAGGTCACAACTGCCACTAATCTCAGCCTCAAGAGACCCAGTGCCTTTTCCTGGCCTCATTAGTCATCCACATGTATGTGGTATTCATTCACACAGGTATCACACATAACAAAGAAAATCTTTTAAAGCGGTTTAACTTTGTGAGGGATTAGAAATTGTTCACATTATTTGCTTGATGTGTGTATTAGTTAACTCATTATGTTGCTATAGCCAAATACCTAACAGAAGTAACTTAAGGAGGGAAGACTTAAGTTGGCTCATAGTTCAGGGTAGAGTGTATCCCAGCAGCTGGACTCCAAGGCAGTGAATCTATAGTCAGGAAGCAGGGTGTGATCAAAGCTGCTGCTCAACAATCCAACCCCCCCTAATTTTTAGTCTCAGACCCCAGCCCAGGGAATGGTCCCACCTATATTTGAAGTAGGTCTTCTCACCTTAGTTAACCTAATCTAGAACGTGCTCTACAAATATGCTGAGAAATTTGTATCCCTGGTGATTCTAAATCCTGTCAAATTTCTAATCAAGTTTAACCATCTCGACTCCACTCTTCATCAGCTTGACAATGAACACCTTTAAATCTTACCATTCTCAGGGGACATAGGCAGAGTGAAAGCAGATTCTTTCCTGGCAATATTAATCCCAAAGATGGGAGGAGAAAGACCACCCACCCAAATTATCGTGGACAAATTAATTAAAGCAAGCTTCTTTTTTATTCATGTACACAGACTTCCTCCCACTAAGATGGAACTCAGCACTGGATGTGAGAAAAACAAGGCTTTTATAGCTCAGAGATGGGGGCAGGTTTCCAAATGGGGACTTCTGCAGGCAAAATAGGCAGGGTTCGAGGAGCAGATCGTAAGTATAAAAAGTTAGTCATAATGACCTCCTGAAGCAAAGCCATAGTTCAAGGTGGTCATAGTAACAGGTAGTCATAGCAATCCTTTGAAAACAAAGGTAGGGTTGCAGGATGGTTATTAACTTCTTGAAATAAAGACATGATTCCCATTCCAGGAACATGCGGTACAAAACCATCAGCAGTTAAGGTTACAGGGGGGGCATAGCCCAATCCTTGAGAAACAGAGGTTTAATCACACACAGAAATGAACCTAGCTTGTCTTTACTCTAAGATGGGGTTTAAGCCTCTGATGGAAGCAGCCTACTTCTTCAGAATGCCACACAAAGAGCCTCTAATCTAGTTCCTGGGAGGGTCCTTGTTCTCTGAAACCCCATGAGACATTCCTTCACTGTCCCTGTTTCTCTCAGGATTCTTATCTACTGAACGCCTACTAGAATAGCCCATTAACCTCTGCCTCAGGATTAACCTTCCAAATTCCTCCACATTCCTCCTGTAAGCCAGTTCCAAAGGCATAAGGACCACAAGGTCATTGTTCAGTGTCAATAGAGCAGTGGTCTGTTCAGTTTTCTGTGTTAGTTATTTGTTTCATTTCCGGGACAAAAGCAACTTAAAGAAAGGTTATCTGTAACTCATGTTTACAGAGCACACCGTGGTAGTGCGAGTGTGAGGCAGCTGATCACAATGTGTAGACCCGGGAGGGAGAGTCCGATGAATACTGCTTGCTCCCATCACTTTCTGCTTGTAATTCAGTTTGAAAGCCCAGCCTACGGAATGATGCCGTCCACCCGCACTTAGGATGGGTCTTCCTGCTTCAGTTAAACCTAGTCTAGAAAATCGTTCACATCCACTGCCAGAGATTTGTTTCCAAGGTGATTTTAAATCCTTTTAAGTTGGCAAAGGCAATTGACCACCACAATAGGGACAATTTGCAGGATGATTTTGTTTCCAGAATCTATGCCAATCTATTCTCGAGAGCAACAGCAAGGTAGGAGAAAAGAGGACATAAAATAATTTCCTCTTCTGTCCACAGGTAAGGTGGTTGAAAGAACAGAAAAGGGAACAGGAGTGTGTAAAGTTGGAAGTCTCCCCTCACCTCAGTTTCTGCCTTGGTAACCTTGAATTAGGCACAGCTTGATGTGCCTCTGAATTCCTTCGTTGTACTGTAGAACATGCTGCTGGGTGACAATCTGGGCATCTCACCACAGCAAAATCTAATGCAGTAGCGGCATTAGTAACAGTATGGACCTGAAATCCCAAGTGCTTTACAGGCTGTCAGGAGGGTCTCCAGTTCAAAGTCAACTTGGGAAGCTTGGTCAGACTCTGTCTCACAGTAAAGTATAACAAGAGGGCTGTTGATGTAGGTCAGTGGTAGAGAAATTTCCTGGTATGTGCAAGATACTAGATTTGATGTACAATATTGTACTGATAAAAATATAGTAACAATGAATAATGACCATTGTGGACATTATTAGAGTTAATTAACTGCAGAGTTGCCTATAAAAGTAACTGAGAAGAAACATTTTCTGACAAAGGGTTGTGTTGGCAAGGCCAGTTGCGTATGGATATTGTTTTGAACTCAGCTTGTCATTCTATATTCTATTAAGATAACTAAATCAATGGCTGATCAGGAGATCATTCTGTAATTTGGGGGACTGACAAAACTTACCTCACACTGAGAGAGCAGTTCCTCCTGAGTAATCTCTCTAACTGTTCATTATCAGTATTCTCTGTTAATACAGCCCTATATGTGCACGGTGTTAAGCTTTTGAAGACAAGACTTACTTCTTCTCTCTATCTCTAACATCACTTTTTTATTTAAAAGTCATTAGAGATGCACACAGAGTTGCATCTCTAATCCTAGGAAGAATTTTCATATACTCTCTACCCAGATTCTTGAACTGGGTGTATTGTATATTGTCACAATATAATGACAAATCAGATGATTAAAATGGAGAAACTTATTTAGTCTACAGACATTCACATTTTATTAACTGTTCCATGACCCTTTTGTTATCTGGATTCCAGTTCATGGTGGGCTCAATCCTATTTCTCTGTCATGCTGTGCAGCCAATCTAAATTCCAGGTCAGATATGGCAAACTTGTTTTTTCAAGGTCTAGGTAGTAAATATTTACATTCCATGGGTCTTGAGTAGCTCAACTCAGCCAAAAGCAGTCACAGGTACATAAACAGTACTGGTACTATGCTCCAGTAAAACTCTCCATGAACACGTGCTCCTTTTGTCCTCCAGCCCACTTTTTCTGTGTTTGGTTACCATGGCCAGCTGTTATCCAATAATATCAAATGGATATTAAATAACTCACTAGTTTTAAATGGCGGCCCATTGTAGGTAGCATGAGGTCATCTCGCAGTGCTTCACTCCATGTGAATCATCCCAGGACAGAGCATCAACTCTACATACTATCTCCCTTTAGTTACCTGGGAGCCAGCCTAGTTACAACACCACCTGGTACAGTACTCTTTCTTGTTCAACTAACTTGAATTTTAACTTAACAAAGGTCCACAAGGGCAAGTGTAGTGTGATGCTACCAACTTGGGAAAGGCCAAAGAAGCCACAGAGCACAGCACTTGGTGTTAAATGGAATCTTCCATCACCACAGGAAGATGGGTAAGCATGCTAGAATAATCTCTTATGGGGGGAAAAGGCTCGTGTAACTTATTACCATATATCTTTATAATTGTTCACTTTGTTAATAACTATTATTAGTCTCTTACTGTGCAGCTTTATAACTTTGTCACAGGTGTGTAAGGATAAAGTTGGGTGCTAGGTATGCTTCCAAGCATCCACAAGGGGATCTTGAACACATCACCTATGGAGGGAGTATGGGCGTAGGGAATACAAAGAAATATAAATATAAGGCCTAGGAAAACAAGCTGCCACTTGAATTTGACTGATGGGTCTCAGCTTACCTATTCTGGACCATCAGTTCCTGACATGTGGACCCAGACCCCAGGATGTGTAACATCCTGGGGCATGTGTCATGTGCAGAGTTTCCAGCCTCAGTCCAGAAACTAAAGGAGTAAAAAATTTGTGCTTATGACAAGTTGTTCAATGTATCTGATATACAGATCTAGAAACTTCTGAGTTGCTCTGGTTTCCAAGACCTTGGTATTTGTAGTCCTGCAAGGTTGTTGCTTTGTAACATATCCCTCCGTCCTGGTTTGATGCATGTCCATGATTAAATTCTAATTACATATATGTGGCAAGGCTAGGCTAGGAAATAAGTTGTGCTGGCTTCATAATCCTTATGGGGAGGCACATTGCTTCAATTCGTTCCTCACGGCTGAGGATAACTCTGTCGTTGAGGTTCTTGTGTCCCAAGTTTCTCCACTATAGTTACTATCCTTCTCTTTGTAACCACTGAGTATCATGGAGGAAGATACTTCAAGACTGAAAATACTCTAACCTGCACAAGACTGGGTTGGTCAAGATTCCATTCTGAATGGGAGGATTCCATTCTGCATGAGGCTCCTCTGTTCCCCAAGGGACTAGTGGCAGTTCATAGTTTCTGGGAAAGGCTTCATTTTCTTTGGTGGTGTAGCCACTGAAAAATAGCCCATGTCTGGTAAATAGCCTCCTACCCACACTCATGCTAACAGACCTAATTCTTCTCAGTAGTTTGCATGTGAAAAATTACATGAAAATAGGAGGGGGACTTTCTGGGAAGAGAAAGAGACGGTTCTAGCAGCAGAGGAAAGCGGGGGGGGGAGGGTGAAGAGAGCATAATTAGTATAAGTTTCACTATCCACATGTATGAAATTGTCAGAGGATAAATTGAAAATGCATTCATGACTCACTTTAATATCCACTGACAATTCTTGATTTGGAAATGATTAGTGCTTGCAAATAATGACTTTAATGACTTTTCTATTTCAATTATTCTCTCTAATATGTTGAGATAAAATTGTACTGTGTGAACACTCCTAATGCCTCAAATACTTACTCATTCGATTATTTATATACAATTACAAACCTATGCCTTCTCATTATCATTAATTTCGCTCTTTCAGCCTTCCCAGGCGAGCCAAAGGGGGTCTCTCAAACAGGCCCCTTTGTCTTTTTGTCAGGACATTCTTGCATTTCCAGACTGAGGAATTTTTATCTCTGTTGCCTGCTTTGTTCATTTCTCTCTTCTCATGATTCCTGGGTTGGAGTGGGAGTGGGGAGGTCTAGAACTATTTTAGCTGCATTGAATTTTTAAATGTATATGTGTGTGGTGTGTGTGTGTGTGTGTGTGTGTGTGCACGTGTGTTGTTCATGTGTGGATGTGTGCATATGCACCATGAATGTGTAGGTCTCTGGGGAGGACAGAAGAGTATATTGTATCCCCCTGAAACTGTAGTTATAGGTAGTTATGAGCCACCTGATATGGATACTTGGAACTGAACCTGGATCTTCTACAAGAGCAGCAAGTGCTCTTAACCACTGAGCCATCTCTCCAACCCAACACACAGAAATTTTTAAAAGACAGAGAAAACATCGTTGAGGAAGTATGAAAATAAATCCACATGAGGTAAAGTAGGGTCTCTGCCCAGAGGAAAACACCTTCTCAGTATTTTGCATTCATCTTTTAGAATTTATTTTATTCTTAATTATGTGTGTGTGGAGGCAAGTGAACATGAGTGCAGGTGTCTGCATAAGCCAAAAGTGCCACATCTCCTAAAGCAAGAGCTATAAATGGTTGTGAGCCACCCAATGTGGGTATTTAGACTTAAGTCGGGGGACTCTATAAGAACAGCACACACTTTTAACCACTAAGCCCATATTTTGATTTCCTAATGTACCTGCAAGTGACTAAAAGAATTTCCTTTGAGAAGAAAATGATATCATCAATAATGCCGACATTAGACAATTCAACCCCATGTAGCAAGAAATGAGAACTTCAAACTAGAGTTTCCAATTTTCTTTCATAAAAGAATTTTCATATAAACTACATGTCCTTTCCAGGGACCTAGTTTCTATCTATCTTTAGAATTAAACAATGAGTATTCTGTCCAAAACAAACAACACTATCACCCAAACAGCTCTTTAAAACATGGATTGGGGGGGTTGAAAGATATTGGGTTCTGCCCATGTATGAGACATAGTTTTGATATTCCTGAGGACTGGATTACAGCGAAGCCTCTGGTGTGTGTCACAGGCCTGTACTTACGCAAGGTGTGGGCCAGCTGCTGTGAATTGCTACAGCAAGATTAGGCTGGTCCCAACACCCACTTCTGTATGGCTTATGCCATGGGTTAAAGTTCAAAAAGTGTGATGGATGAAAGGTGGCACTTGTAGGCCAGGAACCCAGAGTCTGATCATTTGTCACTCACTCACATAGTTGAAACTGGTGGCAATGACCCATTAATCTAATTTGTGTTGACTTACTGTATTTATTGACCAAGCACTTACCAGGTGGCACAAGACACTTGAGGGATTCTTCCTAAGGATTAAGTAAGTTAAGTGCCAAAAACGTTAACTTTGAAAACACTGAAAAAGGTCAAACACACACAGATAGACACACATAGAAAAGATACTGCAAGATGGTGAGATGGCTCAGCAGGTAAAGGCATCAAGGCTGACAACCTGAGATCCATCCCACGTACATGGAAAGAGAGAAAGGACTCTCTCAAATTGTCCTCTGACCTCTCCACATGAGCTATCACACAAAAAATAATGAGTACTTTAGCCAGGGCAGTGATAGCAAGGGTAGACAGCTAAATATTAAATTTCAACATACAATGGCCTATACAATAAACATCTGTCATGAAATACTTTTTGTGGGTCAGAAGGGAGTGGTGTTGCCTAAAGGTTACAGGTTAGACTCTCACAGGAAGCTGAGGTAAGTGCTGTAGCTGGAGCCCCTGTTACCTTGAAGTCTGATACGACTGGGGTTGCCTATTCTCTCCTGAAACTTAACTCACATATTTGTTGATAAAAAGGTCTATCCTTCCCTGAGTGTTCCTTGCCACGTGGCTATCTCTGTGGGCCTCTCTGATGTCCTCACAACTTTGTAGTTAGCTTTTCAATGGAGTAATCCTGACAGAGAGAAGATGAAAGCTGAAAATATCTTTTAGAACTAACCACAGCCAGGCATAGTAACATACACACACACACACACACACACACACACACACACACGCATGCACTGGGATGCTGAGGTAGAAGAATTGTGAGCTGCAGGCCAGCCTGGGCTCAAAAGGGAGACCCTCCTCTCAAAAACTAGGCAGATAAAACTAGAAATAGAAGATAAATAATCGTCTCTATAGTGTCTTATTTGTTACTCTGATCATCCTTACTCAGTATGAGAAAAGAATTCATAGGACATAAAATCAACAGCCAGAGATAAGTATAGGCCACCTTAGATGCTGTCCATCATGAGGATGTGGGGGTGGGGTTGGGGGTGGGGACACAAAGAAATTCTGATGGAACATGACAACCACGTGAGTTATATAGTTATATCAATTTGTCAAAATAGCAGCTAAGACCTGCACATTTCAATGTCTGTACATTCTTCAAAAACTATGAATAATTGTGATGGCCAGGAAAGGCATGAGAATAATTATAATCATGTACTTCATAATGGTGTCTTGGTCAGTGATAGCCACCTTCATACACGAGATAAGTCACTGTCATCAAAGCTCCTTTATCATCAAGCAATGCATCTCCAAATCCCCTGATGGACAAATACTAAAGAAAATATGTGTAAATAAGCAGTCTGCTCCCTGGGGTGGGCACTGGAAAACTCTTATTTCATTATCAATCCTGTAACCAAAATAGATAATGGGGCTTTTATGAAAAAATTAATTCCACCATGAATTATGTTTAATGTTAACTTCTTGACAAGATGTATCAATCTTTTCTTTTCTCCCATTTTTTAATAATAAAATGAAGATTCAGGCTGGGGCTGTAGCTTCGTAGTCAAGTGTTAGACCTATTTGGGCTACTTCCTGGGACACGATGTGATGTTTCACTTAGTTAGCTGGGGTTGGAACCATGGGTTCCTAGCCTACCACCATGCTACACCTCCAGTCCAGCCTTTTAGTTCCTTCAACTTCATCTTTATCTTCAGTGCTGCTGATTGCAGAAGCCTACGTGGGAATGTCCCAGACCTTTCCTTTCTCCACCTTTCCCTACTGAAAGGGACTATTCTGTGGACTTCAGCCTTTTGCCAAATCAAACCTGTCCCTCCTACATCCCCAACCCACGGCCATGAGGCACCATCACAATCCAGGACTTCAGGGATCTATTTTCTTATGTCTCCTCTGCTCATTTTTTATTTATATTTTAAATAAAAGGGCAACACATCTGCCTCAGAGCCTTTTATAATTCCCAGCTGTTACAGAAAGAATGCATTTCTCACTTGGCACGGCATTCCTAGTGTCTAATCAGCTTCTGTGCCTCCTTTTCTCCTCAGCCCCTGTTAGACTCCCATTTACTTCTGGGGTGTAGGTATTCACCCCACCACTTATCCCACTTCTAGATTCCATAAAGGCTTACATCACTAAGGAAGACAGGGAAACTTGTATAAGGGGAACAATGAACTTTAATATCTAGCATGGATGGTCTGGTGTAGTTCAGTGGCAACGACTCTTGAGTGTGGGCAAGCCCTGGCTCAAACGTCAGTACCAGACACCCCCGCCCAACAAAACAAAACAAAACAAAACAACTCAGTATTTAGCTCTAGGTTTTGTATAATTCAAACTTACTTCATCTCAGGATGTCTCAACTTCAAAATCCAGTTAAATCTCAGTTTGGACACTTACTAACATTACTCAGATGCAGTCGAAGAATATAAATGTTTCTAATTCCTAGCATCATGTCTTCAGCATTATCAACATCCTCAATCTGTATTTTATTTCCAGGGAAGACCCAATGATTAAATTAATTTGTACCAATTTAAGAAGTAACTTCAAGAACTAGAGGGGGTCTCCTCAAGGCTGAGGGACCATCATGGAAAGGGGACAGTATCTTAGTTAGGGTTTCTATTGCTATGAAGAGACATCATGACTACGGCAATCTTATAAAGGCAGATATTTCATTGGGGCTGGCTCACAGTTTCAGGATGTTTAGTCTGTTATGGTCATGATGGGAAGCATGGTGGCACACAGGCAGACATGGTGCTGGAGAAGGAGCTGAGACTGCTACATCGGGGTCCGCAGGAAGCAGGAAGAGGCCAAGACCCATTTCCTCTAACAATGTCGTACCTACTCCAAGAAGGCAACACCTCCTGAGAGTGCCACTCCATGGGAACCCTTGGGGGCCATTTTCCTTCACACCACCACAGAGGGTGGAAAAACTGCAGGAGGACAGGAGTGACCACAGGGGACACAGTCTTCTGGACATGGCAGGGTTGCTACACTCGAGACTTACAACAATTGTGGTTCCCTGCCCATGTAAGACCTGAGCAAAGCCAATCCAGTCAACATTCCAGCATTGCTGAGGGAGGGGCTTGTGGGCCCTCTCTCTTATTTGAGGATCTATTGACAGTTGCAGGCTCCCGGTGGGGGTCAGTTCTCTTTAAGGATGTGGCCGCTGGTAGTTTGACCATGCTCCAAGCCCATGAACATATGTGGCTCATCCAATGGATGGCTCTATACCCATGAGCACATATGGCAGCACAAATTGATAGATTGTTGTTGTTGTTGTTAATGAGGGCATAAATTTGCCAGTGGAGTGGGATGTGGTGGTTGAAAATGGGAGGAGTTAAGGGAAGAAGTGGAAGGTAAATATGATCAAAACACACTGTATGCATGTATGAAGTTCTCAGAGGTTAATAAAAAATTTAAACAAAGGCTGGGAGCATAAGCCCTGGATTAAATAAATGCCCAGCATCCACATAGTCACAGTACTACTAATTAAATAACTTAAAGCAGGAATCTAGGCTTTGAGATAAGTTTTATCATTGGAAAATAAAGAATAGACCTTCTAAGAGATAGTAGTATCAAAGAGAAGCTGCTCTCGGGGAAGGGAGCAGAAAGAAAGAGGGGTAAAGGCTGCCATCCCTAGGAGCCTAGGAATAGATCTGTGGAAAGAAGCCACGACCAAATATGAAGAGTTCACTGCCAAGCTAAACTCAGAAGCCCCAGGAGCCAAGTGCTGGACTAAGGTACATCTGTGATTAGATCACCATGAAACAGTTCTGAATTAAGGGATTTATAATCTATCCGTGGGAACAAGAGAGCCACCAACCACAGCAGTGCTTTAAAATATTATGCCACAGAGGCAAGCAGACTTCTCCTTAAACGAAGGACCAATCAAAACCTTAGATGAAGAAACATTTCTAGGGGGCTGTGACATCAGTCATTCCAATGAGGGGACATAGAGGGGGGGTCTGGCAGAGAACCAGCATTGGGCATCAAGAAAGTTTAGGAGTCTGGGTAATGGTGGAATGGTGCCAGAAGGGGATGAGGTTGGTCATGGGGGTTAAGAACAGGTGAGCTGGTGTAAAGACGTCCTGGTAATGACTGCAAGACACAGGACGTAGGCAGAATGTCCTAGAACCAGATGGCCTGGGGGTGATGTCACTGCCTGGTTATTTTATTCTCTGCCCATAAAGCAGTGGGGGATTCTGAGCTAGGGCCCTGAGCTTTGCAAAGCTTGAAATTTTAAAGCCAATCTTTTGTATCATGTGGCAGACCTTTTTCTAAGCATAGTTTTCAAATTCTAATGATGCTGTGAGTTCAAGCACAGAAGTTCTAACTGTGGTCAGGCTCACAAAAAGCTAAGTACTGGATCTTCCCAGAGAAATATGCTGTTAGTATGGTGGGGTTTTAAAACTCTTGTGAAGTTTATGAATTTATCACACACTCACCTACTCTACTGATGACTAAATGTAGCCTGCGGCAATGTGGAGAAAAAAAATATCCAACCAAAGAATAAAAAAACCAAGAACCCAAGTGTGTAAGCCGTAAGCAAATCAAGTCTTTCATGGGTGTTTCAAATCTAAACTTGAACTTCCTAGAACTTAAAGCAAAAAGAGACACAGCTTAGTCAGTTGTTTATTCTCACACGGAGGAAACGGGTCAGCCAGTTCTTCCAGTGACACTTCCAACACTGGGACTGCTCCCTTATGAGACCCTGGAACTCTCTGAGCTGCCCAGAGTTGCAGATTTCTCATCCTGAAGCACCTAAAATGATGATTTAGCCCCTTCTAGGAGAAGCAGATACCACTGTAGATAAGAGGAGTTTTGAACACTGGATAATAGTACAGATTTAAAGTTGCTCCCTGAAGAATGCTAAAAAAAAAAAAAAATACCTTTGGAATACTTGAGGTCTTCTGAATGATGACCACTCCTTGGCTTTCAGTCTTCTAGCATGACAAGCATGGTCACATCCACAGCTCTTTACCAGGAAGTCTGTCACTGGATAGAGAAGGTGAACTGGCCTATATCACATAGTCCTGTTTGGGGGACACTGAGAGCCCATGTTTCTAAGGAAATAACACTTGACTCATAGCAGGCCAGTCACAGATATCTGAACTCTCCTACTGTCAGCAAGGCCCTGCTTCTGCCACCGATGTGTCTGCTTTTCAGGACCCCAGGAATAGAGAGTCATTGCCATCCCATTTATGGAGTGTCGTCGTTGCTGATACTCGCAAACATTTCAGTTGTCCATCCATTTATTCTTTTCCCCTTCCTCTAGTACATTTACTTTCCCTTAAAATGCATATCCATGTTAATACTTGAGATGTACCATTTAATTGGCTTACCTCCTTGTAAACCATAAACTTTCCTTGTGTGTTTATTTCATTTACTTACTGACTTGTGCTACATAGTTCTTTGTTGCTCAGGCCCTTTTTAGTCACTTTGTGGGTGATCAGTGTGCTGATTGTTGCCCTCCCCCAGTTTCTTCCCTATCTCTCTCCTAAGTTGTCTTAAAGCTCACACCCAGAACCATATTGTTTTAAATATCCTTGAATGTGTTTCTTCATGAAACTGTGATAACTTTTTGGTGACTCTTTTAAAAAAATCTATTAGACAAACTTAACAATTATAATTACTATTATGAAGAAGTAATTGAAATGCAAAATTGACACTGTATTTAAATGGTTGAATTGTGGTCTTTATTATCTAAGACTGGAAAAAAGGAGAAAAAAAGTAAGATACAGAAAAGAAGCTGAGCACAGTGACCTAGGCCTGTAATCCCAGCTACTGGGAAAGCTGAGGCAGGAGGATCAACCTGAGTTCAGGAAGTCAAAACCATCCTAGGAGAGAGAGAGAGAGAGAGAGACAGACAGACAGACAGAGAACTTAAAATTGAAACAAACAAACAAACAAACAACCTTCTAAATTAGAAAGGAAACCTGAATATGCTGGCACACTGCTGTAAATCCCAAGACTGAGGCAGGAAGATTGCCACAGGTTCGAGGCTAGCCTGTAGTACATAGCAAATGCCTGTCATAAACAAAATAAGGAAGATGATAAAAGAAATGTAAAGGTAACACAGGCAAAAGTGTAGGCTGAACTGTAGGAATACTCAGTTTCCTTTTGATTTCTAGTCTTTCTAAAAGGCATGCGTAGTGTGGAAAGAAAGGAAGATAAAGGATTGGGAAGACCCATGATTGACATATGGCATTATTTTCTTAAATACTGCCTGAACATCATGTCCTTGGCTCATCTCTACAATGCGCTCATATATCATAATTTACTATTGCAATGGCCACCCCTTCCCCCGTAAGCAGCAACATCAGCCAGCTGCCAAGCCTCCTTCACTTTTGCCTGGGGGATTCATGACCTACTTGTGCATTCTTCCGTTTCCTCATCTGGCAACAACTACTCTCAGGGCATGGTGTCTATATCATGGCTTCTGACTTTAGCAACATGGACTTCTCATCCACAGACACCTGCTGGGTAAAAATACATAGGGAGTGAAGGCAATCAAAACATCAACAAATCCTACTAAGCCTAGATTGCAAAAGAAGCTTGAGTGTCCCTTTGTACAGATTTCAATAGCACTGGGTTTGAGAAAGTTCAGAGTCCTGTGAGATACTGGTCCTTGATTTAAGGTTAACGTGGAGTCAAACTCAAAACTAGAGTCTAACTCTTTCCATCAGTTTAATTACACAAATGCATGCCAACCCATGTATAGACTGGTATGCAAAACTGTTGTTTCTGCATCCTCACTGCCACTCCTGTATTCCTCCACTCCAATATAGCATATTATGTGAAATGTGATCTTGAGATGAAGAGACAAAGGTCAGTTGAATATCTGACATGATGGTGTCAGAATTAGAACAGAGATGGTCCCTATCATTCCTCGTTCCTTGCTTTGGTTAATAGTTGTCATTCACAATATCCATGCTGTATCTCTCTCAATGGACAATGTGGTTTTCCTCATCAAGTAGTCTCTGACCCAGTTCCACTTGGCCCAGTTAGAAGCATTAGACATACTGACACCTCCTTCTTTGTCACCCGATCCAAGTTCCAATGTAGGTAGAAGGGACAAAGTTAGGGAATTGAACTATCTTAATCAGCAGAATCACATGTTCTGGGGGTAATGAGCTCATTTGTGTGTGTTAGAATAAACCAGGGAACAGAGAGACTTAGACATCTTAGAATATTCCTGGTCATATGTAGGTTATAGACCTACATACCTAGTCAGGCACTATACACAATGGTGACCTGCATACACCTCCTTTAACCCTCAAAACAGCACTACAAAGTACTACCAACCATATTATACACACACACACACACACACACACACACACACACACAAGCTAAAACGTTTAGCTAGTTGGCAGGAAGCCTGTCACTTGTGACAGTTTTTGAAGTAAAACTTATGATGGGAGTCAAGCTCTTCCTCCCTTTAAAATATACACCTGTCACAAAAAACATGTGTAAATCCAATTGCAGACTGCTGCACAGTGCTGTTCTCATTGTAACTCCTGAACCATTGAAGATGTGTTCAAGTGTCTACAGTTTTCAGACAATGTACTTGGAACAAGGAACACCAAAACGTCATATTGAAGGTTTCTACATTTAAAGATGGGAGCGGGGAAGAGATAGGGAATGAAAGGAAGGAGAAAGAGAAGGCAGAGGAGATGGAGGTGCAGGAGAAGGAAGAGAAAAGGAATAGGAAGAGGGGAACAAATGGTGGAGGAGAAAGAGGGCATGGCAAAAGGTTAAACTGAGTCATAAAGGAGGTAGTAGGTCATCTGAGGCACAAGCTTTGACAGAGGTGTCAGACTTGAAGCTATGAGACCCACAGGGCCAATGACTTTCCCATGGAAAACAAGAATTTCATATAATCTAGAGCTCTTCCAACAGCACATAGCAGACAACATCCTAGTTGGCTTGGCTTAAATAAGTCTTGCTCTTGGAGATATTTTCTCATTTACCAAGACCCCCAAAGGCAAATGGCTTCCAGCCTAGCCAACCACCTGCTAGAGAACATGCTCCATCTTCCTATCCCCAGGTTTCTTCATGGTTGAAGGAAAAGCTGCTACACTAGATTATGTCCAGTCCAAATGCTACCACATGTAGCACAATAGGGGTGCTTCTTCTCAGTTCTTACCTTTAAGAACAAGGATGCATTTACTAGTGCCCCTAAGGATTCTGTTGATGTTTCATTTGCCAGAATTATGAGCTGCCTGTGGCTGTCACTCTAACCTAGGACACATAGTGGTACCCTGTTCCCAAAACAACAAAAGATGTGCCTTCAACTAAATCGAAACCTGACAGAAAATGAAACCACCACATCGGGATTCAGACAACGGGGACAAACCTACTACTTCCTTAGTGCAGGGGATAGTTGGATCTACTGCAGAATCAGTGCTCTGCCTGTGGGCAGAAGAGGAAGTGCTGTTGAGAAGGTAACCAGGGCTTCCTGCAGAACACTTAGAGACACCCAGGGGACATGCTTTGGCAAGCGACTGAGGCAGGAGAGTCATCTGAAACACGTGGAGGGATGAGAATCAATCAGTAGGTTAAGCCAACCACAATGTGAATTTCTAGAGTTCTCTATAGAAAACTTAGAAGGAAGAAAGGAAGAGGGCTAGGTGTGGTAGTACAAGACCTTAAAACCCAACTCAGGAGATTAAAGCAGGGGAATTACAAGTTTGAAGTCAGCCTGAGCTATATAGTGAATTCCAGGCTAGTCCGGAAGACATAGAGAATAAAGGGAGAAAGGAAGGGAGGGAAGCAGAGAGGGAAGGAGGGAAAGTAAATACATGGGGTGAAAGGGTAAAAGATCTTATCTCTCAGCCAGCACAGAGATGCCCTGTTTCTTTCATTTCAATATCAGGAAACCAAGGATATTTCAAGATAATTTGTTTTAGTAAAGTTTCTACTTTGTCTCCATCATTAACTCATTTGTTTGACATTCCATAGATTTCTGATTTTTTTGTTTGTCTTATTTTTCTTCCTCTTTTTTTATTCTCAATATTGGTCTAGCCAGGCATAGTGATACATATCTTTAGTTCTAGTACTCCAGAGGCAGAGAGCGAAGATCTCTGAGTTTGGGCCCAGCCTGGTCTACAAAGTGAATTGCAAGCCAGTTGGGTCTACATAGTAAAACTTTGTCTCTAGTAATAATAATAGTAATAGTAATAGTAATAGTAAATCATCTAAACATCAAATATATTGCCAGCATTCTTGTGCCCTTATTTTTAGCCATTTCTTTCATGATTAACTCATTATTTTCTGAGTATTGGACAAAGAGAAGAACACAGGAAACAAGGAAGGCGTAAAGGTGTAGTTCAGTGTTAGAGGCCCTGGGTTTGATCACTGACCTCATACTCACAAATCAGAAGGAAAAATCAAGGTAGGGATGAATGAGGATGGACCAGCAGGTGTGGACCACCAGGTAGGAGCATTGACCCAGGCACACATGGGTGGGATGAATCCTCTCCAGGCTCACAGGGAGGGGTTTTCAAAGTCAGAAAATCTCCAGACCAATAAGCACAGAAAGAAATCTATAACAATAACCAGTATGTGTGGGGTAGATTTCCAACGCCCTACTCTGAGTTAAGCACCTTTCCTTTATAACTTTCTTCGTTTTCTGTAGTGACCTCATGAGTTAGGTACTAGCACTAAAGCAGGGACCATAACAGCAACTGAGCTGTTAAGTGAAGGCTCCAAGGTAGCACAAGTAGCAAACATAGATCTGAGGCTGTAACTCACTTGGTTGTCTCAGATATTATTCCTTCTGCTATGGCCTCTGCCTTGAAGGGTGCCAGTCAGGGTTGGCGAGGTGGCTCAGCAGGTAGAAGCACTTGCCTGATGACTTGTGTTGGATCACAGGAACCTACATGGTGGAAGGAGAGAACCATTTCCCACATGTTATCCTCTGACTGCCATACCAGACACACACAATGAATAAAGAAAGAAAGGAAAGAAGGAAAAAACGAAGGAAGGAAGGAAGGAAGGAAGAAAGAAAGAAAGAAAGAAAGAAAGAAAGAAAGAAAGAAAGAAAGAAAGAAAGAAAGAAAGTTTTATTATATTCAAGTCATCATACTCATAGAATACTTGGTAAGTGCCTGCCTGGCACTATGTGCTCTCCAAACCTCACTGCAGTCCATCTTCAGAGCAGTCATATAAGATGTCAACATCTCCACACTGCAGGTAAGGAAGCCAAAGTCTTATTATATAGACTTACTAAATATCAGTATTCAAGAAAGCCAGGATTCCAAGTGATCTGAGTAGTTCCAAAGTCGAAGACTTGGTCATGCAAACAGTGAAAATGGTCAAACATTCAGGTTAGTGTCTGAAGGTGTAAGAACATGAAGAACATGCAGGTACTCATATTCAGTACATTCAGCTACTGGGATAGTGACTTTTATGTCATTATTTCCATTCATCTCAGTTATTGACACGTTTTCAGGACTGGGTCCCACTTCTGAAATTTTGGGGATTAAATTAGGTGTTACTTTTTTCTTGTCTTTGTACACTAATAAAGATCCATAAAATGTGAGCAAAAATAAATACAACTTTTAACAGGCAGTGGTGATGAACGCATTTAATCCCAGCACTCAGGAGGCAGAGGCAGGCAGATCTTTGAGTTCAAGACCAGACTGGTCTACAGAACAAATTCTAGGATAGCCCAGGCCACACAGAGAAACCCTGTCTCAAAAATTAAAAACATGGATACTCTGGTCCTTCTTAGAAGGGAGATCAAAATACCTATGGGAAGAGATGCAGAGACAAAGCGTGGAGCAGAGACTGAAGGAAAGGCCATCCAGAGACTGCCCCACCTAGAGATCCATCCCATATACAGACACCAAACCTGGATGCTATTGAGGATGCCTGAAAGTGCTTTCTGACAGGAGCCTGATATAGCTGTCACCTGGGAGGCTGTGCCAGTGCATGATGAATACAGAGGTGGGTGCTCTCAGCCAACCATTGAACTGAGCACAGGATCCCCAATGGAGGAGGTAGGGAAAGGACCCAAGGAGCTGAAGGGGTTTGCAGAGTCATAGGAGGGACAACAATATGAACCATCCAGTACCCCCAGAGCTCCCAGGGACTAAACAACCAACCAAAGAGTACACATGGAGAGACCCATGACTGCAGATCCATATACAGCAGAGGATGGCCTTGATGGACATCAAAGGGAGGAGAGGCCCTTGGTCCTGAGAAGGTTAGATGCCCCAGTATATAGGGGAATGCGAAGACAGGGAAGTGGGAGTGGGTGGGTTGGTGAGCAGGGGGAGAGGGGATGGGATAGGGGGTTTTCGGGGGGACGAGAACCAGGAAAGGGGATAACATTTGAAACGTAAATAAAGAAAATATCTAATAAAAAAAAAGTCTAATAAAAACAAGCAGAGGACTGGGAAAATGGCACAGTCAACAAATCAAGCTTAAGAATCTAAATTTAATCCCAAGGAACCATACTTTTAAAGTAAGAAAGGAAGGAAGGAAGGAAGGAAGGAAGGGTAGACAGAAAATGAGGAGATGAACATTGACACAAATGATGGACAAACAATAAACTGAGTGAGCAGGGACAAAGGCTGAGAAGGAAAGGCAGGTTCAGAACACCAGTGGGCTTTCAGAAGCCATCTTCAGACTTTCGGAGTAAACATGGCTAGGAAGACAAGTGCCATCTGAGGTACTGCCAATCTGGTGACATGCTCCTAGGGCCCTGGGTTCCACAGCTAGCTCCAGTTTCCTGGAGGAACAGGCTGAGGTAACTGGCTGCCACCACACAGGTAGCTCATTACCTTTACAACAGGTACTTCATAGGCTGCCTCATTAACTTGTAAAAGTCATTTGAATCAGGATGTTACTGAAAGTATTGGAATGCTTACTGAAGAAAATAACATCTAAGTATAAAACATGTTTATTCCAAAGTCCTGGGGTATATATGGAGGTCTTCATGTGCTGGAACTTTTTACTGTTCTTTCATAACTGTACTCATGGTGTTCCTATTTGGCACAAACCTGATGTTTCTAAAGTAAAATAAAAATTTTAAATGAAAAAAATTAAAAAACAAAACAACCCAACAAAACCTTTTTAAAGCTACTTTTTTAAGGTGAAGGAGAGAATGGGAAAATCAGAGTTAGTATCAGCTCCAATAGAAAACAGAAATTATCTGAACTGTTTATTAAACTGTCTAGGCTAAACTATTTAGAAAAGTCTATAACTTGGCCCGAATAACAGGACTCTGCTCCCCACCCAAGACAGGATCTCATTCTGCAGCCCTAACTGGCCTGATACTCGTCATGTTGACCATGGTGGCCTCAAACTCACAGAGATCAGCCCATGTGTGCCTCTGTCCCAGAGCGCCATCACACGCAGGTGCAATTTTCAAAGACAGATTTCCACAATGTATTATTTGGGGAGAAAACAATTCTCTGGCTTTATGGATGCCAAATATCACTCAGCTGAAACAGAAGAAAGGGGTTTAGCATTTCATCCCCATTCCCTTCGTTATCTCCCTCGCCTCTCCTGTCTTACCCCTTGGATTGGCACTCGCCAGGCAGGCAGCGGGAGACACCCGCACTCTCTCTGGAGAAACAATCGCTGAAATCTCATGCCCACTTGAATGGATTTCTTTTCAATCCCCACCTCCTCTTCTCCTCCCAGTATCTGTTCCCTCTTGCCTTCCTTGTTTGTCCCACCCAAACTTCTTGTGTCAGACATAGGCCACCCGAGGTAACTCACCAGGTGCTCAAAAAAGTGTGCCTCACAAAGGCTCTTTCCTCCCAAACTTCCTGTTTTGCAGACTCAGGCTGCCTTCAGTATCACAAGACGCCTGGCCAAGGGCTCTCTTCTTCCTTTATGCTTAATAAACAGTGGAAACGTTGCCATTTCAAAAACAAAATAAAGTTTGAGCACTTAGGGTATTTGCCAAACAGACCGGATGAAGGAAAGCCTGGGTGTTTACTGAAGAAGCCATGGAGCTGCGGTGGGGCCTTTGGGAGGCCATGTTCCCACATCTGTATAGAATTGTCTTATTAGGCCAGTTTTGGGAACCCTGCTGCAGAATAGAAGAAAATAATTACGTAATGCAATATAAAGAGATTTATTGTCACAAAACCCCAAGAGACTTATCACGGACTAGATACAAGCACAATGCAGACTGGATGGCAGACACAATGGGCGGGTGTTGTACAATCCATTAGACCATGTGGACACACGGGCCCGGAATAGCTTCAGAGGGAGGAAGAAGCTCTGGGCTGGGCTCAAGAGTAAAGCATGGCTTACACAGCTAAGGGTGCCCAGGATATGAGTAAGAATAGAAACGTCCGGCTTGAAGGTGACATGGAATGACTGACAGGAACTGAAGCGAAGAGAGGTCTGACTGGAGCCCAGGCAATGCAGAAGAACAAGGGCCCATGTGATGTAGAGGATGCAGAATTCCATCTGGGGCTGGGATTAAATTAGAGCTTAACGCTGTAGAGAAGGAGGGGCCCTTCAGGTTGTTCTCGGCAGCTGATGAAACAATGCCTGTAGCAGGTGAATCTGCCCAATGATTTCCCTCAGTGGCCCAGAGGTTCTTACTCAGAGGGCTTGTCTAAATCAAATTGCTGGGCCCCACCTACTGAATCTGAAAGCCAGAAGACAGGGGTAGAGCCAGAGAGTCTGCGTTCCTTAGCAAGTTTCTAGTGATCCTGAGGCCGGGTCACACTTGGAGAAGTGGCATCGTGCTTGATGGACTGGAAATAACTGTGAACCAGGGCCAGGACAAGGGTTATCGTTCAAAGAATGGAAGCAAAGGAACTAGTGGGTGGTTGGAATGCCTGTGGGAAAAGGTGAAAATGGAGGGATCTGCAAGAGTTCAAATCCGTGGGTCCAAATAAACAAGAATAAATGGGTAAATTCCGAGAAGACCTGTCTTTACTGCGGTGAAATCGCTGGTCAAATGGAATCCTTTCTGCTTGTTCTGTTGCTCCTGGTCATGTAAACATCGACAGCGATGGCCAGCTGGGGAGGGCTCAATGAAAGCAGAGGCTGACAGTGCTACCAGAATCCTGCTCTAGGCACTATGGGACAGATTGGGCAATTTGTGATTGTCAGTGTCGTCCAAGCTAACCTGACCCACTTACACGCTTGTCCCAGGCTGAGCTCTATAGCATTGTTTCATATCGTCCGCTTGCATCGACTCTACACCCAAACCAGAAATGCCTGTTCAGAACCAGCATGACAGCTGTTGTCACTGCCACTCCACCCCCACCAGGGGGCTGGGAACTGTGAACCTTGACTCACTAAACCAGTGGCTCCCAAACTTTTGGAATGGGCAGCGCCATCAGCTTCTCTCGAATTTACCACCAGGGGATGCCATCCCAGCCCTATTGTGAAGTTGGGTAACCCCAAATCAGAGGAGTACTCTATTCTAGGGTGGAAGTATCACAGAACCCTTGGAGGTACTCCACTGGAGAGAGGCAACAGAGAAGGATAGTCCTGCATGCCTCTCCTTGCATGAACGACAGGCACACAGCTAGGCAGTTGTCTCTGTTTGGTCACCATGCCTGTGAATCTGCTTTAAGATCAGAAAGTCCTTTCTAGGACTGCTGGACTGCAGCCTCAAACAAGTGGACAAAGTTGTGCCCCCTCAAATCACAGGGAGAAGACAAAAACATAAATAAGCATAGATGTACTTCACTCGGGCCCGTGTATCACACAATGTTTCTATGAAAAAAAAACCCCAAGTTCTGCATAGTACCTGTTCTGTCATCGAAGGACATTTCCAGAAAAAGTCTGTGAATATCTTACATTTCTAAGATTCCAGTATTATAAATTAGGCCATTTCAAAACAGAGGTACCCACAAAGATGCCACCTTAGTCTAACATGTTAGGGACCATCCAGTAAGAGAGGTACCCACAAAGATGCCATCTTAATCTAACATGTTAGAGACCATCCAGTAAGAGAGGTACCCACAAAGATGCCCCCTTAGTCTAGCATGTTAGAGACCATCCAGTAAGAGAGGTACCCACAAAGATGCCCCCTTAGTCTAACATGTTAGGGACCATTCAGAAGGAGAGGTACCCACAAAGATGTCCCCTTAGTCTAACATGTTAGAGACCATCCAGTAAGAGAGGTAACCACAAAGATGCCACCTTAGTCTAACATGTTAGAGACCATCCAGTAAGAGAGGTACCCACAAAGATGCCCCCTTAGTCTAACATGTTAGAGGCCATCCAGTAAGAGAGGTACCCACAAAGATGCCACCTTAGTCTAACATGTTAGGAACCATCCAGTAAGAGAGGTACCCACAAAGATGCCCCCTTAGTCTAACATGTTAGAGACCATCCAGTAAGAGAGGTACCCACAAAGATGCCCCCTTAGTCTAACATGTTAGGGACCATCCAGTAAGAGAGGTACCCACAAAGATGCCACCTTAGTCTAACATGTTAGGGACCATCCAGAAAGAGAGGTACCCACAAAGATGCCACCTTAGTCTAGCATGTTAGGGACCATCCAGTAAGAGAGGTACCCACAAAGATGCCCCCTTAGTCTAACATGTTAGAGGCCATCCAGTAAGAGAGGTACCCACAAAGATGCCACCTTAGTCTAACATGTTAGGAACCATCCAGTAAGAGAGGTACCCACAAAGATGCCCCCTTAGTCTAACATGTTAGGGACCATCCAGTAAGAGAGGTACCCACAAAGATGCCCCCTTAGTCTAACATGTTAGAGGCCATCCAGTAAGAGAGGTACCCACAAAGATGCCACCTTAGTCTAACATGTTAGGAACCATCCAGTAAGAGAGGTACCCACAAAGATGCCCCCTTAGTCTAACATGTTAGAGACCATCCAGTAAGAGAGGTACCCACAAAGATGCCCCCTTAGTCTAACATGTTAGGGACCATCCAGTAAGAGAGGTACCCACAAAGATGCCACCTTAGTCTAGCATGTTAGAGACCATCCAGTAAGAGAGGTACCCACAAAGATGCCCCCTTAGTCTAACATGTTAGAGACCATCCAGTAAGAGAGGTACCCACAAAGATGCCCCCTTAGTCTAACATGTTAGGGACCATCCAGTAAGAGAGGTACCCACAAAGATGCCACCTTAGTCTAACATGTTAGAGACCATCCAGTAAGAGAGGTACCCACAAAGATGCCCCCTTAGTCTAACATGTTAGAGACCATCCAGTAAGAGAGGTACCCACAAAGATGCCCCCTTAGTCTAACATGTTAGGGACCATCCAGAAAGAGAGGTACCCACAAAGATGTCACCTTAGTCTAGCATGTTAGAGACCATCCAGTAAGAGAGGTACCCACAAAGATGCCACCTTAGTCTAACATGTTAGGAACCATCCAGTAAGAGAGGTACCCACAAAGATGCCCCCTTAGTCCAACATGTTAGAGACCATCCAGTAAGAGAGGTACCCACAAAGATGACACGTTAGTCGAACATGTTAGGGACCATTCAGAAAGAGAGGTACCCACAAAGATGCCCCCTTAGTCTAACATGTTAGGGACCATTCAGAAGGAGAGGTACCCACAAAGATGCCCCCTTAGTCTATCATGTTAGTGACCATTCAGTAAGAGAGGTACCCACAAAGATGCCCCCTTAGTCTAACATGTTAGGGACCATCCAGTAAGATTGTTACCCACAAAGATGCCCCCTTAGTCTAGCATGTTAGAGACCATCCAGTAAGAGAGGTACCCACAAAGATGCTCCCTTAGTCTAATATGTTAGAGACCATCCAGTAAGAGAGGTACCCACAAAGATGCCCCTTTAGTCTAACATGTTAGAAACCATCCAGTAAGAGAGGTACCCACAAAGATGCCCCCTTAGTCTAACATGTTAGGGACCATTCAGAAGGAGAGGTACCCACAAAGATGCCCCCTTAGTCTATCATGTTAGTGACCATTCAGTAAGAGAGGTACCCACAAAGATGCCCCCTTAGTCTAACATGTTAGGGACCATCCAGTAAGATTGTTACCCACAAAGATGCCCCCTTAGTCTAGCATGTTAGAGACCATCCAGTAAGAGAGGTACCCACAAAGATGCTCCCTTAGTCTAATATGTTAGAGACCATCCAGTAAGAGAGGTACCCACAAAGATGCCCCTTTAGTCTAACATGTTAGAAACCATCCAGTAAGAGAGGTACCCACAAAGATGCCCCCTTAGTCTAACATGTTAGGGACCATTCAGAAGGAGAGGTACCCACAAAGATGTCCCCTTAGTCTAACATGTTAGTGACCATCCAGTAAGAGAGGTACCCACAAAGATGACACCTTAGTCTAACATGTTAGGGACCATCCAGTAAGATTGTTACCCACAAAGATGCCCCCTTAGTCTAGCATGTTAGAGACCATCCAGTAAGAGAGGTACCCACAAAGATGCCACCTTAGTCTAACATGTTAGGGAGCATCCAGAAAGAGAGGTACCCACAAAGATGACACCTTAGTCTAGCATGTTAGGGACCATCCAGTAAGGGAGGTACCCACAAAGATGCCACCTTAGTCTAGCATGTTAGAGACCATCCAGAAAGAGAGGTACCCACAAAGATGCCACCTTAGTCTAGCATGTTAGAGACCATCCAGAAAGAGAGGTACCCACAAAGATGCCACCTTAGTCTAGCATGCTAGAGGCCATATAGAGAAAGTAGTACCCACAAAAACTCCTACTTAGTTGAGAATATTTGTAAAAGTAATTTTAATCTCCATATTAATTGTCATCTCTGGTGTTTACTTGCCTCCGTCTGTTAATGTAGGCCTTGTCCTAGAGGCTTCCATACACTAGAATGTATTAGAATCTAGGTCTAGAATATTTTCAGCCTCTGAGAGTAAGTCTTGCCCTTTCTAGTTCATTCTGAGCTCGGACTGGCTGATCCAACTCAGCTGTTCTGGCTCAACTTCCTCTCCAAGCTGACTGATGCTATCTAGTTTCTCCCAAATTGTTCTACTTGGCCTCATACTAACTTTGGAAATAGCTTCTAATCTGGCTCCTTCTCATTCTCTAGCTTGTTCTATCTTCACCTGTGTCTAGCTTGTTCTATCTTCAACTTTTCTCTGCAAAGCAATCGTGGTAGAACCGCCTCCTTCCCTCTCTTTCTCTCTGCACTGCTCTCTTAAGTAGTCTCCTTTTCCCTCTCTCTTCTCATGAGAGTTGGGTACATCCTATTCTGTCAAATCTTTCTCTGATCTGTCACTTTCCTACTCAGCTAGACATCACTTTCAAATATTGTGCTGACTTCTACAAACTAACTGTATTTTCATTGTTTGGGATTAAGGGCGTTTCTTTATCCCAGCCAGAGGAGTAAAGGACTTAGCCACTTCACAACTAGAAATAGTTTCCTTTTTCCCAGTAAGTCACACAATTGTAGGTTTCACAGTGTGATCCAATATCCTGCAACGCACATTAGAGACCACCTAGAAAGAATGGTACCCATGAAGATGCCCTCTTAGTCTGGCGTGTTAGGGGCATTTGGGTCTGCTGAGTGAAGTATACTTTGTTCCTGAACCTACTGCTCCTCTATTAAAAAGTTATGACTTCCAAAGGAAACATTAAAACATGGCTGGGCAGTGGTGGCACATGCCTTTACAGCACTTGAGAGGCAGGGGCAGGATGATTTCTGAGTTCGAGGCCAGCCTGGTCTACAAAGTGAGTTCCAAGGACAGCCAGAACTATACAGAGAAACCCAGTCTCGAAAAAAAAAATTAAAACATAATCAATCAAATGCCAACTATGTAGCAAACATTACAGTAGGCAATGGGGCACAGAGCAGTGAACAACATTGATTAAAAAGTGTACATTCTGAAAGCCGGTCCTGCATTAACTGGCAAGCAGTAAACAAACTGTTATGGTTTGTAGAGAATGTTGGAAAAATCTCATAGCAACAGCAAAGCAAGGAAGGGGAGTATGACTTCATAACAAGGAGAACTGTAGCATTAACCCTGATGTACAAGGATGGCCTCCATAAGAAGTATCTGAATAAACACAAGGAGATGTGGGAACAAGCCCAGCAACTACTGGACAAAAGCATTCTCACAAGGGCAACAGCCGCAGACAGCAGGGAGATCTAACCTGCTGGAACTTTATTTGGTGGCACTGAGAGAGAAGCAATGAGATCTGAGGACATTTGAATGAATCCCTTCAGGTGCCTTAAAGAGCAGAGGGTCAAAGGTCAAGGGTATCAGAGCTTTCCTAATAATAGATATGCCCCAAGAGTAGACACCTTGGAAAATTCTAGGATCAACTAAACTAGATGCTACAATAATGGCTCATGCCTGCAATCCTAGGGCTTGGAAGGCTGAGGCACAAGCATTGGTGAAAGTTCAAGGCCAGCCTGGGCTACAGTGTGAGCTCCTTAAGCAAACAGATCAACAGACAAGCAAGCAACACTACCTGGGTGTGAACTTAGAAACCATGAGGCAGAGTAAGAAAGGAAAAAAAAAAGATAAAATGAATTTCAAATAAAAACTGTAAGGACTGGCATTGATGGATGCCAAACAGAAAATTAGTATGTATGAATTCATTAAAGAAATGATGGAATCATTAAAGAAATGATGTCCTCCATCTGATGACAAAGCAAGAAACCTTCTTAAAAAGAACATGATATCCACAAATGAAAAAGTTTAAAGAGACAGTGGCTGAAATTTTTCAAAATCAAAACTCTATGTAACACACAGGTGTAAGCGCCTAATAATATATCTCAAACACGATGACAAGGTCAGGGAGGGGAGTGATGTTGTCCCAGAAAGGGGTTGTAATGCTGCAGCTGTCCACTTCTGGGTGGTGCCTACATAACGTGTAGAGTCATCAGTAAACCAGGTCCTAGTCTTCTCTTCTTCAGTAGGTCATAGGGAACACCCCATGAGGCTCTAGGTGCATGCTTGTCTGCAGATGGCATTGTAACAGGAGTAGAAACCATAGGCATCTGAGCAACTTCTTCATGTAACTTGCTTGTGCCTTTAGGACCTGCTCTGGCCCGATCACATATATACCACTTCCATTTGATAATAGACTGCTACTGTGCACGTCCTACTTTATGACTTGGAGGGTCTGATAATACCCAGCTCATGTTGGGCAGTTCAGGTCGCATAGTAACTTGGTGTCCTATTGTCAAACGTTCAGTTTCCACTAAAGTCCAATAGCAAGCCAAGAACTGTTTTTCAAAGGGACAGTGTTGTCTGGGGATGATGGTAGAGCTTTGCTCCAAAATCCCAAAGGTCTCTTCGGTGACTCACCTACAGGGGCCTGCCAGAGGCTCCAAACAGCATCTCTATCTGCCACCCACACCTCAAGTACCATCGGGTCTGCTGGATCATATGGTCCAAGTGGTAGTGCAGCCTGCACAGCAGCCTGGACCTGTTGAAGAGCCTTCTCCTGTTCCAGGCCCCATACAAAGCTAGCAGCTTTCCGAGTCACTTGGTAGATAGGCCTGAGTAACACACCTAATTGAGGAATATATTGTCTCCAGAATCCAAATAGACCCACTAAACGTTGTGCTTCTTTCTTGGTGGTGGGAGGGGCCAGGTGCAATAACTTATCTTTCACCTTAGAAGGAATATCTCTGCATGCCCCACACCACTGTACTCCTAAGAATTTCACTGAGGTAGATGGTCCTTGAATTTTGATTGGATTTATTTCCCATCCTCTGATACACTTATGTGTTACCAATGAATTCAAAGTGGTTGCTACTTCCTGCTCACTTGGTCCAATCAGCATAATGTCATCAATATAGTGCACCAATGTGATATTTTGTGGAAGAGACAAATGATCAAGATCCCTTCTAACTAAGTTATGACATGGGGCAGGAGAGTTAATATATCCTTGAGGCAAAACTGTAAAGGTATACTGCTGGCCTTGCCAACTGAATGCAGATTGCTTCTGGTCATCCTTATGGACAGGTACTGAGAAGAAGACATTTGCTAAATCAATAGCTGCATACCAGGTTCCAGGAGATGTGTTAATTTGCTCAAGTAACGAAACTACATCTGGTACAGCAGCTGCAATTGGAGTTACTACCTGATTTAGTTTTCGATAGTCAACTGTCATTCTCCACGATCCATCTGTCTTCTGCACTGGCCAGACAGGAAAGTTAAAGGGAGATGTGGTGGGAACCATCACCCCTGCATCTTTCAAGTCCTTGATAGTGGCAGTAATTTCTGCATTTCCTCCAGGAATACGATACTCTTTTTAATTGACTATTTTCTTTGGCAGAGGCAATTCTAAAGTGTTCCAGTTTGCCTTTCCAACCATCACTCCACAGGTCAGGGAACCAATGTGAGAATTCTGCCAATTTCTGAGTATATCTATCCCAATTATATATTTTGGAACTGGGGAAATGACCACAGGATGTGCTCAGGGACCTACTGGACCTACTGTGGGTCAGACATCAGTCAAAACTCCATTAATCATCTGTTCTTCATAAGCTCCTACTCTAACTGGAGGGTCACAGTGTTTCTTGGGATCTCCTGTGATCAGTGTCAATTCAGAACTAGTATCCAATAGACCCCAAAAAGTCTGATTATTTCCTTTCCCCCAGTGTACAGTTACCCTTGTGAAAGGCCGTAGGTCCCTCTGGGGAAGAATTGGAGAAAGACTAACAGCAAAACTTTTAGGTGTCTTATCAAGATCCTTCCTCAGGGGAACCAGGACACCCCTTCATTCAAGGGGTTCTGGATCTGCAAACTGGCTCAAGTCTGGAAATTGATTCACTGGCTGAGATTGCCTTTTGCCATGATCCAATGTAGCCTTTCTTTCATTTGTTTGAGAATATTTCTGCTTATACAGATCAAACAGATATGCAGTAGGTTTCCTATCTATCTCATGCCTGGAAACACCATGATTGATTAGCCACTACCAAAAGTCCAAACGAGTCATGCCATTATAAATTCCACCTCTCTTGTGCTGACCGTTACGGAGTATGTCATTATAAACATTGTTTTGTCTACCCTGTCCATTATAATAACTACGATCACCTTGTCTCTGGCGATTCAATACTGCTACCTGGCCCTTGTTACCTCGGGGCCCAATTAAACCCATTGAATTTAATTCATCTAGTTGAGCAGCAGCATCTCCAACCCTAAGGTCTGGCACAAGGAAAAGGGCAAGAACGAAACTCTTTAAATGTGCTGGTGCCCCTCTCACCAGTTTGAGTCTTATAGAACTGGTGAAGTCCTATAAGTCTTCTGGACCTTCCCATTGGGGATCCTTAGGTTTTACACAATGTATCCACTCTAGCATTGCAATTTCCCTAAGCCTTAAAATCCTTTCATCAATACTAAGCCAAGGGATATCAAGCATCTCCAACTCCTTTTCAGCAGGCCATCTTTTGATAAACACTTCAGCCAACCATTCAAACAAACTTCTGACACCTTTTTTAACTGTGTGAGCTTCCATATTAAACCTAGAATCTCCACTCAGAGGGCCCATGTCAATAAACTCAGTCTGCTCTAGTTTTTTGTTCCTTCCACCATTATCCCACACCCTTAAAATCCATTCCTACACATATTCCCCAGATGTCTGCTTGAATGAATTTGCAAACTCATTAAGCTCCTTAGTAGTGTAGCATATTTCTTCATGTACTACACTTTTTACCTCCCCTCTAGGGGCCTGTTTTGCCTTGAATCTTGTTATAGGTCTAGAAGAAACAATTGGTGGGCCTTGAGAAGCATCAGTATTGTCTTGTCTGGCATTTTCTTCAGCAAAAGTCCCTGCTGGTTTATCAGGCTCTGAGGGATTAATTTCCTCATGTGGAGAGTGCATTATTTCAAGGGGTAGGGCTGAGGGTACTACTTCCTCATGTGGGGCAAACCCTTGAAAATCTGAAGATTCAAATTTCTCAACTTCAACAGGGTCTTCCCACACATCTCCATCCCAAGTTATAGGATCCCATTCTTTGCCAATTAATGCCCTTACTTTAACTGCTGACACCCTCTGAGGCTGACACCGGAATTTTCGCTGTAATTCAGCCAACCTTATAATGAGGGCTTCAGTTTGATTTTCTGCAACTTGAGCTCTATGGCTGCTAGAGAGAAGATTCTCTTCAAGTACACACTTAGCAACTTTTAGATTGTTTATTTGTGTCTCGGGCTGTTCAATTTTATCACACAACTCCTTCCTTTCCTCCATTGTCTTTTCTGCTACTCTAGAACCACTCCTCGTACAACTTCTGTATTAGTCAGGCTTCTCTAGAGTCACAGAACATATGGGTAATCTCTATATAGTTAGGAAATTTGTTGATGACTTACAGTCTGTAGTCCAACTCCCCAACAATGGTCAGCAGCAGCTGTGGATGGAAGTCCAAGGATCTAGCAGTTGCTCAGTCCCATGAGGTTAGCAGGCAAAGAAGAGTGAGTGAGCCTTCTTCCAATGTCCTTATGTAGGTCTCCAGCAGATTGTTTGACCTTGATTAAAGGTGTGTGCCACCGCACCATTAATCCCATATGACCTTGAACTTGGAGATCTCCTTGTCTTAATCTTCTGGAATTCATAGCCACTATGCTTCAAGATCTCCATGCCAAGATCCAGGTCAGAAACTTGTATCTCTGAGCCTCCAGATTAGGATCATAGGTGAGCCTTCCAATTCTTAATTGTAGTTCATTCCAGATATGGTCAAGTTGACAACCAGGAGTAGCCACGACAATCACTGTGATGAATCTGTTCAACATCATCCGTGGGTCTGAAACCCTGTAGTCCACAATGGATTAAGTTTGTTTGCCCCTAAAGTGAAAAGCAGCCTGGAAGTGCCTCCACATGGATATTAAATGTTGAATCTGTTACTATTTTATGTACTTAAAATATTGGGGTTGAATGGGATGAGACAGTTTTATTCTGTAGCCCAGGCTGGCTTTAAATTTGTGGCAATCTTCCTGCCTCAGTGTCTTCAGTGCTGAGATTCCAGGTTTGAACCACCATGCCAAGCTGTCTTATAATTTTTGCCTCACTACAAAGTTTCTTCAAACGTGGCTGCAACTGCCACTTACGGTCCTTAATTTCATTGAGCATTAGTTATTTATCTGAATTCCAAAGATAAAAAGACACTCTTGAGTGTAAAATTCTATTTAAAACTGGTTTTAGAAAAATGCATTTCCCTTCCTTCTACATCAATATTTTAATTTAATTTATTCCTTTCAACTAAAGCTTGTGTTACTCTGAGAGCCAACTAGCATCTCTGCTCTCCAAACCATATCAGAAAGCACCGTGGGTCTGATATGACCACTCTCGGAACTCTGAACAGTGTCCACGCTGGTGCATTCCAGATGCCCCTGGTCCTGGAATTCTCCGTCATCATTTGCAGGACTTCATAAATGTTTCCCCTAGCCTGCCCTTCAGGCAAAACACAGTTGAGATGCTCACTATTTCTCAGGTAGCCCAGGAAGGAGCCTCTATTAAAATGACTGCAGCTCCAGATATCACAAGTACTTGGAAACAAGTTCCCTGCACAATTTGACAGTGAGGTTGAGCACTGGTGAGCTATTTCAGGATGAAGAAGATTTGTAGCTTTGTAGGTTCTGAACAAGCAGGCCTAACACTTGGAATATTCTGGGTTTCTGAGAATATATTTTAAAAAACAAGAACGCACATGAAGCTGCCGAGTGACTATCAAACAGGAACAAGCCTTAAGTACTAGATAGCTATATCTATAAAATTCTCCTCCTCCCCTCCCTCCTCCCCCTTTCTCTTCTTTCTCTTTCTCTTCTTTCTCTTCCTCTTCTTCTTCTTCTTCTTCCTCTTCCTCTTCCTCCTCCTCCTCCTCCTCCTCCTCCTCCTCCTCCTCCTCCTCCTCCTCCTCCTCCTCCTCTTCTTCTTCTTCTTCTTCTTCTTCTTCTTCTTCTTCTTCTTCTTCTTCTTCTTCTTCTTCATTGTCGTCGTTGTCGTCATCGTCTTTCTTTCTCTCTGGTGGTTTGAATAAAAATGGTCCCCATAGGCTCATATATTTGAATGGTTAGTCATAAGGGAATGGAACTACTTGAAAGGAATTAGAAGGTGTGGCCTTGTTGGAGGAAGTGTGTCACTGGAGGTAGACAGTGGGGTTTTAAAAGCCCAAGCCAGTCCTCGTTTCTCTTTTCCTGCTGCACACAGGTCTGGATGTAGAACTCTCAGTTACTTATCCAGCACTGTGGCTACCTGCATATAGCCATGCTGATAATGAAGTAAACCTCTTAAACTGTAAACATGCTTCAACTAAATGTTTTCTTCTGGAGTTGCCATGGTCCTGGTGTCTCTTCACAGTAATAGTGCACTAACACTTCTCTCTCTCTGAGTGAGACCCACTGGCAATGAAGACAGGGAATGGTTGGAAGATGAGATCCATAGGGGTTTGTAGGTCATTTATATGGACAATGAATAAAATTGCCATCATAGAGTTTTGGAACATGGACCAACATGAACCTACTGTGGCTGGTTTTAAAAACAATCACACCTTGAGCATAAACTAGGGGGTAAAATGTAGACTTGGATAGACCAATTAGGAAGCTGTTAACAGCTACAGGCAAATGGTTGACAGCGTTGAGGTGGCAAGCAGCAGTCAGACTGTAGATGTATTTAGGAAATAGGCAAACATTTCCTGGTGAACTAGATGAAAGAAAAAGGATTAAGGATAACCAAAGATTTCACAGCTGAGTAACTAGGAGTATTGTGGTTTGAATATGAAACACCCCCCACACAGGCTTACATGTTTGAACTTGATCACTAGGCAAGAGGTGCCATCCTGGGAAGATATGGAACCTTTGGAGTTGGAGCATGGCTGGTCATGGGAAGGCAAACTTTTGAGGGTTACAGTTCAGCCAAGCTTGCTGAGTACTAATACACTAAGACATGAGTCAGCAGTGCTGACAGGTCCCACTGCCCTACACCAAACATGTCCAGAAACCTTTGATTCCCCACCATGATGGACTGTTCTCTTTGAACTGTGAGCCAATGTAAACTTTTTTAAAAAAAGATTTATTTTATTTATATGAGTATACGGTAGCTGCCTTCAGACACACCAGAAGAGTACATCAGATCCCATTACAGATGGTTGTGAGCCACCATGTGGTTGCTGGGAATTGAACTCATGACCTTTGGAAGAACAATCAGTGCTCTTAACTGCTGAGCCATCTCTCTAGCCCCAAAGTAAATGTTTTATATTGCTTCTATCAGGCATTTGGTCACAGCAATAAACAACAAATAAACAAACAAACAAAGAAAAACCCCAAAACTGACAAATAAAATTGTCATCAGTTGAGATGGTAAGAATTTCAAGGTAACAAGGTTTTTGTTCTTGTTGTTAGTTTTGAGATAATCTTCTCATGTAGCCCAGGCTGGAACTCTCGACTTTCTTGTCTCTACCTCTCATTCTAAGTATATGGTCCCATGACTGGCCTAGAAAACAGATTTTGACAAGAGGCCAATTTTACTTTGCATTTTGGGTTTGAGATGTCTATATGTACATTCAGGTAAAGATGTCAAATAGTTAATTGAATGTGTAGAGCTGGACCTCAAGAGTTGAGTCTAACTGTATACAGATCTGGGATTATCCACAAGTATACTTCCTTTAAAATAGTGAGAGGAGCCCGAAGGAAAGCTTAGTGGTGGAGATCCCTCTTCCAGTAAACAGAGACCTTCTGGGAAACATGGACTACGCTTTAGCATTTACTGTGTTCTAAGTATCTGACCCAATGTTTGATAGGTGCTTTGTTTCAGGACTTCTTACCTGCAAATCTCACCTTACTAAAGACAAATGGAAGACCAAAAACTCTAAACAAACAAACAAAGCCCAACCTACACAGTGCGCAGCAGCATGTTCTCATAGCCTTTGTTCTGACTTGATCGCATGTCCATTCAGCCAGCAGCCTTTTTGAGAGGGGGAAAGTCAGAGCATTCCAGCACTCTAACAGCTTTTCACCTGGGAGAAGCCTAGTCAGTGCAGTTAGAATGAAGGCTATGTTGAGCACAAGACTATACCCAGTGCTGAAGGGAAATGAGGCCTCTGTGCTCTGTACACTTGGGATTCTCAAGCAAGGAGACTCTGGGACTCCACATCTAGCTTTGGACTCATACAGGAAAGATGTTACCTCATAAATACAAGAGATTTTCCATCATCTAATTTCATTCTTGTATATGAATTGGTAGACAAGAAAGGGACTCAGGACATGATAGGACCCATTGTCCTAATTTCCCTAATTAAGGCTATCAAGTTCCCACATCATTGGTGACTAGCTCAGCCTCCAAGCTTGCCAGAGAATACTTACAGCTAAGTCCTTCCCAGTGCACTTCCACCCGGCCACATTCTAAAACCAGCAAATGAATAGCGTTCAGTAAGTCCAAAGTAGGTTCAGAAGAAATTAACATTCAGAACACTCTATTTAGGACTATCCCTTTGTTTATCCCAGATAAGTAGAGAATATTAAACTGCCAAGGCATTTTCTAATTAAATACCAGCTTACATCACTGAAATTCAGTGTGCATGAGATCAGTTAACAGAACAGGCTGTCCATCTGTCAGAATGTGGATGGAGCACTTGACACTGTCAACTCAAACCAGTTAACATGCACAAATTCATGGGGAATGTGTGCACTCAGGTCAGCAGTCTCCTTGGCTGAATTTCAAAGGACACAGTTGCTGTTCCACGATGAGGTTCAGAACCAAGTTATCCATCCTGGGCCTACTGCAAGGTGTTAATGCCTTTTCCAAGATTTTACAACTTGTTAACATGACTAGTATTTTAGAACAACCTTTAAAAATTAGCACTATTTAAAAAAAGTCTATAAAGGATACTTTTCTAACTTCCAAGTCAAGTTTATTTTATCCATGAGTGAGTTTGTAGAACTGCCAACTTAAGCTTACTAGTTATTTGTTACATCTGAAGCTCAAGCCCTGAAACGTAATGTGGTTAAAAATGGATGAGTTGAGAAAATAAGTCACAGCACATGAAACTACTTGAGAAAGACATGTTGGATAAAGGACTGTTACTCCAAATATAGAGCCCTGAATAGATATCCCACCAAAGATGGTGTGCACACAGTAAGTGGGCACATGGAAATGAGGACACACTGCAACCCAGCACTAAGGAAGTGCTGATTAGTGGAAGAGGACACCCATACCCATGACAACTTCCAGACCCCACATCCAGACATCAAACTCTGGTGAGGGCATGGAGCCAAATATCCATCCAGTGCCACGGAGCCTGGCAGGTGCTCACGAATCTAAACAGAATCTACCCTTGAAAAGTAGTTGAAAACTGACATATAAAAACCTGCACAGAAATGTTTACAGCAGCTTCATTCATAGCAGTCAAGACTTAGAAGTAAACGTTCAGGCAGAGGCAGGTGGATTTCTGAGTTCAAGGCCAGCCTGGTCTATAGAGTGAGTTCCAGGACAGCCAGGGCTACACAGAGAAATCTTGTCTCGAAAAGACCAAAAAAAAAAGAGTAACCGTTCAGCAGAAGGGATGGCCCAAGGCACATCCAATGGACAGTCTGTGTGGGAAACAAAGGAAAAAGGGCTACTGTCAAAAAGGCACAGAGAAAAAAAGTCCACCTGAAAGGCTATTACATAGAAGAACAGGGTCTCCCTGGAGTGAGGGACAAGGACATTCTGTAAGACAAATACCTGCACTAGACATGTCAAAGCTCACAGAATGTACCCAACATACACTATGAATCTGTAGTTTAAGCTCCTGGATTGTAACAGAAGGTACCACTGTGCTGTGGGATGTTAATGACAAAGGTAATGACGGCAGCTGTCTGGGACAGAAGGTAAAGGACACAGAAGCTCTGTATTTTCTGCTAAATTTTGTTGTGGACCTAAACTGCTCTGAAATGTGGAAATCTATTTCTTATATGATTATTTTAGAAACTAATACTGTGTTAATGCAAGGTGAAGTTGAGCATATTTGGAAATATTTGAGAATAGTATTTCAAATTCTTGTTTGGAAATATTTATACATATACCTTGTGATTCTTATAAGGTTCTGGGTTTGATCCCCAACATAAAGTGAGGGGAGGGAAGGAGAGGGGAAAAAGAGAAGAAAGACAGGACCACACACTGAGGCCACATTTATATCAATCCATTACCAAAAAGCACTCAATAATGGCATGCCTATCTATAGAAATTACATCACAAACTCCAGCATGATACTTAGAATACCAAAACCCATGTTATATGAAGGGTCAAAGGCAGAAGTGAAAAAGTCACTTGCAGACCAAATACTATAGATGGTAACATGGCTGAAGACAATTAGGAAATTTATTTACAATTTTTGGAGGGCAGGATGGTGGTGGCAAGAAAGTGTTTGTGTAGCCTTGGCTATCCTAGAACTAGTTCTGTAGACCAGGATGGCCTCAAAATCTATTCTTAATCCAGTTTTTCTAAGAATTTTGCTATCATGCCAATAACACATTTGATTGAAGAAAACAACTGTACAACTCGGGAACTGTGGTAAAGCTTTATTTACAGAGATCTTCAACATTCCAGCTATCATCCACTGCTTCAAATGTGAAACACTGGCAGACAGATTAGATTTACAGAAAAGCACAAAAGAAAGCACAACTCTATAATTTAACATATACAGTGCTATGAGTGGTTATCTTTACAGCTTCCTTTTGAGGAGAATCTACTCAAGTTTGCTTTTCGTTTTTTTCCCAACTAATAAAATCCAGGTGAGGTTGTTTCCGACTGGTAGATTTCCTCAGAGATTCAAGAATAGAGCAGACAAATCAATTTAGTGTTCTGGTTTGTGCATAGCTGTGCATCACTTTCTTTCTCTCTTTTTGTCAAAAGTCTTGGATGATGAAGAATCTTGATTTTCACCACAATTATAACGTTCATACAGAGTCTGAAATTAAAAACACAAACCTGTTTTTTTAACTTTTTAGTTCAGTGTATTATTAGATTAGTGAAGATAGTGATATATTCTAAATATAAAGAAATGCAGCTCAACCTTTCCACAAGAGAATTACAATATAGTACAATCAGCATATATGCAGACCTTTAAGACCACTGCAAGCCTGCCTACTTTTCCTTAAAATAACTTACTAAAAAATTCATATATACATATATCAAATATTCATGAGGAAACTATATAATTTCAGAAGCTATTTACACTAAGGAACAGAAGACATTACAATTACTATGTAAATAAGTCTAATTATGTTCCTTTATCCCTTAGTATTATCTTTGAAGGGCTGGTTAACAGGATTCCTACCTGATAGATACTCCAAATCCCTTATAGAATGTACATACTATTTGCACATATGTATACACATCTTGCTGAATATTTTAATTCATACTTAAAATAACTAATACAATGTAAATATGATATGATTGTTTTACTACATTTTTTATGGATTAATAACAATAAAGTAGGTTATATGTCCAGTACACATAAATTATTTTTCAGAATGTTTTTGATTTAAAGTTGATTGACTCCAGATATGGAATCCATAGATATAGGGGGTGACTAAATTACTGAAAGTTATATATTAAAAAGAGACTGTCAACACCCCACTCTCATCAATGGACAGATCATGGAAACACAAACTAAACAGAGACACAATGAAACTAATAGAAGTTATGGACCAAATGGATTTAACAGATCATGGATTTAATAGAACATTTCATCTTAAAGCAAAATAATGTGCCTTCTTCTCAGCACCTAATAGTACCTTCTCCAAAACTGACCATACAATTGGTCACAAAATAGGCCTCAACAAATACAAGAATATTGAAATAATCCCATGCATTCTATCAGATCACCACAGACTAAGGCTGGTCTTCAATAGCAACAAAAACAGCAGAAAGCCCATATACACATGGAAGTTGAACAATGCCCTACTCAGTGATAACTTGGTCAAGGAAGAAACAAAAAGAAAGAAATCAAAACCTTTTTAGAATTTAATGAAAATGAAGGTACAACGTACCCAAACTTATGGGACACAATGAAAGCAGTGCTAAGAGGAAAACTCATAGCTCTGAGTGCCTCCAAAAAGAAACTGGAGAGAGCATACACTAGCAGCTTAACAGCACACTTGAAAGCTCTAGAACAAAAAGAAGCAAATATACCCAAGAGGATTAGATGGCAGGAAATAATCAAACTCAGGGCTAAAATCAACCAAGTAGAAACAAAAAGAACTATACAAAGAATCAACAAAACTAGAAGCTGGTTCTTTGAGAAAAATCAACAAGATAGATAAACCCTTAGCCAGCTAACCAAAGGGCACAGAGACAGTATCCAAATTAACAAAATCAGAAATGAAAAGGGAGAAATAACAACAGAAACTGAGGAAGTTAAAAAAAATCATCAGATCCTACTACAAAATCCTATATTCAACAAAACTGGAAAATCTGGATGAAACGGACAATTTTCTAGACAGATACCAAATACCAAAGTTAAACCAGGATTAGGTAAAACATCTAAACAGTCTCATAACCCCTAAAGAAATAGAAGTCATTAAAGTCTCCCAACCAAAAAGTCCAGGACCAGATGGGTTTAGCGCAGAATTCTATCAGACCTTCAAAGAAGACCTAATAGCAATACTCTTCAAACTATTCCACAAAACAGAAACCAAAGGAACACTATCCAATTCTTCCTACGAAACCACAGTTATGCTGAGTATTCTCCCTTGGAGATGGAATGGTTTCTGTCTAATCAGGAACTTTCTACAATTTCCTTTCATAGAGGACTTCATAAGAGATTTTTTTTTCTACTTCTATGATGTTTAGTGTTCAAATAGGTTTTAAAAACTGGTTGAGTGCATATTACTTTAAGCTTTAGAAGATATGTATAAGCTGGGCAGTGGTGGCACATGCCTTTAATTCCAGCACTTGGGAGGCAGAGGCAGGCGTACTTCTGAGTTCGAGGCCAGCCTGGTCCATAGAGTGAGTTCCAGGACAGCCAAGGCTACACAGAGAAACCCTGTCTTGAAAAACCAAAAAGAAAAAAAAAAAAAGGAAGATATGTATATTTAAGAGGCATTTAACTATTATAAATTATTTTGAAGACTTAAAAAAAAGAATATACTGATATACTTCTTTGGGGGAGAGGAAGAAATTGTAGATTTTTTTAAAGCATGTCTGCTTGCTGAAAACATAGATTGAAAAATACAACATTGATTAAAAAAAGAAGAAATGAAATAGAACAATTTTTCATGCTTTGAAGAAATTTCCTTAGACATCAAGAAGGATGCTAGATCCAGAGTGGTTCTAGAAGTCAGATTTGTCATCTTATAGATAAGATCATGTTTTATAAACGGTGCCTAACACAATGTTTTGTACATAGAGGGCACTCAAATGAAGTGCGTGTGGGGGGAGGGGGGGAGGCAACAGTTAACTTTTTTCCTGTGAAGAGAGTATAGCTGGTTTTCAGCAAACCATGAAAGCAGAATGTGTAAGCCACAAACCATTCCTGTTCAATGCCATGGTAAAGAAGAGCTGTTTGCCTTCTTACTACAGATAGACAGACAGACAGACACACACACACACACACACACACAGAGAGAGAGAGAGAGAGAGAGAGAGAGAGACTGACTGAAGGCTAAAAGTCATTATCTAACTTATTAAGGTGACAGATATCTTTGCCATCAAATAACATAAAATCTCAGCAATGGGGTGATTAATTCACCTTAATTTTATTTAAGAGAACATTTTGAATAATATACTCCTTATAAAATATGGAGATATGAAAAAGTAATGATTAATATAGGTATTTTGTCCAACTTAAACAACTGATTTGTGTAACTTAAAGCTACTGATTCAGCTATCAGTATCTGAGGGAAAATATCTAAGATCTTATGACTATAAGTAGTACAGAAAATATATAATAAATTTATTCCAACAAAGGTCCACATCAGCAATAGAGGTAGAGTTGACCCTTATCCAGGCAACAGTGTTGTTAGTTCAAACTTCCATAACACAAATATCTAATTTGTAATTTCTTGGTAGCTAACTAAGTTGATAAGCAACCCCAGAGATTAGAAATTACAAAGCATTTGATGATAATGAGATCTGTGGACCTGAGTGTGGCGTCACACACTTTACTTCCAGCACTAGAGGGACAGAAGCAGGTGGAGGTCAAGGCAAGCCAAGTCTGCACTCCTAAGTTCCAGGCTAGCTAGGCTACACAGTGAAATACTGTCTCAAAACAAAACAACCAAGACAACAGGTCACAGTGACAGTGGAGAGAGAAAGTACCAGGAAGCCGGCCGGTGTGAGATGTGCATTGAGAAATATACCACTTGCTACAGAAGGTATTGTCATTCTCCGAAGACTGAATTAAGAATTGACTAGAAGAAATGATTTCTAAAGCTGTGCTAAGTATTTGATGACAATGAGATCAAAACAATTTAAAAGATTAATTCTTATTTATCCCAGCTGAAAGCCTAAGAACAGTAATAACACAAATCAGAAAGGTCAACACTTTAAAAAACACTCAGTTAAGTAACTGCAGAAATGTATTTTACCATAGATGTGAGCAGTAGGCCAGTTTCCTTTTGGCTAATTGTTTCTTTAAGGCCTCACTCACTGCATTACATTAAACCAGCTGGAATTAATGTAGATGCACTTACTTTTGCAGCTTTCAAGATGGAGTTAGGAGAATTCAAACCAACAAGTTGACCCAACACATATTTCATCTCATCAGTGGTTGCCCTAGACATTTGGCTGCCTATAATATAATGAATAAAATGCTATATTAATAAGAGTAATAGAAATTCATTAAAAAGACACCACACACACATTTCTGACCAGGTACATGCCTATAATTCCAGCCCTCAGGAGGCTGAGGTAGGAGTATTGAGACAAGATCCTGTCTCAAAAATCAAAACAAACAAACAAACAAACAAACAACCCCACATTCTGGAGGTGGGGAAAAGGGACCATGAATTCAAGGTCAGTCTAAGCTATAACGTAAGATTCTGTCCCCCAAACAATAGCAACAAGAAATATATATTGTACTTAATATATTGTGTGCTAGCTGGCATTCTTTTAACTTATTACAACCTCCTATATACAATAGATAATATTAAATAACAAAGTTAACAGAGGCAATGTTATTAACTTTATTATTTAGCAAACAGGCTATGAGAAAGAGGCCAATTTAGATTTTGGTTTTCTATAGTTAACACACTATTCATTCATGCTGGTAACCTAGGAAATAGTAACCTTTAAGGAAGTAGTACCTGGATGGGGCTGAATTTGAACATACGGATGTGCGAGGAGCTCAGGAATAGATATCCTCTCTTTAGGGTTCCTTACTAAACAGCACTACAAACAAACACAAAGCAAAGAGCAAATTTTTATACATGATGCTGACAAAGTGGCTTTCCAGATGACATCATACTACAGACCTGCTCAGACAACGGAACAAGTTTGCTCCAAGTCACCCTTTAGAAATTCTCAAGTGCCCATTAAATTTAAAAAAAAAACACCTTTCACAATAAGTTTTAAAAATAACTTCTATCAGCAAGTTCTTTCAATAGACCAGTTACATTCAGGAGAATTAAATAATTCCAAATACCTCAACTACTTCTTTCAAACAAACATGAAATTCTGAGACATTATTTTTCTATATCCACATAAGTGCTAGTGTTACCTTCAGCACATCTCGAAGATCTTTTTCCGAAATATCAGGAAATTCAATTTCATGACTAGGGTCAATTATGGCATGTAGTTTAGAGACCTGATTAATGATATGCTGAAATGGTGTTTTCCCGTAAGTCATATAGTACAAAATGCACCCCAAGGACCAAACATCACTTCTGGGACTTATCTAAGTAGGAGAAGAAAAATTGCTTTAATTTTAATATGAAGGATAACATAAAAATATTATGTCTGAAACTCTAATTATACAATAATAATTAAAACCTCAATGGATATAATAGTATAAGAATATGCTTACATGACAAAACATCTTTTCCCAGTTTTCATTACATTTGATCCCTTTATAGAGAAGAACTTTAAACCTTTGAAAACCTCAAATTATTTTATAGGAAATAAAGTATTGAATTCTTGGCATCTGGTGAAAACACAATACTAAAAAAAAAACCTATTCATAAGTTTGAATTTGTTTGTCCTAGAATGATTAGGTTGTAACACCTTTGTATCTGAATTCATAATGTCTATATTTTTTAAAGGTTGCTTAAATTGTACAACCCTAATTTCTAGAGTGTAAACTATAGAACCAGAACCACTTGTCTAGCATGCACCAAACCCTGACTCTAAACCTCAAAGCAAAAATAAAATACAGTATATTGTAATGGCTATTAAATGGAATTGGATATAGATAACCAGAGAGAAGAGTTTATTCTTCTTTGTAGGTTATTTATTTTTTTTATTTATGCATATGTGAGTGGACCCAAGAGCCCAGGTCCTCTGCAGCAACAGCAAATACTCTCAGGGGCTGAGCCATCTCTTCATCAGAAGAGTTTCTGAGTAAGCACCAATAAAGATCATTCACTTCTCCCAAATTCAATACTGTTAAATATTAACTGGGTTAAAGCCACACCAGGAATAATCAAAGCAACAGGAAAGGAGAGAATGAAAAACAAACAGAAACACATATTTTCCACAAGTAAAGCTAAGCCAACTGTCATAGAAAGTCAGTGAAGAAAGTGGGGTGGGGGGTTAGAAAAAGAAGCGGACACACAAAAAACTGACTTTTTATTTTTATTTTTTTAACTACTACTCAATATTAGAACAAGAGAACAAAACATAAAACAGAAGAGAAAATTATTTGTACTGTGATAAACAATGTTACCAACTATGAGAAAGCGTAAACTACAAAAAAGGGGGGAGGGGATGCATGTGTGCATGGGTGTGCGCATGTGCATAGCTGTCCCAGAAGAGGGCACTGGATTCCCTGAACTGGATTTACATGCAGTTGTGAACTACCCAACCAGAGTGCTGGGAACTGAATTTGGGTCCTCTGCAAGAGCACAACTTGCTCTTGACCACTGAGCCATCTCTCAAGCTTCAAGGATGAATTTTTGAAACGTTATTGTACCATTGAAAATTGAGCCACTGGTGGCACACATCTGAGATCCCAGCATTTGGAAAGGTAAGGCCAGGGCTAATGAGACTATGTCTCAAAAAATGAGAAGGTGGAAGGAGGTGGGAGGGGAAGAATAGAGAGGGAAATTTGTTGTTGCATATTAAATCGCTGAGTTGACAACTGAAAAAAATTATAATCTCTACATATGATTCAAAACCTTGCAAGTAAAAAAGACAAACGTTAAACTAAAATTACAAAACTTAAAAATTAATAGGCACTAAAAAAATACTATAATAAAGCCTGTAACTAATAGCGGAAGACTCAGTACGAAGGTCATCTTTTAAAAAGCAAGGTTGTGTTAAGTGACACGAGTCCTGAACTCTTGCCCCTGCAGCTTTGCCTTTCCGAAGGCAGAGTGCAGGCGCACCGCCACACCCACCCAGCTGCAGGGCTTAATCCAAGTTCAACACTAAAACCAATTATAACTGAATTTAAGATGGGGGAAAGTAGCCAGGGCACACAGGGGAGACAAGCGCCAGTGCCCTAGGTCCAGTTCTGGGCACTGCTAGGGTCACTCCAGGCAGAAGAACTGCAACAAGTTCAAGGCCAGCCAAGGCGTCAAAGTTAGATCCTGTTGACGACGACAAAGAACAGAGCACACATGAAAACACATACCCAACATAGACAAAGATATGAACCGGAAAGCAAAGGGACATAGAATTTGTGAATCTAATAAATATGTTTTTCTTTTTAAGTTCAACAAAACCACGAAAAGTCTAAAGAAAACCTAACCAAAAGGCAGCAAATACAAATCAGAAAAGAAAACAAAAGACAAACAATTATGAAAACAGCTTTCTGAGATAAAATATTTGGCAAGGCTGGGCTGGGGAGATGGCTTGGTGGGTAAAGCACTTGCTATAATGTGTGAGGACCTGACTGACTCCTCAGAAACCAATGTAAAAGTCAGACATGGCAACCCAGGAAAAGACAGTGGGAGAAGGCAGGAGAAACCCCCCAACCTGGCGCGCGCACGCAGCAGCAAACAGCAACAAAAGACTATTTCCAATAAGACAGGTGGTGAGAACGGATACACACAGTTGCCCTGTGCCCTCTCTATATGTGCTATGGCACAAATATGCCCACTCAGAACATAAATGTTTACACACACATACACACACATCATACACATTCTGAAAGACATAGACACGGACACAGACACACAATATTATGTAAGTTATTTGAAAAACTACCAGAAACCATAGTTTCTAGGGTAGAAAAATAAACTTATTCAGCAGTGAGCTGGATGCTGAACTGAGAAATTTCTTTCTCTGTTACTCCTTGTTTTCTTTTAAAATGTGCATTATCAACACGTCCACCTCACAGAGGGGAAGACAGACAAGTTACTCCCTGCTTAAGAATAGGGTTATATATGACATGAAGTTTGCCGGACCCAGTCCTGTGTGAGCTTTCGAACACTGCAGCAGTGAAAGAAGGATTAGCCTGGGAACTTAACACATCCTGAAGAGAAAATGGGTCCCTGATAAGGGACATCAAGGAGGCAAGCAGCACTCACTGAGACTAAAATAACAACCACGCACACATAAAACAATAAAATGAAAAAAATAAAGATAAAAGAATGGTGAGCTGAATCCCATGACAATTCACAGGAGCTCACTGGTGGCAGGGGAGCACTCTTCTCAGTACCTTGGTCTTGATTTTCCCATTTTCTCTTGAAGAAGACATGTCTCTGATTGCTTCTGGGGCCATGTAGTTAACTGTGCCAACCTATTTGCAAATCACAAAGAAATCAATTGAGAATATCTTTCTAGATTTGTAAATATATAAATGTCAGATTCTTGGAAATTTGAATAACTAATGATTTAAATGACAGACTTGAAAATTTAAATAAGTGCCAACAATATAAGAATGTATGTAATATCACATCACAACTCCAATCAAATGAGCTGGGTTGAGAATGAACTGGCTCCTTTTGGAGCGCTGTGCTTTGTCTGTAACTGTGTTGGAGAGCTAGTAGTATCTGCTTGTACAACTGTCTCGGTGAACTCTGAACTCTGAGGGATTTGCCTATCTTTGACTTTCATGTTCAAATAAATTCAACATATTCTCCCTTCAATAAACCAAGCAACAAATTAATACACGAATAAAAGGAACCAGCAAGTTTCATCTCCCAATATTCTTTGGATTCTTTGGCCCCATGTGCAGACTGAGATGGGTTGGAAAACTAAATAAGAGTTTCTCAAGTCTACACACACTGCTCATCTGTGCTTTTGAAATGTAAAATAATGAATGATGCCAAGCAGAATGACTTGAACTGCATGGTGTTCACTGACTTATCTTCGTCCCTGGACACAGCCTGTGAGGTGCAGGCAAGATCACCTTTCAGCTCTGTTTTCATCATCTCACTACTTCAGCTTCATGATATTTACCACTGCAAATCTCACTGCAAAACACATCTGGGCTGTTGAGCTTGCTGCATATACAGTCTGACTTTGGCTCCCAGGGCCCATAGTAGGAGAGAACTGGTTTACCAAAGCCATCCCTCACCTCCATAATGGCAAGCTTACATCTGGAATCACACACACACACACACACACACACACACACACACACACACACACACACACACACTGCATACAAATAGTAAGTAAAATATTTTTTTAACGTAGCTGAGTGGAACGCTTCAGTATTCCCAATATGGCTCTCTTAAAACTATCCCCCAAATTTAAGCAGAAAAAGAAACAGAACAATGGAGAACATGAAGGTACAATTAATTCCTCCATGCTCTGCCTCAGCTATGAGAAAATTGTTCAAAATTCATAAATATACTTGTCTGATCTTGAACTGCTTTTATAAATCAAATTGACCATGGCTTTGACCGTAGTCTTTTATAAACATAGTTTCTATTCTTTAAAAAGACTTCGAATTTTTAGAAGATCATGGTTGGTAAAATTATAATATTAGCAAAATATTTAACAGATAAAAAGGAACCAAGCCTTGTAGTAACCAGTTGTCATTGCTGACACCTGCAATCCCACACCTGAGATGCACAGTCTACCTGAGGCCGGGTGTCGGGGCTGACTCCTGTACCTGAGGCTGGGTGTCAGGGCTGATACCTGCAATCCCACATCTGGGATGCACAGGCAGCAGGATCAGGAGTTGAAGGCAACTGATCAAAGTTAAGAGCATTCTAGGTTATCTGAAACCCTGGTTCAAAACACTAAAATACAACCAAGACTGCAAAAGTCCTACCTGAGAATCTTTAACAATGCTTGTTGTATCTGGCTGCATTTGGTTTGCAATCCCAAAATCAATTAGCTTTAGCATTCCATCAACTATTAGAAAGTTAGCAGGCTTCAGATCACTATGAACAATGCCTTCAAAATAAAATTCATTATGTTAGATGAAGAAAAACATTCTATGGACAGAAAAAAAGCATTTCATAATTTCTGGGTCAAGCTTATCCTTTCAATTAATCAACACTTTAATATTCAGTTATTACACATTGTACTCCTTCTTAGCAAATGCTGTGGGCCAGGTACCACTCTAGATCAATGTGGAGTAAGTACCATCATCATCATCATCATTTTAAGGATGAGGACATTCAATGCAATCTGAGTTGAAGAAAACCATTCAGGATTACAGACCTAGCCTGTAACTGTGTGCTGCACCACAAAGCACTGTCAGACAGTAAGATTGCAAGGCCTCCCCATACCCCCAAAGAATCCTATCCTCTGACTAATTACTGCTTATAAAAGGAGAAGCAGAGGAAACACATTAGATTGAACACATCTGTTTTAAAGATAAGGTAAAGGCAGAGAAAAGCCCTTGAAAGAACAAGAATGAAGCAAGAACTAATAGTGAAACACAAAGACCAAGAACAGCAGCTCTCACATCAGGCATGGAGAGGAAATCCTGTGGAGACTGAAACACTGACCGTCCTCCTAGTTTCAGGATATTGAATCCTCGGGACTTGAAGGTAAGAATCACCAGGTAACAGTGGGAGGAAGGTTACATTGTACATGTGTGGATTTAAGTTTATGTTCCTGTGTATAACCAGTCTTAAGAAATGGGTTTGTGCCTTCATCACTAAATGAACTTCCAGTTAAGGGTCTGTTTCTAAAATGGCACAATTAACATTTATTTTAACTTTACATATAAGAAGAGATAAGACAATACCATGTTGATGGATTGTGTGTACTGCCTCCAACATGTTTTTCCAGTAGCTCTTGCGCTCCCATGGATTGATGGATTTTTTCTTTTTAAGCCAACTATTTAGGTCAATGTTTCCACATTCCATCACCATGTAGATGTACCGCTCCGTGATTTCGCTGCAGTTAAAGATGAACAGATGCAACAATACAATAAATGCCCACATTAGACCATTAAGGATTTACTCTTTGCCTAAGAATTATGGCAAGAATAAACTTTTATTTTTAAAATAAAAATGAATTCATACTAATCATAGAGGCGGATGATCTTATCACTGTGTTGCTGTAGTTTGTGCAAAAAAGCTATCTCATTGCGGTAGCTGTCAATAGTTTGGCTATCAGCATCTTCTAGGTTCACGTATTTGATAGCGTTTATCTGTTTCTTCTCATTCAATACCTGAAACACCTACATAGAAAGTAGAGACAGAGCTTAGGACAGGTCTCCCTCTGTAAACTGGAACAGTACTTTTCCATTTAACACTAACAGTCTCAAGCTGAGAAAATTCTAAAACATGAACAATAGGAAGTTCTGACCCTATTTTGTGTGTAAATAAATAAATAAATGTGATGATGAGAAGCTAAATGTCCATTTCCAGCCCCTATGACAGTGGACATTTAAATAACTCAAAGGTACAAACCCCTAAAGTTTTCTATATCAGTATCTAAGAAAAACAACTTAAACATGTTGCTATATATTCACAAAATTCTAGGGATATCTTATCCAGGGAGAGAACATTGAGGAAGACATTCAAAAATGATAAGGATGACTAAGGCTGTGATTGACAGTTCACTTCTTAGACAATGGTCCCCCTTTTGATCGTGCCTACTATCAACCAGTTCATTTCTTCGATAGAGAATATTTTAAAAATATTATATAAATAATATAAAAAATAAATAATATTTTTAAAATAAAATCACAGTGATTGTAAGCCATCATTACACTCATCTGTGTAAGGTAGCGTAAGTCACATTTTCAGTTAGGTTGGCAGGAGCAACAATGTTCCTATGAATCAATTTCTAAAAACACCACTAAGGCAAAGAACACTCCGAAAGAGGCCCCAGCGCGAGTTTACAGCTTCTAGCACATCCATCATGCAGTGCCTGTAACAGGTATGCACTTCCCTCCCTTCACTACTCTTGTCTTCTTTCCAGAAGGCATCCTTTCTTTCTTGTCACTCTTGTTCAGTCACTCTTACCCACAACTTCTTCCTTATGCTCATAACTTAAAATCTAATAAGGGGCACATGAAAAGGAAAACATTTATTGGAAGATGTGCTCCATGTGGTAATATACACTCCTACTTATTTTGTCTTTTGCTTATGGTTTTGATGTTAAGGATTAAAGCCAGGGCCCTGCACCAAAGCCATAGCAGCAGCCTATATAGTGTGTGTATGTATGTGTGTGTTTATGTATGTATGTATGTATGTATGTATGTATGTATGTATGCCAGGTGTAGAAATTATACAGATGGGTGTTATAATGTGTGATGCTTTCTTTATTTGCTATAAGTTAATAAAATAGCTGGAAGCAAGTCTAGTTACTGCTAGCTGGCTTAGAGAACTACAGTAACACTTAAGCCCTTTATCTCTGGCTCATGTATCACCATAACATAAAATAGCCTAATAGGCAAGGAGGAACACACTCAGGAAAGGAATAAAGGTCCTATTAAGTTCTAGTCACCAGAGCTAATTTCACCGAACAGTCAAACATTCGACATCTTGATATTAAGTACAGGGTGGGGCACAAACAACAAATAATCTATACAGAAGGTGGTTAATAAGGAAGCCACAGCTAGGCATGATTGCACACACCTTTAATCTCAGCACTCAGGAGGTAGGCAGAAGCACAACGATCTCTGTGAGTTTGAGGCTAGCCTGAGAGAGAGAGAGAGAGAGAGAGAGAGAGAGAGAGAGAGAGAGAGAGAGAGAGAAACCAGACAGAGGAAACTACAGTGAAGACAGGAGACTGGAAGGTAGGAGCTGAAGTTTTTGAGTGTGTTGGCCAAGAGGATACTTTAGCAAAGATATCTGGACAGAGATGGGATGGTGATACACCCTGTAATCCCAGCACTTGGGAGGCTGAGGCAGGAGAACTGCTGCAAATTCAAGGCTAGCTGGATTATAAAGCAAGGCATTATGGAAGGGAAGCAGAGAAGGAGTGAAGAGGGAGAAAGATACAAATTAGACAGAAGTACAATGACCAAGTGAGTGAGCTTATTATTTATTGTAATAAACCAAGTAAGATGATAGCTGCTTCAGACAAAGTGACAACACTAATAAAAAAAAAAGAAAAAAAACAACGGATTTTGAAACTGCTCAAAAGGTAAGGACAGCAAGGCTGTTGACTGCCTAAATGTGTGTATGAGAAAAAGCAATCAATAGGTTTTTAGCCAAGTAATTGTAAGAATGAAGTTGCTATGACTGCAATTGAAGACCAGGGAGCATGTGTTTATCCATTCTGTCTTAAACACCCGGTAACCAAGGGGAGATGCTGAGCAGTCAAGTTTGTAAAGTTGGTCTGGAGATGAGAGGGCTGAACTGGAAATACAAACTCGGAAACTTTAACCATTTAACAGCATTTACTCTACAACAGGAAGAAAACAGCAAAGGAAGGCTTGAGTTAGAGGTCAAATCCTGAGTCCTGAGGTAGGGTACCTGAGGTTCAGGGACACCAGAAAGACGTCCGAGTGTGTGAGAATAAAGGCAAGTGTGCATGTGTGTGGTCATCAATGAGAACGACAGTAAAACAAACCAACTGTCTATAAGAAACCTAAAAGTCCAGGAGCAGTATAGCAGAATAGGGGAATGCAAGTCAGGAAATTGGTGGGAGGGGAGCGGGGTGTACAGGGGGAGGAGACATGGGATAGGGGTTTTTTGGATGGGTAATGAGGAAAGGAGATACCATTTAAAATGTAAATAAAGCAAATATCTAATAAAAAAGGAAAATTTAAGAAAGAAAGAAAGAAAGAAAAAGAAACCTAAAAGTCAAAGCACAGAACCACATTTAACAAAACTCTGGAAGCCTGAATGACCTGGAGGGTAGCTCTGTGGGTTAGCAATATAGGCAGAAGTGACTGGAGTAGGGTGGGAAGTGTGATTTGAAGACAGCTCTCACAATGCTTTCCTCCTCAGTCAAAGAATAAGAACTGAGATTAGGGCTCCAAGCAGTCCCAGAAGAAAACAATTCATAGCCCTACTTTTAAAATGAATTAATGAACAGATAAAACACTCAAATGTATGTATGACTAAGGAACTCAAAGACCCCAACAAGATAATCTCCAAAGTGAACAAAATGGTAAATTGGAGGAGAAAGTAAAGACCAAGGAAGGAAAAATTAACATGGGAACTGAAACACTGAAAAGAAACCACACAAATGCTGGAATGAATAGTCAATTAAATTAAAAAGCATCATTACTAAACACCATTAGGCAGGAGAACAAATTTTAGGGATGTAAGACAAAGCTAAGACCATAATACACTAGACATACATAAAGAAAATACATTTAATGCACACAGGCAATACTCCCAAAAATTCTGGGATACATTCAGGAAGCCAAACCTGAGAATTCATAGAGTAGAAAAAAAGATATGTGCTAAATTGGAAAATGGACAAATAAAATTATAGCAGAAAATGTCCCACAGCTGGAAAAATAAGTAGATATTCAAACAGAAGAGGTATAGAGAATGTTCTATGACACATCATAGTCAAGGTTAGTAACATGAAAATGGCTATACCACCAAAATTAATTTACAAATTTAAGATATCCATCAAAATCACAAGGACATTCTTCACAATACTAGGAAAACAAAAAGCAAAGCAAAACAAACAAAAAACCCCATGGGAATTCATATGGAACAAAGCAATCCTAAGGAAAAAAGAATACCTTTGGAGGTATTATAATATTTGAGTTTACATTAGTCAAACTGTAGGCAAATTGACTGGAAGGACAGAATGATAATGACAGCCAGGTACTGACATAAAAACAGACGGACCAAAGGTACAGATCAGAGCTGGAAACAAACCAACAAAACCAGTGCCATCTAATTATTTGACAAAGATCTCAAAAGCATTCAGTGCAAAGAAAGGACAACCCACCTAACAGCCAGCACTGGCCCATCTTTCTTTCATCCTGTACAAAAGTCAATTCAAAGCGGAACAAAAACCTTAATTTAAAATCTAAAACACTGAATTTGCCAGAGGAAAGAAAGGAATATACTTCAAGAAAGCACTTTCTGAGCCAAAGCATAGGAAATAGCCCCACAAATCAACACATGGGACTACATGAAATTAAAGGGTCCTTGAAGAGCAAAGGAAACTATAAACAGACAACAGAATGAGTGGAAAATCTTAGCTACTTATACTTCAAAGAGGGGACTCACAGTCAGAACTACAGAGAAATGCAAACTAATATAAGAAAAAACTTCTCATCGACAAACAGGCTAATGATATAGACAGTTCTCAAAAGAAGAAACAGGGCTGCAGGGCTCAGCATGGAACACTGCTCTTCCAGAGGACGCAGGTTCGATTCCTAGCACCCACATGTTAACATGGTGGTTAACAACTGTCTGTGACTCTAGTTTCAGAGGATCTAACCCCCTCTACTGGCCTACATTTGGCTGGCAGAGGCAGACAAAAGCTCATTACGCATAAAATAAAATAATAAAGAAAAGAATTACAAAGAAATACAAATGGCCGAAGGCTATTTTTAGGTGTGATGAAAGCCCCAGGAAATATATAAACTACTCTGAGATACTGGCTCAACCCAGTCAGAGTAGATATTATCAAAAAAAAATTTGTACAACAACTGCTGGTGAGGATGTGGTGAAAGACAAACCCTTACTCACTGCTGCTGTAAACTGGTACAGCCATTATGAAAGTCAGAATGGAGGTTTCTTAAGATAGCCCAGCTATATCATTTGTAGGACTCATCCTACAACACAGACACTTGGACATCCACATTTATTACTGTTCTATTCATAACAACAAAAAATGAAACCAGTCTAAATGTTCCTCAACAGATAAATGGATAATGAAAAATATGAATCTATAATATAATTTCATTCAGCTATAAAGAAAAATGAGATCTGTAGGGAAAAGGAAGGCTAATGCTATTTAATATCTAATACACACTAAAAAATAAAAATACATTTAAAAATAATCACTCGAAAATTTAGAAAATAGTCTAATTCCAGAAGTTCATGTTACTAGAACATTTTTAAAATGGAAAACCTTGAATAAAAAAAGGTCGCTACTGAACATTCTAACTAAATGACCCTAAGCACACCAGCAGCTCATGCTATGTCTTCGGTTCACTTTTTCAGTCTCCGTGTGACAATACAGTGGTTACTGGGCACTGCAAACCCATGTAACATGACACAGAAGGAATCTGAAAGCAGAGGACACATGAGGAAAGGCATGAGGCTGAGACGCAAGAGTTGGCTTAAAGAAGGTAAGTTATTCTAGGGGAAGGAGGGGAGGATGTGAGGCAGCTTTTCTGGCTCCAGGGCAACATGGGCCTCTAGAAGATAAAGGAGCTGCCATACTTTGAAAGACAGGATATTTATTCATTTGATACTTACCTTACTTGAACCTCCACTGCCTATCTGCTTTAATATGGAATAAATTCTTCCGTTAACTGAAATGCATTCATTTATTGATGAGGATCCTGAAATCTAAGCAATTAAGATATGTAAATATAAGTTCAAAGAACATGTCTAACAAACTAGTTTACATTAGGTATGGTGAAACGCTCCCAATTTTGGCCAGCTGGGCTACAAAAGGTTCTCAAAAAAAAAAAAAAAATCCAAACAACAACAACAAAAACACAAAAGAGGAATAAGAGAAATATGTTAAGTAAACTCAGAGACAAACTTCTAAAAGGTCTCCTGTTTAACTGATTTTTATTTAATCTGAATAGAAAATGTAAGAATGTCACTTACTATCCAATGGACAAACTCATGAGCTACTCATTTCATCTCTCTTTCCTATTTCTCTTCCTTGCATCTCTTTACTTCCATATACATGTTGACAGCCATTTCTTTACCCCGACCTCCATTTAATGTTCTATAAGAGCAATGTGCCAAGGCCCAGTGAGCTCTGGTCAATTAGACAATGCACATTTCATCAACGCCTATCCGTCTCTTCTGCCCTCGGTGAAGTTCATTGTCCTCAGTAATCTATCAACTGGTGAGTATCAGCTGTCCTTTCCTTCCTTCTTATAACTGGATGGTCTTGCCTGTGTTTATATACTTTAAAAGAAATGGTGTGCTAAAAGGCCTTATTTTCAGATAGTAGAGCTGAAACAAAGAGGTTTTGATTAGCCAGTTAACCAAATTCAATCAATCAAAATCTGAATAAACTTCACTTTAACAGAGTCGTGTTTTGAATCCAAAATGACAAAATCTTTCATGTAATCTTCTATAGAAACAGACAGATGGATTCTAATGTCCTTATTCTTGGAACTTAAGTCAAGAGTAGTCTCCATGTGTTCTCTTTGTTCCTCTTTAAACAACATTTCTTGGGGAATAATCCCTTTGACATCCTTACCCTTGCTGTGAACACTTTTCAGAATACAGTAACACCAGCAAATTCTACTTTAATACCAGTGTGACATTAGCTCCCTTCATGAGACTCCTAGGGCCTTCCAATCTACCAATTAACTAGATCATTTTACTCTGCTTCTCTATCCCACACAAAACTTCCAAAAGTCCAGTGAAACCTTGAGGACTGCTTTCCCTTTCCCAGCTGTAGGCCACACCTGACTGCTTTTGAAGTCTCTCCTGTCAGTGGCCTCCTGTAGAGCATTTTCAAGTCCCTTTTCCAGCCACTTCTATATTGCCATCTAGATTTTAACCAGAATAGGACCTATTAGCACCAAAGGCCAATAAACACATCTTGAATCAACATTGTAGAAAGGGTCTTTCTATTTAATTCTGGATTAAATTAGTGCTGGAACCCATACGAAAAGCAAGCTGGCCTCAAACTCACAGGAATCCTCTTGCCTCCATCTCCTGAGGGCTGTGTGCCAGCATGCCAGGCTTCTTCTTCCTTTCACTTTGTAACTTTTTTTTTTCCAAATTTTATTGTTTTATTTTTTTTTAATTTTCTATATTTTTTATTTACATTCCCAATGATTTGTAACTTCTTATATAATTTCCAGCCTGCAGATACTATCAAATCTTTCCGTAACTAGCATTATATAAGCTATTATCAGGTAATCTTTTGTTCATCTTTTTGTATAATGGCAAAATATACATAACCCAAACTTTGCTTTTCTAACCATTTTTAAATACAGTTCCATGGTATTAGGTACACTGGTCACTATGGAAATGGCACCACTGTCCATCTTTAGAATGTTTTGTCATCAAATACTTATACTCTATACCATTTCACAGTACAACTCCCTAGTTCCTCCCTCCCAGGTATGTAAGTACTCTTCCACTTTCTGTCAATTATTTTTAACCAACTGGTCTTAACAGATGATCACTCTTTTGGCTATTTCATTTAAATAACGACAGCAGTTAACATTTATCAACTTTTAACTGTCAGGCCATGCTCTACTTTAAGAGTTACATTTATAATTAACATAACCTTCACAATGATTCTAGCAGTAGGTAGTGTTTATTTCACCATCTTAAGCATGATGAAATGGGTACAAAGAGTTCTTGAAACTTGCCAAAGATCACACAGCTGGTAAAGAGTGAGGCCAAGAATCATGTCCAGGAGGCCTGCCCACCAGACCCATGATCACACTGTGCTCAAGAGTATTATACAAGAATTTCAGTCAGTTGGTACCTAGGTTTTTGTCAAAGGGTAATTCACGTGTCAGCAAAATCTTTTTAGTTTACAAAAATTATAATACATTGTAAGTACCTCATATTGCTATTCTGACTATCCAGAAGATTCACTTTTCCAAACGAATTAACAAAGGAAATGACGTTGCTGACAAGCAGAAAGTAAGCTTCCCTCCCTCAAGAGGAGGTTTACTGGACTCTTCAAACTGGATTCTGGAGCCTACTCTCTTGAGAGCATGTGAGGGACACACCCTTAACAAAGTGTCAAAAACTTTCCTAAGGGACAGTTCTGAAGACCTTCCCTAACAGCCTGATACTGTGAAAGCAAAGTCCATGAAACTGACTACACCGTAATATGCCACCATAAAGCGCACGCATTGAACCTGTAAGTTTTGAAGAGGAGTGCTGAGCCCTTGCTGCTGGTGCTGCTGGAGGCGGGCAAGCTGGCTGTAAGGTGCTGATGACGGACAGGCAGGTGGAAAGTCATTCTTTACAACTGGAGTCTTAAAACTAGAAAAGATTATTATTGTCTTTAATATAACATATTTAAAAATTAAAGGAAAAATTTAAGTCTACATGTACTGTAAAAAGATCACATAAACCTATAATTCCCAAATTAGTTTTTCTTAGGAGCTGATATTTATGTTTGACTTATATCATGACCAGGTGGTTAATTTGGGGAAAATTGTTGTGAAATCAATTTATCTCCTAACAAGAAATCTTTGTGAATAAAATATGATGGAATTAAAAATATGGAGTAAGGAGAATTTTATAACACTTTAGTCAAAGCAAAGGTCAGCTTATATCTGACCACAGATTTTTGGAATTGTTTTTAAACAATAATGTTCTATGGCAGTCTGCTAGAAATAACTAAGAGCCAATTATGTCAGCAGAAGAGTTTGGTCTTCCAGTTTATGTCTATTCAGCACACATTCGTACTTTGCTTCCTTTGATTGCTAATGTATCTTCAATATTGGTAGCAGTAATTGGCAAAAAACCAGCAATAACAACAACAACAAAAAAAACTTTAAACGTATTAACAGTAAATAATCTGAGGCTAGAAAGATGGCTCACTGGGTAAGAGCACCTATTGTGCAAGCATAAAGACCCAAGGCAGAATCCCCAACACCCGTGTAAAATGTTGGCATGGCTATGTGCAGGCCTGTAACCTGGTGGGGTCAGAGGCGCAAACACTGCTAAGGCTTGCTAGCTGCCAAGTCTAGCTCCAGATTCTATGAGAGATTCTGTCTAAAGGGAATCAGGTGGAAAGTGGCAGACCCCTCTGGCCTGCAGGCATATGCGTCTGCATATATAAGTGAGCATACAGAACACATACATAAATATCTTAAGAAATGAATTATTAATTTAGCTGGCAATCATTCTTTGAAATAACCACATGTAATAAGATGATGAAATAATAACATTGCATTAAATAGATAAGACATTGGTTATTAATAGGATAGTTTTAATTAGGGTAAAAAATGACATTCTGAAAACAAAAAGACAAAGGCATCATGGAGTTATGTTATCCCTTAAAACATTAAAAATATAGCCAATGGTTGAAGGTTATTATATACTCTTTTCTTTGAAAATGTCACTTATTCGCTTTTGCAATATCTTTTGTTTCCTTTATATCAGCACCGATCATCCAATTTTCAGACACCACTCATTTCTGTCCTTAGTCCTGTATCTTTGAATACTTTCCAACTATGTGAATTATACATCTGATATCATTCAGAGGCCATCCCATTCCAATTACCACTTCATATATGGAAATATCTATTTATTCTGTTCCATTCTAAGAATGCTAAATTTCCTTTAAAATGTTTCTCAGTCAGAGGCATACATGTTCACATGTAAAAGAGACTGCATAGATTTCCAAGCTGTAAGAGTATAATATGACAAAGAGTACTTTTACAACAGTCCTTAAAAACAGAATAATTATACATGAAAACAATATATATGTAATCACAATTTTCTTACCCCCTTGGATTTTACAGATACCAAAAACTGATGCTGAGAAAGAAAGTAATTTCCAAGAAGTCTCTAAATAAGAGAACAGGTTCAACCCAATATAGTTTAGTCTGAAAGCTTATCTTATTTCTATTTACCACCTTTCACTGTGAGCTCAGAGTAAAAGGTAATTACCATTTCATGTAGTCATCCAAGGAAGTGCAGCGAGGCGTCTCACAGACAGACTTTGGATCAAGCCATCTGGGAACAGATATTGGTGGTGACTGCTTTGAAACAGAAAGAGCAAGGTGCTCCACCGTGGTACACTTCTGCTAAAACAAAGTTTAAAACGCCATGACTCAGAGAATTAGACATTAACAGTTTAACCAATATAACCTTTAGAACAATAAAATATGAAAAGCAAACTGTCCTAGTTTGGGTTTCCATTGCTGTGAAGAGACACCCTGACTTTTATAAAGGACATTGCACTGAGGCTGTGTTTCAGAGGTTGAGCCCGTTATCACCGTGGTGGGAAGTGTGGCATCATGCAGACAGACTGGGTGCTGGAGGAGTCAAGAGTTCTACTTCTTGATCCAAAAACAGCAAGGAGAGTCCCTTCTGCAGGCAGCCAGAGGAAGGTCCCTTCCACACTGGGTGGAGCTTGAGCACAGGACCTTAAAGCCCACCCTAACAGTGACACACTTCCTCCAGTAAAGCCACACCTACTCCAACCAGGCCATGGGCCAAGCATATTTAAATCACCACAAAAGCAGACTAAAACAGTGTGTGTTTGTGTATGTGCACACATGTTCATTCATATGTGCACATGTACAGGTAGAGTCCAGAGGTCAACTTAGGGTACTGTGTTTTGAGAAAGTCTCTATGTTGGACCTGAGTATCATAGATTATGCTAGGCTGGGCTGGTAGACCAGTGAGCCCTACAGACCCACCGGTCTCCACCTCCCTGGTGTTGATTAAGATTACAAGCACAAGCCCCATACCCCTCTGGCTTTTTACATTGATGCTCATTATCAAACTCAGGTCCTCATGCTTGTACAGTATTTTACTAAGCTATCTCCCCCAGCCCAACTTATAATTACATTTTAGTACTGTTCTTTTATTCCACACCTAATGCTAACATACTCTGCTCAAACTGTCCCCAGACTGAAGAGCATATCTGTAGACAAGACAGTACATTGCAAAGTTCCTGAACATTTTATAAAAATTTAACACATAATAGTTCTGATACAAGGAAGATGCTGGGCCTTGTTTTGTTAAATACATTCGAGGACCTGAGTTTGATCTGCCTGCCTCCACCTCCCAAGTGCTAGAATTACAGGTGTGCACCACTATGCCTGGCCCAGAGTATTTTTAAGGACCAATGTGGAGTCACCAGGATTTTAATATATGACAGCAGTGAGTAAAGAACATGACCATGCACTGAGAAGGCAGAGATCTAAGAGCAGGACTTTGGAAGAAATGAGGAAGCAGCAGCCTAACACAGAAATGGGGAACTCACAGCTATAAAGTAAGACATGTGACAAAATAAATGTCCTTTAAGAAGGCTGCTCAGTCAGCAGGGTCACAAGAAACTGGCTATTCTTCCTTGCTGTTTCTAAGAATGCTTTTCAAGTTTTCAGTGTATTTACTGAATGTAGCATATTTGCATCCCCAAGCAAAAAAATCCATACTGTAATTAGCTCCTCGTTTCTTATAGTACCTATTTTCGCCAACTATGAACATAATTTCCATTTCTATAGTTTTGCCTATTCGGAACATCTCACATTAGCTCATAGAACTAATGGCTTCCTGCGATATGGTTCTACACTTAGCAATTTTAAGGTTCACTTAGGTTGGAGTGTGTACCAACATTTTATTGATTTATTAGTAATACTTCATTAAAAAGATGTACCACATAATATAGATATCATTTCTGCCACAGTTACAAAATTCTACTATGAATAATAGTCTTTTCCAAATTATTTTTATGGATATATGTATTCAGTTCTCTTAACTATAAATCTATTGTAGGGCTAGAGAAAGAGCTCATTGGGTAAAAAACTGTATCACTCTTGCAGATGGTCAGAGTTCGATGTCCATCACCCATACTGGGCAGCCTCTCAACCACGGCTAACTCTAGCTCTAGGAAGTTCAATGCCTCTGGCCTCCACAGGCACCTGCATTCACAGGCACATACCCACACACATTTAAAAAAAAAAAAGACAAAAAGACAAAAAAACCCCAAAACTACAACAGTCTATTAATACTGAAGAAAACAGAATTTATCCTGACATATGCTCTTAGCATCCTACAGGTGCTACTGATCACAGTATTCTGGGGAAAAAACAAGAAATCATGTAAATAAATTATCACACTAAATATGGCCTCTCATTGGCTCTGCACTTCAAAATGAAGCATCCAACATACACATCACACCTGAGACACGTTACTAAAGACAGCAATGTAGTTTAAGTGACCGGAACATCACCTCTTTACCAGCCTTTGGGGTTACATCGGGACCGTGCCACTGGTGTGCAGACGCAGCAGCTTGCTGGCTCACACCCTCTGGCTTTCTGGCAGGCGGCCACTGCTTGTGCCTTCTTTCTGGAATCTCTGGTTCTTGACGCACTTTAGTTTCTGAAAATTAATATTTCTAAAAATTAATATTTGAAGATAATAATAATTAAGAACAGGTATGATGGCATCCATCTGTAGTCTCAGAGGTAGGAAAGGATCGCTTGAACCAGGGAACCTGAAACCAGCTTGGGCAGTTCAGCAAGACCCCACCTCAAAACAAAATAAACCTCAAATAAACAAGTAAGCTTAAGCAATAGGTATGATGTATAAACTATGCTTCATTTTTACTCTGAAAATAACAGAAGTTATTATAAGTGCTTCTGGTTTATAATAAATAAAAAATATTAACTGGTAAAAGACTTAATAAATTACATCCAAATATGATTCACCCCTAAATGCTCTTTGCTAAACACCCGAAAAATCAGTGTATGTTGCTATAATCAAAAAGAAATATGTGAGTAGCTCAGCAACAAAAGGGCATTCATAAAATTCAATGCTCAACCAACACACAGGTATACAAAAAAATATGAATAATCTAGGCCAAAAAGAAACATTACAGAATCAGATTAAAAAAAAAGAAAAGCAACAAAAATCTATAGCAGCTATCATTTCAAGGGTTAGGATACTAAAAATGTCACCTTAAAATTGTGAGGCACGGCCGGGCAGAGGTGGCACACGCCTTTAATCCCAACACTTGGGAGGCAGAGGCAGGCAGATTTCTGAGTTTAAGGCTAGCCTGGTCTACAGAGTCAGTTCCAGGACAGCCAAGGCTACACAGAGAATCCCTGTCTCGAAAGAACAAACAAACAAACAAACAAAAATGTGAGGCACGAAGTTCACCTCCCATCACTCTTAGAAGCTGCCCAATAACAGGTGAGAAGGGTCCTAAAGAACAAGAACATACTGTTTCTACACATGATTGTGGACCTAGCAACACTCATAAATTGGGTATTGTAGAACGTGCCTGTAATGCCAGCCCTTAACAGGTGGACACAGGAGAACTTTGAGTTTGAAGACAGCCTAAAATAAGACCTTGTCTACAAAAAGAATAAATAAAACCATCATACACACAAAATAGCCCTAAAGAATAAAAAAATTATTAGAATTGCTCAGTGAATTTAGCAATGTCAATATATCTAAGTAAAATAAATAAATAAATCAAATTTATACCCTAGCAATAAAGTTGAACACAAAAATTATGTACAGTAAAGGATACCCTTCATTATCACAACACCGAAAAATATCAGCTATCCTCGACTAAATCTACCACAACATACACAAGAGCTCTAGAGAACAGGGTTCTTGGTGTATTAAGTGACTGAACACATGCCAAGCTAGTGGGTTGGAAGGTTGAAGATGACAATTTGTCTCAGATGTCTTTATAGGCTCAACTGCTTCTCAATCAAACTTCAACTTTCCGACGAATGAAAACTGATATATATATAGAACCTAGAATTTTTATGGAAATTCAAAATCTTGACACTTTATCTTATCATATATATTTATGTTCATATCAAGTTCAAGCAAAATTGAACCTAAAGATGAAAAATAAAATGATTCCCTACAATCTGTAAACATGTTTAGGATATTCCCAGAAACCTTGTTTAAAATAGCAGAAAGTATAAAGGCAAAGACTAGGAAGTCAGAATGCACAGAAATTCAGAATTCTATTTCATCAAATTAGCTATATTAACAGGAATATTTGATAAAAGTGACTTTTCCTAGTGGTATCAAAAGATGACAAGAAAACATGAAAAGCAGTTTCCAAAAATACCAAGACTAGGAATCTGTTCCCAATCATTATCAAGGTAAAGAATAAGACTATCCTACGGATGAACACTACCTAGGCACTGACTTCCAGGATTAAAATCATGAAAGAACCAGACAAACATCAGAGCTAGCCTTACTTGGCTTCCGAGTCTCTCCTCAGGAGAGCATCGGCAAACACTCAAAGTCACCCCGTAACCCTCTGCCCTCCCCTGAAAGCATGCTTACTTTGAGGTCCAAAACCATATGAAGTGTAGGCATGTCACTCAGGTCACTAAGTTGCCACCGCTACAGCAGCTGCCTTCCAGGCCCTCGGAACAGTCCTGCTTATCATTTATTCTTTAGTCTAAGCTATTCCCTCCAGCTGAGGGCTTCTACTATGAGCCCCCACTTAAATGCTAATGGGTGTTCAAATTTCTTCACTTTCAAATATTTTTCCATACTTTCCCTAATTCAAATGAGGTTCCTAAAATTTTCTCTCTCCTAAATTCTTAAGAGCATTTTGCTTGTATCTCTCCTAACAATCTTTACATTTTATCCCACATTAGCTGTTATCTATTCTATGTACATCCCATAAGTGATTTGCAATTTTGGGACCCTGTTCCTAAAATTATTGGATCCCTAGAACATTTGTTATAGTACTTATATAGTGGAAAACCAACGCTTGATTTAAAATGAAAATGAGAGTGGCGTGTGATATAGAAATTACTTTTTTTTTTCCTTTGGTGACAATAGTTGTCAAACCAACCAAGAAAAATAACTCAGTTCCATTTATCGTCCCTCCTCTTTTTATGCTCCCTTTAGGAAAATGGCTTCCTCTCCTATAGGAGTCAATACTTTTCATGCATTCTGTAAAAAAAACTAAAATGGAAAATAAAGGAAGACAATTAGTCTTCCATCACAATTAGTGTGGATTGTGTATGATATGTGTACACATTTGTGTGTAAGCATAAGAAGTCAGAGAAAACCTCAGGTACCAGTTCTTGCTTCCATTTTGTTCTAGACAGGGTCTCTTGTTACGGGCTGTGTGCATCAGAAGGGAAGGCGTGTGAGCTTCGGGGGATTCTCCTGCCCCTGCCATCTTCCCATAGGAGTGTGGGGGTTATAGGCCTGACTACTGAGCTCAGCTTTATGTGTAGGTTTGGATTGGGGTCCTTGCATACATGGTTAAGCACTTTACCCACAGAGCATCTCCCCAGCGTGTCTGTGTGTATGTTATTCTTTGAGAGTTTCAAACATACAGAATGAGCTTGCATGGTTATCTTATCACTCCCCCTCCCCCATAGAAACCCTTTTTATTCCCAAGTCCCCCTCTGACTTTCATATCCTTCTTTTGTCAACAACCCAGTGAATTTAACCAGGTTGACTACATGAGCACGTACCTTCCAATTTTGTTAGACTTGAATCTGTTTTACTCTTCAAGGTTACTAAATCAGACATAAGTTCAGAACTCTTTTCATTAGACACCAGAGAGTCTTTCAAATGGATAGTTTGAATAGGCTACACAAAAAAGCATAGAAAGATTTCAAATAAGATAATGTACGATAAATAGCAGTAGTACTAATTGGTCTTAACTGTTCAATATAATAGAGTTTTATCTATATGAAAAGATTGCTTGCAAAACTATCTCTTGTACTTGTAGGCTCACGAACTCCTGAAAAATATTAACACCCTAAATTACTGATTACAACATCAGGAAAGGTCATAACCATTAACTTGACAAATTTACTTTAAGTGGACATTTTAATATTACTTAATTGCTACACTATACTTTGCTCAAAAAAGAAAGTGTTAGAAAATTTGGATCCAGCATAGAATAAGCCTGATGATAAAATATAAGTATCTTGTTTACATGATTCTATTTCTTAGTATCTGTTTATGAATTTTGTAGTACTGGGAATTGAACTCAGAGCCTCACTTATGGTAGTTATGTGCTCTACCATTGAGCCAAATCCCCTGTCCCGATTGTACTATGTTACCAAAATAATAGCATCAGTAAAAGTTGGCATTTATATAACCTAAGGCAGTAGTTATTATAAATTGAGAGAATATAATTTTTTAATACAATTAAGTACCATTCCCTAAAAATAGAGAAAATTATTTTAAAGCATAGATCATGAAAGCTTGTAATGTTGAAAATTCACACAATGCCAGGGATTTAAGCCAAGTATATATACCAAGAATATTAGAATCCCTACAAATTACTACATCTGGAACTAGTAACTTCCTGTGGTAGAGCTGACAAAAGGTGGGGCACAGTAGATTAATACTTACGCTCCCACATCTGCACTAACATATGCTCTGGGTTTAAAAATGCTTAGTCAAAATGGTGCCAGTAAACATACCAATAAACAGAACCTGGGGAATAGCTTCCATGCTGATTCTCAGACCCAGGCCTACTAATCCATTGAAACAAAAACCTAATTAATGTACCTCATGCCTCTTCTTTTTTTTTTTTATTTTCTAAGTTTTTTTTTTTATTTACATTCCAAATCATTTCCCCTTTCCCGTTTCCTCCCTCCCCGAAAGTCCCATAAGCCCCCTTCCCTCCCTCTTTCCCCATTCAGCCCCCCTCGCTTCTCTGTCCTGGCGTTCCCCGACATCCAGCCTTTCCAGGCCTCTTCTAATACTTGCTCTACCACCTTAATCTGTGAGAAACAGTCCAGGACTTCTGTGCCACCTCTCAGCGGTGGTCTCAAACTTCCTGTGGCTTCACCAACACTTGGAGACGGATAAACACTAGGTCCTTTCCCTAAAGAAAGCTCAATGAGTTCTAGACCAGGAACCTCTGCTTCACATACATTTAAAATTGTAATACCTTTACACCTCTCAATTCATTGGAATCATTTCCACTTGATTTGGATCCAGGCATAATCGAATCTCGGTATTCTGATCCAGATAACTTTCTATTACCCATGAGACAAAAAGATTTTAACAGTTAACATGAAATTGTTTCATTTTTCATTTTAAAACTGGCTTTCAATATACATAACTAGTACATGTACACTTTGAACTGGAAGGATCTCTTTAAAAGTGACATAATTCTAATGCAAAGGTGACTATGTTAAAAAATGAGGTACTGAGCAATGACAAATTGATGAAGAGATAGACGATTGCCAGTATCCTCATTACCTAACACGTTACAGCTGGAGCTAAGATAAGAATGTGGGAAAGGAAAAGTATGCAGATGAAACTACATTTCAGGCTGCACACAGATAAAGGATAAGAACACACAATGAACTGCAATGTGGACCTCTACAGTCCGGTATACAGTTTGTCATAAAAAACATCAAGAACCCAGCTCAGTGAACCTTGAGGGATGGGAGGATTTAAAACAATACATTTTAAGAGTGGGAGAAAAATCTCCGTTATGCTTCAACTAAGTATTTGAAATGGAGGTCCAATATAACAGGAATATGTAACTTAAATACAAATATCCTTTTAACCATCAATATTTATTTGAAGCCTAAATAGAACAGAACTTCAATTACTGAAGGCACCGACTAAAATAATTTGTTTCTCAGTTTTATTAGCACATACCACCATATCAAGCACATTTCCATTTCTTATTTGGGAGTAGACATTCAAATTGAGAGTAGGGGAATATATCAGTTAAGAATGATCCTTCATTACTGAACTTATCTATCTATAAACATACATATAATAACACACACACACACACACACACACACACACACGCACACAGAGAGAGAGAGAGAGAGAGATACCATCTGCTTACTCTATGGCCAGGGTGATTCCAGCAACCCCTTGATTTAAAAGATTTTCCTGGCTCAGTCACCCCGCTAGGTCTGCCTCACCTCACTCAGCAGCCAATTAACTTATTCAATTTTTTTTTGGGGGGGGAGGGTGCTTAGGGATTGAGCCCAGGGCACTTCCCATATTTAGTATGTACTCTACCAAAGCTATGCTCCTGGCCTCTGTCCAACTTCTTGAAGCCCTGAGCTCTGAAACAATGTATAAATCCATCACTGTTCCCACTAATAGCTAGTCAGCACCTTAAGCAAATTAAAAACAAAGTTTGTTTTCAAATCACCTTCCAGCCCTGATATAAAGATTCTCACACTATAGTAAGCGCTACATTGGATATACTACTATTAATAAGAAATGTTCAAATGGCTGGCTCAAGTTTCACTCTTCATAGTTTCTACACATCATGATCACTTGGTAATTTTCCAATATATCTCCTCACTTAATAGTAGCTTCAATCAATACGTTTAATGGGAAAAAACTGAAGTAATTTCCTTCTATTCAATTTGTTCCTGATAACATTCAGAAATTTACTTTAGCTGGGCCTGGTGGTACATATCTGTAATCCCAGCAATCAAAGAGACAGAAGCAGGAGGACTACCAAACATCTTGGAAGAACATACCTCAAAGAACAAAAACAAACCAAAAAGAAACCCAGTAACTTCTAATACCAAAGAAATTTCATTATGCCAAGCCTGGTGAACACAAACACTCACAACTGCAGGAGGCACAGATTATGGCTAGGGTACAGAGTTTAAGGCCAGCCTATGAGATTTAGTGAAATCTGGTCTCAAACATAGAGATGGTAAAGAGAGGGACATGGATGTACTTCAATGGCAGAGGACTTGCATAGTCATAGCCCTAGGCTCAGTCCATAGAACTACCAAACAAAATTAATTACTCCTATTACTATTACTTAGTAAAAAAGCAAGATATTCTGACAACAATCTTTATATACACACAAATTTTTAAAACCCAAACTCAAACTTACCTTTTTGTAAATTGTGGTACTGCTGAACCATCTGTCTTCACATGGTAATCTGGGCTGTTTAGAAGATTAACTGGGACTCTTCCAAAGGGGCATGACTAGAAATGATTTGAAAGATTAAGTAGCCAACTGGGACACATAAGAATTCACTACCATCACCTTCCTCAAAATAGACTCAAAACAACTCACCCGTTTAGTTTTGTTAGTCTGCTTTAAGGGATTCCGATGACTTACTTCTGCATCTTGTGGAGGCATGTTCTCTCTGAAGAGAAAGAGAGTAGCTGTGATTTTTTTCAGAGAATACAATTAATAATGTATCTTCATTTTACTGATAATGTAGTTATGACACTAGTGTGAAAATACCAAAGATAAAAATGCAAAGAGCTGAATGCATTTTCTTACCCATATAAAATCCTGGCTGCAGCAGCCTGTCCTCTGGCATCACAACTGATGTTCCTATGCTGTACATTTCCAAGTGAACTGGAGAACGATTCCTGGGCAGTTAGCACTGTAGATGCTGCAAAAATGTCACAACTATGATGAAATTTACAAAAAGAGTAATCTTACAAATAGGAATATTTTAAAAGATAACTTATAACAGGTATGAGCCTTGATGCAGGATATGGAAGCGTGACGATGTCTGTCATCAATACACTTCTTTCCAACTGTCCCTTTAAATTTTCTTCAAACATATAGTCCCTGGGGTAAAAGTCTGTCCTTCACTAAGAGCAAAAGGCTACCTTTGCTTTGACAGAGTCATTTTTAAGAAGTTACCAACACAAGGTTAGCACAGTAAGGATCTCTGTTTCTGAACAGCTTACTTCCTATACACCTACAACTTAACTTTAGGTTTTTAAGCATTATATCTAAATATTTTTTTTCTTTAAAGTATCCTGAATCTGAATTTAGCGCTCCAGCATCACACAGCACTTTGATAAGCACCTGATAAAGTCTTCTTGTCCTCCTCTGAAAGCAGCTGCTTTTTCTGGAGGTGCAAGTTATGGATGGCAATCTCCAGCATCTGCAGCGGCATCGCCCCACTCTCTACAGCTTTATGAAGAAGCTGCTCACTTTTTTTAAGATTGCCTAAGAGAGGAAACATAACTGTTACTTGATGCAGCATCCTTTGCCCACAGTCCCAGCCTGTAATTTATTCACTAGGACCTAGTGGAAAGATGAGACTTACTCACATTATTGCATAAGCAAATAAACAATTTCTCACTTATCACACATACAGTTAACTCCTCTATACCAATTCCTGTTCACCACTGAAAACCATTTAGAAGTTTAATAAAATAGTGTGTGTGTGTGTGTGTGTGTGTGTGTATGCGCGCGCGCGCACACACACACACACACACACACACTATAGCAATTAGAAGCATCTTGAGTACTCTCCATATTAAAGCAAGCATTTGTTAAAACATACTATTCATAGTAACATTTAGTCATCAAGACTGAAAATTTGCTAAAACCTCTTCTAGCAAAAGGATTTTTAAAAAAGGTTAAGGGGCTAACTACCATCTGCTGTTAGATCAATCTACACCACTGCCAAAATACAAAATAACCACGAAAGTTTATTCAACCACAGATGTTACCAAATTTCCTTTCAAATACAAACTTGATCTCTAGTAGTTGGTAAATATTCAATGTGTACATCATGTAGCACACAGGATGGAATTCATGGGCTGTAATGCTATGTATATGGCACTCAGGGTATAGAGAGTCTCATGTAGGAAACACACTTCAAGATCTAACCACAGGAAAAGACTCTCTGAATCGAGCCCTACTCGCTCAGAAAATGAGACCCAAACTGGCAAGTGACATTATTAAGCTTCTGTACAACAAAGGAAATAGTTAATCAAGTAGAGAACATGAGTGTTCTTTGCCAGTTATGCATCTACTAGAGGCCTAATATCTAAAATATATAAAGAACCTAAAACACTAAGCAACAAGAAAACAACCAAATCAATAAATAAGCTAACAAAAAGAAAGTCATAAAAGAAGGAATATAAGTGGCCAATAAATACATGAAAAATGTTTAACTTCACTAGCCAAAGAAAAATGCAAATCAAACTACATCAAGAATCCATCTTATTCCAGTCAGAATGGGATTCATTAAAAAAAAAAAAACATAAAAAAACAAACAATAAATGCTGGTGAAAATGTGGACAAAAGAGAATTTTTATGCATCACTAAAGAAAATATAAAGTAGCCCAACCTCTGTGGAAATCAGTACCAAGGTTTCTCAAAACACCAGAAACAGATCTAAGAGATGTCCTACCTCTACCTGTCCTGGACATTTATTTACTCTAAGAACTGCAATTCAAGGCATCACAGAGATACTTCACACCAGTGTTGACTGGAGCACTGTGCAGAGCTGGAGCTATGGCTCAGGTTTAAGAGCTTGCTGTTCTTGTAGAGGACCAGGTTTGGTTCACAGCACCCACAAGGCAGCTCACAACCATTTACCAACTCCAGGGCCAATGCCTGCTTCTGACCAGTGTGGGTGCCAGGTACGTACACGGTTTAAGTGCATACATGCAGGCAAAATTCTCATACACATAAAAGAAACTACTTACAACAGCTAAGCTGTGAGGCCAAGATAGACATCTAACAGAGAAACGGATGGCAAAAATGTGGTACATATGCACAATGAAATTATTTTCAGCCATAAAGAATAAAGTTATGACCTTTGCAGGAACAAGGATACAACTAGAGACAATCATATTAAGCAGAGTAAGCTAACCTTAGTTTATAAATTTTAAAGAATATATGGTAATGACTAAATCCATATGTTTACTGAGAATAGTGACTTAGAGAAGCTCCAGCAATTTAAGGTCTTATTAACTCAGGTCAAAAATCCAGTAGTGAATCTCATAGAAACCCTAGATGCCCACCTCTCTAAATGCACACAGCAGTCAGGGCGCAGCCTCAAGAAGCTGCCTTAGCTCCTAGTAGTCTACCCATCCACCCTGCTCAAAACAATCACAATTTGATCTGGCAGCTACTGCCAAACTTTCAGTGACTTAGCTGATTTATAGTCGGCTTAGTTTGCTTGTTCTAAGATCTAAGAATCACAGTGACCACTGGAAGGTCACAGAGTCACAGAGGCCTGACCAGCCCTGCCACAAGAAGCAAGAGCGAGTTCTTGTTCTCCTGCTCTTCCTCTCCCCGCTCCCGGGGCCTTCCCCCACCCCTCTCTCCACTTTCTCATGGCCATGGCTGGCCTCTACTTCTCTACTCTCTCCTCCTCTCTGCCTTTCTCTGCCTCTACTACCCTCTTAACTCCCCTCCCCATCCCCATGCCCTGAATAAACTCTATTCTATTAAAAAAAAAAAAGCAAAAATCAATTTTTCTAAGTAGGGAAATGTATGCTTTACATACACAGTTGACTACATATTTAAATTACTAGAATTTAGGAATCCCATAGGTAAACTCAGGATTCTCAAACCATGTCTGTGTCATACACTATTCTCCCTACCTCAATCCTGGGAGCAGCTTGCACTGCAGGAACCTTCCTTCAGGTACTGTCAGAGGGACGCTGCTAGCAGTGGTACTGCTCCACTGCTTAGTACATGAAATCCGAATACCAGCACAAATAAGCAGAGGAATAAAAGACTTGGCCAGAGAATACTCTGAAGGTACAGCCAAAGATCCCCACAGGGGTGGAGGTGGGGGTGGGGGACCAACCAAAAGGCTAAAAGTCTCAGGGAAAAAGATGTCCTGGCCCTAACTCAGAAGGTAGACTATGACAAATCACAGAGCAAGACAGAATGCCCTTGCAGTGGGGTATTAGAAAGAATCAGTAGTATAATGTTACAGCACTATTTAACACACCCGGCGCTATGAAGCCGCAGCGTAGACAAGATAATCTAAGTGCCAGCTAAAATGTCTTATCGTTTATTCTACAAATACTCAAAAGGAAAAAAAAACATCCTTCAGCTGTATCCTGCGTGAAGGACACGAATGTAATGTTCCTCCCACAGAACATTCCTGAGTACCCAGACAGTACAGCGAATACCCTGGACTTATGCTATGGGGCACTCCTGCCCCATGTTCTCATCTCATCAACTGTAATATTTTTGTTTAATATTTCACTTCAAATCTACGATTCAATATTAATGTTACAGTAGAATGTGCTTTCACTTAAAATGTAAACGTGATATTTTCAGATTACCTTGAGACAGTTCAAACTGTGCAAAAGATACATGCACAAATGCAAACTTCTTGCAGTTTTCTCTGGCCATTTGAAAGTAGTCCTGAGCATCGTCAGGCTCTTGAATCCTGCAACGAAAGATCAGACTCAAACTTATAAAATCAAACATTTTATAACAAGTACACTTGATAACTTCTCCTTTTAAAGACGTAGACTGTTCTTTTATTTTATGTGAAAATAAAAAAACTAGGTTAAACTTGTGTACCATTTTAGGAAATGTCCAGACTGTAACTCTGAGGGATCTATGTCTACAGGAAAAAAATTTACCTTAAAAATAAAAGTACTAGTTTAAAAAATATAAATTACATATCTTTACCTTGTCTCTCTGTAATTTAGTACATATATAGTTGGCTACATGCAGTTTCAATGCTAATACTTACGCTTTTAATTCAGCAAGTCTCACTTGTATTCGAGCAAAGCTCTCATTCTGGCCATATTTATCTGGAGGAAGTGCTTCAATTGCTTGACTATACCGACCAATCAGCTTATTTAAAAGAGCATCATTTAGAGGCAGGCTGTTTTTCTCTAGTTTCATCAAGAAATTCAACCAGTTCTCCGGGGTGTTCTCAACCATCATAATTTGGTTAACAGTTTCTGAGTTATATGAATAAGGAGGAAAAAAAATCACAACTGAGAAATAGACAAGTTACCTTTCCAAGTTTCTTTCTCCAAGCTGTCTACATGTCTCTTAAATACCTTGCTAATTTCCTGGTCTCACCAATCCATGCCTTCAGAACCTACAGGGCTTCTTGTGGGTGTCAGCTTTCTTGCTGTGAAATTCCATCATACATAGCAAAAGCAAGAATAAACTTCAAGCTAGGCATGGTGATGCACACCTTTAATAACAGCACTGGGAAGACAGAGGCAGGTGGATCTCTGTGAGTTTAAAATCAGCTTGGTCTACATAGCAGTTCCAGGACAGCTGGGGCTACATAGAGACCCTGTCTCAAAACAAAACCACAACAGAAAAGAATAAACTTCAGATGTTTTCGTTTTATTTTTATAACAGGGTCAAGTAACCCAGGGTGACCTTCAATTCAATATTTAGCTAAGTGTGATCTTGATCATCTAAGCCTCTACCTTGACAACCATGTCTGGCTTGCCTAGTATGCACAGCAGTGGGCTAGGTCCTACGAAAATAATTTTCACTTGGTAATGCTTTTATTTAGTCAGCACTAAATAAGTGCATTTTTTTAAAGAAAAAAATTTGAACGCCAGCCTCTTACTTAGGATATCTTTTATCTGTTTATAAATTATTTTTATTAGAAAGGTATTTTAAATTATAATTTCCTGAAGAAGCTATTACTCCATTTGCAAACAAAATTACCTTTTCTGCTTTCTAGCAGAGCAGCCCATTCCTGACTTTCACTCTAAATTTAATCTGGCTGAATACTAACAATGTAGTTTTTTCAGTTTTGTTTTGTTTTGGTTTGGTTTGATTGTTCTTATTTTGCTTTTGTTTTTCCAGACAGGGGTTCGATCTGCAGCCCTGGCTGTACTAGAACTCACTCTGTAGATAAGGATGGCTTGAAACTCAGAAATATGCCTGCCTCTGCCTCTCAAGTACTAGGATCAATGGTGTGTGCACTACCATCACTGAATGATTTAATTTTTCAGTTTTATTTCTACTAATTTCCTAACAAGTTAGTTTGTGAAATACCTAAAAAAATATATTTTGTCATTTGTGATTTGGAGATCAATTTCTCAGGCCTCTGGGAACCAGGCTCACTAGTAAACAGAGTTCTTCCCACCTGTAATACCTTTTTACCTGAAGAAATTTTTAAGCAACCACCGGAAACACAGGTATATAAAATAGGTATACAAACTGAACACTTGAGCCGGGCGGTGGTGGCGCATGCCTTTAATCCCAGCACTTGGGAGGCAGAGGCAGGAGGATTTCTGAGTTCGAGGCCAGCCTGGTCTACAAAGTGAGTTCCAGGACAGCCAGGGCTACACAGAGAAACCCTGTCTCAAAAAAACAAACAAACAAACAAACTGAACACTTGCTGACAATATCACAAATCAACTTATTTTAAAATAATTATGTTACACATATAATTTTACTATTTATTAAGAATAAAAGCAAGCATGTATACTAATGAGATGGATCTAACTGTTTTTGGCTAAATAACTGAAATTGCAGGGTACAGAGCATCTTCAGCATTCTTCAGACTTAATCAGTATTTTGAGTCTATTATTAGCAATGCGGAGAATGCAGGTTACCATAAACATGTCCTACAAATGGAAGAAATATGCTTATGGCAATTTTAGAAAGGCTTGGAAATTCTATTCTAATCCCAAGAATAAATTAATTTAACAATATTTAATGAAATTCAAGTCACCAAGCCTACAATTTTCAATATTAATCATTCTAACACTCCAAAGATAAAATAATCTGATACATGTAGGAATAACAGTAGGAACATGTTAAAAAAAAATAAAGTCTTGTTTTTTCATCATTAAACTATTGCATTTCTGTAAAAGAAAGAACCTCTGTATGTATCTGACAGATTATAATATACAATCATCTCAAATCTAAGCCAAGGTTTTGCAGGCATTGAGTGGTGAGTCACCGCACAGTGCGAAGTACCCACACTGTGTGCAAGCACAGGCAGACACCTAGGGCTTACTGCACGTTTGCTTTTGAATTAGACATCATTAAATATTCAGACACTGTCATCAATTTTACCCTGACCCACCATTCAGGTAGCTAGCGGGGTTTTAATCCACAGAGCATCGGTTTTTATCTGGCAAACAGCCACTATTTAAATGACATCAACCATTTGAAACCTAAGAAAGAGTTACAAAACTAGTGTGTTACACTGTGGGGATTTTCACTCATTCGGTATTCGACAACTTCATATCAGGCTTCAATCTAAGCAGTGGCTATAACAACAGACTAGAAACTGACCTCACAGAAATGACGTGCTAGTGGAGAACAGATCAAGAGTAGAGACACAAACACATCAAGTGGACCCGGGCTGTGCAAACAATACAGGAAAAGAAGATGGGAGACACACCCCCATCTCAGTAGGTAACTATCTGAAACAAGGCCATAAAGAGAGACATTTACAAAGACCAGGCAGGTGAAAGTGAGCACCTACTTAGGACTAATAGAGAGACCTCTAGCTAGAACAGAGGTAAGACAGGGAGGAGGCGTGCAGCTATAAGACTAAGAAGATTCTTCACGGTCAGTATTTGGTGTTAAGATTAAATGTGACTTCAGAGGACTGGAGAGGCGGCTCAGCAGTTAGGAGGACTTTTATGCTCTTGCAGGGGACCCAGATTCCATTCTCAATGCCTACATGATGACTCACCACCATCCATAACTCCAGTTCCAGGGATTCCCATGCCCTCTTCTGACCTCTGAGCACATCAAGCATGAAAGTGGTACATACATATACATACAGGTAAAACATCCCCACGTAAAATAAAATGAAAAAAATGAATTAAAAAAAAAAAGGAACAGTCAAAACAAAAAACCCCTACGTGTGTGTGGATACCAGGCAAAGTGGCCAACTAAGCTAGCTGGCAGAAACAAGAGAGTTAAGAGAACTGCCTGTGAGCACACTAATGAATGATTCTTGTTTTAGTGTTTTGAGTTTTTGAGACAGGGTCTTAACTGTGTTTCCCACACTAGCCACAAATTTGAGATCTTTCTGCCTCAGATTCCCAAGTTTGGTCTGTCTGTCTGTCTGTCTGTCTGTCTCCAGCAAAAATGTTTCCAGACAAAAGGAGTCAAAGTTTGAAGTACAGTCTAATGGATAACCATCAATTACTGAGAAAAACAAAAACTACATTAGGCAACACAAGGTGGTTAATACTGTTCACCTTTACCTTAGAGCCTCTCAAAGTTTTTTATTTTTTTTTATTTTTTTTTTTAAGAAAAGAAAAACTCACCTGTGTGATCAGCACAGACTTTAATCGCATTTAGCTCATCAGTAAGGTCTTCGTTTATCTTATTTTTAATATCTCTCACTTTGTTCATGATGGAATCAATCGTCAAATTTCTGCCAATTAATTCTTCGGCCTCCATTTCTAAATTGTAACTCGTCTTCTGAATGAGGAAGATAGAACATTAGTTTTGTAAACATATTTAAATGTAACTGTTATGAGGTAAGTGTTAGTGGTACACCAAAATCAAACCAGAGCAACAAAACCCACAAGGACATACATAGCTTGTAATTTACCAGAAAAAAAGTTTCAAAGAACCCAAAATATCTATTCGTCCCCGTATAAAATAGCATTGAGGTTACACTGTGTGGACCTGGAAGATACTGCCCACATGAAAAAAATGTTGCCCATTTTTGTGTTTGCAGTAAGGGTGTTAAGTAGCCTAAGGATGGCCTTGATCTCTCTGCTTCTGCAGCTGGTCTTGTTTCTCCCAAGCACTAGGTGTACATATATACACCACCACGTCCAGCTGATGCCTTTTAAAACTTCATTTCACTGAATGTCTTTCTTTCACATAAGGACATAAGGAATCCGTTTGGTAATGAGAATAAATTGTCCCTTTGGTCGCCTCCTCTGCCAGAGTAAATATTGACATTGAGAGCATTCTGCATCCTTCACTGATGAGTGACAATCAGCAGTTTGTCCCTGACAAAACCAGGTTTTGTGCTTTTAGCATTCTAATGCAAGGATCGAGGCACTGTCACCGTACTGGAGCATAGGCTCCGGTCATCGGCATGAATGTGTTTGTTACTGGTCAACAGTCCGCAGTCTTTCTGTCATTCTGTCTGCGATTCTCCACAACGCAGTAACTCAAAAGTCGGAGCCACCGTGGAGTGTTACAATAAAAATGGGCCGAAAGGAGGGCAGCAAGGGGTTCCCCACCTCCTCCCAGCTCACAGCCCCCACGGGGGCAGGTCCTGAGAGTTGCACATCCCGTCCCGCTGGGAGCGGCACACCCGCTTCTGGGCCCTACTCCCGGTCCACCAGCCCAAGGCCCACAGGCCGTACCCGCCCGCCTGGCCGTGGGACCCATGCGTCTGCTCGCCGCCGCCCTTGCCACCCAGCAGCCTCCCGCCGGCTGCAGCCTCTCTACAACGCCCGCTCGGCTGGACCCACCTCAGAAAGCCAAGCTGCAGACCAAACAGCAGCACCCCAGCCCTTCTCCGGAAACACGTTTGAATTTCCCCGCTGCCTTCGCCGCCACCTCCCATTGGCTACGGCTCGTCACGTGGCAGCGTAGGTCGTGATTGGCTCCTTGCGCCACGCCGCCTCCAGCGTTGAGGCCGGACGCAGCTTCTTTAAACGGCCCTGGGAGTTACCCATGCCTGCTGGAGTGGACTGGCCCGCAGGTCGCCCTGCTGGCCTGCGCCCGTGCACCGGGGTTCGGGGCCTATTTCTTTGGTGCTCTCCCCCCCAGACCTTCCACGACTCTCCAGGGAGCCCTGGGCTCGTCTTCAACCCAAGCCCCGCCCTTTCCTTTGTTCGGATTCTGGTCCCCTCCCCGTCGTGGGGACTTTCCTGGCTGCGCTCCTCTCTCCGAACCGCCCTTCCCCCACCCGCATCCCGGTGATGACGTCTCACTGTCCAGCTTAGCTGCTCTTAGGAGAAAAGCTCTAGGCTTCCTCACTGGTACCCAGCTTCCCCTAGCGGACTGTGTGGTCCGGGTTCCGGAACGGCTTCTTGTCCGAAAAATAAAAGGGCAGATGTTGTGTTTTTGCTCTGGTTTACACTTGATAGTTTTGCGTTGTGTAAGAAGCTACAGCTGTAGCCAGAACTCTCACCTTCAATCAAGAAATGCTCTCAGTCACAAATTGCTGATACCCAAATCCGTGGATACTCTAGGTCTTTAGAGGCTTTGTCTTTACACACAACCTATGCTCTATTCCTGTATACATTTTCTTTTGATGGGGGAAGGGAGCTTGCTTGTTTTTGTTTTCGAAGCAGGGTCTCACTGTGTGTATCCATTGTTGCCATAGAACTGACTCCCTTTGCAGAACATGCTGGCTTTAAAGGCATGTGCTTTAATCTCTCAGCGTCCTGAATACTTTAAAATTGATCATGTATACATCATTTGTAAAACCCAATTGAATACAGATGTGATATATAGAGACATTATACAGTGTGACTTAAGTAATATTGACAAGTTGTTCAATACAGACACGGGAAAAACTTTTAATTTTTTTTTAATTTTGTCTACGGTTGGTTAAATCCATGAATGTAGAACCCACAGAGACAGAAGGTTTAATGCAAAGTGAGTCTTTAAACTAAAGCTTTTTTGGCCAAGCATAAAAGCTGAAGAGCAAACCTTAAAAAGCTCAGACTATCTTCATGAAATTTAACTATAGACTAGAACACAGCTCAGTAATATTTATAGAAATACAGGAAAACTCAACAGGGTTGTCTTTACACTCTTATCTAATTGAAAAAAATCACCAGATTTTGAAAACAAGAAAATGTAACTGTTGGGGGTGGGGGGGGATCCATTAAAACAGACCAGAAATGACACTGATGACATATTTGACTAATTAGGACACTAAAATCATAACTTGTGCTGTATTTTATGCATTCCAAAAACTAAGAGGGAAGTCTATAAACATGTTAAGGAGAAATTCAAAATGTGTGAGAAAAAGCAAAATCGATGTATGGAAATGAATTGTGCACGGTATGTAATAGAAATTACATTATGTGAGGTTAGCAGTCAATTTGTTGGGAAAAGAAAAAAATTACTAGGCTTGAAAACACAATGTAAGCCGGGCGGTGGTGGCGCACGCCTTTAATCCCAGCACTTGGGAGGCAGAGGCAGGAGGATTTCTGAGTTTGAGGCCAGCCTGGTCTAAAAAGTGAGTTCCAGGACAGCCAGCTCTACACAGAGAAACCATGTCTCCAAAAACCAAAAAAAAAAAAGAAAAGAAAACACAATGTAAATACTGTATGAAGGGCTGGAGAGATGGTTAAGCAGTTAACAGCACTTCTTACTTTTGTGGAAGCCTCACATCAGGTGTTCACAATCTCTGGTAACTCCAGCTCCAACAGGAATCTGGTGCATCTGAGATACCGACACTCCGGTGCATTTACCACAGATGCACACACACAAGCACAACTTCAAATAATAAAAAGAAGTCTTTATTTTAGAATATGTAAAAGTAAACCCAGAGAGATAAAAGTGAACAAAAGCATTGACAGATTGTGAAACGAAGCTGTCTAACGTACATGTAGCTGGAATTCCTAAAAGAAATGAGGGGAAACTGGAGAAAACTGGGCAGTCTCTTTAACTGTGGTCAAAACTAAAAACCAGCAACAACAGACTGAACGACATGGAGAATACTTCCAAAATGTACAAGTATTATAGGGACAAAATTAAATTGTTTAAAGCTGGTTATGAAGAGAAAAATCTTTAAAACAGCTGAAGGATAATAGGCAGTTAGTTACACATAGGAAGACAACCATGAAGACGACAACGGATTTCCTGTTAGAAATGATGCAAAATGCAAAACCTATTTCAGAATACTCTTAAAGAAAAAAAAAGATAGCCCTGACAAATTTTACATCCACCAAAAGTATTATTCATTATGAGGAAAAAATAAAGATGAAAAGATAGGAAGGATGATTTATCACAAGTAGGATTAGAATACAAGATACAGGTAAGAAAGTTCTTCTGATAGAGTAATTCCGAATCTACAATAAATATACACACTGAAATAATGTATGTGATCCAAAACATATATCTATAGTGTTATTAAAAGCCTAAAAAAAAAGACAAAAGCAAAATGACAAAAACTAAAAAGCAAACGGAAAAGTAATTGCTACTGGTGAGCAAAAGAATGGAAGTGAGAAGCAGGTGCAAAAACGGATTCAAAATGGAAGGAAAATCAAAGAAGAAAACACATTACCAAACAGTAGATGGAAATTCAAGACTATTGGTAATTTCATTAAATGTATATAATCAAAAATAAAATCTCAGAAAAAAAGCAAGTCTCAATTTACTACCTATAAGAAACTCAAGTTAGACATTTTGTTGTTATTTTGTTTTATTTCCTTGCGTTTTGAAATGGCTGTCTCTCTCTGTTGGTCTCAAACCCCTGGGCTGAAGCTATCTCCCTACACCAGCTTCTGTAATAGCTGGAACTAGTAGCCCAGCTATCTGATTTAAATATAAAGACATAAATTGAATAAAAATGAAAGAATGAAAAGAAGGATATCATGCTGAACTGGTAAAATGCTACAGCCAAGCAGTCTAACTGGGCAGAGGTCTCATAGAGACCTCTTAACAATCTTAAATGGACTTAGTTCGTCTACTAAGTCAATAGCCTGTGACCTTTGATTGAGGACTCCGTTTGACAGTGTCCTCACACGTGGATCCAGAGGTGAGTATACCCATAGGACATTGAGATCAAGTGCTCTGAAGTCTAGCTATAGACTCTGTGTCATAAATCTTCATTTAGTTATAAAAAACAGACACAAGGGAATGGATACAAGTCATTTTTAAAAGCAAGTTTCATTTTACAAAGGCAGGCCCAGACAGCTCCAAGCAGCTAACCGCTGAAATGTCCCTGCCAAAACTTCAGAGCGGAGAAATGGGATGTAATTTGAATAATCGATCTGCCTTGTATTGGAGCATGTCAATTGCCCAGCATCACCTATGTATTCTGCATTCTACCTAGACCCCGGCAGTTTGTCTAGAGAGAACTGAAAGTAAAACAAGAAAGAGAAAGGAAAATAACTGTTGTGCAGGGAGATCATGTCCCTTTCTGGATTTCTTCAAATGCCGAACGATTTGAGTGAACCAGACAGACTTGCATCTTCATGGTAATAGTATGGACTCATCATCTTTGTTGCCAGAACAGAATTCCAGAGGACGTGTGACCTAAACATAGATACATTTTTTTTCTCAGCTGGAAGCTAGAACTAGAAACCCAAAGGGAGACAACAGGGATAGTTGCTTGTGAAGCCTTTTCCCTTAGTAATGAAGGTGTTGTTGTTTCCCTGGCTGCATAAGGTGTTTCTGTTACTGTTTATTTGTTTCCTGTGTGGGGGCAGAGACAAATCATCTGTGATAGCTCTTCCTATAAGGACACTAATCCTCTTGGATTAGAACTCCACCCTTATGACTTCATCCCATCTTAATTACCTCTTTATAGGCCTTACTGCTAAATGTAATCACACTGTGGATGGTGTTTTGGAAAGATATAATTCAGCCCAGAAGGAATTATGTCTAGGGAGAATGGAAGAATTAGCCTAGTGTCTGCAAGCAGACTGTCCCTGAGTAATGTTTATTACTTTGAAATTTGTTTGCAATGTTGGGGATCAAATCCCAGGGCCTTGGGTATGCTAGGCAAGAGCTCTACCGTTGAGCTCTGTGCCAACTCTATGGGAAGGATTGTTAGTCACTTTGCCCATTACAAAAATCCTAGATGGAAATGATTTAAGGAAGGGTTTACTTTGACTCACAATTACAGGGCAAGGAAGTCAGGGTAGCAGGAATTTGAGGCAACTGGTCTGACCACATTCATTGTTAGGAAGCAGAGAAAGAGAGAGAGAGAGAGAGAGAGAGAGAGAGAGAGAGAGAGAGAGAGAGAAATACTGGTGCAACCTTCTTTGTCCCATCCATTCAGTCCAGGAGCCCAGCCCATAGAGTGGTGCCACCCACATTTGGGTTGTCTCACCTTGACCAAACCAATCTAGAACCTCCCTCAAAGCATTCTTGAAGCTTGTCTCCTGACAAATTGGTGATTACCAGGAAAGTAACATTATGTTACTAATGGATATGTGCTGTGAAGACATACTGGAGGATATGAGGCTGTGGAAAAATTAATAAAGCAACACCAGTCAACGCAAAATGCCCTCTGTGTCTAGTTTTAATGACATCTTCAAGTCCCCCTTTCCCTTTATTTTATGGTGCTAAGGATTAAACCCAAGGCATCGCTCATGACCAACCAAACCACACACCCAATCATGTTGACTCCTCTTTGTTCCTAAATTTACACTGTTATTCTCATTATGTTCCTTCAATGCATCCCCATTTATTTTAATGTAAAGTTGACAGTTAGACTTGGAGCCTCATAGATAGTAGGCAAATGTTCCACCACGCAGTTGCACATTTCTCCTGTCCTTGTGTTTAAACGCATTGGTCCCTCCTTGACACACAACATGATAACACCTTCACAATTTATCTCCTCACATTTACTCTGTCCTCCTCCAAATGACCCTCTAAAAGAATATGCCAGATTTTTAAAGTCTTTGATGTCTTTCCTATTGTTATATCTATGAGTTCTGTCTCTCTCTCTCTAGCCATATTTGTATATACACATGTGTTCTAGCATGTGTGTGTGAGTGGGTGTGAATGTGAGTGTGTTGTGTGAGTGTGTGTGTGTGTATGTGTGTGTGTGTGTGGTAGAGGCCTGAGGTCAACCTCAAATGCCATTCCCTTTGTCTTGAGCCAGGTTTTCCTAATTGTCACGGTACTTGCCAATTCGGCTAAACCGGCTAACTAGCCAGCACCTGGGATTCCCAGTTTCTCCCTCCTCAGGAGTTCAGTTTTACAAGTGCAGGCCACTACACCCAGCTTTTGTACTTGGGTTCTGAACACCAAACTCAGGTCCTTATGTTTGCATGAAAGCACTTTGCCAGCTAAGCTGTTTCCCTGGCCCCGTGAGCCACCTCTAACGCCTCCAACGCCTCCACTCTGGCATCGCCCTGCTCCTTCTTCAGCACACAGCGCTTCTGCAGCTAGTCACTGGATGTTTATTTTCATGTCTTCTCTTCAAATATGTGAAGATATTTGACTGTAGGTCTTGGAAGGGTCTCAAGTGCTTGGCCTCAAGCCTTGATACTTGTCATGTCACTGGAGTATTTTTTGTTTTGTTTTGTTTTGCTTTTTGTTTTCCTTCTGAGATTCCCCAGCCACAAACTATATAAGAGTATCGAACTATGTCAAAAGGACATTTTGCAGAATAAGTTCTCTCAGATTCTTAGCATTGATGCATCAAAGTCTGCAGCTGGAAAGGCATAGTAAAAAGCAGACTCACCCTTGGAAATCACCACCCAGAGTGATAGAGTCCTTTATAGCATTTTGCAGCAGCAATACAGAAGTGGAGAGTTCTGTCCCATGCACATGTGCTGAGTGGAGAGGATGCAAGGGCAGAGTGCAAAAGTTTAACTGGTCTAAGCCATAGGTTAAATATTCCTAGCTCATCAATGCGGGAGACAATATATATATATATATATACATACATATTCTGTAATACCCTTTTGAAAGAGGTGAGTCACAGACATGACTGAAATAATGGTTTTATACAGATGTTATATACAATAAATCATTCATATTTAAATGATATATTTTGATAATTTTTATATTAGATAAAATTGCAAAGAATTGACTGTATCAACCATCCTTCTCCAAATTTCTCTTGGGACCTTGCCTTTTCCTCCTGTCCACATATCCCCCCACCTGTGCCCTAGGACATGTGGATCTTATAAGACTGCATCAGTTAGCATTTGCACAATTTAATATAGATGGAACCATAAATAACAATTCATTTTTGCCTTATTTTGACTGACTTCATGCTGATTTTGAGAAAGATTCATGGAGTTGTGTGTATTGATGTCCACTCTATTTTATTGCTAATATTATTCCACTTTATGACAATAACACAGCCTGCTAATCCATTTCCATTTCTGTGATTGTCCACATTTGAGTTCTTTTCAGTTTGGGGTTGTTACATATAAAGCTGCCAAGAGAATTCACTTACAATTATTGGTATAAAGTATAGTTTACTTTCTCTGGAGCAAATACCCAGGAATAGAGAAGTTCTGTCATATGGTAGGTATAGTTTAAAATTGTGTTTTCTAAAGTTATTTTGTTGTACATTCCTTCAGCCAGCCTTGGATGGCAGTTACAATCTCTGCACATCCATCACTTGGTGTGACCACTATTTTCAGTTCTAGAGATTGGGTTATGATCTTCAGTATTTCTGGGATCCCCTGGATATTTTCACAAGTGTTCCCATAAAAAAAATGTGTGCTTCCTATATAATATTGTGGTTGTTTCCAACATCTAACTCTTCTGTTCCTTGGATCATACTAGATCCAAAAGATATCTCTACTCCCCGGTTGCATTCCCCTATTATTGAGACTCTGTTACATCACAGGCTGTGTGTGTATGTATATATATACACAAAGTTATCATAGGATAACCTTTAATGTGAGATATGGGCAAGTAGAAATTTCGTTTCCACGAGCTTTGGAGTGGCAGCAGTAGCTAGACAGCCAGTCTGGAGAAGGGAATCCTTCAGTCAAAAGAAGGAAACTGAATCCACACTGATGACTGCAGCAGTGCCCTAGTTTTCCCCTGGCATAGGCAGGTGTTAGATAATCATATATGTTGGGCAAGCACTTGACCTCTGATTGACATTCCAAGTCCAAGGTAGCCCTTCTCAATTCTTCAAACCAACTTCACTTTACTTTCTCCTTCCTCACCAGCTTCTAGCTCACAGTCTGCCTCCGTTCCTTCAAAACAGTAGGATGTTTTCTGGCCCAAGGGACCCTTATCTTTGGACATTCAGGCATTGCCCTTAGTTCAACTTTTAGATTCAAATATTGTCTTTTCTTTAAAAAAAACATATTTGTTTTTATTTTAAATTACGTATACTTTTAGGATGGTTGCATGTGAATGCAGGTGCTCACAGGTAACACTCTATCCCCCCTGGAGCTGGAGTTAAAGGCCACTGTGGGCCTTCTCCCAGCATGGACGCTCTCTAGCATCCACCTGCCCAAACCCCTACCCCCCCCACCCTGTGTCATATCTTTAATGAGACCTTATGTAACTGAAAGCCCTCCACAATTTTCTTCCAACTCTTCACCACATCTCTATGCTTATCTGCTCATAGATTTTTAAACTCACTATCTATAGTAATACCATTCATTTATTTTTGTTTATTGATTCTTTTCCTTAACACATACACTTTAAACATGAGGTCTTTATTCTTCTATGTTTCAGGATATTTGATCAAACTGTAAACCCTGAGATTGTGTTGTTTTCTGGGAAAAAAAAACTATTTCTAGTTATAGTATGGCTCACCTGTAGCACACACTTTTAATCCTTCTGGCTGGAATACAGACACACCTTTAATGCACACCTTTAATCACAAATGTTGAAGGTAAAGTTAGTTTGTAGAAGGAAGTCCCATGCTTGAAAGTGGTGTCTAATTATGTGGCAGACAAAGTGATGAATCAGAGAAAGATTTGACAGACTTGGATATGCACAACTCTCACAAGAATAGAGATGAAAGGAAACCTACTTGAGGGGCAGTGCAGAAAGAGGGAGGAGGCAGTTTTACTGGGAGAGTTTTACAGAGACAGGTTGAAGAGAGAACAAGCTAGCCACAGGTAAAGATAGCATGATCCAGAGAATGAGAAGCAACCAGAAGATTAGAACAGATCATCAAAATTAGTATGAGGCCAAACAGAGCAATTCAGTAAGAAACTGAGAGAAGCTACATTGAACCAGTCAGCTGGGAGAGGAGTTTGAGAAAGAACAGCTAAGTTGAATCAGTCAGCCAGAACTCAGAAAGAGCTAGAAAGGGTCATCAGTAAGTCTCAGAGACTGAAAGCATTCTAGGCCTAGATTAGACTATACAGAGGCTAAAAGCTTCCAGGACTAGGCCTAGGTTAACTGCTGAGGCAGTAAGCCTCGGAGACAACAATTACTACAGGAGAATAAAAGTTACTGCTTCAACTTTTTCACTGTTTTGCCCAAACTACTTAACAGCTGTCACAAAATGTTCAATGAATGTATCCTTATCTGTGCTGTACAGCAAACTATGACTTCTATAAGAACCTGACTGGAGTCAATTTTTCTCATTGCTTTGTCTGCACACAGAGAATACATGCTAAATACAAATGGAAGCAGCAATGGTGATGGTAATACTGGTAACTGCAAAGCTACAGACACTGTAAAAGCCCAATAAGGCTACATCATTTGGACCACATAGTAGTTAGCTGTTGTATTGTGGCATCCTCTGTCTGTTGGGTCATGAACCTTTATCTAGCTTTGTGAGGACCAGGAAAACAGCATCGAAATGCAAACAGTCCAAAGTCACTCAAAATCACTGGACTACCCAGACTTCAGAGTACTTGTCTTATCTACATAGGCTGAAAGGTTGGTTCTTTGCCCCTAAGACTGTCGCTGCTCATGCCCTCAGGGAGTATCTCACTTTTGATCAGGAACAAATCCGGCCTCTATAATGTGCCTGTCCTATAGATACCTTCTCCTCCAAGGGCCACCACTGCTCTGCCAGATCACAGTCCTCTAAACACCCCATTCTTAGTAAACCCCACTTCTACTACACTGACTATGAAGAATGTTACCACCCTCCACACATAGCTTCAAAATTCACAGCAACAAAGCATGGTGACCCATGATAAGCTGCCATCCATCCCAGGTACACTGAAATACGTTTGCCTCAACAAGTCTTCATGCTTGAATGGTAACGGAAATCTAACCAGCGTCTGGGACAGAGACAGCAAACAAACCAAGCAAGTGTGCCATTTACTTGAGCTCTAGCCAATCACAGGCTACCAAAATAGTCTACCGTGACCTTATGAAGAACATGCAAATTGCAGCCAATCAGGTTGTTTCTCTTTGTCACTGCCTTTCTGTTGACTAGAAATATGATTGACACATGTGGCTTGGTGGAACTTTCTGACTCATCTTTGGTTCCAAAATGCCCTATTCCAGAATGTATTCCTTGTCCAAGTATGCTTTATTAAGTTGAAGTGTTTCTTTTTCTTTTAATACCTTCCTTTTTCCTTTCTCCTCTTTCCATATACACACTTGCAGTATAGCTTTCCTTGTACTTTGATGGTCTACAGCAGTGGTTCTCAACTTTCCTAATGCTGGGATCCTTTAATACAGTTCCTCATGTTGTGGTGAAACAGTCATAAGATTGGTTTTGTTGCTACTTCATTACTATAGTTTTGCTACCTTTATGAATCCTAATGTAAACATCTGACCTGCGACCTCTGTGAAAGGTCATTTGACTCCCCAGAGGGATCGAGACCCACAGAACCTCTGGTCTACTAACTGTTTGGTGATTGCCCTTACAGTTTATATGCCTTACTCTCACTTTTCAGACCCTAGATGGAACTGGACTTTGAGTAAGAAGCAGCCACAAAGTTTTTTGAACCCGTTTTCTGGCGCATAAGGCTATGTGGCTGAGGAGCTTGCATTTCCCTTTCCCTATCCTTAGAATGAGTTCCTTGAAGGAGACTCAACAGCCTCCCTTCTGTCCCAAATGCTCTTCAGGCCCCAAGAAAATAGCTGGTGTTACAGTTTCTCCAGACATGCTCAGACAGGTAGGACCTGCGAGTGCTTTGGCCCAGATTACAGCCAAGTCTGTGCTGTCCTGATGCACAAGAAAATCTTCACGTGAACTCATCAGTGACAAGCCTTGAAGTCACATAAAGCCATCCACACCCTTGGCATTAAAGACAGTTTCTCCAGAAAGAAAATGATCTTTTATTTCTTCTATAAGGGGGCCTGACATAACTTGCTGTTGGATTGTAAGAGCCCAAATCCTTTCTTAAATTGGCTAGGGAAAAAAAAAATCAGTTTTTTTCTACTCTGTTGTGGTTTAGAGTTTCCTTCCTAAATTAAAAAAAAAATGTGAATTTTTAGTGATAGCAGCAATTTCCTGACACTTTTATATTGCTGGATTCCTTTCCTTGAAAAGCTTCATGGGGATTTGTTTGTCCTGGGTCTAGATGCAGCAAGACACTCCTTAGAGTATAGGATAGAAGTCACCCACATTAGCCTCCTGTGTAACAGCTCAGAGCAGAACTGGATTTGAACAGAGGACACTCAGCAAGGAGCCTGAGGCTTCTGTCAGTGGTTCACTCCCTGTTTTATCTGATAGGACAAGCAAGTCAGGCATTATAATTTTCTCATCTCTGTTTTTTTTTCTTTTTTCCCCAACATGGGAGACTGAAGGAAGTCTAAACCAGATTAAAGACTTGCCCTGGCATATTTCTCCAAGAAAAACCAAAATGGACATCCTCTTTTCCGTCCATTTTTATTTCTGGTACAGCTAATAATTCAAATCTATACATTTGGTAACTGAAAATAGCTATCGGTGTCCAGAGGTGGTTGGTTTATAGGCAAGTAGGTAGAATTCACATGCTCATTTATAATTGAACTGATGTATTTTATGGTGGTGCATTTGGTTAGTTTATATGCATAAATAGGTCAAATTCACATACTTACTCATGCTGGACTTGGTAGGTAGTGCTTGTTCCAGCATTAATAAAACATTGTGTGCACCAGCCTACTAGGCAACTGATCCACTTTCCCCATGGTTCTCCGGGAGGTCTCCTGTTGTAGTTAGTTGGCACGTGTCCCTTTTGAAGGACATCACCTCTACATACTACATACTCCACCCTTTGACCCAGTTTCTACCAAAAGTTGGCATCACGAGTATCGCATTGCACACACTGCCCGAAAGCTCTACACTTGTTTAAAGTCTGTCTCAGCAAATTTCAGCCAATTTAATTCACCCTGGAAAGAGCCGGAGTGGAAACGCACTCACAAGGATGGTATCAGGGCCATTGTAGCCTCCACTTAGTTCATTCTTTCCCACAGGTTGATTCACACAGACCTTCAAGGATCATAAAGATATTACCCATGACAGAACTCCAGAAGGCACCTCAGAGTCTCCGGATATGATGGCCTTCCATGAAGAAGAGTCTGTTTAGCTGAGCACTTTCTGGTAACTATGGGTCCACTTCGTGACTGAACAAAGGTTGACCTCTAGCATTTTTGAAGTCTATAAGAAGAGTAGAAAAAGACCCCCCCACACACACACACGTTCTGCTTGTTGAAATATCTAAATGTCCGACTAAATATCTGTAAAATAAAATATGCCCGTTCCCCACTACTGAAACCAAACTGAAAAATAATAGTCAAATGAAGGTATATGTTTAAAGTTATGATTTTTATGTCCTGATATTTGGCAAGATATAAGACACATTCAAATGTTATTATTTCTTTACATGTTAGATGTGGTTTTTTGCAAGATCATGAAAGTATATAATTTATAAATGTATTTACAAATTGACTTTCTTCATAAATTTGTTCTTATTTTCACCAGAAAATTTTCACTTATTAAGTTGCTATAAGTAAAATTATCACCGGGTCCAGTGGTTCACATGTGTGATACCACCACTTGGGGGGTTGACACAGTGGGATCGCTGTGAATTTGAGGCGTTTTACTACCATGGTGAATTGGGTGATGGTTCACAGTGAGACCCTATCTCAAAAAAAAGTAATAAATGCAAGTTTGAAAAATGGATTTTCATATAATGTATGACTATTAACACAAATAAATATACTTCAAATATGTCTTTAGAAAAATTAAGCATGATTAAAATTATTTTATACTCAACTTCTAAGAAGCAATTTTTCTTTAAAATGATCTATTAAAATAAAGAATTACACTCGGGCTGGAGAGATGGCTCAGTGGTTAAGAGCACTGACTGCTCTTTCAAAGGTCATGAGTTCAATTCCCAGCAACCACATAGTAGCTCACAACCATCTGTAATAGAATCTGATGCCCTCTTCTGGTGTGTCAGTGACAGGATGCTCATATATATTAAATAAATAAATCTTTAAAAAAAAAAGAATTACACTCAAATTAATGCACATGAAAACTGTAATATAAATTATCTAGAGTTAACCTTTTAACTTACTTTTCAAAATATCTAAGTCTTTAGATTGTATTAAGGCTTCACTGGTGTTGTCTAAAAAGGAGTAGTGCAAACTTTTTCATATTTTACGTTAAAACTTTACCTATATTTAGAAATGTAAAAAATCATAGCGCAGTCACTGCAGAAATGAACAGTTTTAATGTTTTATTTAGTCCTATGTGGCTAAATATTGTTTGAACTTCTGATCAATATAAAACTATAAAGTCTTTTATAGTCTTTTTCACACTAAGTCTTAAAAAGTTTTTCTTAAAGGCCTTGGAAGCGGAGTTTACACTTTCATGCTCTCAAGCTGATGAGCCACATTTCAGATGCTCAATAGCTACATTTTCTTAACACGGTTGCCTGTGTGCAATTATTGCAGATATTGCACTCAGCAGTGAATCTTTCAGATCCATGAACTGAGGCATGAAAATAAAGCAAGAAAATGAGTTTGCACTAAAGGGAACGAACGGCTGTGAGCAGAACTCAACATGTCATTTTCTTCGTCTTTCCTCCTACCTATCCCTTCTTATCACTCCACCTCTTTGAGCAGTATCCACTGTCCATGCGGGTACTGGCAGCATCCCTAGGCTTTCTCGAATGTAGGTATTTTTGTTTAAAGAGACAAAGGACGGGGCTTTTGAAAAAGAATGTCCTGGGGCCCAAGTGTGGTTAGCCACGAACGTTTCTGTTTAAGTGTTTCAAGCCTCGCTGCGTGTAACTGAACACCAGCTGATGAACAGTGAAGATCGGTGAGAGCGCTGATTTACAGGTTGGCCTGTTTGTGTAAGACAGGGCCCTGGGTTTATTTTCATAGGTATGAGGGAGGATCAGGATCGGGGCAACCCCAAGCCCAGCCAGATCTTCTAGGGGCACATGAGGACAGGAAATGATGAGATGAGTCGGTCCTCTCGGGACTGTACTAGAGGACGGTAGGCGACTGGACTTTGAACCTTCCCATGACAAGAGCAGTATTATACCAAGACTGAAGTGAATGGCAGAGCAAGGTAGAAAAGAGCCTGCCCCCTTTGGCGTGGATGGGAAACTGATGATTTGGAATGCACAGGATCCATTAACGACTGTTGGCCTAGTTCTTTCACAGTACTCAAATGTCTAAATATAGATACAAATCATTTCAGTGGCCACTTATGTGTTCTAACTTACTCATAAGTCCATTCCTTTAGTCGACATTTGTCACCTGTACTGAACATTTACTTATTGGAAGATGGCTCTTAGGATCACAGTACAAAGGTGCCTAGGATGGCATTGCTACAGATCAAATAGCTCTTGCCACTGTGTAGGAATCAAGTCCACAGGACCTTCTTTCTTTCCTTTGCTAGTCGTTTTCTCTGAAGTGTGAACATTTGATTGTACTGTGGGGAAATGTTCTCCATTGTGACTTTTTTTTTTTTGCGGGGGGAGACTGAAAAATTGCCCTGTAGCACTTTATAGGATTTCCTTTTAAGGTCACTTGTTGAAGGAATTAAAAATTCTCTGTGAAATATCTAAGTAGAATATATGGAATGTATAGGAAGAAAAGAGGGACGTCAGATCCTTCTAAACTATATGTAATGGAAAAGAAAGAAAATAATGCTAACCCTACACCTAATGAAAGATGCTCTTTAAAGAAATAATAAAAAGCAACAAACTTGAAGTTACTCAAGTTACAATTGTAATGGCCAAATCTGTACAATCATTTTATATCATTTTGATTATTGTAGAATACTTAGATGATTGTAACTTTTCCTCATGGAAAGGAATGACTTTTCAATGGATATTTCTTTGTGTGTGTGTGTGTGTGTGTGTGTGTGTGTGTGTGTGTGTGTGGTGTACTTGAAGTACATTTAGAGCACTATATGTGGTTATTTTTTTCAATTATTTAATGAAGGATATTATTGTATCTTAAAATATTTTTAATTTCTATGTAAATGTATGGTGGTGAACTCTTTCAGTAGTAAAAATGTCATTCTTTAAATAAACTTAAATATCCATTCCATGCAACTGTGTAAAGTAGATAGAGAGTGCATATCTTCATTTATCAGATGGAGCAGCTAAGTTTGGTACTTTGCCTGTGCCCATACATACTAAGGCCAGAGATAAACAGAACCTAGGTCTCTCCCAATTGCTGGGGAAGGATGCTCTCCACCATGACACAACATTGTCCTACTTGATGCTCATGAAAACCCGTGGACTGTGCACACAGTGTTTGAAGATAGAATCCCATGTGTAAAGTAAACCCTTTTCTAGCTAGGACCCAATAGCGTGTTTTTCCCTTATTTATTCTAGGTCAGAAAGGAGTCAATAAATACAGGAGTAAATGTAAATACTTGCTGAGAGTATACAATTTAGTGATCTAACAGTAATTCGCATGTCATTTCTTATTGGGAAATGACTTAGATTTTTCTTTACAAAAAATAATTCTAATAATATAGGGAATATGGCTGAATCTAATCTGCTTTGCAATAAAATTTGATGATTGTGTTGTTGAGTTGCCATCTCTGATAGATAAACTTGACTGATACTTGATTTCCATTCTCAACAAAATGATGCTATCAGTAGATGATGAAGGCATAGCATTTCTTCCGCCTTCAAATTTATAACTAGAAAAAAAGTTCAAAATCATATGTACACTATGTCATTGCTAAATGACTGCCGCTGAATTCTATGCATGTTGTGGTTAAGACAACACAAGTTAAATAAATTTGTTTTTCTTTCTCCAAAGAATATCCATTTGGCCCAGATAGACAATTGAATGATATAAACTATTTCATAGAAAAGAAAAAAAAAGGTGTAGAAGGCAGTCATGTGGCAGGAGCTGGTGTTTGGAAAGCTCGTAGCATTTATTATGGAATTAGCTTGAACTGCTTGCTTTGACATAGAGAACAGAAATTCATCACAGGAATCCAAGCAGATGATGGTGGGTTGTTACAGAGTAGTGGAATCTAGAGATAAAATATATACTGAAGGTATAGATACACTGAGTGAAGAGTCAGGATAGCAGGGCCGCATTGGACAGTCTCTCACAAGCTCATGGATGCCAACGTGAGCATCTCCTTCCAGTTCTACATTCACTGATGAAATGTTCCTGGGCTTAGTTGCAGAGAGAGTATTTAATCACAGAAACCAGACAACGCTGCAAGTGAAGCCTCTGAGACCTCTTACATATTCTTACACACACACACACACACACACACACACACACACACACACATTTTTTCTTCCTATTCTACCCTTAAACCTGTGCATCTCTTCAATATCTACTGTTGCTGTTTGTACCCTAATCATGTTTCTTACATCTCTCAAAAGGTTCCTGATTTCCTTGTTGAACATGTTGATCCCTGAAGTGCCCCTTTCAAACATCAAATCAAGAATCGTTTTCTAAAATAAATACTGAGTACTCTTGTGCTTCTTATCTTTTACATCAGTTGTATACAGGAAAGGTCCGCACTCCTCAACATGATTTCCCAAGGTCTTTATCCACCATCTATCTGATACTCCTGCCTTGATCTTAATACCTGGCAACCTTTCATTACTTCTTATTCTATGTATAGTGATGTGGAGATAAACACAAATTCCATTTGTCACTTTTGAAGTTGTTGTTTTTGTTTTTGAATATCTTGCATTTGTTAATAATTTTTTGCATGTATACAATATGTCTTGATCATATCTATCTTCTACTTTCCCTTCCCAAAGGTCAACTCATAATTGTCTCTGCTGTGTGAGAGGTTATCTTACACTGTGCTGGTAAGTTCTAATTGTGAACTTGACCCAGTGTATAATCTCCTGGGAAGAGAGTCTCCATTAAGGTCTAGTTGAAGTTAGTCTATGATCTTGCCTTTGGGGGATTGTCTTAATTATATTCATTGATGTGGGAAGACTCAGTCTCCTTTGGGCACTCCTGTTCTCTGAGCTTGGGTTCTGACTATATTGTCTATAGAATGGGCAAGCACAAGTAGGCATGCAGGAATTTATTTCTCTCTGCTCTTGACTGTGAATGCTTCAAGTGCCTGCCCTGAGTCCCTTGAAATAATGAACTATAACCTGGGAGTATTTTTTAATAAAGCCTTTCTCTATTAAAGTTACTTTTGTTGGGACATTATAATCGTGATAACAAAGGAAACTAGAACACATATCCAACTAATTACATGGACCATTTTTGTTGGAAAGTCATACTTGATTCCTCTGTTCCCTCCGCAATGGCTACCTTTCCAATTCTAACCTCTGCACTCTTGGCCATTAATTACATTTACTTCATTATATTGAAATGTTACTCTCTTTTTTTCCCTCTAAAAATCTCAGGAGAAATACAGCTTGGCATGCATACCAAACTTAGCATACACAGAAACTCAACTGATATTTATTTAATGATAAATTAGTCAGTATTTGTTCATGACATTCATTTTAGTTATTACTTTGTCCAATAAGCCAGAAATATCCTGCACCAGAATTGGGAGGTATTTTTATTTCACTCCATCACCCCTCTGGCTTCAGTCTTACCAGTATTGTTGTTGAGGCTAATGTTATCAATGTCATCATTTTTGCTACATTTATTCAATATTCTGACTTAGGCAATGGGATTAACTATTTTTTACGAGGTCAAAGAGCAAACCAAGAGTTATTTATCATCAGTCACTTGCCATGTATTATAGTTGCTTTCTTTCCTATCTCAACAACACTATCAGTTCTTTGATGATTGTGCCTTGTTCAGGGCCAGTTTAAAGTAAACATATTAACAGCTGTGAGTAATAATAACAATGAAATGTGAGTACCAAAATTTATTGAGACTACTACTCTTTATGGCCAACTTCATCTAAACATCTCAGAGTGCTAATTCTATGGCTAGCATTTCCAAGCCTACATTAAGATATATCATAGTTGTTTCTTCAGAATAAATTCCCAGACTCAAAATTACTCCAAAATGTCATATTTTTCACTTTTGTATTTATTATTTAAAACTATCAGTTAGAAGAGTTGAAGATTTATGTAGTGGGTTTGGAAGAGATGACCTGGAGGTTAAGTGTGCTTCCTAATCTTCTAGAGGACCTGGTTCCCACATCAGGTGGATCCAGGGGATTTGACACTTTCTGGCTCCCACAGGCACTGTCACACTGTCACACTGTCACACTTGTGGTGTGTGTCACACAGACACACGTGTATAAATAAAAACAATAAAAGTAAAATATTAAAATAGTTTTATGTAGTATTTGTAAAGATAAGTCAAAGTGTCCATCTATCCCTTCCCCAGTTTTCCTTATTATCAAGCATGACAATTTTGTCACGCTTACTGAAAAGACAAAGAACCCAAACGTTATAATTTATTTGGTTTTATGTAATGATTAGTCACAGTCTGTGTCTCTTTTGCTGCCACAAAACACTGACAAAAACAAGTCAGGAAGGGGAAGGGTTTGCTTTGTCCTGCTAATCCGTGTCACAGTTCAATCACGGAGGGAACCTGAAGCAGGAACTCAAGGCAGGAACCTGGAGACAGGAACTGGAGCAGGGACCACGGAGAAATAGTGCTTCCTGGCTTGTTTTCCATAGCTTGCTCAATTGGCTTTTTTGTGCATCTCAGGTTCACTTACCCAGGGGTGACACCGCCTACAGTGGGCTGGGTCCTCCCACATCAATCAGCAATCAATGTCCCACAGACATGCCCCTGGGCCAGTCTGATGGAGACAATCCCTCAATTTAAGTTCCTTCTCCGCAGGTGACTCTAGTTTATGCCAAGTTGACAAAAAACAAAACAAAATAAAACAAACAAAAAAAACCAGAACAACCGATCTTTGTCAGTTCAAAACACAAACATGTCACTGTGAAAAAAACGACCTGTTCTTTCTTATTTACTCCCAAGATTTCATGCTACTCCACAATATAAAGCATAGTATAGCTTAAAGAGTCCCACAAATCTTTAAATTTGTCTTAAATAAATCTTCAAATATATTTTGGGATATCTTTAAAATATCCCAAAGTCTCTAACTGTAGATTCCTATAAAATAAAAACTAAAATACAAATTAAATACCCCTTTACTCCAAAAAAAGGAAGGGCATAGTGGGCACAAGAGCAGTCACACTTAAGCAAAATCAATGTCTAGAAGTGTAGCTCCAAATCCTGTGGCAGGGTAAAATTCCCTGAAGTACATCCAGGAGGTCATTGGTGAAGGTGCTGCTTCCATTGTAATGGAAACCTGAGCTTATTGGAGAAACCAATGGTTATCTCAGGACAACCATTAAAGATAATGGCAGGTGTGAAGTGGATCTCACCTGAGCCTAGGAGTCCAGATGGCAGAGAAATACTAGTTCCGTGTGTTGCAGAATAATTTGTAATTGGAACTTGTCTGCTGTTTCCCCTCACATAATGAGAATTTTGAGGAGCAGGACCAAGAGGCACATCAGGGCAAAGCTTCACATCATCATCCTTATCTGGTTTTAATATTTATCATTTTCATCCATCTGATTAATGGTATTCACTGTAAAGTTGCCTTTTTCTTATTTCAGTTCTTCACTGGGAAGAAGTTACTATATATAGGACACACACTCTTAAGGAGTGGATATTATGACTTGAAGGTAGGCTACCTACAAAAATTATTTGAATTTTTGCTGCAAAGATTTTTTTTTCAGTGTTAAGGATAAAAGGCAGGGCATCATGCATGCTAAGTGTGTTTTCTACCCCTGAGCTAGATCCCCAGCCCCATATAACAAATGCATTTATACACAATCATTAATATCTACATTTATCCCCAGATAAGTTTGTACTGTTGTGCCAAATTCTGATCTCGTGTCACATAATCATTCTGACCTCCTTCTTATGCTTACCTATAACTTTACTTTTTATCAAGAGACTTGCCTTTCATCTTGTGCATCCATTTACTTTATAATTGAGTTCTAGTGTAAATATATGGGTGTATCAGAATTACTGTTTCTTTCCACTGTGGGAAACAATGGATACTGCATATATGTAGTCAATTTGCCTTGGTATTTTAATGATTTTTTAATTTATTTTTTGAGAATTTTATAAAGTATAATCTGATCAGACTCTTTCCTTTCTTGCAACTTCTCTCAGATCCTCTCCTACCTACCCAACATCTTGTTATCTCTTAACAAAACAAGTGTGTGTGTGTGTGTGTGTGTGTGTGTGCATGCAATCACTGAGTTCAATAGGTATTGACCAGTTACTCCTGAAAATGAAGTCTGTCCTGAGTCTGGTTGATATACTTAGTATTACTTCAGTCAAGAAAACTGATTTCCTCTCTCTCAGAAACTATCAATTGTTAAGTAGCTTCTTGGCCAGGGGGAGGACTTTGTGCCACTTCCATTCCTTCCATCGTGGGGATTTTATCTGGCTTGAACTTGTGCCTATCTTGTGTATACAGTCCTTTTCTCTGTGAGTTCATATGTACACCTGCCCTGCTGTGTCTGGAAAAATACTATTTGGTTGAAACTGTCCAACCACCCCTGGCTCTTACAGTCATTCTATTTTCTTTCCACAGAGATCCCTGAGACTTGAGGGTAGAGGGATGATGAAGACTTAGGGTATAGTGCTCCAAGATCTCTCACTCTCTACACATTGTCTATTCATAGGTCTCTGTGTTACTTATCATCTACCATACAATGGAGTGTTTCTGATGAGGGTTCAGCAATGCACTATCCTATGGGTATAGACATACATCATAAAGAGTGATTCTGTTTGGGTGTTCATTTAGCAGAAATTTTTTTTGTAGTATGTATACCCCTACCTACCAGATCTATCTAGTTTCAGTTTCCCAGTCTCCTTAACATTGTCAGGTATGAGTTCTACCTCATTGAGGGACTTTAAATCCAATTAAAAAGAGTATTGCTTACCCGAATAATATTTGTGCCCTTAAGCCAGTTGGCATATCTTGCAGTCAGGTTTCTATCATAGCTCTCAGGCTTCACAGCTGAGTGAGATGGATGGTTACTTTTCTACAGTTATCATGAATAGCATTCTCCAGTACTATAAACACTGGCCAGTAGGATTGGAAGTGAGACTTGCAGTTGAGTATCAACTTGGTTTCTCTGTGTCCTGTTACATTAAGTATGTGATGTCTTCATCAATAGGGTCTTATCATCAGTCGTGCAGGCTAATGGCACTGCCATTTTGTCTTAGTTTCACTGACTGTTCATGTTGGTCAGCAAATTATAATCTGATCCCATTCAGTCAGGTTTTTCTGAGATAAGGAAGACAAGGAATTAAGTATGAGGTAACTAAGAAAGGATTTATATTGATGACTATGCCTCCTGCTTAGATAAAAGAATTAGATGTGTGTCTGGCAATGGTGGCACATGCCACCTTTATCCCTAGCACTCAGGTATATCTCTGAGTTCAAGGTTAGCCTGGTCTACTGAGGGAGTTCCAGGACAGCCAGGGATACACAGAGAATCCCTGTTTTGGAAAAAAAACAAATACTAAGAAAGTAAATCAATCAACAAATAGATAGATAGATAAATACATTAGGTGTGAAGGAATGAAAGGGAATTCCAGCTGGATCTAGATAGATATGTCTACTGACAGAATGCTTCATTCTGGCTAAATATCCTTGAATGTGCAATTAGGTTCTTTTGACATAATCAAAATGAGAGCACTAGGGAACTTTCCAAATTGACATACATGCACACCAGTGAGGGGTATGCATCTCCCAATGACCTTGACTTTATTATATTTACATTGTTGTTTGACATCCCTACCCTATTGTAGCAGTTCAAGAGGATTATGGGAAGAATTACTTTAAAAGGGTAATAATCCATCATGATTTGGGAGAGAAGAAAAGGGTTATCTTATCTTAGTAAATATGCTACCCACTTCAGAAATATTCTTATAAAATACTTCTTAAAATTCCACAATGCATTTGAGGTCAGTCTGTTCCCATGTTTGTATGAAGCATAGTATTTATTGTCTTTGTCCTACTTTGTTAAATAAGCTACTACAGAAACTGTCTGTGTCTTCTCTGTATTCTTTCTTTTAAGAAGAATCAGAGGAAATGGTCTCCATGTTCTAAGTATTTTGTAACATAGATTCTTTTTGTGGCAGTCTGTATTTATTTATCTATTAAAGGACATTTTGGCTGTTTGGGGCATACAGTGATTATAAGCAAAACTGTTACAAATACCAGTGGGAATGATAAATGCACTTTTATTTAGCTAATTTTCCATTAATTTGAATATTTGAAGGTACATTATCACATGCATTCTGGATTCAATTGTCCTAGCAGAAACGATGCTTGTAATTTGATATAAAAATACCACTAACTCATGGGAGTTAGACAATTATAAGAAAGTTACCTTTCTCCAGCTTGCTCTCCTTCTGGGTGGTTTGCTACCAAGTGTCACCATGCTACTGTGTCGTTCTTTCCTTTAACACATAAATGTATCTCTTGCTCAGATTAGATTCAGTTTCACTTGAGTATAAATAACTTCAATATCATAAAGAGCTGTGTGCTCTTGTTGACTCTGGAAAATTTGCGTGTATCTTCTCCCCCGACCAAAACCAAAAACAGCCTTGAACCACAACTTTCCAGACAGACCTAATTTCCTTTTAAAAGTCCTAGTCCCAGAAGGCCTCTTGTGGGTCTTGAGAAGGAGGGAAGAGTCATAGAGACATGTGCAAGTTTTGGAATGGACATAAGCTCTTAAGTCGGGAGAGTTGCTAGGTCTCTCATATATAATGAATCCAACTAAAAGCAATTGCTACCATTGTTTGAGTAGAAAATTCTTCTATCATCCATATATCTCAGCTCATCACTCCTAATCTGTTCCATGCATCCCTAGGCATGGGCACAGTCTAGACAATTTCACTTTCCTTCAGCTTTCAGTGCTGTTCTTATTTCACTCTGCGATGTCATCAAATGTATACAAATGTATACTGTCTGTGTTTCCACTGCTGGTAACCACTTAGGTATAAAGATACACAGTTTTTCTTCCCCAGGTTCTCTCTGCTGCTCCAGCAGTTCCTGGGAAATCTCAATTTTGTAGCTAATCCTTGAAACTCTTTCAGTCTCTACCCATCACCCTAGTTCAAAGCCACTTCTATATTTCCAGGTATCTGTAATAGCTGTGACCCCACTTCTCATTATTTTCTTAGTCTGTTTTGTGTTGCTACAAGAGAATTCAAAGGACTAACTTGTAGAGAATACAGATTTATTTCTTACAGTTCTGAAAATGAGTCTATGTTCAGTGCACTAGATCTAGTGAGGGGGCTTTTGTTTCCTGCATCATTCCATGGTAAAAAGTAGACCAGACGGTAAGAAGTATTTATTGTGACAGACCAAACTCACAATTTAAAATGCTTTGTAACTTGATATATTCGTGAAAGTAGAGCCCTCATGACCCACACCACTTCAAATAGGTCTCACCTCTCTCTGCCTTGCTATATTGGGGATTAAGATCCAACACACGAACTTTCAGGGATGTTTTCAAACCATAGAAGCAAGCTTTGGTTCTGTATGCTCATTGATATCTGTAAACCACAGGTGAATTAAGTAATATTAGGTAAAGGACTGTAATCTTCAGGCCAAGTAATAGAGCTTAAGAGTGGATACATTTAAGACTGTTTCTTCTTAATGTGCTTGAACAGCTCCTAAGTATAAATAAAAATGACTATGCCCCCAAATAAGGCAGATAAAATGATAACGTTGCCATTTCTTTTTTTGGTTTTTCTCTGTGTAGCCCTGGCTGTCCTGGAACTCACTTTTTAGACCAAGCTGGCCTCGAACTCAGAAATCCACCTGCCTCTGCCTCCCAAGTGCTGGGATTAAAGGCGTGCGCCACCACTGCACGGCTAACGTTGCCATTTCTAACTTAACATTGATGGGGCTTGTCTTTGATTTCCTTATGTGACAGGCGCCCCCTAGTGAACAAGGAACTTAAACTGGCCTCTGCCGTAGAAGAGAAGCACCAAGGAAATTCTTGAATAAAGATGCTTTAACGATTTCACATTATATTAAATAAGCAAAGACGGTGACGTTTTGTGAGGTGAGGGTAGGAATCTGTTCTCCATGAAAACATCTGAGACTCCAAGACAATAGAAAGGTAGCAATCAATATTATAAGCAAAAGGGAAACCTGACTCATACTCATACTTAACATTACCAAAGGAAATGAGGTTTGACTAGAATTCTTTATAGTTACTGGATTCATAACTAGGAATTGAGATACAAAAAATTCTGTAATCTGCGAAACTTCAGTCTGGCAAGCAGATTTGACAAATTGATAAATCATATATCATTTGGTTGATTTCAGAATAAAACATGGAAAGAAGGTTATGGTGACCTGAGTTATACAGCATATCAGTTACTTTTAATTACCCTTTCTCGCCGAAGCTTTCTACTTAAACAGCTCCCACTATGCTCTGGAAGTGGTGTGCATTATAATTTTGTCACCATAAATATTTATGACTTGCTATTTATAGCACAGAGTTAGGGCTCAGGTAGTACTCACATTAACAGTGTTGGTCATTTCACTCAGTGGCCTTTAAAATAAGCATTCTAAATCGGGAAGTGGAGGGAAAAAAAAGCTGAAACAAAAGTGGATGGCACATCTGAATAAAAAGCAGATGAATTTGTTATTGGACCATTCACTGAAATCTTGCTTTATGTCAGAAACCATAAAAATTATATAGTGTAATTTTGTTGTTTTTGTTACTATTCACAGGGAAGGCTCTCTTCTCACAAATCAATTGCTCTTTGTCTCCTCACCATCACCCTTTCTTTCAAATTGTCCTGAATCTCATCTGGTCCAAGGGGACTCTTTAACCTATTCTTATGGCTCCCTCTTCTCTGAACTACCAGTAGCAATTACATTGCTTTCTTTGATCGGCCCATGTCCATTGAGAACACGGTTTTCAATACTCACATGGATTTAACTACATGCTAATATTATTTATGGGGTGACCACAGACTACTCTCCTTTGCCGCTGCATAAGACAAATGGCATTCCTTTACAGTGAAACCACCCGCGTTTCCTTGTCTGGGCGACAAGCACGTGCCAAAGGTGAAGACAGCAGGAGCACGAGTGATGGAGGAGAATGACAGGCAAGGGCCAGAAATGCCTCGCCTACTTCATCTTTGCCCACAAACTCCTACTTTTTCCCGTCCGGTTTCCCACGTTGCATCCGGCGGAGCAGAGGTAACCGTGGGCAGGAGGGCAGGGGAGGAGGACTGGGTACGAGGTGTTGCCCTGCGGCGTTCCTGTGGCCCAGGTGGTGGCCCGGGGCTGGCCTTAGCGCGCCTGCGCAAGCGGGCCACCACTCGCGACCGCAGCATCCCCGCGCCCCAGGCGAGAGGAGGCGCCGCCCCGCCCCGCGCGGCCACGTGATGCGGGCGAGGGGATTGGAGCTGCGGCAGCGCGCGGCGACAGAGAGGAGCAGCGCTGGGCGCTCGTGGCGGGTCCTCCTCCTCCACCCTCGGGCTTCTTGTCTCTGCTGCTCGCTGCTGCTCGCCGCCTGCATCCCCAGTCGCGGCGCCTGGAGGAGGAGGAGACGCCGTTGTCAGCAGGGTCCCCGCCGCAGTCGCCCACCGTCCCTCGGAGCCTCTCTTCTTGCCGCTGCTCGCACCTCTCCGCGCCAAGATGGGGCTGCTGGACTCAGAGCCCGGCAGCGTCCTGAACGCGATGTCCACGGCATTCAACGACACCGTGGAGTTCTATCGCTGGACCTGGTCCATCGCAGGTACAGGCGAGGGGCCTCACCCATCTCTCCTGGGTGCACCTTGGGCTGCCAACAACGCAGACGCCAGTCCCCGGCCTCTGCGCCAGGCAAGGCCCTGCGCCCCCTACCCGGCGCCCTGAGGCTATCGGGGGGCGCCCGGGTTCCCGCAAATGTGCCGCGGTTGTGCACTGGTTAATCCGATGAGAACGTTAAGGCGTCCTCCTCCCTCCCCCCCAACACTCCCATCTCTTCAGCTCCGCGGATGTAGGAGCTGACTTAACCAGATGCTGCCGGTGCAGTCAAGGAACCACCCCGCCCTGACACCCGCATTTCCCGAACTCGCCTATTCTCTTATGTATTGGTACTTCTTGTAGAGAGATGGAGAGGCCTGGAGGCGGAGGAGAGCTGCGACTATACCTGGCTCTCTGCTACTTAAGCTTCCTTGAAGGCTTTGGCCAACCCCTAATTACCTTCTTCCATTTAGCTAACCTCTTTGTAGTATAATTTCAACTGAAAAGTAAAATAGCCTTATTTAGCTTCTTGAAGAACGTTAGCTTTTTCTGTGACTCCCCAGTAGCAAATCTGTTAGGCTACTCTGCGAGGGCTTTGCGCAGTGCAGTGCGATCAGGGGGAGGGGAAGGAAGGCAGTCTTTGGGCTGGGGGTCTCCGCAGCAGCACCTAGAGGTTGGCCTAGAAGCCTGCATAAATACAGTGTGCTGAAATTAGGGAACTTTCCCTTTAGTTTTGAGTTTGTAGGGCAAGGCTGTCATTGGGTGACTTAGGTAGTTTTTCCAGCAGAAGTAATTGCAACATAAATGTTCACGTTCTAACAGTTCTTCGTTTGCTTTGTTGCTTTTAAAAGTTCCTGAAACCTTAAACATTAAATTTCAAAGATCCTAGAGAATGGTTTGGGGCTTTAAATTCGTGTTACCCATTTGCAGCGTGACCCTGTATTCAAGCAAAGGAGAACGTTAACAATATAGGTTATGATAGCTGTCTTCTTTCAGAGTGAAAAGTTTCTTCTGTCGTTTTTTGTGTTTTGTTGCTAGGGCAAAGGAGACAGTGGGATAGATAAGACAGACAGACAGACAGACAGACAGCGTGATTCAGTATGAAATTTGATGTATGTGATGTGGACAAAATACTTGCTGGAATTGTGTCTGTATGAGACAAATATTTTTTAAAATCGAGGTTTCATTGACTTGTTTTAAAAAGCGCGATATTTCTCAGGAGATTACGTATCTGACCATAGGAGAGGCAGAAGTTCCCAAGCCTCGCAGCTGGAGATGGTTTAAAGGCAGTTGTCAAGGGACGATTCTTCCTTGAGTTTTTTGTTTTTTTTTTTTTTTACGTTAATGCTATCACACTGATACCTGTACTGCAATACCTGAGGAGGAAGCACCCTTCCCTTCATCTCTGTGATACTCCTCTGAACATTGCATCAGAGCTTCCCCTTACACAATTGCATGGAGCTGAACATCAGAAAAGCTGGCTGGCAGGTGACGATGCGGTTGAGGTCCTCCAGCTACCTTGCACCCAGAGCCACACCTACGCGTTCTCAGTCGTGTCTCTCTCGACTCCTTCCCATTCTGTGGTGTTCTCATCCTTCCCGAGCCTCAGAAAGAAGAATTGAGAGCAAACCGAGAACGTAGTAGTCTCCTGTAGTGGTTCATTCCTTCTGAATGAGTCTGAAAAAGACTGTGAATGGAGTTGGGAGTTTTGTGTGTTCACTCATGTGAAAGCTTGTGCCTACACTTTTGAGGGGCATATAAAACAATACACAATGATGGGACAAGCTTGAGAAATGAGTAGAAGCAGGGACACCCAAGTGACCTCTTACTAGCAGGTCAGTGGGAAGGTATTCCTCCATGTTCTAGACTATCCACTTACGAAACCCGAGACTGCTTTCTTGCCTCTGTCCTGAGCTGCCGTGGGCAGGCAGAGCTGCTTCTTAATCTACCAGAGGCTCGGTGGCTAGAGTACTTTTGGGCCTTGCTGCAGCTTAAGGGGGACCATTGTTCGAGTTTGTTTGTTTGTTTGTTTGTTTTCTAACATACCTGGAGCTCCTGCAGTTGCTCACTTTACGCTTGTGTGTGATCCGTGTTCCTTCCGGGAGGCAGGCCACACTGCTCCTCTTCCAAGAGCACTTGTTTCTGAAAACCTGGCTCAGGGGGCTACAGAGTAGAAAGGGAGGTTTCTTCAGTGATGCTGAAGAAAAGTGGGTGAGTCAGATGTTTGGAAAGAGGAAAATAAAACTGGGTGGGAGACAGAGGTGCTCTTGGGAAATGGATGTGACGAAAGAATACAATTATTCAGGAAAAGCAAGCTGATCTAGGCCACACCATGCCCGAGTGCCTTGTTGTAGGTGTATGCTGATTTCTCTTCCTTTTACTAGTTCCTTGGGTTTTTCTCTCCTGGAAGTTCCTACCTGAGCACAAGTAAAGTAATTGTATTTTGGATCGTCTTAATAAGAAGGTTCCAAGTTTGTAGAGTGTATTTGACAGCCTAAAACTTTTTTTTTTTTTGGCCTTAGAACAAATAGCTTCAAAATATAATTTCGAATTCTTCCATCAAATGTTGCTGCTTAATAAAACACAGTCAAAGGGAGGCCTACAAACCTGACTTCAACATATACATATACATACATACACACACACACACACACACACATGCAAATAACAAATTTGTGCACTCCCAGAAACAAGTCACCTTTATTATGTCCTTGACACTTTGTATTTTGAAATGTAAGATCTAAAGGAGTGTACTTTTAGAAAAAAATGAAAATATATTTGGCTTTCCTAAACTAAAGCACTTAGACACTTGTATCAAGAAAATTACTATTGCTTTTACCGGAAGGAGGAGGCATGGGCTGATGAGAGACTTCTTTCTTGCTGCCGGTCTTGGAGCTGGAGCTCTGAGGCCCCTGCATTTGCTTTTTCTTTTCTTCTCTGATTTTATTTTGTGTGAACAGGATTAGACTCAAAAAGTAACTAATTAAGTGCTCTCTATAAACATTTAAGCTGACGCATCTAAATTCTCCCCTCCCCCTTTGATAAACGCTACATTGTTCACTTTATCCACTATGACCATTTTTTCTTCTGGATACTTGGTTACTTCACGGATGGGTACGTGCTCGGTGAAGTTAGGCTTAAACTGCAGAGTTATCTGGGTTCTTGAGTTTGCTTTGGAAGAGGCAGAAGGGAAAGAGGATGAGGCCAGTGGTATAAGAGGGAGGGTGTTTCCTATATGATGACGACAGACTTCAGAAGCCAGACTTGTATAAGTTAACTGCACTTAGGTCACGTATAGTTTTTTAGTCCAAAATGTACTTGTCAGGCAAAATCCAGGTCAGGGACAGAGAGAGTAGGAGGTCACTAGGTCGAAGCTCACGAAGTCTAAGGGAGTCCCTGGCATTCTGCTCCTCTTTGAAATCCTGGTTTGAGGGCCTGGGGACAATCAGAAGAGTCCTTCTCTACTGTCATCTCAGTGTCCTCTCCCTATGTGTCAGTCACGAGTGGCGAAATCAGCAGACTGACTGGCTTTGTTTTCTGATCATTTTAGCAGTTTCCCTCAGGTCCCTACCCCAGCAGTGAGTGAGATGATGGGAGACTAGGGCAAAGGTGCCAGAGGCGAAGGGAGCAGGGGCTGAACTGGGGACTGAACCGGGAAACCCGGGACTTTGAAAGGACCCGTGAGTCACCTGGACCTGCTGTGGGCAGAGGTGCTTAGTTCATTTGTAATAAACTGGAGTCAGAGGAGGTTTGTCATATGACTTGCCAGGCTGCAGGGGAGGAAGACAGGTTTTAAGTGGTGTACAGCATGTTGACATTCATTTTATTTGCCATTGTTAGTGGGTAGTTTTTATTTGTGTTAATTTCTAAAGTAGGTTTTGTTTGGATTAGATGGGAAATATTGTATATGTTTCTCTCTGTCTCTCTCAGCAAGGGTTAGGGTTTGAGGTAGGGTCGTGATGTGTGAAACAGGTCAGCTCTATGCTCACTGTGTAGCCAAGGCTAACGCCAAGGTCTTTAAGCTTTCACCCCTCAGTACTGTGAGTACAGGCATACACAAAACCAAAGTGTGGGAAATGGCCAGCTTCTAGAACCTCCCATGGCCAGTGTTGTTACTGATGTCTTGTCTTAGCCTCTCTGAAGCTTCTGTGAGGTCCAGACAGCTTTAGGGGGTTTGCTATGTTGATCTTTTTCCTCTACCACAGTCTGACTTGTGATAGCACTTACCCTTGGACTTCAGTGGCTGGTACTCCCATCCTCTCTCCATCCACAGCATATAGAACACCCCTCATGGTCAGACCATAGTGGGGCAAACAGAGTTCTTAGACTGGTGTCATTTGCTTAGGGAAACATGTTTTAAGATCATAAAGGTCTTGGACAATGGTTTTGTCATCTTGTAAGGTACAAAGTACTTGGTCAATCCTTTTTAAAATTCAGTGTTTTATTTTTCTCTAGTCATGTAAATAATAATGTCACGTGATATTATTACATATGATATTACATATATCCTAAATAATGTGGATGACTTTACATGAGTATGATTCTTCCCCTGAGCCACTACTCTTGCACTAAGTATATGTATCCTCGCAGAGATGAGTTATTTAATGAAGTGTGTCTTTCCTCACTTTCTATGCCTCTCTTTTCCCTCAGACATTACAATCTTTTGTTTATAAAAATAAACGGAGGTTTTTCTGTATCAGAGTCTATTATTTCAAAGTCATATGGGTTTTGACACTTAGAAAAGAGAAGGGCAGGAGGTACATAGTTCCCAGAATCTGCTCCTGGATTAGCTTCCTAATGTGCTCAGGCAGCAGTCCTCTACCCACAGTCCTCTACCTGTAGCTCTAGCCAGCTTGGGTAAGTTCCCGGTCCTCCAGTAAAAGCAATGCCTGCCTACCCTTCTGTCCTTACAGTATTCTCTCGCTCATTTTCCTCTGTTTACCTCTCCAGATACCATATAGCTCTGCTTCCCAAACCATTGCCTACATGGTAGGCTAAAGCAACTGCAGGCCCTCTGACATCAAACCTAGTGTTAAGCAATTACTTATCTTGTGCCATTTTTTAAAAACAACTCTAGTCCTGAATTATATAAACCATCATTATGATCCGCCTCTTCATTTTATGGCTTCCTCCTCAACATGCCCAAGAGAATCTCTCTCTCTTCCTCTTATGCAAGTGACAAGAAATGATTCTCTGACTCTAGCTTTGGTCTTCAGTTTTGAAAGAGAGTCTCACTGATGTAGTCCAGTCCTTGAACTTGTGATTCTCCTGTCTCAGTTTCCTGAGTGCTGACACTATAGTCAGGTACCACCACTCCTAGCCATCTTGTATAATTTTGATTAGTGATTGATGTCTTGGGGTAATAAAGTTTTAGATGACACTAAATTGCAGACAGGTGCCCCACCTCCTTTTGTGTGGGGGGCGTTGAATTTCAGGCCCTCGCACATGCTAAGCAAGCATCCTACTGTCCAGTGGTTTTTGGTTTTTTGTTTGTTTTGTATTTAGCCCTGTAGAAAGTTTTTCTTTTTTTTTTTTTTGTTCATTATCTTTATGGGTTGTAATTTCAGTTGGTGCCCACTAAACCTAATGAATCAACTATTAAATCATTTTAGTCGCTCATGACGGAGATACATGGTCAGATCATCTTTCAAACCTGCAGAAACATTGTGAGGTGGGGATTGAGGGTAGCAGGACATAGTGGGAGGAAAGACTTAGGGTCTGAGAATCTGGTGACCCAGCTTCAGTCATGAGGCCACTGCTACTGAGTGTGAGAGTTTGAACAGGTCCGTTCCTCCAACAGTCCTCAACAGTTTTCTCCTGTAAATCCAGAGGACTGAATTATGTAATAGTCTTAGGATCTTCCTGGATCCATAGTTCTGTCGTGTAGACCAGGCTAGCCTTGAACTCACAGAGATCCGCCTGCCTCTGCCTTTAATCCTCTGAGTCCTGGGATTAAAGGCATGTGTCACTCTGCCCTGCTTGATCCATAGTTCTGTATAGATGCTACTTTTCTGTTCTTTGAATAGAGAGAGCAATTTCAGTGGCATATATGTCAGTTATTAATTTGAAAAATCTTTTTTTATGATTTAAGTGCTTTCTAAAATCCTCTCAGTACCTCCCCATTAGTAAAAATGTACATTTGTTATTAGCCATTTTTTTGCTTGGTCTTGTCTGTTCTGCAAGAGCAGTGTAGAGGAATAGAGAAATAAAGGATTCTGCCTAAAACAGCACCGTGTGACGCTACATCACCAGAGCTGTTTAATTATCTCAGTATTCCTTGAATAACCACAAGTGAGCTAACTTGCCAAAAACAGGAGCAGTAACAGAAAAAGTATAAATGATTTCAGTTACATAGTAATTCTATCATGTGATGTGCAGCTTCTAAAGATGGCTTCTTACGTAGTCTGGGCAAGTTATCAGTATTTCTTTGTGTCTCTCTCTCTCTTTTTTTTTAAAGGATTTTATTTTTACTTGGGTGAGTAAAGTGTGTGTGTGTGTGTGTGTGTGTGTGTGTGTGTGTGTGTGTGAGAAGTATACATTTGGAAGCCAGAGAGGGCACCAGAGCCATTGGAGTTGGAGTTATTGGTTATGAGCTACTCATCTATCTTAGGTTTTGATTGTAGTGAACAGACACCATGACTAAGGCAACTTTTATAAGGAGAACATTTAATTGGGGCTGGCTTACAGGTCCAGAGGCTCAGTCCATTATCATCAAAGTGGGAGAATGGAAGCATCCAGACAGGCATGGTGCAGGAGGAGCTGAGAGTTCTACATCTCCATCTGAAGGCTGCTAGGAGATTGACTCCCATGTGGTTAGGAGGAGAGTCTGACTACACACCCCAAATGACACACATCCTCTAACAAGGCCACACCTCCCAATAGTGCCACTCCTTGGGCCAAGCAAATTCAAACCACCACATGTAAGTCCTGGAAGTCGACTTGGTTCCTGTACAAGAGCAGCAAGTGCTCCTGGCAACTGCTTCAGCACCAGGTCTCTCACGCCTACCTGTACCATGTGAAAATTTATAAGTACATGTCGTCTACCTTACACAGTACAGCTCATCTGTGTAATCTGCTCATTATCAATTTTTTATAGAACAATAACTTAAGTATAAGTCTAAATTTAATATTATTAACTTTATTTTTTTCTTTAGGAAAACACCTACTTTTCTATATCATTATTAAACTTTTCAATAACAGATATTTTCTATTTGATGATGTTCATCAAGTTTGGAAAGCATGGCTTAAGATATTTATAAAACTGCTAACATGCGTATGTCTCATGGGAAGGGGAAAACAAAAGAAACTAAATGTTTTGGATATAAACACGTGCCTCAATGTCTCACTATATTTATTTAAAGACAGTTCGGTCTTTTTCCTACAGAAGGTTGTCATTGCTAAGCAAATGTCTTAGTATGATATTTTATGTTTTATTTGCATCTTAGGGTTTAATAAGATGAAATTTATCAGTCCATTGAAGGAATCAGTTTCTGTCTGATGACATCAGTCGAGCCTTTGTGATTCTAAACAAGAGCATTTGAAGGAGTCCACATTTTTGTTTTCATTTTTATTTATCAAATGGAGACTCAGGCACACATCTGTATGTTACTGCATCTCACATGTGTGTGTCAATGCATCTCATACCACCATAGCCAAGAGGTAGAAACAGCTGAACTGTGTCCTCTGACGAATGAGCTGGTAAACACAGTGGAACATTAAGATACAGGAATACTTTCCAGTTTGGAAGGGAATTTCTACACTGTATGCGGATGACCCCAGGGGGCATTGAGCTCCAACACAACAGGACAAAGATGTGTCATCTTACTCACGTGGGCTTTCTAAAGTAATTAATAGAAACAGAAATTAAAACCGTGTTTGGCAGGGCTGGAAAGAGAACGAACCGGCTGGGGAATTGGTCTTTAAGAGGTTTGAAATTACGGTTTTGCAGTGCGACGCTGGTTGTGGAGATTGACTGTACAACATTCTGAGTAAGCTTGCCAGTGCTGGCGTATGAAGTTAATGCAGTTACAGTGGTGAACTGTATGTTTCACACTGAGGAAAATCTGTAGACACACACACACACACACACACACAAAGACATTATGAAAAGGGGGTGGGGACCTGTGGAAGGGAGAAGTAGGGACTAGAGAGGGAATGAGGGACTGTAATTAAAGTGTGTCACATGCCTGTGTGAAGGAATCAAAATGAAACCCATTATTATGTATAATTAATATAGGCCAATAAAACGTAGGAAGAACCCCACATACTGTAAAATTAATATAATGGCATTCCTAAACTTGACCTTTCTTCAGTATTGGTTGGTGAAACAAATGCTGCTTTTGTTTTTCTGCTTAATGTAAAAGGGCTTTATAAAGAATGCAGGGTGTCGTCATCCAACCTGACGAAGTGCCTGCTAGACTAGCAAGCGGCGAACGAGGAGGCAGAAAGGTTCAGCTTTGCATTTTGCCTTAGTTTTACAGAATGCCTGGAAGACAGGCTTGGAACATCTTATCTCCTTCCATCCGCTTACAAATCCCCGAGGTTGACAGAAGTGAGGGACTGGGTTGTGTCCTTCCTAGCCTGACACTCATTTCATCCTCACACTGGTCAAGAAAGAAGTCTTCACGCCTCTCGCCTAGACATCTTTCTAGCTGATCTGCCTCACTGCCACCTGACCTACATAGCATGACTACATTCTTATTCCTGTGAGATACCAAATCTGACCCAAATCATAATACTGACAACGATAACAAAAAAAAAAGCAGTTGAAATGCTCAAAGATACTATTAGGGATAGCGTATGAAATTAAACTAGTGGACTGGAGATGCTCCTCTGTTAAGAGCCTTGTTGCTCCTTTAGAGGGCCGAGATTCAATTCTTAGCACCTACAAGGTAACTCATAGCCACCGGTAATTCCAGTTCTAGAGGATACGATGCCTGCTTCTGGTCTCCATGGGTACCAGCCATTCGTGCAGTGTATAGACATATATGTAGGCACAACACGCATACATATTTTTTTAAAAAGAAACTGAAAAGTGGTATTTTCTTAAATAAATCTGTATGCTGACATGACATATAGGAATATATGTTTAAGATATAAGATATGTATCCTGAGATGAAATTGTCTTCCATAAGTTGTTAGAACTGTTAATTTATTATGTTCAAAGCGGTGATGAACTTATTTGCCAAATGGCATGAGATAAGAGCTACCAACTAGTATTAATTAGTGAAAATTCGGGATGGGATAGTATTCTGCCCAGTGAGTATTTAGTTTATAGAAATGTTAAAGACAATGTTCCCCCACCCCATGCACAGCCACACACACACTTGCATACACACATAGACATACACATGCGCGCGCGCGCACACACACACACACACACACACACACACACACACACACACACGCTACAAGCCCTTTAACAAATGGGAAGCATCACAGTGATTTTCTTAAAGCTTTGAGATCATTGGCGACGCTGAGTGTTGTCTGGACTTATACAAGGAGAGTTCATGAAACAGGGAGAAGAGGAAACTGCTTGCCTTCCTTCTGGTCTTGACTTGTAGGACACATGGCATCATTCCCGTTTTCCAGACCTCTCTGTTTTCCCCACTGCATGCCTCCCTTTCTCTTGAACTGGCTTAAATGGATGTGCTAGTTGAGTCAGGCATCCCTGGCAACTTAGGATGCTCACTGGCGTATGTGAAGTACCTGTTCCTAAGGACTCCGTGAGGCTGCAGTAGCATTTCTTTCTTTCCTTCCTTCCTTCCTTCCTTCCTTCCTTCCTTCCTTCCTTCCTTCCTTCCTCCCTCCCTCCCTCCCTCCCTCCCTCCCTCTCTCTCTCTCTCTCTCTCTCTTTCTTTCTTTCAAAAGCATGTTCTTTTATTGAAAAGGGAAGTAAAAACATTTTATGATAAAATTAAAGATTTACATGGAAAACATTACTGATAAAATAGAAGAAATATATAGAAAAACATGTAGCATTTCTTAATCCCCTTATATTCATCCTTCATAGCATCCTTTCTGGTTAAGTGTTACTTAATTGTCTAGAGATGAAGAAAGGCTTAGAACCGCATAGCTAGAGTCACAGAACCGGGGAAGAAGGAAGATCTTTCCACTTCTATCTCACAGCATTGCTTGCTAGTCATTTATCACGTACTGAGTGGTCACTGATGCCGATGGAGTACCAGGCGCTGTAGCCAGGGCTTTGACTATCATCACGTTTATTTAATACTTATGTTCTCTGGGTTGTGTGCCATGGTTATCGTCATCTTCTCAGGAGCAAATTGACTTTTCTCCAGTGATATGCATCAAATACTTAACCCTCCCAAATCAGAACTCAGTCTAAGTAGCTTTTATCTCACACTGATTCGATCTCCCGACAGTCTTTGGTTCAATCTTTTGCATCATCCAAACTCACCCTTTTCTGCATTGTGCAGAAAATCACATGCTTTTCCTCCCCTTTAACCTTTACTATGATCGCTGTTTAGACTCACAACCAAAGTACCTTTCTCTCTTCATTTTACCCACCCCATTCTTGGAGGACTGGTACATAACTGGGTTAGTATACCAGTTTGAACTACTCTGAGCCACCTGCTCCCTCCTGCCATCCCACACTCACTCTACCCCCTTTTCATTTATTTACTCATTCATTCATTCATTCACTTTACATCCTGACTGCAGTTCCCCTCCTCTCCTCCCAAGTCCCATCTTTCCAACCCCTCCTCCCTCCCCTCCCCCACATACCAACCTGCCCTAGGACATCAAGTCACATCAGGACCAAGCACATCCTCTGCCACTGAGGCCAGACAAGGCAGTCAAGCTAGTGGAAAGGGATCCAAAGGCAAGTCTGAGTCACTCCATTGAGGACATAGTTCTGACATCTTAAATAAGCTCCCAAGGCTAGTCTGGCTAGCGGTCTTTAGACTTGTGTTTTTCTTTTGATAATGGCAGATTACACAGATGAGAGAATGCTGTTAGAAGCAAAGAGAAAGTGGCTGATTCCTCCAGGTAGAATCAGGGACCATCTCAAAGAAATGTGGGGTGGTGTTTTGGCAGGATGAGGATTCCGAGTTCATTCTAGTCCCTACCAGTTCCAGACGATGACACTTCACTGGTATAGGAACCACACTTTAATAGAAAGGAATAGAGAGAGAATTGCTACTTTCCTTTGTTCAATACTGTAGAAAAAGGAGAAGTCTTAAATGGACTTAAGTTATTATAAACCAAATAATAGGCCAAGCCTGGAGGTGCCGCCCATAACCTGGCACTCCCTCCCCCCCACCCACCCCCACCCCCGTGTTGCTTATGCTATCCAGGTCGTCAGGAAATGTGTCATTTTCTTGCCTCAGCATCCTGATTAGCTGGGACTATGGGTGTGTGCCACACCCTGGGACCCAGCACCTGATGTAAGCCTCATCTTTTGTCCACATACTCTGTGAACCTTCCCAAGACATCATCACCCATGACTCGTTTCCTCTGCAGACCTGGTTCCATCTCTTCTAGGAATCCAGATAGTCGAAAATGTTTAATTTCACTATTTTTTTCTCTGGGATGTGATAGTGGAATTTTGCTAGAAAGAAAGTTCATTTTGGCTAGTAAAAATCCTGAGCTACAACGCCAACCTTTAGGTCAGTCTTTCAGAGAAAAAGAAGACCAATCAGAGTTTCCCAAGGATTCATTGTGATTACTTGATTATAAGCAGAGGTTACCTGAGCTACTTAAAAACTATGGAACGACCGGTATTTTATGCTTTATTACCTTTTATTTTATGTTGTCTTTAAACATGATTTTGAAAATAACCTTTCAGCATAATTTGAAAATTAAGCTAGCGAGGTCTGAGTAGGATGGCTCAGCAGGTAATGGGGCTTGCAGTGCAGGCCTGACACGACCTGAGTTTAGTCCCCGGATCCCATGTATAAAGGTGGAAGGAGAGAAATGACTTCCCAGGGTTGTCCTCTGACCTCCACACACATGGCATGGCACATGTGTGTGTAATGAAAAGGAGGGAGGGACTTCATAAAATCCTTATGGGCTGCGAACACTGTAGCTCATTAACTCTTCTCTTATCAATCCGTGAGGTAGTGAGTTCCTCAAAGAAAGAAGGAAGGGACTGAGGGAGGGAGGGCAGGCTGGCAGGCACAGTTGATTCCAGTGTCTGACTGTTTTCTCTCCCCCAGCTCTGAGACTGGTTTGCTGTCATTTTGCCCCCTCTCCCAGTGTGACTCCAGGCATAGACTTTTTTTTGCTTTTTTTCCTCACTCTGTCACTTGTCTTGCTTGTGACCCGAAGTGATTCTCATGGCTCCTGGCTTCTGTCTCCTGCCCAGAGAGTTAGTTCCTCTGCATCCCTGGAGCCTCCTGGCTGCTTCACCTAGGGACCACTTAGGTACATCATACAGGATTGTCTAAACATTTCCTGATCACTTTCTCCTGGGCCTTCCTGCTGGTGTAGGCTACACTCTCCTGACTTTCCCAGTGGCCTCCTGGCCATAAATATGGCAGGAATCCTGAGCCATTCCCCTTTCCCTCTCGAATCTGTACGTGTTTCCAGATCTATAGCGCTTCCCCCTTGTGACTTTCCTGTTGTCTCCTATCCGGAGCGACATCTGGAGCCTGGGATTCCATCACATCATGCATCATAGCACCAAGAAGCGTCATAGTCACAGTTGGACCCCAGCTGGAGAGGTGACAGTTCAGGTGGTGGGATGGGCCTGGGAATCGGAGCATGAGATGCACTTGGTCCTTATGTCTCCAGTAGAGACGGACCTGACGTGGTTTCCATGCTTCCTGACAATCCCTTCCCCTGCAGTCTATCCTTCACTGCTACCAGAGTCTTGTCAAATAAGGAAAGGAGCTCTGGATCAGTTTCTCTTACTCTCTTCTCTGAAACAGGACTTCTCTGCCTACCTGTCTACCTGGCATATATTCCTTTTCATTGAGTAAAAGTTTAGATGCCTGTGGTTGAGCCGTGTCTTGTCCACTTTCCCGTCCTGTTGCTCAACTTGGACTCTTATCCTGCAGCAGAGCAGATGAATTTTCAAGTCTGTCTTTTCCTCCTATAAATGATAAACTTTGATTGGTCAGTAAGCACACACACACACACACACACACAGTCACAAAGGTAGAGTTGTTGGCTTCAGTGCTGTGTGATCATAAGGTACAATTGAAGTTAGAAACAAAAATGTGTCCACGGTGTGTGAAAGCTCATCTGCTGGCTGTGCTGGCACACATCTCTAACTCGAGCCCTGGGGAGGTAGAGGCAGATGGGTCTCTGTGAGTTCAAGGCCATTGTGCTGTGCACAGGGAGTTCCAGGGGATACACAGTGAGACACTGTCTCAATAAATAAGTATCTGTTTCAGATGGACATACCCCTAGGCTTTTTGTTTGTTTGTTTGTTTTGTTTTGTGTTTAGTTTAGTTTTTTGATTTGGATTTATTTATTTATTTATTTATTTATTTATTTATTTATTTAAGACAGAGTTTCTCTGTGTAGCCATGGCTGTCCTAGAACTCACTCTATAGACCAGGCTGGCCTCAAACTCAGAAATCCACCTGCCTCTGCCTCCCAAGTGCTGGGATTAAAGGCGTGCGCCATCATTACCTGGCTAGTTTTTGTTTGTTTGTTTGTTTATTTTACAGTTAACATTTTGAAAGTTTTGACAACATGGTTGAGTAACTATGTATGAATTTTTAGTATAGGTAAAATATGGTTATTGTCCAAGCTGACACCTGTAAATAGATTGGTCCAATTTGCCATGAGCCTCTTGAAACAGTAAATATGTTACAGATATAAACCATTGTAGTAACCTTTAAGGATGAGGCTTGAAGACATATGCCTGTCATTCCAAACCCAAGATGTTGAAGTAAGAGAATGGGGCTCAAACAAAACAAAGCAAAACAAAGTGCACACACTTATTTGGAGTGATACGTGAGAATATGAAGAATCCCAGACACACAGAAAGTGCAGCAGTATCCCTGGAAATGGGCTGCAGCATCTACCAAAGCATCACTGCATGTCAGCCACTCCTGGAGCCTGCTGCTGTCTTAATAAGGCTGGAGAATCACTAATCTAGTTCACCTTCTCACCTCCCTATTTGTAGATGAAGGAAACATAGGGGGATTGTGCTGTAACATCCTGTGCACCATGGCAGGGCCAGTGCTGGAGCTGCCATTCTCCTGCCTCATCCTGTATGCTCTGTTATTTTCTATTGTTCTCTGGCTTCTTAACTGTGTCTCAGCCTCCCTCAGTGTTTGATATTGTAGAGCCTTCAGCTTCTCACTTGTGTCTTCCTCTGCCTGTCCTTGAAAGCCCTAAGTGCCATTGCTCAATGAGAGAATGAGACAGTGTACCAGTACTGCAAGCTAGACATAGTGGGACACCCTTAGTTCTAGCTACTGTTTGGGAGGCGGAGGCAGAAGCGTCAACCTGAACTCAAATGTTCAAGCACAGGCTGGACAACAGAGTGAGACCCCCTACCTTTGTCTCAAAAATATTGAAGAAATGCGTTATTTACTCTTAATTGCTGGCTAGTTTTGGTGCCTGGTTTTCTTTGTTTTGTATTTGTCTGTATAAGCTAATGTGTGTATATGTATTCATATGCGTGTGTGTGTGTGTGTGTGTGTGTGTGTGTGTGTTATAGGCAAGAAGTCAATACTGGGTGTCTAATCTGCTTGACACCTCTTGGGTGGGGCTAGATTGGCTGTCTAGCACGCTCCAGAGCTCTGCCTCTCCAGCACTTGGGTGACAAGTGGGCATTGCCACTCCCAGTTTTATATGAATTCTAGGGATCAAATTCAGGCCCCCATACTTGTATGGCAAGTATGTTATTAACTGAGCCTTCCTTCTCTCCAGCCCCGAACCTGTTTTTCTAATTTTTCTTTTTGTACTCGCTCCTCAGAACTCTCTTTGACATCAGTAGGAATCTTGTGTGTGATGAGATAAAAGGGGATACAGAATCCAGGATCTGAGTTCATGTTCCTTTCTGTGCCAGGCTGACTATCCCATTAATAATACGCTGGCTCTTGACCTCCATCTGGTAGGTCAGTATTTGCCCTAACACTTGTGGAGATCAGGGCCCTGGGACAACTCTGCTGTGACCTAGAGCAAGACTTCAAGCTTCTGGAGTTTGTCTACCTCAGGGAAGACCTAAGTTGATAAGCATCCTGTGTTTCATATGGTAGCTTCTGACAGGGAACCGTTGTGTTCTTATCTATCTATCTATCTATCTATCTATCTATCTATCTATCTATCTATCTATCTATCTATCTGTAATTATCTTATAGGAAGATAATTATCATTGAAGGATAACATGTCTTCTAAGCCCGAAACAACCGTGACAGTCATGTGGCCTTTGACAAATGTCAGCACAAGTCAACATGGTTTAAGTGTCTTATTTTTTTTAATTGAAGTCTGGTTGTATTTGGTTTCATCAGTAAAATCACAGTTATTAAACAGTAAACCTCCTTCGTAAAGTAGGAAATAATATCTGATTGCAGTTTTTCCTGTTCCCATGTATGTTCTTAAATTAATGATTTAATAAAGGAATGTTTTCCTTTCCCGCTTTTAAAAATATATTTTTAACATTATATATACTTATTTTTCTTTTCCCCTTTCTCTCTCCATACTGTCCCATGTGCTCTCCTCTCTCTGTCCTTCAAATTCACTATCCTATTGTTTTCTTTAACTGGTGATAGTGGTGGTGACAGTGATGGGTGTGTGTGTGTGTGTGTGTGTGTCTGTGAGAGAGAGAGAGAGAGAGAGAGAGAGAGTTTGTGTGTGTGTGTGTGTGTGTGTGTGTGTGTGTGTGTGTGTGTGTGTATTCCTTGTATGGATGTTTTCAGGGCTGACCATTTGGTATTGGGTAACCAATTAGTGTGTTCTTTCCTGGGAAATCCCCCCTCCCTGCCCCCTGTCCATATAATTATGTCCCTGGGTATCATCCTTGTTCCGGTCATCGTCTTATTGGTGAGACATCATGGGTATAGCTTCTGTCATTTCTAAGAGACATCAATCATCTCACAGCTGGAATCTTTCCACTCCCTTCTGCAATGATTCCTGAGTCTTAGGTGTTGTATACATTGAGACTGGGCTCTACAACTCTGCATTCTTATCTGTTGTGGTTTTCTACAATGGCAAAGAGGAGTTTCTTTGATAAGGGGTGAGAACTATGCATATGCACTCAGCCAGACACTAGAGAAGAATGTCCTCTTCTTTGTTTTGTTGAGGCAGGATATCTCTTCTAATTTAGGAGACTGGCCTCGAGCTCAGTCCTTCTGCCTGAATGCCCCCACCCCTCTCAGCTTTTTATCAAGTTATTTGATTGAAACTGTAGAAATTATGGCACTTCCTGACTTGAAAGATTATTTCATGAAACCTAATGTTCTGTGTCTTATTTTCAACTGACAGTATATAGAAATAGATTAGTGTGTGTTTATGCATATGTATAGAAGTGCATATATATATATATATATATATATATATATATATATACATACACACACACAGATACAAAGGGAGATCCTTTCTTTACCTCTGAGCCACACCCCCAGCCTGATTAGTATATTTTAAAACAATATTCTAATATTTAGTTATCTAATTCAGAACCATTTTGTTCATATAGCTGTAGTAAATAAGTCTGTTTTAATTGAGGTTACTGTAATTAACAATACATTACATTCATTTAGGATGGATTCTAGGAACTGGCTAAAAGACTGTTTTTCTTTATTTTAGAAATAAACTATGATGAAAATAGAATGTTGATGTGTTTTGTGTTACCAGAAGTAGATATTTGATTATAAAAGATAAAGTAGATATTTGATTATAAAAAAATGAAATTCTGCTGGGCAGTGGTGGTGCATACCTTTAATCCCAGCACTTGGGAGGTAGAGGCAGGCAGATTTCTGAGTTCGAGGCCAGCCTGGTCTACAGAGTGAGTTCCAGGACAGCCATGGCTACACAGAGAAACCCTGTCATGGAAAAAAAACAACAACAACAACAAAAAATTCTGTTTAACATTAGAAATATAAATTTTAATCTTAATATACTTTATATATAAATAGATTTTCTTAATCTATTTTTTATTATTTTCTATATTTTTTTATTTACATTCCAAATGATTTCCTCTTTCCTGTTTCCTCCCTCCCTGAAAGTCCCATAAGCCCCCTTCCCTCCCTCTGTTCCTCATTCAACCCCCTCTCGCTTCTCTGTCCTGGTATTTCCCTACATCCAGTCTTAATCTATTAATTCATTATCATTTCTTATCTAATCAATGTTTTTGTTTTAAAATATTACACCATAAAACTAATTGATGGTTGATATATTTAAATATTATAGGCAATCAGTTTACTTTAAAATGAAATGGCTTGTTCCATATGTATTTACACATATATGAATAAATGAAGTTAAACATAAAATTGATTTTTTGTAGATAACAAAATTGATAACACATTATCAATGGGAAAGTAGCAAATCCATCTTGAATATGGCTAGTGTTTAAGAGAAATTAAACTCGTAAAGAGATTAACGTAATTCCTCAAGTATGATTGCACAGTAACTCTCCTTACTAGGCTTCTTCCATCTCATGGCTTCCATTGCCCCACACCTCATCAGCCTGATGTGTGGTTAGGGGTGGATATAAAGCACCACACTGGTGATAGTGTGCCACACTGCCTGTTAAATTTCATTTGCTTGGTGTAGAAAATTAGTGTTTCCTTGAAATAATTATTTTTATGCTATGAGGTCTACTTCACTTTCAACTCAAGTTATCTTCTACATTTTTAGTGCATTTGTTGTCTTTGTTTCTTTAATTCTCTATAAAATGCACCATGTATTCTAAGTAAAGAAGCGATTTTCCATCAATACTTGCAGGACTCAGCGGTGCCTGTATTTGTTTTATATACCGTGTATTTTCATGGGCACAGTGATCTGCGCTTACTCCAGTTATGGAATTAGGACATTTTAATTCCCAAGAGAATTTTGTTTTGTAAAATGTGCATTGCCCAGTAAGTTGCATGTTTGATTCTCTCCTTAGATAAACGCGTAGAGGACTGGCCGCTGATGCAGTCTCCATGGCCGACACTAAGCATAAGCACACTCTATCTCCTGTTCGTGTGGCTGGGTCCAAAGTGGATGAAAGACCGAGAGCCGTTCCAAATGCGCTTGGTGCTCATAATCTATAATTTTGGCATGGTTTTGCTTAACCTTTTCATCTTCAGAGAGGTATGTTTATTAATGTCACTCTAATAATTCCCCATGGAGTGTAGGACAGATGTTTAGATGGGACTTTGAAGCAAGCATAGAATGAACTCTCACTATACTCTTAGTAACTTGCTTTGGCCTGGGAACATACCTGCCAAGTAAGGAGTGCTGTCATTAGGTAAGAGGGGCGTGTTTCTAGTTTGGCCCATAGGAGAGCCATAGTTTGACTCTCCTGGCTCATGGCCCACACTTAGTGAGCCATGAGCCAGGAGAGCCTCCCCAGACCCCTTCATCAGTCTCAGGCCTGACAACCTGATCAAAACACACGTGAGGTTCACATTAAATCATCTTACGTAATTTGCTGTATTATGTGCCAGAGCTGAAAGGAGTTGGCTGTTACGCAGGTGTGGCTACTACTCGTCAGCATAACATTTCTGGACATCAGCAAATTCTCCAGGATAATTTGAAAGAAAATCCCGAAGGCTGGAATTGGCACGGTCCTTTCAGGTTGCTAAAGTCTAAGGGATTTGTTCCTAAGAGACTTAGTAAAATTCTGTATGGGCTGATGGCTAACCAGAGGTACTGAGTAAATTAACTCTTCTTTAGAAAAGTCTTCCAATGACAACTTAACCTATAGACCCTCAACTTTACAGACACTCTCATTTGCTTTCTTTGGATACCTTAGTTTCATGGTTACACACCACTTTCAATCGAGATATGAATCGGTTAAGACAGGACAGCTTTTGTCTCAAAATTCAAGGAGTTTATCTCATCTTACACTCCCAGGTAGTAATCCAGGCAAAGAGAAGTCAGGGCAGGAACTCAAGGCAGGAACCTGGAGGCAGGGATGGAAGCAGAAGCCACAGAGAAACTTGCTTACTGGCTTGCTGTCCGGTAGCTTACTCAGCCAGCTTTTTTATAGCACTCAAGACAAACTGCCCAGGGGTGGCACCACCCACAGAGAGCAGACCCTCCAGTGCCCCCCGTCAGTCCAGAAGGTGACCTACATGCTCACAGGGCGCTCTGGTAGGGGTATTTTCTGAATTGACATTCCTTCATCCCAAATGACTTAGCTTGTCTCAAGTTGGCAAAAAAAACTAGCAAGCACAGCTGCTGTAAAACTTTCTCTTTGACCGAGGTGGCATTGAATACTATTTGCACCCATACTAGTATAGAAACCTTAAATGTATCTTTCCAATAATGTACTGTGCTAAATGTGTAAGCTCTCGCCTATGCAAGTTTAATTATAGGAACTAATAAGCTCTTATCGAAATAATGAACAAATATTATGTATTTGAGTAGTTGATGTCTTGGTGTAAAAGAGTATGCTTGCTTCTTATTTAGTCTTTATTAAAAGTATAGTAAAGCTATCACATAATTTATTTTAGAACATTACATATCAGTCAGTTCAGGGCTGGAGATGAGAATCCCTGTCTCAAATGCAGTCATACAGCGTTTGCCCTGTATATATGAAGTCCCGAGTTCGGTCCTCAGCACCACAAAAGAACAAGAAAATAACTTTAAAACGTTTAATGCACTTGAAATGTTTTTTAAAGAAAATAACCGCTTTCACAATACTTGGAAATATTGTGAGTCAAATCTACTATTTTCAATGCTGTGTTAAATCTTTTTGTCTCCAGTTATTCATGGGATCATACAACGCAGGATACAGCTATATTTGCCAGTCAGTGGATTATTCTAATAATGTTAATGAAGTCAGGGTGAGTATGTCCGTGAAAACCGTTGATGATTATAGTTTAACTTTACAGGCTCTCAGGCCATAAAAAGTAGAGTGTTGTGTGGGAGTGACCTGTGTTGAGTGGGGAAGAGAAAGCTCTGCTTTCCCTTAAAACACATCATTGAAAAATCTGTTTTTATACCTCCAGTGTGCTCTTTTATTAGGTGTTGAAAGAATAAAAATGATTGAATTGCTAGTATGCAGTACTTTAAAAATAGGCCATTTAAGTGGAGAGGTGGTGACTCATACCTTTAATCCCAGCACTTAGGAGGCAGAGACAGACAGTTCTCTAAGTCTGAGGCCAGCCTGGTCTACAGAGTGAGTTCCAGGACAGCCTAGGCTGCAGAGAGAAACCTTGCCTCAAAAAGCCACACACACACACACACACACACACACACACACACACACACACACACACAGCCATTCCATATTTGATGTTATTTTTATTTTTGCCAGTCATGACACTATATGCCTTTAATTCTAGCACTGGGGATGGAGAGGCAGGCAGATCTCAGTGAGTTCAAGGCCAACTCAGTTCTTTAGCAAGTTCCATGCCAGTCAGAGCTACATCCTGAGACTGTGTCTCCAATTTTGTTTTTAAACTTTTGTGTCAAAAATAGGAACTCAGAAAGAAAGCTAACTTATTTGAGGAAAATATTTTAATTATATAATACTTAGGAAGGTACAAGATAACCCACATGGGTATGAAATTGGTTTTTATCAAATTTGTAAAAAAACAGTATAATGCTCCATTTCCCCCAGTCACTTATATTAGTAAAATTATTTAGCTTAAGTGGAAGAAACAGTAAATTGTTAAGTATTTAGTGAACTCTATGATTAGTGAACTATGATTCCTATACATATTAGACACAACAAACCCAGTTTACATAACATATGCATGCTTTGTATGTCCTATATATCTGTTTTATATATGTGTGTAATGATGCTCAATGTATGCAATAGCATCCATTGGGAAAAATAATGTAGCACGAATATTAGAGACTGTAACCAGATTGTTCTAATGTACTTAGGACTTCCTGTCCATAACATTTCACAGTCATTCCATTGCTTGCCACATTGACTTCTTTTGCCCACCGCATGTGTGTGGAGCCTGCATTTGTATCCATAGCAGGGTCTGGTGCACAGAAACAAGAAGGCAGATTAAATCTCTGCCTGCAAAGAGCTCACCTTCTGCTGCGGCCTGGAAGGCAGGTAGTTAGCATGTCAAGAAACAGTTAAGAAAGTAAAGCCCGGGGTGTGGCTGAGAGACTGAGCGAGGTTGCTTCATTCAGACTCACAGGATATAATAACTGTATTGCCAAAGAATCTCCTCAGTGGAGAGCTGACTTCCTGTTAAAGGTGGGAAAAGGAGAAGGGCTGGACTTAACCTTCTCTCAGGAGTACACCTAGGAAGCGCCCTGGGTAAGGCAGTGTGTTTATATTATTAGGGTAAAGCCTCAACATTACCAGCCTGCTGCTTGTGAATGCACTCGGCTGACACACTCAGACTTCACCCACTTCGGTGAGTGGCTATCGCACTCAGTCAAATTCAACAGCACTCTTTCAGTGAAAAAAGGAGCTATTGTGAAAACACACCCAGGAACAAAAATAAAAAAATCTGGTGACCGAGTAGATTGCATTTGGGGTCTTCCCTCTACCCACCTCACCCGTCTAAGAGTGAATGTGGTGAAATGCACATTCTACTCAGACTCTTGTCTTGGGTGCATTGTCTGTACTGCAACGTGTCGCTCCCCGTTTTGATGCATCCCATTCACAGACAACTGTCGCAGTTTACAGACTAAGCAGAGAAATCATTATATTTGAACTGGGCTAGCTTAGAGGTTCACATGGAGGAAAAAGAAGACTTTGCCTCTTTCCTCCTATTATGCTAAAATGGATAGTTGCTTTATCTTACAGCAAGGTAGCCATGGACATTAAATGCAGTGTTACTGTGGGTAAACTAAACAATGCCAAGGTGGTTTTCAGCTAATTTTGTGGTATATAACAATACTGCTCCCACTGTGTAAATGCCGCTCAGCTGATAAATACAAGACTTTATTTTGGTTCTGGCCTCTTGCTTTTTCTTGTTTTAAAGTTGTAATGTTAGGGAATGCTTATTCTGATTCTAGAATTGACAGTAACAACTTAAGAACTTCAAATTGCCACGAAGCCCTGGTAATGATACCAGCACTTAAAAAATAGTTTTTCATTTTTCAGAAGCAAAAATCGAAACACAAGCAGAAACTCATTATAGGCATCAGATGTGGGTATAAAATGAGGATGGGGTCTTAGCCTTCTGTCATAGAAAGGTTTATAAATGCACTTCATTTGGGCACTGATTTATTTTTCATTTTTATCCACAATTACAACCAAAAAATCTACACAAAGGTTACATTTTGGTCATTGTTATAATCAGATCCTTGTAGAATGATTTAAAACACATTCAGAGGTCACCTCTTCCTGGATCCTTAATCCCCCAGCATGTCACATAATCTTTTTGTACCATCTGGTGTCTTAATTAGAGCCCGAGAAAAGACTTACTTGTGTAAACAGGATTATATGTGTGACCTAGGAAATATTTGTTGTTTTTGAATTGATCATTTTAAAGACTTTTCTAACACAGTGATTAGACACCTTGTTGAAAGAAAGTGTGTGTGTGTGGGGGGGGCGTTAAGAGACTAGCTGTTATGTAAACTTAGGCTGTATAGGGACATCTAAAATACCCAAAGGTACGTTGGTTTCTCTACGATCTGCAAAGCATAGCAGTGTGAGTGGACAGTGCCCAGCTATTGCACGCTGCTGCCTGGTTCTAAGCAGAGAAAGCTTTGGGTTTGTTTTCTGGGAGGTAACATGGTTAGGTCTGAAACCTACCTAGCAGAAGAATGATTGCACACCCTGTACATTTTGTGTGCTGTGTTCTGCAGTTTTTACCACTGAGTAGAAGTCCACACCATGACATGATTTTGTTTTACAATGTGCCTTTCCTTCCCTTTTACAGATAGCTGCTGCCCTGTGGTGGTACTTTGTATCTAAAGGCGTTGAATATTTGGATACGGTGTTTTTTATCCTGAGGAAGAAAAACAACCAGGTGTCTTTCCTTCATGTGTACCACCACTGCACCATGTTCACTCTGTGGTGGATTGGAATCAAGTGGGTGGCTGGAGGTCAAGGTGAGGGACCCACCTGTCTGTCTGTCTGTACCCCCAGCTATTCGGGGACAGGGGAGTAGATTTATCTAGTGTGTCATTAAGCTTCCTTTTGTGGCTAATTACCTCCGTTCGTATTCATCTGTCTTTTTAAAAACTTCAGCTTTTTAATCAATGAATTGGACACCAAAAGACTTGTCCCCAAGGTGGACATAAACCACTAAGCCTAAACACCAGAAAACAATACCTCCTTGAGTGGGGGAAAAGTGCTAATTGGTGGTTCTGATCTGATAGAGACTGAGATACAATGCCTCATTTTCAGTCCAAGCCCTCAGCTTACTCCTGCTGTGATACAGGCCTTGTATCACCTCATTGCTTCCCATTTAAATGAACTATTGCATAGCCTCATTAGGGCTAAAGAGGATCAGAAGTCATGGCTGGGCAGAGATTTGCTCTAGTCTCTCAGGTGCCTGTAGACAAAGGGTGATATCCGCAGGCTGAGCTGGAAACAGCCCTATCCTCTGGATGCAGGGTAGCGCTGTGTGAATATTGACAACCTACACATTTCACACTTAACATTTGCTAGCAATGTTAAAGTGAAACTCTGAGTTTAAAAGAAAAATTGTAAATCGAAGCTGACCCCTCAGCTCATGCCATGACAAAATACATTATTGTATACACACTTTAATTAATATTCTAAAGAATCTTGTTGAATTTGACTAAGCAGGGCATCGCTAGATCTCTAAGACCTAAAAGAATTGATCACTCCATGTATGTAATGCTCATATTTAAAACCATGTAGAAACCTAAGAAATGAGTTTTATTTTGCATGTATGTACATTGGTGTCTAGAGGCGATAATGTAATGCATATAAACCCTTAGAAGCACCAGAGCCTTTTTCCAAGGAATTACTGGTAGGTAGCATTAAAATAGGGTAAGGTAGGAGGCAGCATCCATTTTACATGGTTTGCTGAAGCTCTCTGGAGTCCCCCATTTAAGAATTTACCACTTCAAAAACCCTTTGCATTTTAGCAATATGCATTTCTATTCATATATTTTTAAAAGAAACCCTCAAACCTAAATTGTAAAAAAAATAGGAATAATGTGTGTATGTATATATATACATACACATATACATATATATTTCATATACACATACACACACATACATACATATCAAGCTTAATTTGAGAGGTTTTAACCTTTATTTGAGACTAAAATAGGATGTGTAGAATGTGATGTAAATTTAGTAGGAAGCGATATAGAAAGTATTCTAATATGCTTTAATCATAGTGTACACATCATTGTTATCAGTGGGATCGCTTTTTAATCTCAGTGTCTTCATTGACCCATAATAGTTTCCTTACAATTGCCTCTAATTTCTTGACAGCATTTTTCGGGGCCCAGATGAATTCTTTCATCCACGTGATCATGTATTCCTACTATGGGCTGACTGCGTTCGGCCCCTGGATCCAGAAATATCTGTGGTGGAAGCGATACCTGACCATGTTGCAGCTGGTGAGTTTAAATGGTTTGAAAAAAAATCAAAATACTTAAAGTATTTGAACCTTATTATTTGTAAAGTGCCAAGTTGTTTTAGGTGGTTTTCCATCACGAAATTAACTTTATATGCAAAGGTACAGTGTCAAGACCAGCTTGGTTCTACCTGAACACTCATGAGTGGTCTGATCATGGCCACTCGCTTTATAGTCCTTAAAGACTGGATTCAGTACTTGTCCCTCTGAGAGAAAGTTTGTAAAAGCAGCTGTGGGAAGAATGGTTAAAACGTTACTGTACCACAAAATACATCGCATTGATTCATGTATGACTAGAAAAATGCTTTCCGTGAGTGACTCTTGTCTTTCTACCTTACTATTTTATTCTCTTTTCTTGTTCTTGCTTAAGTTTCCAGTTTTCCGGTGTTTTGTTTCTTGTTTACAGATCACATACTTGTAGCAAAGGAAGGACGAAGCCAAGGAAGGGGAAGGGTGGGGGAAGGGATTGAATACAAGAAGGAGTACTCTTTCTAGTTCTGAAACACTCAGTGCTCTAACAGCAGAGCCAAGGATTTGAATTCCCAGCGTTCCAGGCAGACAGTTCTCAGGAACTCTTTCTTGTAGGGATTTTCATTACACCCCAGTGCATTCATCAAAGCACTGTTCAGAGCTTGGGTGTGGCCTGTAATCAAACTGAAAATGCAAATCCATGCTGGTCCCTAATTTCCAGGCTTCAGAACGTATTCTAATATGCTTTAATCATAGTGTACACATAATTTTTATCAGTGGGATCGAATTTAGAAATATCCATCTCTGCTTTGAGTTGCCTCATAGCTGCCTGACCAAACAGGAACCGCAGCCTTTGGGGAATGCTGGGTGTGAAGGATTCATTAGTAAAGAAAGGCTTGAAGAAACTTCTTCCAGCACTGTGGAAGCTCATGATAGAGTCTGTAGAACTTATTCCTCGCACCAAGAGCTAGGTGATCCCAAGAACATGAAGAGGTGACCCAAATCCTAAGTATTTAATCTCTTTCGTCAGGGTTTGCCCCGAGGCTGTCTGTGAGCCACGTCATACTCAACTACACCCTATACACACACCACACACCCTTTTTCAGTGGTACAGGTTCTAAGAACCATTGTGAAATTACAAGTTCTAAAAATTTGGCTTTTTGCCATGAGAATTATAAAAGTTAATACAAACTGAAGTGTGTGGAACAAATTATCTTAATATTTCATGAAATAAATATATGGATCATGCTATCTTTCTCAAAGAAACTATAGTGGCCCATTAACAGGATGTTGGGCTTCAATGTCTGTGTTCAGATTTTCTCCAAACACTTAAATAATATAAGAGTCTTACAAAAAGTTCACCCTTGCTAGTGCCACAGAATTTGTAATTCTGTGCCTTGGTGACTAGTCCACCAGAATTTAAGTTTATTCTTCGAACATTTCTATGTTTTGGATTTCCTCTTCCTGGGAATTCATAAAATTGAAGGTGATTCTTCTTGCATTTATTGATTTTAATTAGAATATACGTTTTTAAAGAACGGTGTTTATTCAGATGCGGACTTGCCCGTCTCTTACCTGCAGGAGAAAGATAGTGAGCTGGCTTGACAAACTTAGGTTCATTTTTAGGGTGAATGTGCTTTATTTGGCTCGAGAGCACGAAGAGGATTATTCCAGGGGAGGAAGGAGACCAGTAGATGGGGCGGGGCTGAGCCAATTACAGTGATGTGCATGGATGAGACTATCAGGGAAACACCATTATTTTGTGTTCCTGCCTAAAGACGTAATAATAATTAAAAAAAAAAGCATATAGTGAACGTAGCTGCTTGGTGACAGATTAAGTAGGAAAGAAAAAGAAGAAGAAAAAGACCCTACAAATACCATTGCTTTATCTTTTTGCCCACCATTGGCTCCCTCTCCTGGAATGCTCTTCAGCGAGTATTCAAATGTCCAAATTCTGTGCTGGGGACTCCGGAATGGCCAGTGAACTAGGGAATCAGCGGAAATCACTAGAATGTCCTTGCTGAGCAGGTGGCTTTGAACTGTGATCTTGGGGAGAGAGAGAGGCAGAGACTCTTATCCTCTCAAACAGTAGAGCACAGCTCGGGCCTGTATGTGACACCCCTGTCTGAGACTGTGATGCCTCTGGCTGTTAGAGGTCTCTTTCCCCTGATGGGATGTTCCCCGAACAACCGACCGCTGCTTCTGTTTTTCAGGTTCAGTTCCACGTGACCATCGGGCACACAGCCCTGTCCCTCTACACCGACTGCCCCTTCCCCAAGTGGATGCACTGGGCTCTAATCGCCTACGCCATCAGCTTCATCTTCCTCTTCCTCAACTTCTACACTCGGACATACAATGAGCCCAAGCAGTCGAAAACTGGAAAGACGGCCACGAATGGTATCTCAGCAAACGGTGTGAATAAATCAGAGAAGCAGCTGGTGTTAGAAAATGGGAAACCCCAGAAAAACGGGAAGCCAAAAGGAGAGTAAATTGAACTGGGCCTTAACTGGTAGACAGTGAGGAAACTCCTATGTCATTTAAAAGTTCAGGGGCAACAGATGCAAAGGGTCTGGAGCGGGGAGAAAGGCAGATAGGGTCTATGCCCTTCAGACTGAGTAAACCTGTCAATATATGGTACCCAGATGTTTTATTTATGAAGTTTTTATTTTAAACTTTTTTTTTTATTAGCCTTCATGTTGTCCAGACCAAAGCAATCCCAATGTGACCTTGGGGCCTCTCCTCCTGTTCACATCCACCTGTGCAGTGGGTGGAAGTTTCGCCTATCTTCCATTTACTCTTTCCTCAGTCTGAATTTTAGATGATCACAGAAACACAATTTTATGAAAAAAAGATATTTTTTTTTCTAAATCACTAGTTTCCTACTGGTTGAAAATCAGTTACCTGACATTTTCTTGTTCAGAGACAGAACAAGAAAATACATTTGAATTTGGATCCATTTACTGACCCTTGTGGTCAAACCTTTCCACCTCTAGTCAGACTATTCATTCCCTTTTGGCTGTAATTAAATTTGAAAGCTCTGTGAAATCTCTGTAGAATCTTAGAGGCTTGATGATGATGAAGATGATGATGATGACGACGACGGTGTTGGTGAAGATAATAAAGAGTAAAATCCTGTCTTGTGACCCAAAGACCACCATGACTTAGGGCACAAATCACTGTGGGAAACAATATATCTATATATATATATATATATTTTGTAATGAGGAAGGTAGCCTTTGAATACTCCTATTATTAGCAGAATGTATCATGAGAATTAAAATTATTGTATGATTGAAACATGAAAGAACTCATGTCTTTGTTGGTAACATCCAAGGTAGTCACATTTACATGCACTTAGAACTCTGAGGGTGGATTGATTTTTATCAGGGCTTTCCTTGTTTTGATTTGTGGCTGTTGCTGATTTTTTTTTTTCATACGTGGACATACACCTACCTCTTCTGTTGGAAAGAACATTTAAAATGAAATAAATTTTACTTAAAAAAAATCAAGGAGTCCTCTAATGTAAATTTTAATTTTAACTTTCCAATTTGCTTTTTGTTTTATTTTATTTACAAATAGCTCAACCAAACATTTCCATGATGTTCTCCATCTCTTTCAATGTGTCTAATTCTGAGTCATGGTTACTTCCACTTGTGACTACGTTGCAAAAAAACCTTCCTTATTAACTAGAAAAGAAGTGTAAATGCATTTTGGTGCAATATCTTGACTCCTTGGTGCTAATGATTGCAAAATTCAGTGCTTGCCGCTACAAGGTGTTACTTATTAATACAAGATGAGAAAAACTGAGACCAAGTCGGATCTCTCAAGTCCAATGTGGTGTTTACAAAAGATGTATCTCATGTAATTGAAACGGGCGACCGGAAGACTGCAGAAGAGACGTTGTTCCACATTTTTTTTTTAAACACAGATTAATTTGTTACGGGACGTCACAGAGGGATCATATGGAAAGAGAAAATGTGACAGAAAATTAGCATGACTATTTCTAAATCTTCCAACTTGTCAAATCTGCATGTGTAGAATGTCTGCTGTTTGTACAGACTTTCAGAACATTTTGTAAATTATAAAGTATTTATTGTGCATTGAGATTCCTTTTTTCCCCAAAGGCATGCAGTCACGAACATTACAGAAACCAGCAGCACATGCAATAGTGCTGCGTAAGAGGATCAACACTTTGCTCTTTGCCAGTTTGTAATGACTAGAGATGTGTGAATCTTTGCGAACATTCTGTACTGGCTTCCCAGGTCCCTTCACTCCCTATTTCAGCACAATAAATGCCCTACTGCTGTGGGAAAAGTGACTGTCAGTTGTTTGTTTGTTTCTGCCTTAATTTATTTTTGGTTGCCTACATGGAAAAGCAGTGGAACTAGACATTTCAGGTCTCAGAGTTTCTGGTTCAAAGTTTATTATTTTTGTATGTATTCATTTGTTTATTTTTGAGACAGAGTCCTGCTGTGTCGTTCAGGCCGGCCATGAACTCATTACCCACTGTCCTCTGTATCCAGAGTGCCGAGATTATAGGAGCAGAGTAGAAGTAAAAGCTTTTTTTTATGGTAGCACTTTATTGTTGTTGTTATTATTATTATTATTATTAGTTCAGTTTGCTTTCAGACATGAAACATACTCTCAATAATTCTGAGGAGGCTCTTATAGTCCCATACTTAAATCACTCAGGTCTTATAATGAGTTTATGGAATATGACTTTAAATGCTTAAATGACAGTCTTTCCTAGTAGCTTTGATAATTTCTGAATCAGCACAGAATAGTCAACATGCCTCGCTGCTGATGCCCAGTGAACAAGGGTTGTGCCTTCTTTGTATCAAACAAAGAAGATATTTAAGATATGAAGATATCTCAAATAAAAAATAGAGTTTATTAAACATTTCCACGTTTAAACACTTAACTATAAGCATCTGAACAGCCAGCGAGCGGTCCAGTACAGTCGAGAACCGTAGCTGCCCCACCCCCACCCCAACCCTGTGCTCTCCTGTCCGCCCCTGTGCTCTCCTGTCCGCCCCTGTGCTCTCCTGTCCACCGCTTCCTGACAGACGCTGGCTGGCTGCTAGTCTCAGCTTCAGCCTTAGTAATTCATCCATTCTTCCATGCCACACTCCAGGCATCTGAACGCGGTTTAGAACAGATACTGATGTTCACATCCTGAAACGTGGGCTCTGCCAGCACCACAGCTCTTGCCAGTTCATTCTGTTGTCTGTAGCTGAGGGACAGGGAGCCAGTGTCCTCATAAGGAGTCCTAAAAGCCAGTTGCAGGAGACTTTTAGGGATTTCATGGATTTCTGACCTCCCCGCCCCCCAGGTCTGTCCCCTGAAGAACAGAAAGAAAGAAAGCAGACATTATAACCAAATCATACACAGCTATCCCTCGGGTGGCAACGTGGCTTACTTGTGTCCCTGGGTTCACCAGCTTGAGATAAAAGCCACAGTTAACAGAGCCATTGGCCTGTTTCTGTGGGCTTCGGAAGGCTCCACGCTGCTGCTTGCCAGGCTGGTGTCTGTCTTCTTCTGGTTCTTCCATTTCTGAGGTGATTGTGTTAATGAGCCCTAGACAGGCGAGACGACACAGATGGTGGCAGGCAGAGATGGCCGGGCATTTGTGAGACTGTACTTGTCTGACAAGGTAGAAGGGTCGTCCTAACAAATGCACCAAAAACGTAATGTCCTGGGGCCCAGCTGTGTTGGTGACTTAGTTTTGTTTCTAGTTTATCACGCATATATTGGACACAGCTAAACCACGGGCTTTTAAAAATAAAAGATGAGGTGAACCGCTTAAAAAAAAAAAAGAAAAACCTTAATTTACAGATTTGTTCTGTATGTGCTGTGCCATTACCCTATATATGAGAAGACAAACCTGGAAGTAGAGCTTATTTTATTGTGCTACCTAATCTTTAGCACACCAGTTCGTGCACTATGTATTGACGACTGGAGCACAATGTTTGACACTCTCCTTCTTGTTAGAGTGGGGCACCTCACTCCCTGAGCAGTCCTCTCAGCTCTTCTCCACTTAGAGTTTGACCTCAACCGTCTGAATTCTATCCCCTGGCTCCCTCCCTTCCTACTCAACCTTCCTTCCTTCCTGTCTTAGAGAAGCCAGCTCTTCTTTTTCCTAGTTTAGAATTCTCTCCTTCATGTGTTTGCCAGGAAGGAAAGGAAGGTGCTAGTTAGAATTCTTTTATCACCTGTGATACATTCAATGTGACTGAGGCTCTCCTCCCTGTGAAGGAAGGATTCTGTGAACCAGTCTTTCAAGAGTAATGATCACCTAACTATTTGGAAATGAGACTGTGTGGGTAGATGATGAAGCCCCAAGATATGGAGGCATTATGCTGACAAGCCACGCCCCACCTTTCAGCTTATGTTCTAACATATGTGATCTGGGCATCCTGGACAGACATTCTACAGGCATATTATATAGTAAAGAGTATTATCTGTTCATACAAAGTTTCATATATATTTGTATATTTTCTCTCTCTCAGTGATGAATTTGGAACCAAGGCCTCATGTATGCAAGAGCCCTGGCTGTGAGCTACATCCCTAAATTTCACATGAATTCTAATCTCAGGTCCAATCAGAAAAATTTTAAAGATGTTCCTTGATCACAAAAGAGAAAGTAACCTCGCTCTAAATTTGTATTTAGAAAGAAGAAAAAAGAAAAGAAGAAGAAAAGAAAGGCTGTAGCTATGTTAGAAGAAACTAGGTCAGCCCTTATAAAAGTGAAATCTAATATTTTCTGCACTAAGAAAATATCCTTGGGGCTGAGGCTGAGGAGCAGACTTCTTACAGTTGAGATTTTTCATCCTAGAAGTTTACCATAAAGACTGCTTACCTCGCAATTGTAGCTCCATTAGTGTGATAGACATTGATTGGCATAAGGAATCCATTCGAGGTGATGTACTCTCTGGTTTCCCTCAGCATTGTGGAGACTGAAAACCCATATTTACATTCGATTCCTTTGTGAGCTGTGTTTCTCTGACAACTTTAACTTTTGTCAACACAAGGCAAAAACTGAAATCTTAGAAAGCAGAGGACACAGATATATCTTGTAGTAGTCCGGCTAAAGCAGCGGGTCCTTCCAAACAAGTTGGCAGCAGCTGGCCTGTACACTCCGCTGTCTGTATCAGTCTTGTAGATGCGGACAGTTGTGATAACAGTCATGGCAGATGCAGTCCTACATGTTTGAAGTCAAAGCTAAAGGGAGTGTTTTGGCTTTCGTGTTTCCAAGTTTCTAAATAATTGTAACAACATTCAATCTTTTGAGGGGTGTGTGGATGTGTGCATATGTGTGTGTGTGTTTGATAGACCTTAAATGGTATCTGTCTCATACACTGAACTTTATATAATTTAGCTTGGATGTAACACTAAACACAACTGAGAACTGATTCTAAAGATGATACAGAATTAGCTCTCTGCCCTGATTGGGTTTCTAGGGAGCAGTAACCTAATGTTCAGTGAGAAATGCGATACTGTTTTCATGAGGCACATAGCTGAGTTATGATCCATAGTGGGAATTGTAATTAAAGGTGTTTGGCAGACCACAGGGCGGCTGCATTGTACCATTATCATGTAAATGAGGAATGTAAAGATCAGTGACAAGGCTGCTCCTGTTCGACATACAGGGCATACAGAAAGAAAATTAGTTCACGTTTTCAATTCTTGGTTCAGAGGAGGACAAGAGCTTATATGACTACCCATCAAAGGCTTTCTTGTACTTTGTAGTTGCACACCTGAAATGTCTCCTAACAATGCTTATTCCCGTGGGTTGCAGAGATAAAACTTAAGTCCACAACCTCAGTAGTTTTTCTATGTGAACGTTGTAGCATTGGTTATAAAAGAATAGGGATCCAAAGAACTGCATTGAGTATTTGAGTAGATTTGGATGCATGGGAGAACCTGAATTTCTCAATCCCTTTGACCATGCCTGGCCAACTAATGCAGTCAGGTTATCAACTGACACAGGCCTTTGTTATACAAACTCTTACAATAAGTTTAACCAAGGTAGCTACCTCCAAAGGGAGGCTGAACCTCCCTATGCTCCTTTCTACTCTCCTTACCATTACATCCAGGGGAACCAGCCGGAGAGGAGATGGTGAACAATGGTAAGATTTGGCAGATTTTCATCTGTAGTAATGCATAGGAATAAGCTCTCAGGATGCTAACCAGAGCAGATGAAACATCTGTAAAATGAACTGAAATTGTTGGTAAATGTATAACATACCAGAAATTCTTGAGTTGAAACTCATGCTCACCAGCAAGGATGGGCTTTATGGTTTGACAGTTGTTTAACAGAAACATGGACTCAGGGCCTACATTAAAATGAGATGAAAATTAGAAGTGCATTGGAATCACATGCAAGTGAGAACCAAAAGGCTTATGGAGCTGGTGTGGTAGGGGTTGTTGTGTGTGACCCATTTGGCCATTTCCTTGCTGTTTGATAATGACTGCCAATGTGCTTGAAAAGTTGCTTAGTGGCTACTTCCTGTAGGCTGGGGATGATGAGAGGGGGAGAAAGCCATCAATGAAGTGGTCCCTTCAGTGAGAATGGTAGCGTCATCAGCTGGAGAGGTACCTAAGTGCCAGTGATGGTGAGGCCATGGCTATCAACAGAACAGTAGACTCGATATTAGAATGGCTTTGGATAGTATGGTGATGGCAATTGATTATAGCATGCCTGAGACGAAATAAATGGGCAACTTGATTGATACAACTGACAAATGAACACAGGCCTGAGTCGCTACAATGGAAAGGAACACTTCCCTGCCAATTTCCATATATGATCCAGAGCACAGACTTGGAGATTGCTTCCTCCCTCCCTCCCTCCCTTCCTCCCTTCCTCTCTCCCTTCCTCCGTCCTTCCCTCCCTCATTTTTCTTCTTTCATTTGAAACAGGTCTTACTATATTGCCCAGGCTACTCTTGAGTTTCTGGGCCCCAGCTTTCCTCCTATTTCAGCCTCCACCACCATGTCTGACGGCAGAGCTACCTCAGTGAAGGGAATTTGGGGGAGGGGGGTGATGTCATGATGATATATTTTTAAATCTTACTTTTCACTGAGAAAGAAGAGAAACAGTTGGGGAGATTACTGGAACATGGAACACGTCCATCATTAAGCACCCAAGTTAGTAACCATGGTAACCAATCAAAATGAGGGTTGCAGAGGCCAGGTGATAGTTGGAATTGTGGCCTGAGTCCATCCCACTGGGGCTCATTGACCCCTTCTACACACACACACACACACACACACACACACACACACACACACACGCACACTCACTCACTCCGCTTCCCCTGTTACCACCTGGACAGCTGAATTACACCCTTTCTCAGGTTCTACATTGCTTCCCTTACTCATGAGAGGAGAGACATGGTATGAGAGACCCAGTCAGAGCTAGGACATTCCCTCCCAATTGAAGCAGTATGCCGGAGGTAATGAGCACCCTATTCCCTGGTAATGGCAACTGTTCCTGACGCCTTCCATGGTCTGAAAGATTCAAGGTAACACGTTTTTGTTATGTTCCCGCTTAACCCTTCCTGTTTGATCGGAACGGAGAAACAGCAACATCCTGGAGAATGAGACTTCACTGTGAACTAATCATGTAGCTCCAAGTTCGGCAGCTCTTGCAGATCTCGTCAGATTTGGGGGAGCTGATAGCCATTTTCCTTCATTTTTGATATCGGGAAGTCAGGTTTCCACCTGCAGCACACGCTGTGAATCTTGCCGCCTCACCTCAGGACAAGGCCAGTCATCCCTTTGCAGTGAGAGTCTACCACAGCAGCCTTGTTTGTCTCACCATGACACCTATCACCGTGGTCCATCAGGTGGATAGCATCATGTTGATTCACTGCCGTGAGGAGGAGGTAACAAACACCTTGGTTTCTGTGGCAAAGGAAAATGTATGCCAGAAGTCAGAGGGAAGGTAAATGGCGAATTCAAGGGTCATGACTTCAGTAACGTTTACGGAGGTCCCTTGACCTATAGAAGGCTGAGACCCTCCAGAGTAAGAAAATTGCTGTTGTCTGTCACCCATCACTAGTAAAGTAACACCAGACGACTGTCATCTTGGTGGCTTTTTAACAACGCACACATCAGAAGGTGCTGCTTTTTTCTCATTTATCAGGCAGGTCTGCCAGTTCTGAAAGGGGTCAGAGGCAAGAAAAGGATTTGCAGGTACCACGCATCGCAGTGCAAGCTACTCTGCCGTTTAAGATTGAGGTGCCAACAGATTAAATAATGCTTGATGTGATTAACTTCTGGAGTTAAGTTCTGGAGGTGGCATCTGAAAGCCCTCGAGATGCAATCCTCTAGGGTTTAGGTAAACGCCGTGACCTAGTCCCCACATTGTTAAGAAACAGATCGCAGGTTATACCTGGGCTTCGGTATGCATCTGTATATCTGCCCGAGAACATGAAATGATTCTGCAAACTGGCCTGCTCACCCTGGGCTGGGTGTCATCTGAACCACCGCCTCCTAAGCTGGAGCAGGTACAACAGAGTTCCCTCATCAAGCGGGAGGCGGTGAAGGCACAGGTTCGTGGCCTGAGCTGCCCTCAGAGGACCAGCCTACCTGCCCCTGCTGCATGCCGCATCTCCCGCACATTGAGTGTTCCACCTCGCGACAGTTCCATTTAGAACTTTATTCAAATGCTGGCTGACTGACTGGTCGCATGCTTTTGATACGTGTCCTGAAGTGCTGAGCCATATACAGACTACATCATCTCAGCTCCTTTTGTGGTTTCAGTGTGTCCCTCAAATTCATACATCGGTTGAAATTTAAGCTCTGAAATCACAATTAATGGTAGTTGGAGGCGGGACCTTCAGGCCATAGGGGTTTGTCCCTCCTGAATGGATGTAGTGTGGGTCACGTTGAGTGGTTTTGTTAAAGATGTGACCTCTCTGGATAGCTTCCTCTGTCGTGTAATGCCTTGCATCATATCTTAACCCTGTAGGAAGACCCTTTCCAGATGCCAAGCAATCTTCTAAGACCATAATCTCACTAACCATTTCCTTTTTTAAATACCCGTGGTATTGAATTTTGAAATAACCTCAGAAAATGGAGAAAGGCAGCAAGCCCCCTGGCCAACTGGCCTCCAGCTGATTTCAGTCAAGAGGTCATGAACAGGTGACCTAAGGGTTCCACTATGAGGATACTGCCTTGCCCTCTCCCTACTGTGGGTTGCCTCCTAACCCAGCCCGTCCCTCCAAACACAGCCTCTTCACCTTCTATTTCTCACTGAGTTCAAGAGTTTCCCTTCCTGTTCTTGCACTTCTGGGAGAACAGCACCAGACACTGGCACATTTCCCTGAACCTCAGCGTTTCCTGTTTGTCCCTTTCTCCCTGTGTCCACGTCTACATCCATACGATCCTTTCACTAAACTGTCTTCAGACAAGCAATGTGGGAGCAAATTCTGATTTATGATGGGCCCCTTCTTGAAGAACTGAAAAAGGAAATATTAAACACAAAATTAGAAATTATTTTATGCAACATGAAAACATCAATTGCAAAAAGATGGCAACAGCGCTATAACTGAGCCTGGAAGTGTCCCTGAAAAAAGAAGCCATGGTGGACAAGAGTATGAAGATATGAATTTAAATACCCAGCATCCACATAAAAAGCAGGTATGGCTATGTATGGATATAAATCCAGTAGTGGGGTAGGGAAACAGGGACATTGCAAAAGCTTGCTGGCCAGCAGGGCTAGCTGAAATAGCTAGATCCCTGTTCAGTGACAGACCCATTTCAAGACATTAAGACAGAGTGACAACATGAATACAGGGAGATTGTAAGTGAAGGATAAAGTAAGATAGAATCTATAAAATCTAATAAAAAAGGCACAGTAAAATGTCTTTAAGTCAAATGCCAGGTTGCAATTGTATGCATTCCATTTAAAAAATTGGCAAAATACATATTTATGTCAACTAAACTGGAGTTGCAAATATGATAAAACACTGATTATTTTTTAAGAAACTTTAAAATCTGTTTTTTTAAAAAACAAGATTTAACATTTCCCCCAATAAAATATTTTAATTAAATATTTGGGAATTTTGTACAGTGTATGCCAATCCTCCTTACTTACCATCTCTCCCAAGTCCAACCTCCTGCCCTCTCACCCTCCCACACACCAAGCTCCCTTCAAACAACCTCCCCCATCAAGTCCATTTTGTGTTGCTCATATATTAATTGGAGCATGATCAAACTCCCAGTGGCCAGTCCCTTAAAGAAAACTGAGTCCTTTCCCATGTCCTTCACACATACCACTCCTCCGCCAGAAGCCATCAACTGTGAAGAGCTATACTCCAGCATCCTTAACACAGTTTTTGAGAACTGTCTTCAATAGCTTCCTGTCTGAACTCTTTCCTTTGGGGAGTGGGGCAGGGATGTCACAGAAGCCTTCAATGTCTCTTAGTCTCTGCCCGGAGTCTGTGGTCATTGACATCACTGAAAAAGAAGCTTCCTTGCCCATACCAGCCAGCATGGATCATAGACTTCCAGATTATTCCTGGCAGCAGCATAATCATCGACTTCAACATGGTTTTCAGTAGCAGCTTGGATCATGAACATCAATCTTGTCCCTGGCAGCAGGACAGATCATGGACATGAACCTGGTCCCTGGCAACAGGATGGATCATGGACATGAACTTGGTCCCTGGCAACAGGACAGGTAAAATGATTTCCCCTTTCCTGGTCCTCCCCCCCAAAAAAAATCCCAAAAGTGATCTCCCCTCCCCCTGTTCTCCAATCAGCCCCCTCCCACTTCCCTGTGCTGGTATTCCCCTACACTGCTGCATCGAGCCTTTCCAGGACCAGGGGCCTCTCCTCCCTTTGATGTCCAACAAGGTCATCCTTTTCTGCCTGTGTGTCTGGAGCCATGGGTAACACCATGTGTACTATCTGGTTGATGTTTTTGTCCCTGGATTGTTCATATCGTTGTTCCTCCTATGGTGCTGCAAACCCCTTCAGCTCCTTGGGTCCTTTCTCTAGCTTCTCCATTGGGGACCCTGTGCTCAGTTCAATGGCTGGCTGAGAGTGACCCCCTCTGTATTTGTCATGCACTAGCAGAGCCTCCCAGGTGACAGCTATATCCAGCTCCAGTCAGCAAATACTTGTGGGTATCGATAATAGAGTCTGGGTTTTGTAACTGTATATGGATCATAGGTGGGGTAGTCTCTGGATGGTCTTTCTCTCTGTCTCTGCTCCACCCTTTGTCTCTGTATCTCCTTCTGTGGGTATTTTGTTCCCCCTTCTAAGAAGGACCAGAGTATCCATACTTTGTTCTTTCTTCTTCTTGGGCATCATTTGATATGTGAATTGTTTCTTGGGTATTCCTAGCTTCTGGGCTAATATCCACTTATCAGTGAGTACTTACCATGTGTGTTCTTTTAAAGACACCCATTAATCTCATTTTAAATGAATTATCTAATTCACTAAAAATGCCAAATCTGCAAGCCAGTTATTATTGCCAACTTCTGATGCAAATTTTTGATGCCTTAAGGAACTTTGATACCCTGTTGTAAATAATAACTTTCCAATATCTGGCCTTACTTCTGACAATAAGTGATGTTACCACAGTCAGTATCAACATTTTTGAGGAATTCCTGGAATTGATAGTGATTTAATCTCTTGGTCTTTTTGAAATTCAGTCTTAATGACAACTTGGATGATGTTATGCAGTTTTATACTTTTGCACATATACTTTCCTGTTATGCTATAAAATGATACCTCATTAAACATGAGCACTGGACAGCATCTGCATCAACTTCTATCAAGTTTATAATAAGGTCCTCTTTCTTCCTCATCATCAGTGGGTGTCAACAATAGCCATACCAGCTGTGCTGACATGGACAAAGAGAATTGCTTTAATGTGCTTTTCACTCGCTGGTTCAAGTACATGTTTATCTGTGTCTTTTAATGGTACTAAGTAAGCCATTTGTTCAGTATGATTCTATTCATCTGTATTGCCTTTAGTGGCCAGTTGTGGGTCTATGGCGATAATCCACTCATCAAAGTGCTTGCCAACTGAACATGAAGACTCAAGTTCAACACAGTACCCATGTAAAAGCCTGGGTATGGCGGCATGTTTCTATAACACTAGTATTGGGGCTGGGGGTGGGTGTGGGTGTTATGGGGATTGGCCAATACCTGGAGCTTTCTGGCCAGTAGCCTAGTTAGTTAGAGAGCTCCACAGTCAAGTGAAAGATCCTGTCTCCAAAAACAAGATGGATGGTTCCTAAGCAACAACACCTGAGGGTGACCTCTGGCTTGCATAGCACATGTGTGTGCATACCTGCACACACACATACGCACACACACACACGCACACTCACACACTCACACATGAATCTCCACCACATAGCCTAGCCCCACAAGCAAAGCAACAAGTTCAGGTTCACTTATAGCGATAGCACTGTCACTCAAAGCCAAGGCATAAAATTAAAACTAGAGACTCTGTTCTCTAAACCTCTTGATAGGTTTCTCCTGCAACTGGTTTCTCTGGCTAGTTGCAAGACAAATGGATTTTAGAAGAATCTTTTCTTTCATTTGAGAGCATATCGTATCTGCCATGCTCTCTCTACCTTGCTTAGTAATTCACCATCAGAAAATGGTTTTGGTTTCTCTTGCCATTAAATACATTATTACATAACATGAGAACATTTATGAGCTTAAAAATAATTTTAAGGAATAGATAGATTTATCTTTCTGTCCTGCTGTTTGATTCTCCTGGTGCAGTCCCTGATACAAACCAAATTTGACAGTATGTTTTTGTATCCCTTTTCAGATTACAGCCTTTGAAAGCTTGTAGAAAGTCCCTACAAATTAAGCAGAATGCCTTACCATTTATTTTGACAAGAAAAAAAAAAGTAGTCATCGGCCCACTGAATAATCTTCATTCTTGTATAACTTTTCTTTTGTGGGTTTCTGCTTCCTTTTGAGACATTATAGAAATTATAGAAGCCATATTGCAAAAGAAAATAGCAATTGATAAGTGATTATTTTAATGTTTAAAATACTTGTAGCGGGCGTCGGATCCCCTGAATGCTGGAGTAGCAGGGGGCTATGAGCTGCCTGTATGAGTGCTAGGAACTAAAGTTGGATCCTCTGTGAGAACAGTACTGGTTCTTCTCTGCTGAACCATCTCTCTCCAGCCCAAGGGCTATTTTTCCTTCTATTATAAAAATTAATTGACAGACACATAGAAAGTAAGGTTTGGTTTTGCATTCAGCTTCTGGTGCAGCACGAAGCCAAAAGTTAAGTTATAAAGCCCACTTACAGGCAATAACTGAAGTGTGCAGAGATGTAAATGTGTCCTTAATAAGCAGGTGAGAATACTTATCTTCCAAAGGTCTTCGGCAAAGACCAACTGTTCCCAACGGTGATTAAAACACTGTTCGTGGTCTGTTTTGCCCATTGAATCACAACAAATGCACGTGACATCTATCGGTCCTGAGTCTACAGTGATTTTGGAAGAAAACATGCTAGAAGCTGCACACCACAGAAACTGAAGCCATGTGTGTGGACACACAGCAAGAGCTTGCATGTTTCCTTTATACAACATTAGGGTGTGAGTTGTGCTCTGCTTAAGAATTCCACAACTGAGTCATAAGTTACAACACAAAACTCATGTTGAAAATAAGTTTTAAATTTTGTTCTGGGTGGACCCCGTTCATAGATATCCTGGACCGCACGTGGGCTGTGTGCCGAGAGTTGGACACACCTGGTTTGTGTGAAAGACAGCCATACAATGCAAATTTGAACACACATGTGATGATTTTGCTCTGGCTTTGTTTGGAAGACAAACCCTGGAAGGCGATTGCTGATGGTAGGTAGATCGTGTGGGATATTGTTTATTGACATCTGTTCCTACTCTTTCCCTAATCTTCTTTTTTTTTTAATTTTATTTTCTAAGTTTTTTTTTATTTACATTCAAAATCATTTCCCCTTTCCCGTTTCCTCCCTCCCCGAAAGTCCCATAAGCCCCCTTCCTAAGGTAGCGCTCAACAAATCCCATTCCCAGGAACACTCAAGGCCAGAGTGGTGGGTCTTCAATATTCTCCATCCTCCGTCATCAGAAGCTGAAGGAATGTGTTTTGTTTGTTTGTTTGTTTGTTTGTTTTTTGTCTTTGTTTTTGCTTTTTTGGAGGAAAGGGGTAACATAACTGCTCAGGCAGACTCCACTGGATCCCATCTTTTTCTTTTTTCTTTTTTTAAACACATCATCTGCTCCTTTAATATGGGGCAGCTTTGACAGCACCAGAACCCAGCAATTGCCTGCACTACTTCCTGACTTCTGGGCCAATGTGCAACAGCACCATGGGCAAGAAAGCAGAATGAGGAATCCTTGCCTTGTATTCCTCCCACCTAATGGCTTTGTGTAGGCACATAATTTCCTTCCTCTGATAAACCTTTTCTCCTTAAAAGCTCTAGTTTCTGCCAGGCAGTGGTGGTGCATGTCATTAATCCCAGTACTCTGGAGGCAGAGGCAGATGGATCCCTGAGTTCAAGGCCAGCTTGGTATGCAGAGAGACTTCTAGGACAACCAACACTACCCAGAAAAACCATGTCTGGAAAAACCAAAACCAAACCAAACAAGAATCTCTAGTTTTAGTTTCTGTTCCCTGTATTCAATAGGCTCTTAAATTAGGTGCAATATTATGTAAATTTATTTAGACTGCAACAGCCATGAAAAGTTGAATGGTTCTAGTACTTAGAAATTAACCTTAATTTTAATATTTGTGTTTGTGTGTGCTATATGGATGCATATTGTTGGGGATTGGTTCTAATGCTTTGAATTAATCTGGCCCCCTAAATCAGGAATCTGTGTGTTCAAACACTGAAGGTCCTTGTCCCCAGTTGGTTTTTGATCGATCAATAAAGAGTCAAAGGCCAATGGCTGGGCAGGTAGACTGAGGTGGGACCTTTAGATTTGCATGGGCTAGGGACTGGGATAGAGAAAGGAGGAAAATCTCCATAATTTGGAGGAAGACAGATCAGGTTTAGAGCTGCAGAAGGAAAATCATCTGAAAAGTAGGTGAGAAAGAATGTGGCCCCCAGAAGGGCTGCCCAGAAGGAGCCAGGGCAACAAAGATAAAATATAGAATTAGAGGACCTTAAGTCAGGAGTACAGGAGGGAAATGTGTGCTAGTCATGTGTAGGATTAGAACTGCCCAGTCTTTGAGCTAGCCAAGACATATTAAAATTAACTGGTTGGTGTGTACGTGTGTGTGTGTGTGTGTGTGTGTGTGTGTGTGTGTGTGTGTGAACACATGCATGTCTTTCATTTGTGAATCCAGATAGCTTTTGGGTAGGTCCACATCAGCAGCCCATAGCGAACACAAAGCAGAATTCATTGCTGCGACATATGTCTGTGTATGCATGTGTGTGTGTGTGTGCACATATGTGTAGAGATCAGAGGCTAACTTTGGGTGTCTTCCTCAATCATTCCTCATCTTTCTTGTTTATTTGTGTTCTTTTCCTTCATCTCAGGTCTATGTATGTTCAAATATGTACACATGCATGTAGACATCTGAAGCTGCTATCTAGAACCTATCTTTCTTCCACCTTAGTCACTGAGGCAGGCTCTCTCAGTTAAGCCCAGAGTTCATTGATATGGCTAGTCTCATAACCCACATGCTGAGATCTCCTATCTCTGTGTTCCCAGGCCAGAATTCTTGGCAAGCCTCCCGGCAACTTACACGATTTCTGGGGATCTGAACTTTGGTCCTCTTGCTTGTACTGACAAGCACTTTAACTGGGAGTCATACTCCCCAGTCCAGCTTCACCTTCTATCTCACTGAACCTGGAGATTAGTGATTTGCCTAGGCTGGCCAGCCAGGTACCTCCAGAGATCTGCCTATCTCTGCCTTCCTGGTAGTGAGATTACAGACAGGCAGTGCTGCATGCAGTGCAGGCTTTTTGCCTGGTTTCTAAGGATCCAAACTCAAGCTTGCACAGAAAATACTCTGACTAAGCCATCATCTCAGCTTCATGGATATTTTATGTATATGTATATATAATGAAATATATATATTTCATAGTATCTTTATTTTAATTAAAATATAATTGTATAATTTCTCCTTTCTTTTCATTCCTCCAACCTCTTCCATATCCCCCTTCTCCAGTTCCTCCCATATCTCCCCCATTACTCCTCAGATTCGTGGCCTCTTTTTCTGTATTATTGTTACATATGTATACATGGATGTATACTCAAATATATGAATACAACCTGAGGAGCATGCACATATCCCCCATTTTTATTTGCTTTGTATGAACTTAGGCTTGGAAATGCATCTTGATGCACGAGTGGAGGTCAGAGGAAACCCTGTGCGAGTTGCTTCTCTCCTTCCACTATGTGTCCTAGGGATTAAACTCAGGTCTTCAGGCTCCTAAGCCATCTCTCTGCCCTCCTTGTGTGCTGCTGCTGCTATGACTACTGTACACACACACACACACACACACACACACACACACACACACACACTGCTTCCCTTTAGTGTACCCTAGTGCTTTTCTATACTGCTGAAATGGTCCTTAAAATATGGAGCCATGGTAAATAATTGTTCCCACTTACATACTCACATATCTTACCATAGCCTTGCTTCTAGATTCATGTGTCTTTGTTTGTTTTGGGATAAACTCTCACTCTGTAACCCAGGTTAGGCTTAAACCTGAAATTCTTCTGCCTCAGCCTCCCAAGTGCTGTAGTTATAAGCATGGACTACCATGCCTCATCAGGGTTTTGTTGTTGTTGTTTTGTTTTGTTTCGTTTTATTTTTTTGGGATGTTTTGTTTTGGTTTTTTTGTTTGTTTGTTTTCTTTCTAGAGATGGAGCCAAGGGCTTCATGAATACTAGGCAAACACTACCACTGAGACACATTCCCAGCCCTTTTTTCCTTTGGAAAGTTTTATTCGTTGTTTTACTTTTATTTATTTACTTACTTTTTCTGAGACAGTATCTCACAGTAGCTCTGGCTGGCCTGGACTTCATTTATGTAGACCACGCTGGCCTCAAACTCAGAACAACTGCCAGCCTCTGCCTCTGCCTCTGCCTCCGCCTCCCCCTCCTCCTCCGCCTCCACCTCCACCTCTGCCAGGATTAAAGGTGTATACCATCACTCTGGTTTTTCTTTTTCTTTCTTTCTTTCTTTCTTTCTTTCTTTCTTTCTTTCTTTCTTTCTTTCTTTCTTTCTTTCTTCCTTTTTTTTAAACAAGCTTACAAAATTTAATAGTATCTCACTAACTTTCCCAGGCTGATCTTAAACTCACATGCTTGCAATCGTCTGACCTCAGCTTTCTTAGTAGCTGGGTTCACAGGTCTGTAACAACCAGAGTTGATTGTTTTTAACTTTCTTTTCTTTTTGCCAATGTAATGCATGTGTGGTATGTGTTCCTTCATGTATGTCAGCACACACACGTGTATGTGTGTGCATGTATGCAGGTGTGGAGACCTGAAGTTGATGCCAGGAGTCTTCAATGATTACTTCCAGCAAGAGGTGTGGTCCCTCTCTGAACCTAGAGCTCACCATTCTAACTAGTTTGCAGTCCACTCTGCTAAGCAAATCTCCTGTTTGTGCCTCCCAAGAGCTGGGATAAAGGTGGTCTCTAAAACTGCTGGGCTTCTGTGTGCTTTCTGAGAATCTGAACCGCAGTCTTTATCCTGCACACTAGGTTCTTTACCAGCTGAACCATCTCTCGGTCTGGGTTTTCTTTTACCTAACATTTTTAATTGGAGAATTTTTCAAAAATTTTCCTTGTTCACTTAGCTGCCTTTGTTTCCTCTAGGGTCAGATAGTTGGTGTGTGTGTGTGTGTGTGTGTGTGTGTGTGTGTGTGTGTGTGTGTTCTGTTCTTTTTGTCTCAGAGCTGTGTGACTCATGCCTGATGATCATGTTTGAGTAAAACAACACAAGACAAGGACTGTGTAGTTTGTAGGATGAGTTGGCTGTTAAGATGAGCTTCATGTGAAGAGGGCTTTCCAATGGCAGAATGAGGCAACTCCATCCATGTATATAATATAGATGTATGTGTGTGTGTATGTATGTATGTATGTATATATATATGTATATGTGTATATATATATATATATATATATATATATATATATATATATATATATGCGGCTTTTCTATCACTGTGACAAACACCCCAACCAAAACAATTCATAGAAGAAAGACTAATTGGTTTTACAGTTTCAGAGAACATAGTTCCCACTACAGAAGAGGGTATAGTTCCCACTATAGAAGATACAGGTTTTACGGTTCTAGATGGTATAGAACTTACCACTATGGAAGAATAAAGCCATGGTGTCAGGAGCAGCTGAGATCTCACATCTTAAACTGCAAACACTAAGCTGAGAGTGAACTTAAAATGGGGCAAGTCTTTAAACCCTCAAAGCTCACCTCCAGTGACATACCTCCAACAAGGCCACACCTCCTATACCTCCCCAAACAGTGCCACAATCTGCAGACCAAGTATTCAAATGACTAAGACTATGGGAAGGCATCTCATTCAAACCACTGCATATACAAACCCTATCCTCACCATTATTTTTGGTAAGAGTCATGGAAAGTAAAAGTTAATCGATGTAATGAATTTTATGGCTGAGGGTGGTAGCCAGAAAGTGACAGTTGAGCTGTCTCTGTATAAGCTTTCTCAATTACATATTTTTTTTTCAGACAAGAACTCACTTCTGACAGCCCATCAGTCTTGGATTTGGAGACTGGAAGAAAAGCTTGATGCTTCTTGAACAACATCTCTCTTCATGTGATTTTTTTGTGGTTCAACAACATAAGGATCTGAATTCATCTTATCAAATGTTATTGAAACTTATCTGTTGTGATTCCTTTATATTCTTCCCACTAACATGGGTTTTGATATTTTGCTCATCTTTAGTATATATGTAACAAAGCTATCATAGGATAGAAATTCAAGATGTGGGCTTTCTCGTTATCCAGAAAACTTGTTGATATTTCTCAAAACAAAACTGAAGTCATTTTTTTTTAACATCCAGAGACTCATGTCTGAGCTTTGTTACTTAAGTGACACCTTGAACAAGTTACTAAATCCTCCTGGGTCCTTTTCTTTATATGTAAAATGTAGCTAATAATATCTAACTCAATACAAGAAAATTAAGTAAAGCTGTATGCATAGTCTTTAGTTTGCATCTAACTCAGGGTTGCACAGAACATGACAATTTTTACATTTTCTCAGTATCTTCTTAAAAGTCCTACCTCTCCTGCATTTGGTAAAATAGTTTTATTATTATTTCTTAATTTATTTTATAACAGTTCTGGAGAAAGTTGGATGCTTTGCATGGTTATTATTTAGTAATAAAAGAAAGTGAATTATTGCTCTAGGCTATTTTCTAGTTGTAAATTATTCACAACCTGCCCTTTAAGCTCATTTCCAAAAATGGTTATATTACCTAGTTGAAGCAAGAAACTAACTACTCATTGCATATTTAAGTTATTATTGGGGTGTTTTCCCTTGATGTCTACTTATGGCTTAAACCATAGTTTTGAAGAAGTTTTGCTGTACTGAGAAAATGATAGAACCTTTCTAGTGAATTGATCTAGTAAAATTATAATTAATATTTTAAAAGGTAATATATGCATCATGCATATTAAATACTCCTTAGAAGACTGCATTGTTGCTTATAAACTGTAACATATTATGTCAGCATCAAACAGTTACAAAAATGTTATGATAATATGATTTGATGCCTCCTTGGAAAACACATGCATGCACGTGTGCACACACACACACACTGCAAATACAAAATTTGGTTTACTGAGAAAATTTTCCAGTTAAGGGGTAACTGAGTCATTAATTGTACCCCTAAAGTTCTGATACTGTTGACTGTAGCTTGATGGGCTGTAATTTGAATTTTGACAAAGAAAATCACTATAGGAAGATAATGTTCCTTATGCACTTAAGTTTATTTAATAGCAGAATAAACCTAAATAACTTTCTATATTGGCTCTTATAGAAGGAATCAATGTGCACTCCTTATGAGATGGGGGAAGGGGTAGAATATCCAGAAAGATAATCAGATTAAGGGCTCATGGTCAGACACTGTGACAATAATAGAAATTAATGACTGTAAATCCTAAGGGGCCTGCCATAGATAGATTCCCTAGCCTAAACAACATTACTAATACCATGCCCTTCCCTTGATGCATCTCCAAACCTCTTTCCGTTTCAGTATTAGGACCTCAAACACATTTATTAGCTGGGCACAGTGCTGTGCCTCGGCTGCTTAGAAACTAAGGCCGGAGGATCACCTGAGCACAGAATTTTCAGAGCAGCCTTGAGACTTTGCCTCAAATTTTTTTATTAACTGGGGGAGCACAGATGGCTAAATGTTTATAATCCAAGTTGGGTTCCCAGCTCAAAACTGCCTGTAACCCTGAGAGTACCTGCACTCACATTCACACAGACACACACACACACACACACACACACACACACACACACACACTAGCAAGGTGGTGGTGGTGCACCATCTTTAATCCCAACACTGCAGAGACAAAGGCAGGCAGGCCAGCCTGGTCTACAGAGCGAGTTCCGGGTCAGCCAGGGCTACACAGAGAAACCCTGTCTTGAAAAACAAACAGAATAAAAGGAATCTTTAAAGGGGTTAACCATCATCTCAGCAAAATTATACCATGGGTCTTCTTATTGGTACACTCAATTTCTTTGAAGTAATATGCAAATTTTTTATTATAAGTATCCTTAAAAACAGACATCATTTTTTAGAGTAATTTCGGGTTCCTGGAGAAAAACTGAGCAGAGACCAGAGGATCATAAACAATCTTCCCTGTTGCATGACTTTTGCCGATTTTAACACACTAATGCTTACAAGTTCTAGTTCACGTTCGGGCTCACTCTTGGTGTTATATAAACCCCATGGTCACGCATTCACTATCATGCACCATACAGAATAGATTCAGTCCCTAAGAGCTCTTGGAGACACACCTATTCACCCCTCTCTTCCTCTAACACTGGGCACTACTCATCTTTTAGCTGTCTCCATGTTTATACCTTTTGCAGAATGTTCTATCCACTGGAATCACATTGTGGCCTTTTCAGTTAGGGTTATTTTAGTGTGTGTGTGTGTGTGTGTGTGTGTGTGTGTGTGTGTGTGTGTGTGTCCTCTTACATGTTTTCTCAGGGCTTGAGGGCTAATTCTTCTTTATCACTGACTTGTGCGCCATTGTTTGGATGGACTACCATTCTTACCAAAGGAATTTTTGCTTATCTCCATATTTGGGCAAATGTAACTGTTTGTCAATATCTGCATTCAGTTTTTTATATGGATGTAATTTGTCATGTTCTTGCAGTAAATATCAAGGACTATCACTGCTGGTAAGAGTATTGTTTAGTTTGGTGAGAGTGCCGGATCTACTCTACAGAGCAGGGCCATTTTGCATTCCCACCAGCTATGGAGAGCTCCTGTTGATCCTCATCTTTGATGCTTCTGGTGGTCTTCCTGTTCTAGGTTTTTACCATTCTTATGATCTTATGGCACAAGCTCACTGCTGCTTTAATTTGGTTTTCTCTGAGGACATGTGCTATGAAATATTTTACATTTACTTTTTTTTTCTTTAACAGGTATTTCTTTTCTGGTGAAGAGTCTTTGTGTCTGTGTGTGTCTCTGTGTGTGTGTATGTCTGTGTGTGAATGTCTATGTGTGTGTGTGTGTGTGTGTGTGTGTGTGAATGCGAGTGTCTGTGTATGTCTGTGTGTGAATGTGTGTGTGTGTGAATGCGAGTGTCTGTGTATGTCTGTGTGTGAATGTGTGTGTGTGTGAATGCGAGTGTCTGTGTATGTCTGTGTGTGAATGTGTGTGTGTGTGTATGTCTGTGTGTGAATGTGTGTGTGAATGCATGTGTCTATGTGTGTGAATGTGTGTGTGTGTGTGTGTGTGTGTGTGTGTGTGTGTGTGTGTGTATTTTCAGTTGGATTGTTAATTCCCTACCTCCTTTCCCAGGACACACGTGTGCCTTAAACCTGCTAGTCAAGACTACCACTGAGTTAAACCTCTCCGGATCACTGTCTTCCTTATTGTTGAATTTTAAGAGTTCTCTCCAGATTTGGGAAAACAAGCCTATTTCATATCTATTTCTCAAAAGTGTTTTCTTCTACTCTATGACTTGCCATTTGATATGTCATATTTTTGAGTGAAGTAATATATAATTCTTTAGGAGCTACAATCTAGACAATTGTATTTTTAAATTATTGTATCCTTACATGTTAGAGATAAGTTGTGACCTGACAACTTATATTAAGTTGCACTAATAATAATAATAATAATAATAATAATACATTTTTATCAAAGCCATGGCATCTGCTTCAGTCACAGATGTTTGGCGTTAACCATTCCATTTTTTATATTTCTCACTTAGTCACTTTTATTCTAAGCATTGTTGAGTAAATCATTATTTTCTTTGCAATCAGTGTGTTGTAAGTTGGGAAGAGAAGATAAGAAGGCTTCTCAGCTTGCTCTGTATTTCATTTTGCATTAATAATCACGTCAATTTACCTACTTCTCTGTGATAATTGAATGATCAGAGGCAAAGTAACAACTGTTTTATGAGTATGCATCTAGTTTTTACTAGAACCTGTGAAAAAGTTAATCACAAATGTTAGGATTTTAGCTATCAGTTTCATTAGTTAACACTGTAAATTACTGACTTATTAAATCCTGGGATCTTTGAACCAAGAAAAGCCCTTCCTTTCTCCAGGTGTATGTGACAAATCTTGTCAAAGTTGATTAGTATCCACTGTCCCTCTTCTGTCCAGTTGCACATTCCCTAGCATCCTATACTGACTAAGGCTGACCTGGAGATGTAAGAGGAAGAGGCTGGCTCCCAAGTGACTCATGGATGTCTCCATCATGTGAATCATTACTCTATGATTAAGAATACCAGCATGCTCGGAGGGGTTGGGTCTGGTTTCTGTGTCATCATCTTTGGGACTGAACTATGATTAGACCATGACAAAATTTTTTTTTGTTGTTGTAAAACTTGCTAAGAGTTGGGATTGGCTTTTTACAACAGTTTGTACAGGGTACAAAAGACAAGTTATACTGGAGATAAGAGCATGGAAGAAGGGTACACTGGTCTTAAAAATGACAAACAGGCACAACATAACAACTAGTCTCGTAATAGGCCATGTTGAGTAACAGAGAGAATGGTATTTTCAGTGATTTAGGAAAAAACAAGACACTCTTGTAGATTAAAGCATGGGATTCACCTCTGATATAAAACAAAGTTGTCACATGCTATATGCCTTTTGGCGAAGGTGGCATTTCTGGCTTATGAAGATACATATTTTCCTAAAGGAATCAACATATGTGAAATACAAAACCATGTTCAAACTCATAAAACACTACTCAGAATCAGACTGATTTCAAAACCATTGGTTTTAAAGTAGAGATGGCCACCTGTGTGGCTTCCTATGGTCTTGGTGGCACCAACCCCTCTCTCCCAGCTATGTGCTTGGGTTTGCTTTCGAAGAGATAAGCCACTGCATGGTGTGACTTTCCTCACACTGATGAGATGACTGACCGCGTGTAAGTTTTGATCCGTGAGGATAAAATGATCCATGGTGGGACGTTTTCTGCTTGTGATGGTCACTTGGCTCATGTCACACTTCCTGCCCACCTTCTCTGACTCTGCACCTATAATCACTGAGTGCTCACTCTCTTGGCTAGAAGAAGGGGCGGAGGAAGGCACTGAACAGAATCCCCTTGGCCATTTTCAGAGCCAGCTGCTGAGTGATGAACAGTTCATTCAAAGGACTCTCGGAACGCGTGTCAATGGAGCATAAACAATGTGATCTGTGTGATGCAGCTAAGAATGTGGATTCTGGGATCCGTGTGTGTGTGTGTGTGTGTGTGTGTGTGTGTGTGTGTGTGTTGATGTATGTGTATGTACATATACATGCATGCAGGTGCATGTGGAAGGCAACACCGGATGCCTTCCTCAATCCCTCTTAACTTTTACTTTTTAAGACAGGGCCTTTCAATGGACTTGGGGTTCATCACTTGGGCTAGGCTGACTGACTGGTGAGGTCCAGGAATCTGCCTCTCTCTAATCCACCAGGACGAGTGGAGTGAATGCCACTGTGCCTGGTCCTTTCATTTCCTCTAGAGATTCAAACTCAAATCCTTATGCCTGTGTGGCAGGTACTTTATGCACTGAGCCATATCCCCAGGTCCCAAATATTAAATATTATTTATCACAGACTTTCAATAACATCATTGCCACAACAATAATATACAGTATGGCTTTCCTGTAATAATCATTTTGATTTGTAAATTCTATATATAGTTTCCATCCGCACCCATCAACAGTCACAGGACCTACTTTGACATCCAGTTACTACCAAACTCATTCAGTCAACAAATGTTTAATGAATTTCTTGTATATACCAATTATTGGACTAGCCTCAAGAAGATAATGATATACACCCAAAACCTTTGAAGAAGCAATTGACTATAGAGTTGGGCAAAGACACCATAATTATATTACAAAAGATGTTGTAATTGAAGCCTAGATGAACAGGAGGGTTAGAACCACTTCGTAAAACCTTCATCTCTTATAAACAGCTTTTATGACTATACACACATTCAAAGTATATTACATATTAAGTTATATTAATAGCAATGTATTATATAGTCACAGTAGAGTTTTCTGCTGGAGAGCACAGAGAGTATGTGATATTTATAGAAGCCAATCTGTCTGAGATGGGCATAGAATGTTAGTGGCATGTGCTTCTTCCCTGTAAACATATTAAAGAGTCCATTGGCTAAAATGTGTGTTCGCAGAAACAATTTATATTCATCTTATTTTGTGTATGTATACAAAGATGATCAGGAAAAAAGCTAGCAAGTGTTTGAACTAGACTTCACACTTTCTCTCTTAGTCTGTACTGTGTTCTTTCTTTTCTTTTTTAAATCTTTATTAAATTATTTTATTTATTTATATTCCAAAAGTTGCCCCCCTTCTTGTTCTCCCCTCCCCGAGTTCTTCATCCCATCCTCCCATCTCTGAGAGGGTGCTCCCCCACCAGCACCTCACCCCCACCAGCATCCCTCTTTCCTAGGGTATCAAGTTTCCACAGGATTAGGCACATTCTCTCCCACTGAGGCCATACAAGGCAGTCCTTTGCTACACATGCTCCCAGGGACATAAACCAGCCCATGTATGTGTCTTAGTTTTTGACTTAGTCTCTGGGAGCTCTGAGGGGTCTAGGTTAGTTGACACTGTTGTTCTGCCTATGGGGTTGCAATCCCCTTCAGGTTCTTCAGTCCTTCCTCTAACTCTTCCATATTGTTCCCTGACCTCAAGCCAATGATTGGCTGTAAGTATCTGCATTTGTCTCAGTCAGTTGCTGGTAGAGCCTCTCAGAGGACAGTTAAGCCAGGGTCCTGTCTGCACATGCAATATGGCCTCAATCGACAGTAAATGCTGGTGAGGAACACTCCCCCATTGCTGGTGGGATTGTAGACTGGTACAACCACTCTGGAAATCAATATGACAGTTCCTTAGAAAATTGGAAATAGCTCTACCTGAAGACCCAGCTATACCATTCTTGGGCATATAGCCAAAAGATGCCCCATGATACCAAGGACACCTGCTCTATTATGTCCATAGCAGCCATATTTGTAATAGTCAGAAGCTGGAAACAACCCAGATGTCCCTCAACCATGAATACAGAAAATGGGGTTCATTTACACAATGGAATACTATTCAGCTATTAAAAAGAGGAAATCATGAATTTTGCAGGCAAATGGATGGAACTAGAAAATATCATCCTGCATGAGGTAACCCAGACCCAAAAAGACATGCATGGTATGGACTCATTGATAAGTGTGGATATTAGCCAAAAATTTCAGAATACCCATGTTACAAAACTCACAGACAGTAGGAAGCTTAACAAGAAGGTATCCATCCAAGTGTGGATACCTGAAACCCACTCAGAAGGGAAACAAAATAACTACGGGAGGCAGAGGGAGGGAGAAAACTGAGTAGAGAGGGGTAAAGGGAGGAGAAAAGGAGGGGCAGGATCAGATATGGGGAGAGACAGGAGGGAAGCCCAGAGGGCCAGGAGAATGAATCAAAATATGCATCAGTAGGGGTTAGTGGGTGGGAGAACCTCTGAAAAATCCCAGAGACCTGGTATATGTAAAGCTACCAGAACTCAATGGGGATGACATTAGCTGAAATGCCCAACAGTGGGGAGATGGAACTGTAAGGGGCACCTCCAGTAGATAGACATGGCCCCCAGTTGAGGAAGGGGGCCACCCACTCATCTTCAAATTTTTTAACCCAGAATTATTCCTGACTAAAGGAAATTCAAGCAAAAATGGGGCAGAGACTGAAAGAAAGGCCATCCAGTGACCGGCCCAACTTGGGATCCATCCTATGTGTGCACACTAAATCCTGTACTGTGTTCTTTAAAGATTAGAAACCAATGGCTTTAAGAAACCAATAGCCTTATTTCCCTACAAGTGGGAAATGTTAACTATAGTTATTATAAAAACATGATGTAATTTTAAAGGCCATTTAAAACACAAACTGAATTTTTACTGTCAGTTATAAAGCATTCACTATTAGTTACAAAGTTTGTATTAAGTAGCTAGTAACTTTATAGCTGGTAGTGAATATTTAATAGCAAGCCTTTGTGTATTTGAGACCTCAGATATGACGCTTGAGAATGTACTAAGTTTTAATCTGCCTTTTAAATGTGCAATCATGGTTTTAAAAAAAAAAATGGTCAAATGTCAAACATATCATGATTCAAGAGTTTGTGCCTAATTAGGTAAAGTTTTGATACGTGAAAAGTTGGAGCTAATTTAGACCAAATAAAGCCAAAACAGGCAGGCAATTATTAATTTCTGCAAGAGTAACTAACTAGGTGTTTGCTACCCACAAAGAATGATGACAGAGTTGCCCTGCTAAGCAAGTTTGGATTTGTCACTCCTGATTTAGACCGATACAATGGAAATGCTCGTAAGGAATCTTGGGATATTATACAAGTCATCTAAGTTCAATATAGGTATTCTTCAGTTGTTGTTGGACTGTGTTCCAATTTTTTTTTGCTCATTCATTTGCCTGACCTGTCTGAAGTCATGTCACGTGTGGCTTAAAACTCTGCTTTCCCCCACAATGTGTCAAATGTAGAGGTCAAATGAGCACAGCAAAGAGAAAGAAAAGTTAGGTTTGAAATTTAACCTCCAAATAGATTTCACAGTGCTTCTCTAGGAGAAGCCGATCAGAGCCCTGTGCTGATGGGCTAGTCGAGTAGCTGACACCCAGCTTGTAACAGGAACCTGTTCAGCTCGAAGCCATTCTTTGTAACTAACTCCAGCAGCTTGGAGCAGAGCTGCCTGATTTTAGGATTGGTGTCGCTCAAGTGAGGAGGTGGGAGAAAAACCCACCTGGAACCTCCCACTCTGGGCCAGGACAATGCCTCATTTGTCTTTAAATAGAAGTTTCAGTGTTTTGGAGTTTTGCAAAATTAGAAGTTTTTAAATGGCTGCTATGAATTTCCCAATAGTAAAGTAATTAATGCACACATTCACACCTCTACTGCTATCTCAACACTACCTGGTTATTGCCCAAAATACTGAATGATCCCTATAACTTAATAAGCATTTCTTTTTCTCAGGATCTCCAATTAGTAAATCTCCAATTAATGAAGACTTCCTTTGGAATGATAAAGGTTATTGTGCATCTTTAGTCTATGATATAATCCTAGGAAGTAAGTATTCAGCCACTGAGATGCAAAATTATTGATTTGGTATCCCTTCAGGTTCTAAAAGATCTGTGTGGAAGACTTTTATGAACCATGGTGGCATGAAGAGCTTCATTGACTCTAGAGCCTCCATTGAGAAGTTCATCTGAGGACAGAATGAAAGAGAACACCAGAGAACCAGCCATTGGATGTCAGCCACAGTCCAGACCAGCCTTCCCACCCTGCCACCTCTGAACTGAGACAGGAAGGGTAAGCATTTCAGAGAGATGAATAGCAGAGATCATTCTAGGTCTTTTCTGAGCACAGGCCAAAGTAGGGCTAGCCTTCTCACTGGAGTTGCGATCTTCAGAGCTTCACATCTGGGATACAGTCAGGGCAGGTTCTAGAATAGTGTGTCTAGGGTTCAGGGGTCAGAGGGAGGGGGAGAATTCATAGTATTTGTGAAAGAAGAAAAATAATAGGTGTACAGGGAGAGATGCAAGCGAAAACAAATTGAGATGGTAAGGCTCAGGGGTGGGTAATTTGTACTAGGACCAGTAAAACTGGCGTTTCCAGGCTCCCATGGTTAGGTGTGGCCATATAGATGGCTCTTAAGGAGTCAGAGAGAGCAGAGGTATTCATTCCAGTTGTTTTTGCCTGCAGTGTATAGACTAGCTTAATAAGGGTAAGTAGGAAAACTATGATGGAAGAATTAGTCACTAATATTTACAAATAATCTCTGAAAAAATGTTTACGTTAAAATTATTCACATTGAAATCTTAGGGTTGCAACTTAGCTTAGAAACTAAAACCTTCCTTTTAGAAATGAAAACTGAGCCGGGCGGTGGTGGCGCACGCCTTTAATCCCAGCACTTGGGAGGCAGAGGCAGGAGGATTTCTGAGTTCGAGGCCAGCCTGGTCTACAAAGTGAGTTCCAGGACAGCCAGGGCTACACAGAGAAACCCTGTCTCGAAAAACCAAAAAAAAAAAAAAGAAAAAAAAAAAAAAAAGAAATGAAAACTGCCAGTCGGCCATACCAAATGAAGAGTGCCTTCCTTTAAATGTTCCATTCTCATGAAACTAAGAGTTTGTTAAGCTCCGCCCAGTTCCTCCTTGCTGTCCTTGACTCATGCTGTTATTAGTTTTTATGTAGGACAACTTACCCTGTAATGGCACAATAAGGGAGTTTGCCTGACATTATTCTTAAATGAGAAACGAACACTGAGTACCAAGAGTCAGAGACCTACACAGCAGTGCCTCTCAGCCCACAGAGAGTGGCACAGACATTAAAGATGTGTGGCATCCACATCTGTATGCTAAGCAAGCTTGGGGAAGACTAGAACTCTCTGTGTCTTCTTCAGGTCAGTCTGGAAATCTCATTGTTCCTTAGAAGTCCATACACTTTCTAAGTGAGTGGTTCTCAAGACTCCTAGTGCTGTGACCCTTTAATACAGTTCCTCGTGTTTCGGTGACCTCTCCTCCACTCCAACCATAAAATTCTCATTGCTACTTCATAACTGTAATTTTTCTCCTGTTATGAATTGTGACAAAAATATCTGATATATAGTATGTCTCTGTAAGCTGTAAAAGGGTCATTCAACCCCCTGTATTTTAAACTCCAATGTATTAAAAAACGTTGTTAAACTTACAGGGGTGTTTTGTAGCTGGCATAAGCAGCTAACATATTTTCACTGGACTTTGTCAGGTAGGGGGCAGAAATCCTAGTGACTAGATTGGAATAATTATGTGACATCCCCAGTAGAATTATTGTATAACACCTTAATACTGTCAGTTTTCCTAAAGCCTGGTGACTCCTTGTGGAAATACTGGGGATATTCCTTGAATTGTATCTCGACTGGTAGCCACTTCTCATTCCTAGGAAGGGAAGTATTGTGACCTGTTATCCATGCTAAGTGGCTCCTATGAACACCAAAGTAAAAAAAAAAATGAGTTTATGCATCATGTTCAGGATAATATAGGAGTCTGAATAGCTGACATTCCTACAGAAGTGCACACACACACACACACACACACAGGATTTTAGCAATACAGTTGACCTTCTGTACTATAAGCTCTGCATCTGTGGATTCAACCAAATTGCAAATTAAAATTCTACTACATTTGGAAGAAAAGGTAGTGCTCTGTGCTGGATGTGTATGGGCTTCTGTCTTCTTATCATCTCCAAATAATACATATAATAACTGTTTACATAGGAGTTATACTGTATTAGGTATCTCTTGTCATCTAGAGATGAGTCAAAACACACAGAGAGGTGTGTGTAGGCTATATGTAAACATGGTGTTTAATATAAGCACTGGGGCACTTGAAGATGTTGGTATCAGTGGTAGGCAGGGGGTGTCCTTAAATCAGTCCCCACCCTAGACGCTAATGCATAGCAATATATGCTTTCAAGAATACAGGGTTATGTGGGTGCCGTGGTGGTATATAAAATGTGAGTAAAGTGAAAGCAAAGATGCACCATTTGAGGGGAGGAAGAGGACCACAGTAGACAGGAGAAAGGACAAGAGCTGGTAGCAGGGGAACATGAATATGAGAAAAGTGCAATGATAAATATATATATATATATCATAATGAAATCCATTATTTTCTATGCTAAGTTAGAAAGAAACGGGCATCACTAAAGCTGGGACAAGCAGACAGACAAATGGAATATGGGAAAAGGATACCCAGTATCATGCACACTATTCTCCTCGATTTATGGGAATCAATCTGAGCTACAATTTAGAGGATAGTGTGGACATGAGTAATCTTGGGGTGCCAGATAAGGGGGAAAGGAGACAAAGCACACTGGGAAACAGTCCATGCCTAGTTACCCACTCCAATGATAGGCTTAAATTCTGTCTAAAGAAATTGCTTACCTCCTTGGCTTACACGGTTCAGGAACCCATGTAAGTTCTCGACCCTTTTGGGAGTTGAGTGACCCTTTTACAGTACTCACATAGATATTCTGTATTTTAGATATTTGTGTCACAACTCATAATGGGAGCAAAATGACAGTTTTGAAGTAGCAATGACAATTTTATGGTTGGGGTGGGGGGTCACCACAACACAAGGAACTGTATTAAAGGGTCACAGCACTGGGAGTCTTGAGAACCACTGACTTAGAAGGTGTATGGTCTCACTCCCATGACCTCATCCTTCCTTTCCTGCATCTGCATTTCCCATGCCTGGTGCTTGGTTTCCCCATTTCAACCTCCCACCTCATGGCTTATCTAAAGAAAACATTAGCCAGCTAATGGCAGCAAACCTGCCTGGGTCTCCTGAGAAGCTGAGCTATCGATGGGAAATGGTTTTCAAACTCTAGCGTATCGTAAAGTCACTGGAGGAAACAGTTCAAACACAGATGATGGGTCCCTGTCCTCAAGATTGGAGCCAATTGGGATGAATGGGGCCTCAGTCACGCATTTTTGATGAGTCCAGGTGATATGGTTCTTGTCAGTTAGCAAAGGACACTCAGTAGGAGTGAGCTAGAGGGTGACTGGTGACTTGGGGACTCGGGTGTGATTTCTTTGGTCATCATCCTGTGATAACCTGTCAAGTCGCCCAGAGAGAGCAAGAGCCAGGGGTGAGTGTGAACTGTGACAGAGGCTGTGAGAAAACAGAGGAAGCAGTGGCTAGGTGAGGTGCAGCCTTCCCCCGTGTCTTGTGTGGGAGAGTTGGAGGGATGATGATTTAATTATTATGGAGTTGTTATATCTAGTGCTGTGTAGTATAAGTTCTTTCTGGTAATTTCCCCCCTTTGTGTGTGTGTGGGGGGGGGCTGATGACAACATTAGGAGTTTCCTTTGATGTTTCTCTGCTTTATTTATTGAGGAAGGATCTCTCAGTTGAACCTAGAGCTTACCTATGTGTATAGACTAACCAGCCACCTTACCCCAGGGACCCTCTGTCATGTCTTCTGCACTGGAATTATAGGAACATCTCCCTACAGCTTACTGCTGGCTCGTCCAGTACTTTACCTATGACCATTGCTTCAGAGCCCTTTCTGCTAACGTCCATAAAAATGCACTTGCCCTTTGTTCTTTGGCCACATTGTCTTGTGAATTGTAGTATACAGACCTTGAGTATATTTAGATTTCTAAGGTTAGCTGAATTTCCACTGCCGTTTAATTTATGACTTTTAAAATTGGGGTATTTAAGAGAAGTTAGCCTGAGAAATTTCTGTGGATAGGATTTTCGTAAAATTGCCATGTTTCAAAATCACTAATTCTTTACTGAACACAAACTTAATAACTCTACAACTAGTCCTTTAGCTGTAGTACTTAGTTTTCCAAAATTCTTATATATCACAAACTTTTCTATATAATATTTATAGTTCTTGTTGAAGCCTAGCTTGTCTCTGGTAGCTTCGACTCATCTTTTAATTGACTTTTATTATTCTTTCTTGACTTTTCCTGTTTAAGTATTACACATGGTTTAATATATGTTTTATAAAAATTGATTTTTTTTTAGGTTAGTATTCTGATCCGAACTGAAAGATTTTGGATTCCATCTCCTTCCTTAGTTATAAGACTAATTTAGTTATCATACTATCTGCTTAATAAAAGTGGAACCCAGGCCTATCCAGCATCAGCAATGCCTATGGATTTTTATTGTCTTGCCTCACAGGGTCTGTGGATCAATCCCTTAGCTGCCATGAAGGCCAGCCTGCCCAGGTATGTGTTCCAAGCTGCATTGCATTCCTGGGTAACAGCGAGTGAGCATATCTGTCCATGTAGTTAGTGGGCCATCCTTTCAAAACAGACTGCTTGTCTGCTCCTAAGGGCTGTTAAAGGTTAGGTAGGGCTCCCAAATTGTTTCTTGGGGCCTAAATGAGACATGCTTCTCAGGATGCTTGCTTCTCGTGGCTGTAGGGCTATCTAAGTGCTTCTTTGGAGCATTGGTAAGTTAAACCACTAAGGGCTAGGTTAGCTGCCCAGGACTGACTGCCTGCCACTTTCCAGGACTAAGATGGCTGTGATACCTGCCTGCTTCCTGGAGTTGTTGCTGCTGCTCTGATGACTCTGGAACAAGAGAGAATTCATTGGCCTCTCACTCTCATTTAGTAGGTTCTAAATATATAGAACCTACTAAAAATTGGATCTATCACTACGACAAAAGGTCCGTAAATATCAGAGCTAAACTATATCGTAGACTAAATGGACCTCATGGATGCTTACAGAACACTTCACCTAACAGATCCAGAACACACACCCTTCCTATCAGCATAGAAAATCTTCTTTTAGACTGGATTATATGGTGGGTTGCACATCAAGATTTACTGATTCAAGAAAAAAAAACATATCATATATATTCTTTGACCACATGGAATAAAACCAAGAAATAAGCAAGAATGACTTTAGAAATTTCATCAATAAAGGAAAATTAAACAACATGCTCTTGGATGTGCAATGAATCATTGAAACACAGGGGAATCTTCAAATTGATAGAAACAAACATGGAAACACAACTTATCAAAACCCAGGAGTCCAGCCAAAGTAATAACATGAGGGCACCAGGAACTGATGGCACGAAGATCCCACCTTTAAGGAGAGAGCAGTTTCAAATAAACAACCTAACTCAAGAAACTGGGAAAGAAAAGAAAAAAACCCCTCAAATTCCAAAGTAGTAGAAGGAGAATAATTGCAGAAATTAAAGATAAATGTTTCTAAACAGTGATACAATACAGCAATAAAATAAAGTTGTTTTTTAAAATATAAACTGAGTCAGTACTTTGAGCTTAGTCAAGCAAAAAAAGTTCTAAGTTAAAAAAATATGTGAAGAATACCTTGTAATTTACATCATAAAATATAGTGAACTATTATGAGTAAAAATACGTTAACAAAGTGGAAAATCTGAAAGAGATGAATATAGTTCTAAATATATAGAACCTACTAAAAATCGAATTTGAAAAAATTAAAGCCTGAACAGAATAATAATGAATAATGAAATAGTCAACCATCATCACCACCATCATCTTCATCACTGGTGCTGTAGTGATCTCCCACAAAGCAAAGCCCAGAACTGAATGGCTTGACTGAAAGAGTTTATGAAGCATTTAATAAGAATTAGCACCAACTTTTATTGAAATTCTCCAAAATACTTGAAAGCCAGAAAGCTCTTCAAAACCCCTTTAATGAAATCAACATTACTCTAATACCAATAATAATAATAATAATGACAACAACAACAACAATAATAATAATAATAATAAAGTCAGACACTTGCCACCAGAGCAAGCTTATTAGCCACACTAACTGAAATGGCAAGTTCTAGGTTCAGTGGAGAGCACACCTCCTACTAGGTAGTAATGGTGCACACCTTTAATCCCAGCAGTCTAGGATGGCCAGGGCTATTACACGGAGACACCCTGTCTTCAACAAACAAAGAAACAACAACGACAACAAAAACCCTCTATGTAGTCCAGCAATTCTGCCTAGGAATCAGTGGAAGGGATGACTAGCAGGAATGGGAGAGAGGAGATGAGGCACGGGTTCATAACGGAGCATTCCACCACAGGAAAAAATGAGCCCAGGGTCCTGTTGTTTGCTGCTGTTCGGATGAACCCAGAGGACATCTTGCTAAGAAAAACAGGTTGGGCACAGAGAGAAACCTTGTCTCAAAAAACAAAAACAACAAAACAAAGCCAAGAAAGAAAGGAAGGAAGAAAGAAAAGGAGAGAGAGGAAGGGAGAGAGGGAAGGAGGGGAAGAAAGAAAAAGAAAGGCAGGCAGGCAGGAAGGAAGGAAGAAAGGAGGGAGGGAAGGAGGGAGGGAAGGAAGGAAGGAAAGAATGAAGGAAGGAAGAAAGGAGGGAGGGAAGGAGGGAGGGAAGGAAGGAAGGAAGGAAGGAAGGAAAGAAAGAAGGAAGGAAGGAAGGGTAGGAAATAGGTCAGTGCAGAGAATTTGTTTAGCATATGCAAGTGCAAGACCATGGGTTTGATTCTCAGCATCTCAGAAACTAAACCTCTTTAAAATGAGACAAAATTCTACACAGTATGAGGTTGGTACCTGCAAAGCCTTGACAATTCTCAACAAACATTAACAGCAATCATTCCCATCTTCGCTGACACAGACCGGCTTGGCTGGGTGTGTTCCAACCTCTTCCGGCCTTCCTTTCAGATGGGTCCTTCCTTTCCAAGTCACAGCTTTTCCATTGCCTGGATGGGGAAGTGGCGTCATTGCCTCGCTTCCTCAGAGAGCACTAGTGTCTCCAAATGCTCAAACACTGTGCTTTAGCCTGCAGAGCTACATAGTCCCGAGAGCTTGGTCTCAAAATGGGCCTCCCCAGCTACCTGATCCCAGGTGACCTTCTCTACTCAAAGGAAAAGGCAGATTCTTGAGGCATCGGGATTCTCTCCAGGTTAGAATACTTTTCTACTCCTCTGGAGACGGGAATGCACAATCCCTGTGTTCCTCTGTTCCCAAATCTCTAAAATAATAATATTGATATTAGGCAGTTACTGGGAGGAGTGAATTAACTCTAATAATGTGTCCACCAACTCTGGACTGGCTTCACCATTTATATTGTCTCCTCTTTTCTTCCAGAGATGAAATGACAAAATGAACTTGGATGAGACAATATCATCCTGAGAGAGGTAACTCAGTCACAAAAGACCACACATGGTATGAACTCACTGATAAGTGGATGTTAGGTAAGAGTGTGGAATATCCATGATACAACTCACAGACTACATGAAGCTCAAGAGGAAGGAAGACCAAAGAGTGGATGCTTTAGTCCTTCTTAGAAGGGGGAACAAAATAGTCAAGGGAAGTAGAGGGTGGGAGGGACTTGGGAGGAAAAGAAGAGGGGGAGGGGGAAAGAGGGGCAGAATCAGGTATGGGAGGAGATGGAGAAATTGAACAGAGGTGTGTGCCAATGGGGGATGTGAAACTGGGGGTAGCAACCAGAAAGTCCCAGATGCCAGGAAAGCAAGAGCCTCCCAGGACCCCACAGGGATGACATTAGCTGAACCCCACAAAGGGGAGGGAGAACCTGTCAAGACCATATCCAGAGGATAGGCATGGCACCCCAGTTGAGGGATGGGGGTCACCCACCCATCTTCAAATTTTTAACTCAGAATTGCTCCTGTTTAAAGGAAATACAGGGACAAAGAGTGGAACAGAGACTGAAGGAAAGGTCATCCAGAAGCTGCCCCACCTGGGGATCCATCCTACATGCAGCTACCAAACCCTGACACTATTGCTGATGCTAAGAAGTGCTTGCTGACAGGAGCCTGTTATAGCTGTCTCCTGAGAGGCTCTGCCAGATCCTGACCAATACAGATGTGGATGCTCAAAGCCAACCACAGGACTGAGCACAGGGACCCCAGTGAAGGAGTTAGAGAAAGGATTGAAGGAGCTGAAGGGACCTTATCTGGCATCAGTGGGAAGAGAGGCCCTTGGTCCTGTGAAGGCTTGATGCCCCAGTGTAGAGGAATGCTAGGGCGGTGAGTAGGTGGGTTGGGGAGCACCCTCATAAAGAAATGACAAGATGATCTTGGATGAGACACTAGGGAGTATTTAAGCATTGTTTGTTTGCAATATTAATAAAAAATGGCTGCTCTCATTTTGTAGTGATATTGTAAATGAATTTTTAGATGGATCCCTCATTTTCCTGAGAGACAGATTGAGCTATTTCTGCGTGAAATGAGATGGTGTCTGGGAGCAGCAGCTCAGTAATCCACTGTGTGTGAGTGGGAGGGAGTACAAGCAAAACACAAGTAAGAGATAGTTGATAATGGTTCAAGTTTGGCAATAGATACAGTGGAGGCCCTATTCACCTCTCTTTACCTTTACCCATATATTTAAAGTTTCCACAGTTAAAAATTCAAAGAGAAGTAGTCTGTGTTCAAAAGAATCCATCAGGTCTCTGCCATCCTGTGATTGATCTTATCTGAAGTTTAAGCTCTCAAAGTTCGACTATGTGTGCAGTGGCCCTTCCCAGTGGGGACATCAGGATTCAGGACACAGTCAGGCTACTCCTCCCAGGGCAAACCAACAGGAGGACTGTTTGGGAGGATGCATGTCACCCCTCTTGACCTTGCAGAATCATTTGCTATCTCTGACTTCTGCCTTCCCTTTCTTCCCTGCCTCGTGGAAAAAGACCCTCCATTAATCTCTTGACTCCCTACTTTTTCTAGCCTGGGTAGCTCTGTGTCATCCCTGCCTCGTGGAAAAAGACCCTCCATTAATCTCTTGACTCCCTACTTTTTCTAGCCTGGGTAGCTCTGTGTCAGTGGTGGCTGTCTGTCGGGTTTGTCTTCAGTCCTTCCTTGTGGTTTGTGCGTCCTCCATGGCTGATTTTTGTAGCTTCATGACTTCAAGTATGATTCAGTCATCATATTTTTCCTCTGGTCTGACTATACGAGTTGGACCCTACTTTGACTAGTTCAGCTTGCAGGCTATTAATTTGTTCATTTATTAATTAACATTCCAAACCCTGTAAAACTTGTGTTATGCCCAGTTGAAGATAGACGATAGAAACTAAGGTTCCCTGACCTGTGCAGTTTGACTCTGGGAACCCAACTGGAACCATGAGATGAAGAGGACAGACACACAGACTCATGTATAGAAAAGATGGGGTTGGGTGGAGTGAGGACACGCTGATGGAGCACCCCATAACCCCACCACCCATAACTTTAGCATGTTTATTTTGTACAGTACAGTGGGAGGGTCTAGCTGGACTCCATAGAAGAAGGTTTCTGTAGATGAGCAGTTTCAGGTTGTAAACATTCTGGAGGAGAAAATGCAGTTGCTGGTTTTCATACACACAGATGCATAGCATACACCTGTACTTGGACCAGAGAACGGAAGCTTTGCCACCTTCAGGTCTGGTCCACATAGGGGAAAGGCCTTAGCCAGTTTCCCATAGGTCAGAGGCCTTGGTCCTTGTCATGTCCAAAATACACACTTACTTAAGAATTCACTCACTCATGTTTTCCTCCCCTATCTACAATAAGACATGACCCTTCACAAAAATTTCACAATAATTCAATAGCATTTCCTCACTTTATTTCTTAAACTATGATCTCTTTCCTAAGATCAAGAGAAATTGCCAACTGGGTGTTTGGTTAGTGCTTCAGACTGGTGTGTTAAAAAGAAGACCAATTTCACTAACTGGCCACTCTTCTCCACACTGGATTGCCTTTTTGGTTGTAGCTCCAGTGCCCAAGCATTGAGTTATTTATCTTCCTTCATTTCATCATCTTCCTTGCTCTGTCCATGGACAGATTTTACATGTCAGTCATGTGACTTAAACAGATTCAACTTCTTCATTTGACATTTGACAATCAAGACCCTTGACTCTCAAGGGTCACTTCCTTCAATGAATGTTGGCACCAACAAGTTATATCTTGAAGCAATATTAACTTTCACTGACAATCTCTGTCCTTTCCTGCACTTTGTGATGAACTTATTCTACGTAGCTATGTACATAGAATGTACAACCATTTCATTTTCTACGGGCAGGAATCATGTGATTTGTCCGTTGTGGTGGTTAATCTTCATCAACGTTATTATTATTATTTTTTTAATTAATAAGGAACACTTGGGATAATGCTGAAATGCCTATGGGTGTATCTGTAAGGACTATCCCAATGAAGGTTAAGAGAGGAATATTAGCGATGGATGTGGGCAACACTGTACTTTTTTCACTTCTTTATCTGGTGGGTGTGAACAAGCAACCCCTTGCTGCCACACACATGACCTGACCCTCTTTCCCAGCTATCCCTTACCCACAAGCCAAACAAAACCTTCTTCTCTTAAGTTGCTTCTTGTCAGGCTGTAAGAAAAAAGTAATTAATGCATCCAAAACCACACTGTGGTCAAGGGCCAAGAACAGAGAAGCCTTGTCTCGTGCCCTAGTGTGGAGCCTTTTGCTGCCAAACGGTTGTGAGACACTGAAGGAGACAGCATTTGGCAATTGACCACCTGATACTGTTAAAACAGAATTCGGGAGAGAAATGAGTTTGCAAAATGAAAGTTCAGATTGGCTTCTTTTCTGCTTGCTTTTTCAGACTTGAACAAGTCAATGTCCGCTGCAAGTCTATGATGCACAGTGTATCTTAGCAATTTTTAATGGTATTTGAACATCATGTGACAGCCCCCTTTCATTCTAAAGACAGGAAAATTGAGGTCACATCACCAGATTATTCTCTTTATCCCATTTGCCAACGGGAGCCTCAACTTTAACATTGCCTGACTCACAACTCACCCAACAGCTTGCTGTAAATTGAGCCACACAGCATTTTCAACACTTGCCAAAGCTATTTGAAAGCTCAGCCCAGCTCATGGTCCAGGGAGGGCTCTCTCCTTCTTGGCGGAGAACCAACGGTGTCTCTGTGCCTATATCAGGGGAGAGTAGTATTTTAATTAATAAGAATCTTCTTCTTAAGCCCTTGCTAATTCAAGCTTCTGGGACAAGAAGTCACATGGGTGTTATTTAGTCCTTAAAGCAACCCTGGATTTAGGTACAGATGTGAACTCTATTTCAGAAATATGGAAAAAAAAGCCTCGATCATACCTGCAAGTTCACGGTCACACACATAACAGTGACTGGCTTGATTCTTACAGCCCATCCTTTAGCCTTATGTGCCTATATTTTATTGTTTCTTAAGATTTCATGACATTTATTTGTTTAGTGTTTCTGTGTTCTATGTGGGTGTCTTCCGGAGTACAAGTGTGAGGTCATTGGACATCTTGCAGGGGTTGGTTCACCCTTTCCATCATGAGAATCTGAGGGATTGAACCAAAGTCATCAAGATTGGTGACTAAGCTGCCTCATCCCCGCACCAGCTATACTCCTATATTTTGATTTAAATATTTTAATCCAATCAAATAAATAGAAGAATATGCCAGAAGACAGGCATGTCTGTATATACCTGATGATTTTCCCAGATGCATTTCTGGCTCTTAGCACACAGTACCTAGTATGTAGGAGATGCTCACAAATCTTTGTTGAGCATTGATTAAAATGCACAACCACAGAGCACCTCATAAGGGAAGGATACGATAGGAGCAAAGGGTGAACACGGAGAACAAAGGTATCAGTTACACAATGGTAACTCCACCATGGGCATGCTAGGAAAACGCCTCTCTCTCCTTGGAATGCATGGAATGGTTGTGAGAGCCTCTTAATTAGCCAGGGTCATAATTTCTCTGCCAGTGTGTGTGGCCAGAGAAGCAGTTGTTATGTCTAGACTTTTGTCATCCCTCTCCTTCTGCTCTATTATTACACGTATCAGCTGTGGCAGGTATGCACCAGGCTTGTTACACAATGCCCAATTTCCCGATGGAAAATTGCCTGTGAGTCAGACGTTAGTTTCTCTCCTGCCAAAGCAGCAAAGATTCCCTTGCAGATATTCCAGCAGGTGATGTGTCAGCAAATATAGATGGAAGATCTGTAAGGGAAGAGACGAAAAGAATCCATACCGTCTTATAAGTAACTTGTTCAGTTCCGAGGGGGACAAGCTACAAACCGTGTGGTGCCATCTTCAAAGGGAAGTCTGGGGGTGTATTTGATGAGTTTCTCACAGGAATAGAGATAAGGAGAGTGTGATATATGTGCTGTGGGTGGGACTAATGAAGGAAGTACTAATTATCTAAGGGATAGAATGGATGTTGTCAATAGCAAAGAAAAGCAAGAATGAAGTGTCCCAAGGGTTAAATAAATAGGGGGAAAATGAGTTTCAGAAAAAGACACTTACACAAAGGACTATTGTCTTTTCCTGGTCCTAAAGTTAAGCCTATTCAGGTGACTATTTGATTGAACTCCATGGGGTACAACGTTCACTTCCAGCTGCCGGTGTTACACAGCCTTCTTATATCCTTTCAAAGCTTTGGACATCCCATAACAGGAGAGATTCAAAGAACTGATGGTTTTCTTACCCACAAGTCCTTAAAACAGCCATGCGCACAGGCCCATGCACACAGGCGGCCTTTTGACAGTCGTGATATTGGTGATCTCTTTTTAGTTTACCTTGACTCCCTTTTCACAAGATTTGAGGGTGGGAAATGACTACTAAGGCTAACAAAGCCAAGAAGTTCTTATCCACAGCTCCCAGTCTGGTGTGAAGCAAGCTAGCCTTAAAACAAATAACAAGGCAACATCAACAAAAACAAAAAACCCAAACATTGTGTTGTTCAAAGAATGGACAAAGGACCTAAATGACTAGGAGAAAAATCTACCATAGACTATCAACGTATTTTAACTTCAAAATGATGAGATGAACTGTTCCCTGGGAAAGAAAATTCAGGTTCTTGCTCCACATAACATTATCCTAACCAATCTCAAAGAATTATGGGTTTGGGGAGCTTACGTCAGTGCCAGGCAGCCTTATGACCTACAACTGCTAGCCTAGGAAACGCCGTTGGAATTTGATTCATGGGTATAGAAATGGCTGCCTGAGCCGGGCAGTGGTGGTGCACGCCTTTAATCCCAGCACTTGGGAGGCAGAGGCAGGTGGATTTCTGAGTTCGAGGCCAGCCTGGTCTACAGAGTGAGTTCCAGGACAGCCAGGGCTACACAGAGAAACCCTGTCTCGAAAAACCAAAAAAAAAAAAAAAAAAAAGAAATGGCTGCCTGAAAGAAAGAGCATCAGGTGCTCTTTATTTCCTAAGCCAGCCAGAAGAAATAACAAATATCCTTGCTAGAAGCATCCTTTAATGTATTTGAGCTATAGAATTCGAATGTTAGATGATATTAAGCCTTCTGAGTTTCAGTTCTGCCATGCTGGCTAAAAAATGTCGATTACAGAGTCCCTCCTCTCCAAACTACAGCTACTGGAGAGTGTGAGGCCCATGTAGTTTGAAAGTTGGGAAAGGGTTCCGAATCACAGCCTTCTCCTTTGCTATCTAAACTGGTGCGGAGGGGACAAGCTGATGGAACCAAGCCGTCACTGCCCAAGAGTTGTGGTAGAGAGATACATATTCACACAGGACCCTTATATTTCACCTTTTCTTTTTTAGCACAGCTACTAATTAGGTGATTCTCCATTATATACTAATGGCATACTCAGGTACCACTGTTGGACGCTGGACAAAAATGAATAAGACAGATGTGAATTTGCATCTTGGATATCTGTATGACCTTGGCCAGGTTACTTCATGCCTATAATCTGTCATTTGCCACATTTGTAAAAATGTGGACAGTAGTAAGAACTTCACACAGCATAGTGAAAGATAGCGCCTAGTGCATATTAGATCCTAGTAATTATTCTTCTTCCTTAAGACATATTCTAAAAGTATGATTAAAGTCTAAGTATACAATGTTCCAATTTCCTGTGCAATTCTGCTATGTGTGTATGTATGTACGTACATATACATATGTATATACATGTATATATATATTCCTCTGTGTGTGTGTGTGTGTGTGTGTGTGTGTGTGTGTAAAGGCTTAGATGTTTAAAAGATGTAACTTCTAGGGAATCTAACTTGAAGCTACAAAGTAAGAAGATTGTATTCCTAGAGGAAATGGTAGAGAATAATACCCATCTACCAGTGTTCCCAGCCATCGCCAATTATGGAGGAGCTTTCTCTAGAGTTCTATCATAAGAGTCCTATCTTGTTCTCTGCTTGCTTTGATCTTTCTAAAGCTAATGAATATGCTCCATTTGATGAATGTCCTTTCACAAGATGGCTGCTGTAGATGCAGGTCTATCATTCTAGCCATCTGTCCATCCATCCAATAAGCAGGCTTGGAATACATACTGCAGAAGCCATCTTTCAAAGAAGTAAGATACAATCTGAACCCACCTCTGATCTCTAGGCACCGCAGTCTGGTTTACTCCACTAGTCTGGATAGTACCCTTGTTATTAAATAGGTGAACGGCATATTGTAAAAGTAATCCCACACGCCACTTCCCTAGCTCTGGTTCTACTTTCTTGGCTCTAGTCATCAAATGACTGAGAATGGAAGTTAAATTACAAGGCCCAATTCCACAGGGCGAACCGAGACCACACCCCTCACCGATGCCACACCCCTCAGCCAACCAAGGTGCTTCTTCTCAGTGGGTAGATAGGGGCTTTGACTTGATGACTGCTGAATTCCAGCTGCTAGAATATTCCAATGTCAATTCATTTCAACACTACCTATTGATTGAAAGACAGATCCCATCTCCACCCTTCTCGAACTCGATAGCTGCATTCATTCCTCTTTTGTTTTCCCAGTTCTGGAGATCAAACCCAGTGCCTAATGCAAATCAGGAGATTGCTCTAACACCTGGCATCATTTACTGTCCATCTTCTTTTTATTTCGAGATAGGTTCTCAAAATAAAGACGGGCAGACTAGCCTTCAACTCTGGCCTCCTACCTTAGGTCTGCCCTTGAATAAAATTCTTCTTGATAAATCATCTCGAGTCAGCTGGAGGAAGGGCTCGGGTTTTCCCTCGGCGTGAAATGCCAATGTTTACCAGTTTTCACTGGTGAGATGGATCAGTCTATGGAGAAGCATTTATTTTTATTTATGTGTGTGTGGTTGTGTGTACACCCTCCAGCTGGGAGCAGTTGGATCACCTAGAACTGGAATAACAGTAGTCGTCAGACCCCAGACAGGGGTTCTGGGAACTGAACTCGGGTCCTCTAGGTTCATGCTCTTAACTACTGAGCCATCTCTTCAGCTCCTGTCCAGTGCATTTTTAACTGATGCAATAGAAACTACATCTCGGCTTTGTGGACAGCACCACTTTCTTCTGCAAAGAAGAGACATACATTTAGACGGCTTTGACTTCGGCAAGTCCTATTTTTCAATACTTCTCCCTTTCCCCATCCGGGAAAATGGCGAGGGGAAGGTGTTCAATAAAATGCGGGTCTGGACGCGCTATGGTGGCCACGAGAGGGCTGGGTGAGATATCCTTGGCGGCCACTAGAGGGAGACGAGAGCTCAAGACAAGTGGCTGCTCGGCCGGTCGCGTGGAGCATCCCAGCTCAGCAATCACTGAGAGTGACACATTTGGAATGCTCTCGAAAACAAACAGCATGAAAGACAGTAAATCAAGAAGTCGGTCAGATAAATATGGAGGACCAATTAAAGGAGAATTTCAGGAAAACAACAAATATCAAGAGTAAGATAGTTATATGCCTCCCCATCCCCCAAACCTATATTTAAATAAGATTCAAGTCAGAGTGCTGCACATTTTGGGCAAATCTGGAGATCATAATCACAGATCAAGCTACCTGAAAGAATAAAATCACTGTTAGAGTAGAGGCGGAAAGGCAGCGTTTACTACCTACCAGTTTCCCTATTCGGTGAAACTAGAACAACATTTTTGCCTCTTCTGCCGATCCGAGGAGGAACTCATCATTCTCTTCCCAGAGGAGAAGCCGCTGTGCCACCATAGTGTGGCCTGGGCATGAGAGAACGCCCTCCACCTTGAAGCACTTTCGGCAATATCTTCTTCAAGGTCACATTGCACCTTCAAAGAAGGAAAGACCAGAAACACACATTGTCTTGCCAGTTAACTTCGTTAGTAGGGTTGTGTGGTCACGAGTTACAAACTAGAAAAGTAAATTAAGCGCCGGAATTGAGGCCTTGAAGAGATGGCCCTTAGGTTAAGAGCACTTTCTGTACTTACAGAGGATCCGTGTTCCCATGGACACACATCCAGCCGCTCACAACCACTTGTAACTTCAGTTCCAGGGGATCCAACAGCCAATTTTGACCCTCTCCGTCTCCTGCCAGCAGGTGGTCAATATACATGTATACCAGGCACACATAAATACACACAAAGGAAGAAAACTTTTTTTAAAGTTAACAAATAGAAAAGCCAAGGCTAAGGGACGATATGAAGAGGCAAAAAGGGATCAAGACAGAAGTGAGGCCAAAGGAGAAAAAGGGAGGGAATCCATCGGTGCATTTCTGGTTTTCAGTATGGTCCCAGCCTGGAGCCGCTGGGAAGGTGTAAAATGTTCATTGGTTCACAGTTAAATGGCTTCCAGGCTGCCTGTCTCTGACTGCTTTTCTAGTCTTAGGGACGTTTTTATTTCTCTGCTATTCAGGTCAGGGTTCTAATGTCCTTTGATTCTCGTAAAGATGGCGGTAATCGCAGGGACCTATGTTTAGCAGTTACCAAAAATACATGTAACACACAGAGGAGTCCGTAGAACAAACACTCCCACTAAGCTCACGGGAGGCATGCCTTCTTTTCATTTCAATTTTTCCCCCTTAATTACGTGGAAGATTTCCAGTCGCTGGCACGGGCTGCCTAGCTACCAAGGGCGAATTTCAATTGTGACCTTGAGGACACTGAGCGCTCTCCTCAGCGCTGGCTTGTTGACGACTTTAATATTAAATTAAATCAGCAGGGGGCACAATTTCTTCACAGTTCCTTTTGATTAGAAGAAAAACACCTAAGCTTGTTTCTTTGTGTTATTTTGAGGTTTTTTTTTTCTTTCTTTTTTCTTTTTTTTTTCTTTCTGATAATCCGTCAGAAAAGGACAGTACGAGCCATCCTAAAAGGGGGCTAGCAAATTTATTGGGAGTGACCAGCTAGTTATGTGATTTTTGCAATAGTGTTTTTTCCTTTAAAAAAACAATCATGTGGTGGTGTGAATGAAAGCACAATGGTATCAATGGTATCACTATTGTTCATTTAAAATTTCTCACTAGAACTCCCAACTTGGTGGCGGCTTCCATTTTCTGGGCATCTAGAAAACATGTGGAAATATTCCATCTACAGTTGCTTTCGGGGCTGTGTTTACAGTTGTCTTCTGCATCTCCGAAGGGTTTGTACACTCCCACTATCTCACAGTTTAATGATCAACAATTTTATCTACTAGCTATTCTTGAAGTATCCATTTAATTTTCATCAGCCACTCGTGATCTGTGCAGCAGAGTAACTCCTACCCAGCCCCAAGCCAGTGCTTATTAACCATTCCCTCCCTGCCTCCCCTAGGTTTTCCACGCTCCGGCAACTCTTATCCTACCCTCTCTGTATAACGAGGTCTATGTCCTTAGATTCCACATGAATCAGGACATGCTATATTTGCTGTTGTGTCCCCAACTTGTGTTGCCATCTCTAAATCTTCTTTTGAGAATAATCTTCAGATTATTTATCCTTTTTATGCAGATTATCTGGGCTTTGTGTGTTTATCTGTTGGGTTGCTTGAGTTCCTACCGGTTGTGGATAATCACTCCTTGTCAGAAGAATAGTTTGCAAGTACTCTCTTCTAGTCTACAATTTGCCTCAACTCTGTGTTTGCCTTTGATATACAGGAACTCATTAAATTTTTTTCTGTCATTTTCATTATGCATTTGTGTGTGTGTGTGTGTGAGAGAGAGAGAGAGAGAGAGAGAGAGAGAGAGAGAGAGAGAGAGGTGTATGGTTGTGGGCACAAGTGTAGACATCAGCAGATACCTGGCAGACCTTAATTCTCTTCTTCCTTATTGGGACCAGGATCAAACCCAGGTTGTCAAGCACCTTGATGACCGGATGTCTCCAGCTCTTTATCTGCTGAGCCCTGTGCTCTCTCTGGCCCTGTGCTGTCCAGATGAGAGGGTTACCAATTGCCTGGAACTGGTCCTCACACTCTTGACTTTTCCGGTCTTTGTTTTTGTTGACTTGCTTTAGATACCATATTTTAAAAATTCTATTCTGAACTCTTCTTTGATGATTTGTGTTTTGGCTTCCTGATCTTTCTCAGAAAAAGAGTTCCAGAAGCATTTCTTCTGTGCTCTCTTTTAGGAGATGTCGTAATTTGGAGGTTTATTGTGTTTTAAGCCTTTACTTTGGGGCTGATTCCTTTTTGTTTGCTTGATGAGAGGTAATGGTCTAGTTTCTCTCCTCACCCTGTGAGTATCTAGTTTTCCCAGCACTGTTTGTTGAAGAGGATATCCTTTCCCCAGCTGTCTCTAAATAGTAGATTTATTATCTCTTGTCTGCTTTAATGCCACTGCCATGTTGTTTTAGCTACTAAGGCTTTGTTGTATTATTGACATCAGGTGTCGTGGTGTCTAAGGTTTTGTTCTTTTTGCTCTGAAGTTTTTGTCGTTGTAATTTAGGGGCTATTAGGGTTCCATATAAATTATAAGATTAATCTTCTTTTCCTATTTCTTGAGAAATGTTACTGGCATATTTATGAGGACTGTATCAAATCTGTTGACTGCTGTGAGGAGATGGATACACATTAATTCTTCTAATTTTAATGATATCTTAATTCTTTCTGCATCTAGTTCAATATCTTCCACTAATGCTTTATAGTTTTCAAACTATAACACATTTATTTACCTCCTTGTACCAATTATTCCAAGTGTTTCAGGTCATTGTAGTTATCATGAATGGAATTACTTTCTTGATTTCTTTCCTAGTTAGTTCATTATTAATGTATAAAAACACTATTGGCTTTTGTGTGCTCTTCTTGTAGTTCATTGTTCTAGCAGTTTTTTAAATGAATTCTGGGGTCTTATTATTTCCATGATTGTGGCATCTACAAAGGTTCATTTGCATTGCTCCTTTCCAGTTTGGAAGCCATTATGTCTTTCTCTCACACAATCCCTCTGGCTGAAACTTCTGCTCTGTAGGTTTTTAAGGTAACAGTGATATGTGATTTGTTTTGCTTACACCCACACCTTCTTCAGCATCCCTTGTTCTCCCTGCAGTGAACTCTTGAGGTTCTCAGAACGCAGTCCAAGTACAGAGTCATGTGAGGAGAAGTGAGTGCTTACGCGAAAACTCTGAGAAGACAAGATCTCAGTTTCTTCAAAACACAGAATGATTCTTGGAATGTGTTTCCATGTCTCTCCCAGGTGTAGTGGCTGCGGGTGAGTTTAGTCCAGATCACTCACTACAACTGGCTATTGTTATGTGTTTATATGCCTCTGTGGAAAAGCATGTTTCTACTGTGTGTGGCTTGCCCTTACGATTGTACACTTTACTCAGGTGAGTCTTCTTAACCTTCAGAGTATAAACTGTCTGATGCTCTGGATAAAGTTGACTATGACATGAGACTCATTTATCAGTTCCATTCTCCCAGGTCCCAATACGTTTAGGGTAAACAAGTTGTAAACCTGAACAAAGGCATAGTCTATATTCCCCTTTATAATGTAATAGACAGAACACTAATAACATTTGTTATTGCGAACTTCTTTTATACAGATCTGTCTGTTCTGGATACCTTCCTAGAGGACAAAATAGCCCTTCTTCAGCATCCTCACAGTCTGCTGTGAGGATGTACAGTTGTGACTGATCTACCCTGTGTCAGGGGACTAGTGGTCTCTTCTGTCATACTGCCACAGTAGTGCATGGTATCACCTGTGTGCCATCCTGTAAATGTGAAGATGTGTATAGGGTAAAGTCCTCTTTAGAGGTTGGTTAAAGGATGGATGTCACCACATGGTCCCCTCTAGGAATTGTATATTTTCACTTTCTCAGGAATGCTTGAAGGGGCCTGTTTCCCAAGCTACTCTTCTAGAGTATATAATTGAATGTTGGGGTGTGTGCCAATAGGAAAATGAGAATGACATCTCTGCCTGTTTTAAATTTGTATCTAAGAAATCATTGGCAAGAATCAAATGTCATTTCATCTAAAAAGGTGTGTGTGGCCGGGCGGTGGTGGCGCACGCCTTTAATCCCAGCATTTGGGAGGCAGAGGCAGGAGGATTTCTGAGTTCGAGGCCAGCCTGGTCTACAAAGTGAGTTCCAGGACAGCCAGGGCTACACAGAGAAACCCTGTCTCGAAAAAAAACAAACAAAAACAAAACAAACAAACAAACAAAAAAAGGTGTGTGTGTGTGTGTGTGTGTGTGTGTGTGTTGCTAGAGATCAAACCCATGCAAGCATTAGCCAAGCCCTCCACCATTACACACAACTTCCATCTTCTATTTATTTAAAAATCCTTTTAAGTGAACTGTCTATTCGTGCCTTAGCTAATTTATTTTTCAGCTTCTTGGTCTTTTTCATCTCGCTTTCTCAGAGTTTACATTGTGACAATAAGCCATATTCGTATAATGGAAGAAGCAGTGTTTTCCTTAGCTTGAAACTGCTTTTTACTTTATGTCTTTTTAACTATGAATATATTTTTTTCACTGTCTGTGTGCTTGAATTAAAATGTAGGACCAAAGTTTGTGTTGCTGATTATTCATGGTTAGAATGGGTCTCAAAGTGTGTCGAACACTTCCAATTCAGCCACCCACCATATTCCAAGCTCTCGGGACAAAACCATTCCTGTTGAACATCTCCTAACATAGCGAAGGAGGCAATTCTATATAGTTTCAGGGAACCAGTAATAAGAATACAGCAGACAGGAAAACCAGACTGTAAAATCCTACATGGTCTGCCTACTCATAGAAAACTACAATGGATTTCCTAAAGGGAATTATTTTGAATCAGATTCTTCAGGGGCCTTGACTAGAGAAGAAGGGAAGAATCGGCAGGTTAAGTCCTTACAGGCTCATTCCTGAAGGCCCATATCCAATCCTAGCATTTCAGCAGCTTCTCTCTAACCCAAATAGGCTCATATCCCATGTATCAATTTACCAAGCACAGCTAGTGATCTCAACTGCCCGTTGTCACAAGAGAGGGAATGGAATTCTTTTACCCACAGGAAGTATAGTATGGCCCGGGCTCACAGAGGTCAGCACAATGCAAGCCCTGTGTTCACCTAGTCCCTTCTCTATATGTTAACGCTGATATTCCTTCTCCAAAATAAAGGAAGCAGGGGAGTTCAAGGCCTGGTGCATTTGTAGCCTCTGGTTGGGACAATTCTAGTAATCCTACTGTGGCCTTTTGGTTTCAACAGAAATGGAAATTATCTTTGAGATGTCCCAATCATTCACCAGTCAGTTCAAGTATGAGGTAAGACTGAGGTGCAAGCAAGGACAGAGACTAGGTAAGCATCTGTGGTCCTCCCCACACAGCTAGCAAAGCAGGCTTGAGTGGTAGGATATAGTCTGCTGCCAACACAACTCATCCTCCTCCTTCGTTCCACCGTATGAACTCCTGTTCCTTTTACAGTGACAAAGAGGCCAGCCAAGGGGTGTGTTGTGACTAGTTTGTTCTAGTCCAGGGCAATTACAGAATCTAGAATCTCTTACAGAACTCGTCTGGCTCCTTTTGAAGTTCAGAATTCAATTATACATAAGAGGAAGTCAACTGGGGGGCATTTCTGAGAGAGGTTTTGTTTTCTTAATAAACAAACACAGAGATGATATCATTGTTTCATCGTGCTTTGAAGGGCACAGTGGTACCTGGAACTACAGTAGCCATCTTGTCTGAGAAGTCTGTAGCCTTTTTGTAGAGCCACTAGTCCTGACCTTATTTTGCTATTTCACTTAACAGTTGCCCATGTCCATACTTCTTAGAGTAGGCCAGGAAATAAATCCCTCCTTCTCAAGCTCCTGGTGGTCAGGTCACAGAACAAAAGCAGCAAAAGTTATCTGACTTGCCACGTTTCCAGAGAGTCTATTGGTAATGGAAAACCTCAAGTACACTTGGGCTCCCCATGACTTACACAGACTATTACACAAACTAGTTCAGCACGGAGTCAGTAACCTGTCTTCCTGGACTCACAGGATATCAGGGCCAGAAGACAGGAATGTAAGTAGTGGGTGGGTCTGTTGCAGAACAACAACCCTAGGCTCCCGAGGAGTGGTTTTATAGCCAGAAACTGTCTGGAAGGTGTGGCCCAGGATTCATCACAATGGAGGGAAACAGATGGGAAGGTACCTGTGACCACCTGCTACAAGGCTGGATGGTGGTCAGGCAATGGCTGACCAGAGCTGCCACCAAGACAAGTCATACTGTGCCTACATTTTACCTTCCTGCCCTGTGCGGAGACATGCAGGGAAGTCAGGTGAGATGGAACAGCCCAACAGGAGAGAGGAAAAGTGTTTTCAAGTGACAAAGTTCCAAGGTGGAATGGGGGAAGAGGCTTGAGTTTGTCAAAGGACAAAACTTGTTCAGAGGAATAATGTATTCTGCGTATTTTTTCATGTTTTGATGAAATATTTCTCAGTATCTCAAGAGACTGATTATCAGGGCATTTCCCTGCATACAAAGGCAGCATTGAAGGGCATTTCCAGACACTGGCAAGGACAAATGCCAAGGTCTTTCGGTCTTGAGAGGGGTGGAGTGTGTAGACACATGCATCCTGTGTGCTCTCAGTAACAGCAGCTAGTCCCCAGTGTAGCAAATCAACACACCTTTGCAGCTGCCCTTTGGAAGCCATATGTGTAATCCCAGCCACCAGCTGCCTTGTCTTGTGCTATTTCTTAAATACATTATGCAGATTTTACAATACAAAATTCTAGTAGTAATAAACCTTAAATCATTTCACAGCCTTTGCAGCCCGGAAAGAAAAAGGTTCAGAATGCTGTGAAAGCAAATCACAGGTCCCATGGCTTTTTCAGTTGTCACCCTTAACCACACCCAGTGGGCGGTATCACAGCTACTTCGGATTTAAATACTTATGTCAATCATCTTAATGTGATTGAGTGTCATAGAATTTATGACAACTGGATCTTATACTTTTTTATAGGGAGAAATCAAGATGGCTAGAACGCAATCTAGTGTCTCTCACAGAAATAGCCCGGCTTCTTTTGAAGCTCAGAATTCAATTACGCACAAGAGGAAGTGGGACGGAATGGACTAGATAATATAGACTTTGATCTGTATTCCACAATTTAGTCCCTTCATTTTCCTAGTGAAGTGAATTTACCTAAATGGTCCACCCCACAGGCTGTGTGAAGGCTCCAAACCTGTCACCCACCCCCTCCCCATACTCAATCCTATGCCACCAAGGACTCCGGGTGCCTGCAGACATGCCAACTGCATGATCAAGCTCGTTGGTGGCCAAGCTTGGTATAACTTCTAGCTTCCTTTAAAAGAGGATGTGTGAACAATGTTCATAAGGTCTGATTTATGATCTTTGAACTTTAAAATTTTCTAGGAAGAAGTAACAACTAAAACTCCTGAAGAAGGAAGAGGTGAGGGAATACCAGAAGGAAGGGGTAGGAAAGGTGGGGCATAAGCCTGGAAGCAGTATTTAGTGGAAGTCCAAGTCCACAGGAGTAATAGGTCCCTGAGATCCTGGCTTTAGTGCTCTCCTAAGAATACTGGCTACCAGCCTGGCACCCGATGGCCACCTCGGTGTGCTAACTCAGACAGTATCCTATTGTCTTACAGTCAGACACATACCGAGGGCTATTTCTGCATCAGGGAGGGCTGTCATCCCAGAACTGCAAGGTCTAGATAAACAAATACCTATATTCAGGAGATGATATTCCTAGAGAATTTGCTGCCATAAAAGTTTTCAGTGACTCACTAATTAGACAGAGAAGCCAGATTGCCTAGGGAGGCAATTTGAATAAGGAAAGAAACCATGGAGAGAAACTAGGGAAAGTGGTACAAGGAAGCTTGTGGTGGCCTGGGCCAGACCTCCTGGATTTGGGGTCACACAGTGCCTAGCCCCTGTACTTAGCACCCAGGACCCACCAGAGTCAGAATAGGGTCCTACCTCCTAGAACATTTCACTTCTCTGTTTTGTTTCTTTTCTTTTTTTTTTTTAAGATTTATTTATTGCATGTAAGTACACTGTGGCTGTCTTCAGATACATCAGAAGAGAGTGTCAGATCTCATTTCAGAAGGTTGTGAGCCACCACATGGTTGCTGGGATTTGAACTCAGAACCTCTGGAAGAGCAGTCAGTGCTCTTAACTGCTGAGACATTTCTTGAATATTTAGCCTGACTTACAGTTTTTCCAAGGCTTGACATAGTCACTCATTGTTCACGTTCCTAACTTTTCCTAAACAGAAAAATTCAGCACACATTCTGAGTGACCTTGCCCCAGGTCATACACCAGCAAGTCACTGAGATAGATGGTAAGCCAGCTGCCTAGGCCACTACCTGGCAGAGTGGGCTCCAAGGCTATAACAAAGCAGAGAAGGGGAGTGGAGAGTCAAAGGGTGTGGTGGGAGTGGTACTATTTGGAGGTATGGCCTTGTTGGAGTAGATGTGGCCCTGAGTGTGGAGGAACTGTGTCACCATGGACATGGGCTTTAAGACCTTCATCCTAGCTGCCTGGAAGCCAGTCTTCTCCTAGCAGTCATCAGATGAAAATGTAGAACTCTCAGCATCTCCTACATCATGCCTGCCTAGACACTGCCATGCTCCCTGCCTTGATGATAATGGACTGAGCTTCTGAATCTGTAAGCCAGCTCCAATAAATGTTGGTCATGGTGTCTGTTCATAGCCGTAAAACCCTAAGACACAGGGGCATGTTCCATTTGTTTTTTTACATTTTTCTACATATTTATCTATTTAGCTTGGGAGGAAAGGGGAATCTGCACATGGAGGCCAGAGGGCTAAAGGACAACTTGCAGGACGCAGTTACCTTTTCCCATCTTGTGGTGCTTGGGGACAGAACTCAGGTGTTTAAGCTAGGTCACAAGGCCATTTACCTGCTGAGTCATCAGCCTGCTTTCATTTTAGATTAACAAGTCACAGATGGCTTTTCTGGAAAGGCGTCACATCTACAGGACTCTTCAAGTCCTTGAGAATGCAAAGGACTCTGGCTTAGAGGGCAAGGACTCTCCCTTTCCCATCTTTGGAATTAACTGAAAAAGAAACAGGAAGTCTCTTGCTTGGCAAATAATGTTAAATTCCTTTAACTGTGACAAAGGTGCAGTTGCCTGGAGCAGTAGCCACAATCTCCCTGCCAAGAATAAATTAGCTGTGTGGTTTCTCAGCAATTTTATTTTACTGTGGTGATGATAAATTGAAATTTGTAGGTGATATAACTCATGCTCATTCCAAATATGAGATAAAGTTCTGCCTTTATCGAAGGTGTTCAGAGTTTATCACACTGTGAGTGTTTCTAACCTCATATTATTCCTGCTTGGTTTTTTGTTTGTTTGTGTTTGTTTGTTTTTTTTTTTAAGAGTTGCTAGAATTGCTACTAACCATCACATCTGCAGGGTCCCAGAAAGAACCACAGATTTAGCCTGCTCAAAAGCCAGGTGACTGTTTCCCATCCCCTCAGCTCTGATCTCTGCATCTTAAAGCTCTTGTTTCTCACATTGTTAACTGTTGTCTAGATTCTGTGTTTATCATTTAGTAAAGGAGTGTCAGGGCAGGACTACTCAGTCTCTGCAATGAGAGGAACAGTAAATGCAGATGGAGCTCGTGATTCGTGAGTTTTCCTAGTCATGTAGGAGCAGAGCTGTGCTAGTCGGCATGAGGGGGTCGCTTCTCCTGGAAATGTCTTAGATTTTCATTATGTGATCAATAGAAATGGCACGATTGCACAGAAGCTCAGCCATGGTATTTAAATTTCCCCTCCACCTTAATGAGGGCGTCTATCAGAGCAGGGGGATGAAGTAGTGCCGTCTAAGACACAGATACCGTGATTAGACACCGACCGTTCAGGGGCGAGGCTGCAGGCTGGCAGCCATCTTCACATGTTCTAAATAGCTTTCGTAGTATAGTGCTCTTGGGCTTTGATTGGGTCTTAGAATGTCTTGAGCAGGGTGCGGTAATCCACACCTTTAATTCCAGCACTAGGGTTGCAGAAGCAGACAGAGAACTGTGAGTTTAAAGCCAGCCTGATCTAAATAGTGAGTTCCCAGCCAGCCAGTGGTACATTTGAGACTCTGTCTCAAAAACAAACACACACACACATACACACACACACACACACACACACACACACACACACACACACACACACCACCCCCCAAAGTTGCCGTAAGAGTAACAGGTAATTTGTTTTTTTAGAATGTATTTTGAGATTTCCCCACCCCTACCCCAGTTAATATTATCATTAAATAGTTGGGAGGGGAGAAGAGCAGCCACCACATTTCTGCTCCTAAACAGAGAAGTGAGTGAGATTCGGGCCTACTAAGAAAATAAAGAAACAGAAACCCACAGTAAGGAGTTGACAGGAGCTAACAGGAAGCCAACTCTTACACGGTTAATGCTTGGTGTCTTTGAAGGCTGGGGTAGCTGTCCCCGGAACCCTCTGAAGATGCTTAGAGGTGAATAAAAATACTCATATAGGTCTTAGCCAGGGTTTCTATTCCTGCACAAACATCATGACCAAGAAGCAAGTTGGGGAGAAAAGGATTAATTCAGCCTACACTTCCACATTGCTGTTCATCACCACAGGAAGTCAGGACTGGAACTCACACAAGGCAGGAAGCAGGAGCTGATGCAGAGGCCATGATGGGATATTACTTACCGGCTTGCTTCCCCTGGCTGGCTCAGCCTGCTTTCTTATAGAACCCAGGACTACCAGCCCAGAGATGGTACCACCTACAATGGGCCCTCCTCCCTTGATCACTAATTGAGAAAATGCTTTAGAGCTGAATCTCATGGAGGCATTTCCTCAAGGGAGGCTCTTTTCTCTGTGATAACTCCAGCTTGTGTCAAGTTGACACACAAAAGCAGCCATTTATACATACACACACACACACACACACACACACACACATATCAGGTTGTGTTCCAGCTAATCAAAAAAATGGCGGCAGTGAATGGAAAGTCCAAGAATTCAGTAGTTGCTCAGTCTACAAGGCTAAATGTCTCAACTGGTCTTCAGTATCTGCTGGAATCCCAAAGAAGTAGGCTCTAATACCAGTGAAGGACTGGATGTGCTAGCAAGGCGAGGGCAAGCAGGCAAAGAGCAATAGGACATCTTCCATGTCCTTATGTAGGGCTCCACAGAAGGTGTGGCCCAGATTAAAGGTATGTCTTCCTGCCTGGAGATCTGGATCAAAGGTGTGAGTCTTCCTGCCTCTAAGGTCTGGGCTTGACGTGGCTGCACCCACTTCAAACCAAGCCAAAATCTCTTCAGGAGCATGCCCTCCATTTCTGGGTTTTAGTTCTAGATATAGTCAGGTTGACAACCAAGAATAGCTATCACAAGACTACCCCTTGTCAATTTGACACACAATCATATCTCCTTATGTCATGATTAACTTCCAAATGTAAAGAATAGCCAGGTTATAATAATGCCTAAACAAAATCCAACTACTCCATATACAATCACAAACTCATTACACATTTAACCAGGTCATAATTATGCCTAACATGATATGACTATCCCTTGTACAAATGTCTGTTGATGTTTTTATTCCTGTGAAGAGACACCATGACCATAGCAATTCTTATAAAGGAAAACATTTGGAGTTTGCTTCCATTCAAGGGTTTAGTCCATTGTTATCATGGCAGGAAGCATAGCAGGGTGTAGGCAGGAGCTAGAGAAGTAGGTAAGAGTTCTACATTTGGATTTGTAGGCATCTGGAAGAGAGAGAGAGACACTGGGCCTGGGTTAAGCATTTGAAACCCCAAACCCAACCCCTAGAGACACAATTTCTCCAAGGCCACACTTACTCCAACAAGGCCACACTTACTCCAACAAGGCCACACATATTCCAACAAGGACACACCTCCTTGTAGCCATCCAGTGGCCATGGAGAACTAGGTCTACCTGAAAAGGGGGCTGGAAATGAAAAAGGCTGGGGAGCAGGAGAAGGATAAAGCCAAGACAAAGTTTCTGATCAAGGCTCAAAGTTTACTATTCAGTACTGCGTTCAGATAGGGAGAGCCCACAGAACCCATCCTTTGTTGCGGCTGGATTATGTTGCAAAGCAAGGTCAGTGGATTTGGTGAGGCCAGACAACTCCACCTAGGTCCATTTGCGACAAGCACTGAGGTCTGTTTAGCCTACTCAAGGCTGGGGGAAGGGCACACCACCTAACCCCTCTCAAGTGGTGCCACTCCCAAATGACCAAGCATTTAAATCTATGAGACTATGGGGGCCATTGCTATGCAAACCACCACAATGGGTATGTGAGTTGTTAGAAAATATCTATGGCTTTGATACTGGTTTCTGATACCCTGGATATTATTTATTTTAACTCTATTTCCTCAAAATCCTTCCTATGGCTTCCCTTTTGTCTCTCAGTGTCTGAAGATCAGATAGACAGACAATTCCTAGAGTGGTGAGGTCAGCCTATCCAGGCTTCTGGGAATACTTACTCATTGTGCACTTTCAAGAAGGTTAGAAGATGCATCCTTTATCCATGTTGTATTTGTGGACTTTAAATTTAGCCTCAGAGGATAGGAAAGGAACCCACCCCCACCTCCAGATTCCCCTTTCTATGTCTTCCCTCCCCATTCACCCCAGGTGTCTAAGTTTTTCATGTTCTCTGTGGGGGGTGGGGGATGGGAGGACTACCAATAGGTAATGTTGAGAGAATGATTCACAACACACTTCAGTATTCTTTTCTCTTTCTTATCAATACCAAATTCCTTATTCTGTCGTCTGTGAAAGGATGCTGCAAAGGACCTCTTGGCTGCGGCATTGTTTTCTGCATGTATGGCATTGTGTATTATAGGGGAGGAAATGAAAATGAGGGGAGAAAATTCTCTTTGGAAGACCCTTCTGTTAGGGTAATTCTTGTTATAAAAACAAAGATACCCAATAGTAGTTTGTCCAATAAGTCTGTTAATGAGTGACCTATCAGTGGCATGGTGTCCTAGCAGTTTAGGACATGGGTCAGCATTTCCAGTGTCTGGATGCTGAGTACTTCCCTGATTTGCTCTTCTTTCTGTCGTGGGTACCCAAAAAATTATGTATATTCAAATATCACATTCTCCTATCACAGAGTTCTAAGGAGGAAAAGGAGTAGGATTAGTGAGACTTTACATAGGCAGAAATTTTCTCAGAGGTGCCACGGAACTCAGCTCACATCACATTCAGCCATCTCTAGTAGGGAGTTAGCAAAGAGCAGTGATGATCCAGCATCAAGGTGAACCTCATTGAGATCCATACAAAGGAGGCCGTTTTATCCTCAGGGATGCAAGGGAAGGTGGTGCCAGAAGTGGTTAACAGCATCTGCCTCAACCTGAGAACCGCATCACCCAGGAGCTACTGTGAGCCAAGCTCGTTTTGAAAAACGATGATGGTGCTATCCCTTATCCTCTCCACTGTGTCCTGCTTTGCAAACCTGACTGGACAAGGGAGGAAAGTTAGTCATGGAGGGGTGGTGTTCTACCCAAAAGAAGGCTGTAGTAGCACAGTGTTCCAGCCTCCTATTCTCATGCATGTCTACATGAGTTTAACCTGCGGTGTCTCTCCTTTAATCAACTTACTAGAAAGTGTATTAGGCTTTTCCTTTTACCTTTTGACAGGCAGTGGGTCTGGCTACCCCTCACAAAGAGATGGCCCAAAGATAATTGTATTCAGATTTATTTATTCATTCAAAAACTTTCACTTATCAAAAGCTAGCATGGTGAGAAAACACTCATTTTGACAGGAGGCTTCTTTTGTTGTATGCATGCTAATGTTTTAAACATCTCGTTGAGATTTGATTTGTAATTTTAAAATTTCTATTTTCCTAGGCTGGCCTTGGTGTACTATCAAAATTCTCACACAGTCTTCATCCGGGGAAATCTCTACATAAACTAGTACAGGGAAAGTATAAATGTTTAAACAACACACTTTTTTATCAAAATAAAAATAATTTTACTGATTCTCATGAATCAAAGAGACCCCTATTTTCAGGGCCCATGGTAAATACCTGTTGTGTTCAACAGAAGAATGCTGGCTTGAAAAGTCTCACTTTGAAGAATTAATTTAAAGCTGTGGTTTACATGCAATGATTATGCATATCTATTATGTACATTGTGATATTTTAATATGTATACACTATGTACTTGTCACATCAAGGCAGTTTGCATTTCCATGTCCTCATGTCCTTATGCTGGAAGCTTTGAGTTCTCCTCTACTATTTAAGCTGTTTGCCTCAGAAGATCTCTGTGAGGTTCAGTCACTCCACTGCACTGTGGAACATTACAGATTACCCCTGCCATCTACCTGTATCTTGGTGCCTGTCTTAGCTAGGATTTTATTACTGTGAAGAGACACCATGACATAACAATTCTTATAAAGGAAAACATTTAATTGGGGCTGCTTACAGTTCAGAGGTTTAGTTCATTATCATCATGGTCGAATCACAGTGGCAAGCAGGCAGACACGGTGCTGGAGAACTCTACATCTGAGAGCTCTACATCTTGATCCAGAGGCAACAGGTCTTCCTGTGACTGTGAACCTCTGACCCTGGGCTTGAGATTCTGAGACCTCAAAGCCCACTCCTTAGTGACAAGTATCTTCCACAAAGCCACACGTACCCCAACAAGACCACATCTCCTAAGAGTGTCACTCCCTGTGGACCAAGCATTGAAACACATGCATCTGTGGGGGTCATTCCTGTCCAAACCACCACAGTGTTCATTATCCAGTCTCCCCCATCCCCCTCCTCTCCCCATTCTCAGGTTCTAGTAATTGCTACTTTTTATTAAGCTCAATTTTCTTATCAGCTTTTACAGACAGTGAACCTACAGTATTAGCCATTCTGTGTCTGACTTATTTCTTTTAGCATAATGTCCTTGGGTTTCACCCACATCTCTGTAGATGTTAAGGTCTTCGTTTTCAATAGCTAAGCAATATGGAGGGCACGTGTCCCACATGCCCTTTCTCTGTTCAGTGGTTGATGGATACCTAGCTTCAATCCACCTTAGCTGTCCTGAACAGCGCTCTAATATGGGAGTGGAGGATTCTCTCTGACACACTGATTCTACTTTCTGTGAATATTCTCCCACTGTGGGATATCTGGGTCAGATGGTAAAATTTACTTCTGTTTTTCAAGGAAGCTCCACACTGTTTTCCATGGTTCCCCTAACTTATATTCCTATCAATGGCGTGAAAACATCCCTCTTTGTATCTTTGTCAACCTTTGCTATAATTGCTCTATATTTGCTTTGTCAACTTTTGCTATTTAATTATTTTTTTGTCTTTCCCATGCTAGCCATTCTACAAAAGATAAAATAAAATGGGGATTTTGAATGCACCCATGAGAAACAAGTGAAAAATTGTTATTGCTATTCGGTCATTGCACAGATACATGTATTAAAACATATGCTATACTATACATATGTATAGTTTATATGTATCAAGTAAACAATTAAAATTTAAAAACAAAATTATGGTAATAATTTAAATTAATTTTAACAATAATAAAATTAATACTAATTTTAGATAATCTTAATTAATGATTAATTAACCATTGATATTGTTATGTTATCAAATATCATAATTTGGTGTTATTCAATTTACTTATTGCCTGTTATATGTGGATGTGTGTGTGCTGAGTGTACCACGTACATGCATGCAGGAACCCATGGAAGTCAGCACAAGGCATCAGATCACCGGAACTGGAGTTACAGATGGCTAAGTCACCAAGTAAGAGCTGGGCATCAAATCTGGCAGTTGGTACTCTTGACTGCTGAGCCATCTCTCCAACCCTACCTTGGCACACCTGGAATAATTTTTGTAATCTTTTCTTTTTCCTTTTTCTTTTCTTAATCTTGGTAGGGTTCTACAGTGCTAGAAAAGCTTTTCACACATCTGTGCAAAATAAGATTATTCCTATTTACAGACTGAAGGAAAAAAAAAGTTTCCAAAATAGTCACTCCCTGAAGGTCACAGAAGGTCAGTGATGAACTGAGGGATAAAATGTGACTGTCGCATCCACTGTGGCACTTACTCATGCCTGTCAAGCACCTATATCCTCACGATGGAAGTCATGCTGGTAATAAACAGTGTTAAGAAGTATCTAGCAACATGGATGCATTCTCTTTCAGAAATACTTTCTGTGTCACATACAGCTTTTACAACAGCTCCACTATCAAGCCATGGAGAACTGGCAAACAGGGTGAACAAACCCACTGCTGTCTCACGATCAGGCAAGGCCTTCACGAATAGCTTGCCACCTTCCCAGCTACATTTCTCAATAAGCAGACACTGTCTGACAATTAGGCAATCTCATGGCTTTAATGGGAGATGACACTCTGACATTTAATGGTGATGGCTGAAAGTCCCCACTAGACAAGTGGCCTCAGCTCTTGTTATGAAAAACCGTGTATGTAGCACCAGATTTGTTATTCTACCAAGATTTTCTTTTCTTCTTACAACAAATTTATGCGATTTCTCATGGGTCTTCACTGGAATGGAACTTACCCAGCTGATGTAGTGTCTGTAGATAGACAACTGGCTAGAGTTCGTTCATACCTGAGTTCCCCTGATTCATGATCTAGTAATATGCGGTTCCCCAATATTTTCCAGGGGCTCTCTGGAAGTGGTCAAGGTGAACACGTCTAGAAACCATTGGATAGAGACTGGGGCAAGACCTTGGCCAGCTAATCTTGTGGCAGTGCAGGCCAGGGGTCACTCCTTGCTGTAAAGGACCCATGCATTTATCCTGAACTCTGCATGTCCCAGACTGGCAAAGATCTACCCTGGGCCACACATATACATACATCTCAAAGGATGCTCCTCCTGAGGCTGTGTTAGGATGGAGAGAGAGAAATTAGCATCTCACCAGCTCTACTCTGCTTCCTGTAGCTGGGCGTCTTCCTGAGGTACCAACTTTTCTTTGGTTGTTCTTTTGGTTTGGATTTCAGACTATCCTGTGGGTGGCCTTTATTTTTCTCTTCTTTACAGTACTCCCTGCTATTCTTCTCCAGCCCAGACTCCTGGGTCTTATTTTAACCCTGCTTAGTGAGCTTCTCAGGAGCGAGAGCAGTGTTTCTCAACCTGTGGGACACAACCCTTTTGCAGGGGTCCCCTAAGACCATGGCAAAACACAGATAATTGTGTTACAATTCGTAACAGTAGCAACATTACAGTTATGAAGTAGCAATGAATTAATTCTATGACTGAAGGTCACCACAATATGAGGAACTGTATTAGACTCTCAGCATGAGGAAGGTTGAGAACCACTGCTCTAGAGACAGGCACAGGAGGGAATGAGGGAAAACAGAAAACTCACATGAACACCCAGGCTCGAGTCTTTCTCCTTTTCTTTCTCATCTTCTGTTTTTCCCTTACATTTCCTAGCTCTCAGGACATTTTAAATCTGAGGACAATTTATTCAATAGAAAACAATATACTCTTCTTCAAGGGACTCAAGAGGTCCTGTGGGAAGCGTGTGAGTGTGTGGGAACCAACAGGCCATGTGGGAACTTTACTCCTCTCCTTTCTCCATGTGTGCAGTGTATCCTTGGGAAATGGAAGTCACGTGCACGACCCCTGGGAAGTGGAAACCTGAGGGAAGTACATACTTTGCTGTGGTCTCTTTCCCTTGGCCACAGGAACTGGCTGCACTTGAGAAGGTAGGCTGCAGTGGCAGCCAGAATGCAAGAAAGATAACTTTGGGCCGAGAGCACAGCTGATCTCTGCTACGCATGCAGCACAAATAAGAAACAACTCATTCTTGTCCAAAGCCCCCTGAGAGCTGCTTGTCGGTGAAGCATTATGTCATTTTTTTTTACAATGACAGCTCAGGCACTGATGACAGTAAGGTGGACGGAATGGCACGTTCCTTATTAAATAACCCTGTGGAGGATTTCCGAACGCACAATGAAATTGTAGCTTCGAGTCACTGGAGGTGGGAAAGGTGGACCGGCAGTGGAGAATTTTTCAGATGCTAAGCATCTCAGGTTGTCTTATGTGTCAGACAGGAACAGAGCCATCAAATCAATCACAGGGCCACCTGCACCCTCCTGCTCTCACTCCTTGTTCTTCGCTAATGAGCTTTGGTGACAGGGACACTGCTCTCCCCTTCACTAGCGTGTTGGAAGAGAGGGCAGGTCTTTCGAGAATGGCTCCTAGTACAAGGGAAACCATGCTAGATCTTAAAACAGACTTTGTCAGAGAATGCAGGAGAGCAGAAGGGAAAGACCACACTAAGGCGTCTCGACAGGCATGGAGTGCAAGTCTTCTCCAGTGGTTCCCGTCTCCTCCAGCCTCCCCTGGCTAGACAGAGGCTCTGCACTGGTGTTATACCCACCATCCAACATGAGCATTCCAGCATCAAACGCACTCCAGGATCTCCATATCCTAGACTCTTGACACACCAAAGATAAGGAAAATGTTTTTACTTTCAAATTGCTTATAAAAATATTTAATTATAATCTTTAAAAAACAACAACAACCTAGAACCAAATATTGTCTAAGAAGACTGACACTTTTTGAGGAAACTCTAGCTACCGTGTTCATTAGATGTATGGTTCTAGCCAAACTAGAATATATAGAAACCAAGTTGTTTCAGAAAGGATGAGAAAGGCTGGGCTTTGTTTGAGGCAATAAGCACACTAACAACTCAAAAGCAGCCAACATAAGCGTCCATCTTTCAGTCATGTATAGCCTAACTTCCTTCCATAAGGCAGCTCTCTGAATTATACAGACTCAGTCTTTGGCCCGATATGGCTATGGCCAGAAAAGGGACACTGTTGAGCCTTTGGGGAACTCTGAGGTCTACATAGCTCCACTGAGAGACTGCTAGCTATAACCAAACACCCTCAACTAGCCCTGTGGAACCCAGGACATGAGTGCTCTCTGTGAACCCAGGAGAAAATGCCATCATGACACCCAGGAGAAAATACCATCATGACACCTAGGAGTGGCTGTGCTGTTTCTCTTTGGTCTGTTTCCCACGCTGTAGCTAATCAAGCTGAGGCTGTACTGTGGGAAGCACACTGACTGCCCAGTCCAGATGGGTTGACCACTGCTTCCAAGAGTCTCTTCATCAAACTCTTGAAAACACTTCTATAGCAGCATTACCCATGGTGACTCGCCACTACCGTTCTTAAAGAATATTCTACTGAAATAGACACAAATGCTCGCTTCTTTCATGACACAGGCTTGTTAAATAGCCCAGGCTAGTCTTAAACTTACAATCTTCCTGCCCCTGTATCTAGAGGCTTGATCCAAAGAGCTTATCCAGTTGTTTCTTTAATAAGAGACACACTTTTATAGAAGTCAAAAAATTAAGATATAGCCTAGGAAGAAAAAGCAACGGAGAATTTAAAATGTATATTTTCTGTGTTGTAAATAAAAGTAGCATACTCTACTAAAAAGTTGATAAACACAAGAACTACTGACCTAAAAACCCCACTTTGGAGAAATACAGAGGCAAGAATTTCCCTGAGAGAATGACTCTGTCAGTGGATTAAGAACAGAAGTTTCAGAAGAGATGTTCTCTTTTGCCAAGAAGAGACATTGTCCAGCTATGTCCCTGAATGCCCCACCATGCAGGAAAGTTCCTTGTGTAGTTTGTATACTAGGGTTAGGAAAACCTGTTGACATTGATATAGCATCTATTTTATTTTTGCAGTGAATTGAACTTTATCAATTCCAGACCTTTCCAGCTTTCCTGTTTAGCACAATGCTACTCATCTGAACACCAACAACACCATGATGATTCCCAGATTTTGGGCAGGGCTCCTTTCCCTCTTACAATTCCACAGCATTGTCCTCTCCACCTATCTGACAGTGTAAGTCACACTGTCTTTTTGCCTTTCTCTATCTACTAAAAGTTCCCTTCCTAAGGACAGGAATTGGGTATCAGTCACATGTCTAACGCGGTGCCTGGCATCACACGTGGCACAGAGGAGTTCTATACTATGAATACATCAACTGCACTGGTGAGAGGCAGCTATTGGCATCATTGCAGTCCCTCATGCCTGGGCTAGCACTTGTGGTCTTGTGTTGTAGAGGTGTGGATTAATTATAACTATGTAGTGTCACATATAAGGGGATTGGTCCTGCACAGGGGATTGATCTTATCAAAATAGTTCATGGCTTAAGACTTATGACAAGGCTCCTGGCCTGCAGCGCGGTGGCCCAGGCGGCCGCCTTAGGCTGCCCCTCAGGGCCGGTAGGGCCCGAGCCGCGGAAGCATGGCTCTGAAATGGATCCAGAAGGTTGCTTTCACTACCAAAATCTATCACCCTAATATCAACAGCAGTGGCAGAATTTGCCTGGATATCCTGAGGTCACAGTGGTCCCAAGCATTGACTGTGTCCAAAGTTCTCCTGTCTATCTGCTCTCTGCTCTGCGACCCCAACCCTAATGACCCACTGGTGCCAGAAATAGCCCACACTTACAAGGCCGACAGAGAGAAGAACAACAGATTAGCAAGAGAGTGGACACAGAAATATGCTATGTAAGTGCCTCGAAGGCTCCACGGGAGACCTTGTCCAAGAGAAGCTTGCCAGGCAGAGTGGCCTTCCTGTGAAGCTCGGAGCTATTGGCTAAGGCCCTCACGGAACAGCCTCTGTTCACACGCGTGTTGGCACTCACTTCTCTGGCTGCAGCATGTTGGTGCCACTTTCAACCATTGTGGCCTTGACAGTACCACACCTTTGAGGTCAAATCAAATCAGCAACCACTGTTATGATCTACAGTCTTCCTGGTTACACTAGAATCAGCCTAGGCTTCAGTCTGTCTGCTTGTGTCTGGGGAACCAAGCCATGCATGCCTCCCGTACTTGTCCTCAAATGGTGTCACTACTCAGTGTGGCACTATACAGGGGCCCAGCCTGTCCCCTGAACACATGCCCTTTGCCTCTAGAGCACAGTGCTTTCCTGAGGGCCCAGGGCAGAGTGGGCTTTTTCATACTTTGTCTGCCCTAGGACCATGTCCTCAGGAGTGTGAGTGTGTCCTGGAGGCTCCTGGAAATTGGAACAGCATCCCCTGAACATCTTCCGCCACCTTCCTGCGTAGTGCTATATGCTGCAAACAGCAAGTGAGGAGCGTCTGGGCATTTAAAGCACGTAACACTGCAAGAAAGGATGGGACTCTCAGACATGGAGTGATGTGGCTTATGCTTTTGTATGTAATGAGGCTCCCTCTCCCTCTTCCCACTAGAAACTTAACATGAAATCCAAGCATAAGCCATTCACAAACTGGAACACAAGGAAGGAAAGGGATTTTAAATGGAAATAAAAAGGAAATTCCTTCAGAAGTGACAATTGACACTTAAGTCTCCTTTTTTCTTTTTTTAGAAGAAAATAAACAGGTTTTTTTTTAAAAAAAAAAAAGACTTATGATAAGCTTGAGAACTATTTATGTCGGTAATTCCACAATAAAATGGAAATTTGATGTTCTTAGTTACTGTGGTGGTTTGAATGGCAATGGCCCCTGGCCATAGGATCGTGTATTTGCATGCTTAATCCCCAGTTGATTAGTCATCTCCTAATAGGTAAAGTCAGACTATTTATAACATTTTCCCCCTTAAGACAGATAGCACATGATTGTATCAAACTGGGGTAGTTTATAGTATTTTGGATGCAAAATAAGGAACATAAATTTTTTCCTGCCATATATTATTTATATAATAAAACCAACATTTCAAAGAAATTTATCATTTTGAATTCTTCTTTTATGATTTCACATCATTGTTTTCTAGTGTGAGGTATGTATAGGCCTATTGAAAAACAAAGAAAGGAGAGGGAGGGGAAGATTTTAATTGAATATTGCAGACTTTCATTGCTACTGTCCCCTTTCTCTTATCAACAATGGTATTTTGTCATTTGTCAGCTCTCTGTGAATATCTTTTTCATTTTCATTCTATAAGTCAAAGAAAAGTCTTCTTCAGGGCATGCAGGGTAAGCTGTAATAACACATTTGATAGCTCTAAATAATTCTCTTCTGTCAGTGCACACACTGAGTGTTATTCATGGGAAACTCTTTGTGTGGGCCCTGAAAATAGCCAATAATTCAGCCTGTCAACTTTGGATAATTCCACATCTCAATTCTACGTGAAGAAATGTAGGACTGAGTTTCGCAGTTTCAAAAGCAAAGAATGCAGATGATAACACTCTTGTCTTTCCGACAATGAGACTGCAAAATTATTATTTAGATACACTTATTTCTAATCATGTCATGTCAACTTATTTCTCAGTTGCCTGGTGCTGGATGTATTTGTCTAAGACTGAGATGAAGATTTGATCATTATCTCAGGGCTCCGGGCCTAATTTCAGTGGCACCTGAAGCTTGGACCAGCTGTTGAGTGCATCGCTTTACTCCCGGTGCCTACCTTCCTTGTCCCCTTGTCTTCTAACTTCCCAAGTCGATTCCTAAACACCTCTAGATGTTGGGACTGGCTCTTTAGATAATGATAACTTGTGCCGGAGTGCTTCTCACCCGGAATGACTTTGGCCCCGCCCCTGCTCTCATCCTTATTTCCTTCAAGTCTCAGATCGAATTCTTTCCTGAAATCTCCCTGCTCTTAACCCCCTTTCCTCCTGCAGAACACCCTCACCCTGGGTGAGTAAGAGGGCCCAGACTGCCCTGGAGAGCCTCGCCTTGGGAAGCTCTGACCTAAGGCCCTACAAAATTACTAAGTGGAATGCATGAACTTCCACTGCCCAGATGTTGTTTCCCACACTGAAAAGGCTTCCAGTTCCTGCCATCATGTCCTTGGTGAAGCCGCTCCTTCCCAGTTTTACCCACCTGCAGGCACATGGGCCCATTCCTCTTCACAGGGGATACCTCTCCAAGACACAGTTATGTTTTCAAGAACCGTGGGCAGGTTCATGTTTCCTCTCTCTCTCTCTCTCTCTCTCTCTCTCTCTCTCTCTCTCTCTCTCTCTCTCTCTCTCTCTCACACATACACACACACACACACACACACACACACTACAGCTTCCTTGGGGGAGGGGGCTTCATTCTATCCAAGACGGCTTAGTGTGGCAGCGGAAGGTGTTTGAATATCCTCGAATGTATTCTTAAATGACCAAAGACTATGGATACCAAGATTAGAGAAATATTATTTGTTATCTTGGACATTTCTCTTTAAATTTTGTTGATTCTTATTCTCTCTGTGTGTGTCTCTCTCTTTGTATCTCTTTGTGTCTCTGTCTCTCTCTGTCTCTCTGTCTCTCTCTCTCTCTCTCTCTCTCTGTGTGTGTGTGTGTGTGTGTGTGTGTTATGGTAGGGTCTCAGTGTATAGTACAAGCTGGCCTTACACTTGTGACCCTCCTGCTCTGAACCCTGAGTTGTGGGGATTATGAGCAGGCCCCACCGTCGCTGCCCCACTCAGGTATGTTTCTTGCATCTACTTTCCAATGAGGCAATTTCTAAAGAAATCTGTTCTGATAAAAAGAAAAGGACTACTCCTGAAGATAGTACATTATAGCTAGATGTGCTGGACCACACTCAGTTACATGGCTGACATGCATGATATATTGTCATTCACTTAGTACCAGGGGTATTTCCATCATGTAGCTATAGGAGACTAAAATCATCTCAAGAATAGATAATAGTAAAATACGCCTACTATTATTTTTATTTTAATGATTTATTTCATTATAAATAATACATTTTACTAGCATGCCTATGTAATTATGAGTTTGAAAACTGCCTGAGACTGCCTGGGATGGACTTACGTACACAAGATGCCTTTAGTTCCCAGATCCTCCCCATCTGCTTCCACCCCATTCAGTCCCTGCCGGCCATGCCTTGCACATCTGTAAGCACACGTGCTCATTATCTGATTGAAACGCCAGATGCTTTGGTTAATAGGAGAGAACTGCAAGAGTCTGTAAGAAATGAGAGATAAATCAGAAGGAAGGTCACAGTTTTCTTTAACTCATAGCTCAGGGCCTCTTCCTCAAGTTGTGGGTAAAGAGTCAGCTTAACTTTCAGGTTCTGTCTGTCAGTCTAGTCACGTCTATGCCACTGCCTCTGAGCCCAACTTGATTCCTGTCAACCATCTTTCTATATAGTTGTACTTTCTGTCTTCTATGCTCCCTTCTAAAGCTTCCCCATTTCACAAACCTTTAAAGTCTGTTTCATATAAGAACTGCCTCTTCTGAGATAGTGGTAAGTCCTCACCCCTCCCCGCCCCCACCTTACCTTCTGCTCCCATTCCAGCCCTTAGACTTGTCCTTTCTCAGCTAAACCAGAATTCTTCTACAGACCTTGGATTGGGCAAATCTGTTTGCGCCAGTCCACTTTTAATGAACAGGTGCTCAGGGTACATCTGCAATTTCATTTTCTCGGCATCTCGCTCAGTAAAGCATTGTGTCGAGCTGTGTGAATGTCTTTCCATGGCTTCAGGAATGAGACCCTAGTGATGAATGACTTGAAAGGCCCAGAGCCGTGCAGGTGAATGGCCACATGTGAATTGCTCACTCTGCCTTAGACCATGTATCCTCTTTAAGGAGCAGTGATTATTGTCCATGGTGCTTCCAAGTCCCCCGGGGTTATCCCTGCAACTTTGTACATTATCCATACGTGAGATCCTATGCTGAAATTATGACAAGGCACATTCTCAGAAATTGGCAGTCATCATATGCATTTCCTTATATAGCTTGTAAGTAAATACGTGACGCATAAATAAATTCCGGTTATCTTACGCACAATCAGAAACAGTTCTTCAGTCATCGCCTTGAAAACAGAAACAACCACCAGATGATTTGTAACTGTAATTCTCATCGGTTGTCCTTCTTGGGACTCAGCAGTGCACTTTCCAAACCACTTCTAAGGAAGCAGCAATTCCTCGAACAGGGAACAGGGCAGTGTTGAGGAATTACAATACTGGCTTTCCCTGAAGGTCACCTCTGCATTTTGCCCAACCATGCAAACGTACTTGCAATGAGGTTAAAACCACTGTGTGCATTAGAGCAAGTGTGCTTGGTTCAGGAAAAAAAAAAAAGAGAGAGAGAGACCGTAGTGGCGGAAACTCCTTTCTGGAGAGGTTCTTTTGAACTTTTTTTTTCTTTAGTTTTATAGAGCTTTAGAGTTAACTCAGTCCTTTCGCAAGAGCACACTTATCATTTTCTCTCTATTTTCTCTGTTCATATATACATGACCCCATTTAGTTCACTTAATTAACAGCTCTCTAAATAGATTGAATTTGCTGCCGTAGGGGGTGAGACAGTGGAGGCAGAAACGAACGCCCCAGTCTCCAGTCTCCTGGTAGAGTTGCAGAGGTGTCAGATCGCGCTTACACTGAAGAAATGGAACAGATGCGAGTGTAAATGATGGGAGAGATGAGGCCCCTGGGCACAGGGACTGGAGGAGAGGCAAGGTGGTGAAAGCTTCCTCCTCTGCAACAGAAAGGCTGTAGGAGACTTTTGTGCAGATGCTAGCCAGGGATACAGATCCAGTCAGTTCAGAAACTAGAACAGCTGACATTAGGAAAGCCCTCCCCTCCCCCACGTGGATTTTTTTTTTTTTCGAGACAGGGTTTCTCTGTATAGCTCTGGCTGTCCTGGAACTCACTCTATAGACCAGGCTGGCCTCGAACTCAGAAATCTGCTTGCCTCTGCCTCCCAAGTGCTGGGATTAAAGGCACTGCCCAGACTTGGAATTTTTTTTTTAAAAGAACCATTTCAGACAGCTGACAGTTAAGTCTCTAGCCCCTGAGCATTGGAAGCATGAAATATATAGACAACTTCTGTTTTTCTAGAAAAAAAAAAAAGCAAATGAATCAACTGAAGAGAAAAGCCCTCCAATCACAGAGTTTCCTAGGCCTGCGGTCTGTCTGCAGAGCCAGCACCACATGGAGGCTGCGGTAATGGTAATTTCTGGGCAGCGAGAGGGGCAAAGGATTCTGGGTATCTTACTGAACTAGCTGGCCACGTGCTTTTGGGAAACAGTTACCCACTTCAGGCAGCTGAAATGAGAGCAGTACAGTCACCCTGGAAGACCGAATTGTTCGTGAGAAAACATCACAGATTTTGATCAGCATTTTATGTCCTTCCTTCTGTTTATTTATCTGATACTTGACCAACAAGAACCAATTGGAAGGGACAGCAGAATATTTTTAAAGATGATTCCACCATTCAAATGACCGCCGACCAACCTTTGCACGTGACTGTACGGTTCCTTATTCTTATGTTGGTCCCTGAAAGTATTGTGGGGCAGAGAGCTCTGTCTCTGACGCTAGCCTAGGGGCAGGACAGCCTGGCATAGTTTAGCCCCCAATTACTTACTAGTCATCTGCTGTGGAACAGGTCTGATGCCCTAAAACAAGCATAAAACTTTGACGAGGAATGAAAAACACTGAAGACATGCAAACTACTCATTGCTCTATGACAGAGAATACCAGCTGGTGGAATAGTCTTGGCCTTAGAGCAGGGATTGTGGAAAATGAAGATCCTCACTTCATAATAAGAGCACCAGAGACTCCAAGTCATAAAAGTGAGGTAGTTTAGCTCATGGTTTTGCAAAGCTAGGTGTCAGCCCAGAATGGCAGGCACTCTTGGTGAGTGCAGAGAACAGCCTAAGTAACCCTGAACACAATACCCCTGCCTCAGTCCTCACAATCTGAGTAATCAGAAGGGATCAATCTTACACATCTCCTAGGCCAGTGGTTCTCAACCTTCCTAATGCTGCAGCCCTCTAATACAGTTCCACATATCTTGGTGACCTCCAACCATAAAATTCCTTTGTTGTTACTTCATAACTGTAATTTTGCTACTGTTATGAATCATAATGTAAATATCTGATAAGCAGGATATCTGATATGTGACTTCTAGTGAGTGGCGGCCCACAGGTTGAAACCCAACAGTCTAGGCCTTAGCTTTCCCTCTCTTGTTTATTTTTGTCTTTTCCTTAACATGGATTTAGTTCCATGTTATATACTTGGATTTAGCCTCTTTGTCTTCCAGGCAAGCTTGGCCGTCAGTAGATCTGTACTCTAGACTTATAGTTGGATGCCTGTGTGTTTGTTAGCGGGGAGGTTTGCTTAGCGGCATTGGGAGGGGAAATAGACTTAGTAGGCCTTGCCAGGGGCCTAGTGCTTTCTGTTCTTTTGTAGTTGACCTAAGTTGGCTAGAGGCACCTTCAAAAAGGATGATCAGATTTTGTTTCCCACAGGATCAAGAAGAAGTAGAAACTATCTGTTCTTTTCTTTGGCTCGTCAGTGATTTTTTTTTCTTTGAATTAATTCAATATTTTAAATGAGAAGGTTATATGCACAGAAAATGCAAATTTCTGCAGTTTCTTGAAAAACCAAGACATCTGGGCTGTAGTCCACTGGATCGTATTAGAGCTCTTTAAACAGGACAGAGTTCACCCACTCCTGACCACCTTCCCCCTCCCACAGTGAATCTGGGTGCAGTCACCTCCACATACCCAGCATTAAGATGTTGCCTTAGAACTGCCTGGAGATGTTTTCTTAGAGCCTCTGCTGATGGCTGTGAGATCCTGAGTAAGTTGCTTGTCCTCTGCGGGATTATTTTTGTATGTCTATAATGGAGATGATAACGGTCCACCCACCTCACAATGTTATGCATTATGCTGCAAAGTGCCCGATACATAAGAGCTATATGCACAAACAATACCAGTGCATTTATTACGGTATGTAAGTTGTGTGTCCCTCCCCTGAATGCTTCAGGATTTTACAACCTCTCAAATCTGAATGAGCAAATGTGCTTACATATTCATGTGTCTGTGTATGAGTGTGGTAGATGCACATGCGTGTTGGGGAGGATGCTCTTGCATGTAGAAGCATGTATGAAAGACAGAAGAGGATTTCTGGTGTCTGCCTTATTCCTTTGAGACAGGATCTCTCACTGAACCTAGAGAGGGACTGGCAGTCAGTGAGCCACAACCATGCTCCTGCCCCTACCCTCCACCGTGCTGAAGGTCCAAGCCCAAGCACGACTATGCTCAGCTTTTTACACAGATGCTGAGCTCCTAACTCAGATCTTCCTGCTTAGGCAGCTTTCACTCTTACCCACTAAGTCACCTCTTCAGCCCTTCAGTATTTGAATGTAAATAATGAGATATCTTGGGTATGAAACCTGAGAATCCTTGTGGTTGGAGAGCAAAGTTATAAAAATACGACATGCACCGGGAATGTCTGCTCAGGAAGTTCCATGGTTTAGGTACTGTAATGCATGCCAGTGTCTGTTAGCCTGTCAGGCGTACCTGGTCCTGACAGTAGTTTAAGATGAAACAGTATCCAGGATTGACGTTGAGAAAGGAAAAAAGAATGGATGTAGAAAGCTGCACACAGAGCGCCTGAGGTGCAGTGAAATGGTCTGAGGGAAGCACAGCTCCCGTATCTAAAGTCCTGTATATCCATAGGTAAGCCAACTACAGGAGCAGCCTGAATGATATTTACACATCCGTACAATAAAAGAGCAATTTAAGAATGTAATCTTATACCTTAAGTTCAGATTGATTTCAAATATTTCTCCCAGACTATTAGAGACACTAATATTTAAATAAAACTGAAGAAGTATGTGACCAGAAACTAAAGTCCTATCATGAAGAAAGAAGGCTTTTTAGTGACTTCATACTATGAAAATCCTCTCCTCACAGCACAGGGAAATGTCTCATGAACAAAGTCACAAGATAAAGCAAACAATAAAATAACCAAAATCAAATGAAGCAGCCCAGAGACATCTAAGGTTGTTATAGTAAAGTAGAACCACTTTGCAGCCAGGATGGACTGAATCCTGCAACCCTGGAACCAGGGAAAACTTTCCTGGCCATCAACAAAACAGACAGGCAAACACAAGCCAACAAAACGCAAAGGGCATGTAGAATTCCGGTGCCAACTAAAGCCCAACATATGGGTGTATTTCCTTTTTTAGTTAAAAAATACAAAGTTCTTACGTATATATCATAAATACATTTAATTTTATATAGTCAATTTTGTGACAGTTTTGCATTTCATATTATAAGAGTTAAAATGAAAACAAAACTTTTTCTGAAGAGTTTATAACGCAATATTTTCTGTGAGAATTTAACATCCTATCACAATTGCTTTATTTTTAAATTGACTTGAGAATTTTAAAAAGGCAAATACCTAAAAGCAAGAAAAAAACAAAAACAAAAACAAAAAACAAGGTCTTCTATACATATATATTTTCTATATATTCTATATATTTGTTACCAAAGTCAACAAATCTTGAAATTATCAAATAACTATAATTTGGTTTTCATAAATTTCTTAAGCTAGAGTGAACAGATGAAATTGAAATAAGGACACGGTGAAAATCTATAGCACTGTAGTGACACACAGGGGTACCTGAGGCAGGGTTTTTATGAGTCTGTGGATTTCTGTCAGGGCGAGACTCCTGGTGTCCCAGCTTGGCTGCGGTCTCCACCCTCATCGGTCTTGGCATGCTCACCAGTGGACATTCTGGCTTTGCTCTACACACCTTTGGATTTCGGTTCAAACGCCACTGGGTCACGAAAGTGAAGGTTTTATGTTATTGAGATGTGTTATAAGCTGTAAGCTCCAGAAGAAATCAAGGAAACAAAAGGGCATCTTTTCACTGTCTCGATCACAAACCAACTGTCAGAATCTGTCATCTTTTCATAAGTTCAAGCTGTTGAGTTTAAGAATAGAAGTTTATCTTCGTTAATGAATAGGATTAGTTTAATTTTTTTAAAAAATCAATATTAAATACATTGAGTTTTGTAAACAGATGCAAGTAAACGTCATACCCATACACCTGTGTCTTTCATCACAACTTTCTTCCCTACAGCTATTCCAGGCTCCGAGCAAACTCTAGCCATCCAAGTCTATACGCCACCCACACCCTGCACCTTGCAGTAATAGGAACATCAATCTCTGTGCCTGCTGATTGCAAACCTTTGTGTGCCTTCATTTAGCTAGTCTGCTGGCAGAATCCTTTTTTATTTCTTCTGTCTAGTTTTCTTTATTGCTAGCCACTAGGTTTCTTTCTTAGCTTAATAAAAAAAAAACAGGAAAAGGAATTAGAGAACAAGTAATTTTTCATATGCAGAACAGTCTAGAAGCATACATGAATGGAAGCAATTTAGACCAGATGCCTTCCTGTGATTTAGGTTGAGGAGCTGGGAGGCCTGAGGGAGGAGGGGGGCACTCTACGGCGGCTTCCTCTTTTCTCTGTTGTTTATTTCTCAGATGAAGAAATCAATACACTCATATGGAATTTAAATGGGATAATATGGCTGCCTGACTCATTTCATTCAGAGTAGCTTCCGGAGGATTTGGCATTAAATGGAGATCTTTTGTCCCATAAATAAAAATTAATCAGACCGCTCATTAGTTTCTGCACATGTGTTTAATTGTCCCCAGAACATATCTTGCACAGAAATAAAATGGTTTCCAGTTCCTAAATGTATGATGTTCCTCAAAACTCTCCAGGTATCATATATATATATATATTTCAATCTTTTTGACTAATATCTTGGGAATGCCCCTACCCCTACTCACACACCTTGCTTCTAGGACCACCACGGTTCGTGGCTCGTCAAATACAAGCAGTCATTATTTTCATCTTGAAAGAGACCAGGCATTTGGATGAAGGTAACCCAAATTTGACATACCAATTCCGTATGTCATCTTTTCTAAGTTTTGCTGTGAATTAAAATACCTCAGATTACATGAAGTTGGTGACATTATTGTACTAGTATCTGGAATCTGAATTTTGTGGTTTTTTTATGGTAATTCTAAACCATCTTAATTATCAAAGTAAAAATAGAATAAGAGAAAATTTAAAGATAAAATAAAAGCTTCTGTATATCATCCTTTGGCCTAGAGGAATCCTTGGTCAATATGAAGATGCAAAAGTTTATACATTTTTCCCAAACAGAGTCTAAGAGCTAACATACATTCCATTGTACTGTGGATGGTTCATGTCTGTTTGGGATTTTGGTCAATACTCTTTTTTTTTCTTTTGAGATTTATTTATTTCTATTTTATGAGTATGAATGTTTGACTGTGTATATATACATGTATACTACATGTATGCAGTGTCCACAGAGAACAGAAAATGTATCAGCAGAGTCCCTGGAACTGGACTTGTAGATTAGATGGTTAGGAGCTGCCAGGTAGATGCTGGAACAGAATGTGGGTCCTCTGTAAGAAAAGCCAGTCTTAACCACCAAGTCATCTCTTGAGCCCCAGATCAAGCCCGTATAGTTCTCAGGAGACTACTTATTTTGATTTACTTCCAGACCCTTTACAACCTATATGCCTGATACAGACAACCAAGGGCTGTTCATGAATGAGTGTCTCCTCTCCTCCTTCCAGGACCAGAGAAGTTAAGTTCTTCACTCACTCATTGGATCACACGCATCATACATTCCTACTGAAGGACTTACTTCTATCACTGCAGCCATGGGAAGGGCTCTAATGCAGGTTGGTTACCTTTGTTCAAAATATTGGAAAATGAGTTTAAGAGGAGGCAATTGGCCTTAAACTCACAAAGATCTTAGATCCTAGATGAAATGTGGAACTGTATTCCTTACCTGTTAAGTCTGGACTGTGTGATTACTGTCACGTTCTCTGACTTTATGATGTTACTTCAAGATGAGCCTAAACTCACTGGTTAATAGCACTCACTGCTCTTGCAGAGGACCCAGGCGTTTGGTTTCAGACCCCAGGACAAGGGACTGAGGTGTATATTTTACATACCAAAGCAGACCTGGCCTTCAGGTTCTCCCTGCATCCTTCAATCCCTACCTGGGATACCCTGCCCCAAACCCTGAACTTTCTAGCCCTGGGGCTGGGCTGCCCTTTGCCCAGATCCTCCTATATAACTAGAATATTTTGGTGTCTCCTCCTCCTTTACTCCTTCCCCTTCTCCTCCTCCTCATTTTCTCCCTCTTCCTTTTCCTCTTCTCTCTGCACATGCCTGCCCTTTCTCTCTTTCTCTCCTCCCCTTCCCCCCCCCCCATGGCAACTCCTCTGGCCTCAATTCTTTGGGCTAGCAAACTCAACCCAAGAGCAGCTTCCCAACAAATCTACCTTTAATCTAATCTAATCTTTCTTAAATTGGCTTATTTCACTGGCAGTGGAGAAATAACCTAGCACCATGTTTGGTTCCAAGCACTCACGTTGGACAGCCCACAATTGCCTGTAACTCTGGTTTCAGGGCATTTGGTACCTACCTTCTAGTCTCCCCAGGCACCTGAACACATGCGGTGCACACAAACTCATCCGGGCACACACACAAATATACATAAAAATGGAAGAGTGAATGAGTAGATGAAGCCCATGCGCTACCTGGCAGAATCTCACAGTTGCATGAATCTGTGCTTAGAGCTTTAGAAATCGCCAGCTTCTCATCCACTGCATCACCTCAGAACGAAAGGTCTATGGAGCCAGGATTTTCCCTGGGTTGTTCATGGAGCTGAATTAATTCTAGTGAGAGAAAAACAACAAAGGCTGTCAATAATAATAATGATAATAATAATAGCAACAATAACAACAATGACAGCAACAACAATAATAAACAGAGAGCTCAAATATGAACAAACAATAACCAGGAATAGATGGCATAAAATGCTCAGGTGAGATTTTAAAGCGTGGGGATTTCCCACTGGAGAGATGGGCTCAGGAAAGGAAAGAACCTGCCACCAATATTAACAATCTGAATTCCAGCCCAGGATCCACATGGTGGAAGCAGAAACCTGACTCCTGTACGTCTTCCTGTGACTTCGACGTTCTCAGTAACGTGTACGCACCCACACACTTACAAGTACACGAAATAAGTTTTTAAAAATGCAATAAAAATAAATAAGAGGCTCCAGTGACCAGGTAGTTGGGACCGCCAGGCTCAGAGACAGACAGGCATAATATCGCTTCGGTTTCAGGCAGCTTGTGTGTAACCTGCTCCCAGGTGCTGGGCTGATCTGCAGTAACCAGCGCGCCAGTTCCGCGGTGGGACCTTCTGCCTGGTGGAGGGACCCCGCGCAGGGAGGGAGCCTGCCAGCTTCCCTTCCGCGACCTCTGTTCCCGCAGACTGCGCTGGAGAGACCGGTACCCAGGCTCTCCCCCCGATATAACATCACTTGGGACACGACCTGTTGGGGCTTCCGTCTGTGCCCGAGGGCGGGTTGGCGCTGTGGTCGTCTGGGTGCCAGATCGGCGGGCCATCGTGACCACAGGGTGAGCGGCGCCACGGAGACTGCCCTCCGCCATCTTTGCTCCAGTGACCAGGTAGTGGGGACCGCCAGGCTCAGAGACAGACAGGCATAATATCGCTTCGGTTTCAGGCAGCTTGTGTGTAACCTGCTCCCAGGTGCTGGGCTGATCTGCAGTAACCAGCGTGCCAGTTCCGCGGTGGGACCTTCTGCCTGGTGGAGGGACCCCGCGCAGGGAGGGAGCCTGCCAGCTTCCCTTCCGCGACCTCTGTTCCCGCGGACTGCGCTGGAGAGACCGGTACCCAGGCTCTCCCCCCCGATATAACATCACTTGGGACACGGCCTGTTGGGGCTTCCGTCTGTGCCCGAGGGCGGGTTGGCGCTGTGGTCGTCTGGGTGCCAGATCTGCTGTGGGACTTCTGCCTGGCAGAGGGACGCCCCCTCCCCCCCCCAGGAGAGATCACACACCCCTGCACAGGGCAGGAGCCTGCCAGCCTCCCTTTGGCGACCTCTGCTCCAGGAATCCACTAGGCTGAGCCTTTAGATGTGCAAGGCCTCCCCAATATAAGATCACTTGGGGCAAAGCACATTAGGGCTCCAAAGTCACTCAGGAGCAGGCAGGCCCCAGAAATCGGTGCCAGGGGAATCCTGGTAATCCAGGGGGGGCAGAAATAGCTTTGCAGGCTCACAGGAGGTCCAACCAACAGCCAGTGGCAGCAGGACCAACTAACACCAGAGGTATCCAGATGGCAAAAGGCAAACGTAGGAATGTTACTAACAGTAATCAAAGTAATGTGGGACCATCCGAACCCAACTCTCCAACAGCAGCAAGTCCTGGATACCCCACCACACCCGAAAGACAAGATCTGGATTTAAAATCACTTCTCATGATGCTATTAGAGGATCACAAGAAGGACACAAATAAATCTCATAAAGAGTTACAGGAGACCATGAATCAACGGTTAGAAGCCCTTACAAAGGAAACACAAAAATCGCTTAGAGAAATGCGGGAGAACATGGATCAAAAGATGGAGGCGCACAAGGAGACAACACAAAAATCGCTTAACGAGATGAATCAACGGGTAGATGCACTCACAAAGGAATCACAAAATTTGCATAAAGAAATGCAGAAGAATATGGGTCAACAGACGGATGCCCATAAGGAGGCAACACAAAAATTGCTTAAAGAAATGAATCAACGGTTAGATGCCCTTACAAAGGAAACACGAGAACTGCTTAAAGAAATGCAGGAGACGATGGATCAACAGATGGAATCCCATGAGGAGGAAACACAAAAATCGCTCAGAGAAATGCAGGAGAACGTGGGTCATCAGGAAGAAATCCTGAAAGAGGTAATGCAAAAATACCTTAAAGAAATACAGGAAAATACAAACAAACAAGTGAAGGATCTCAGCAAATCCATCCAGGAACTAAAAAAGGAAGTAGAAACAACTAAGAAATCACAAAGGGAGACAACTTTGGAGATAGAAAACCTTGGGAAGAAATCAGGAGTCATAGATGCAAACATCAACAATAGAATACAAGAGATGGAAGAAAGAATCTCAGGTGCTGAAGATTCCATAGAAAGCATCGACTCAACAGTCAAAGAAAATGCAAAATGCAAAAAACGCGTAACCCAAAACATCCAGGAAATCCAGGACACAATGAGAAGACCAAACCTAAGGATTATAGGTATAGATGAGAGTGAAGATTTGCAACTTAAAGGGCCAGTAAACATCTTCAACAAAATTATGGAGGAAAACTTCCCTAACTTAAAGAGAGAGATGCCGATGAACATACAAGAAGCCTACAGAACTCCAAACAGACTGGACCAGAACAGAAATACCTCCCGTCACATAATAATCAAAACACCGAATGTTCTAAACAAAGAAAGAATACTAAATGCAGTAAGAGAAAAGGGCCAAGTAACATACAAAGGAAGACCTATCCGAATCACATCAGACTTCTCACCAGAGACTATGAAAGCCAGAAGATCCTGGGCAGATCTCATGCAGACACTAAGACAGCACAAATGCCAGCCTAGACTACTATACCCAGCAAAACTCTCAATCACCATAGATGGAGAGACCAAGATATTCCATGATAAAACCAAATTTTCACAATATCTTTCCACAAATCCAGCCCTGCAACGGATAATAGGTGGAAACCTCCAATACAGGGAGAGAAACAACACCCTGGAAAAAATGAGATAATAACCTTCTTGAATCAAACCCAAAAGTAGATAACCACTCAAACATAAAGATAGCGTCAAGAATGGCAGATGGCAATAATCACTATGCCTTAATCTCTCTTAATATCAATGGTCTCAATTCCCCAATTAAAAGACATAGACTAGCAGACTGGATACGTAAACAGGACCCAGCATTTTGCTGCATGCAGGAAACGCACCTCAGTGTCAAAGACAAACACTACCTCAGAGTAAAAGGCTGGAAAACAATTTTACAAGCAAATGGCCCCAAGAAACGAGGTGGAGTAGCCATCCTAATATCGGATAAAATTGATTTTCAACCCAAAGTCATCAAAAAAGACACAGAAGGACACTACATACTGATCAAGGGAAAAATCCACCATCAAGAACTCTCAATCCTGAATATCTATGCTCCAAATGCAAGGGCACCCTCATTCGTAAAAGAAACTTTACTAAAACTCAAAGCACACATCGCACCGCACACAATAATAGTGGGTGACTTCAACACCCCGCTCTCTGAAATGGATCGTTCAGGAAAGCAGAAACTAAACAGGGACACAGTGAATCTAATTGAAGCCTTGGACCAAATGGAACTAACTGATATATATAGAACATTTCATCCTAGAGCTAAAGAATACACCTTCTTCTCAGCTCCTCATGGTACCTTCTCCAAAATTGACCATATAATTGGTCACAAATCAGACCTCAACAGATACAAGAAGATAGAAATAATCCCATGCCTCCTATCAGATCACTATGGAATAAGGGTGGTCTTCAATGGCAACAAAAACAAAAGAAAACCCACGTACACATGGAGGCTGAACAATGCTCTACTCAATGATAACTTGGTCAAGGTGGAAATAAAGAAAGAAATCAAAGACTTTTTGAAAGTTAATGAAAATGAAGGCACAACATACCCTAACTTATGGGACACAATGAAAGCAGTGCTAAGAGGAAAATTCATAGCCCTGAGTGCCGCCAAAAAGAAACGGGAGACAGCATACACTAACAGCTTAATGGCACACCTGAAAGCCCTGGAACAAAAAGAAGCAAATACACCAAAGAGGAGTAGAAGGCAGGAAATCATCAAACTCAGGGCTGAAATCAATCAAGTAGAAACAAAGAAAACCATACAAAGAATCAACAAAACGAGGAGTTGGTTCTTTGAGAAAATCAACAAGATAGATAAGCCCTTAGCCAGACTAACCAGAGGGCACAGAGATAGTATCCAAATTAATAAAATCAGAAACGAAAAGGGAGAGATAACAACAGAAACTGAGGAAATTCAAAAAATCATCAGATCCTACTACAAAAACCTGTATTCAACACAACTAGAAAATCTTGAGGAAATGGACAATTTTCTTGACAGATACCAAGTACCAAAATTAAATCAGGATCAAATAGACCATCTAAACCGTCCTATAACCCCTGAAGAAATAGAAGTTGTCATTGGAAGTCTTCCAACCAAAAAAAGCACAGGTCCAGATGGTTTTAGTGCAGAATTCTATCAGACCTTCAAAGAAGACCTAACACCAATACTCTTCAAACTGTTCCACAAAATAGAAACAGAAGGAACACTACCCAACTCGTTCTATGAAGCCACAATTACACTAATACCAAAAGCACACAAAGATCCGACAAAGAAAGAGAATCTCAGGCCAATCTCTCTTATGAATATCGATGCAAAAATACTCAATAAAATTCTTGCCAACCGAATCCAAGAACACATCAAAACGATCATTCACCACGATCAAGTAGGCTTCATCCCAGGGATGCAGGGATGGTTCAATATAAGGAAATCCATCAATGTAATCCACTACATAAACAATCTCAAAGAAAAAAACCACATGGTCATCTCATTAGATGCTGAGAAAGCATTTGACAAAATTCAGCATCCTTTCATGCTAAAGGTCTTGGAAAGATCAGGAATTCAAGGCCCATATCTAAACATAGTAAAAGCAATTTACAGCAAACCAGTAGCCGGCATCAATCTAAACGGAGAGAAACTTGAAGCAATCCCACTAAAATCAGGGACTAGACAAGGCTGCCCTCTCTCTCCATATCTTTTCAATATAGTACTTGAAGTTCTAGCTAGAGCAATTAGACAAGAAAAAGAGGTCAAGGGGATACAAATTGGAAAGGAAGAAGTCAAACTATCACTATTTGCAGACGATATGATAGTATACATAAGCGACCCAAAGAACTCCACCAGAGAACTCCTACAGCTGATAAACGACTTCAGCAAAGTGGCCGGATATAAAATCAACTCAAGCAAGTCAGAAGCCTTCCTATACTCAAAGGATAAGCAGGCTGAGAAAGAAGTAAGAGAAATAATACCCTTTACGATAGCCACAAACCATATTAAGTATCTTGGCGTGACGCTAACCAAACAAGTGAAAGATCTGTATGACAAGAACTTCAAGTCTCTGAAGAAAGAAATTGAAGAAGACCTCGGAAGATGGAAAAATCTGCCATGCTCATGGATTGGCAGGATTAATATAGTAAAAATGAGCATCTTACCAAAAGTAATACACAGATTCAATGCAATCCCCATCAAAATCCCAACTCAATTCTTCATAGAGTTAGAAAGAGCAATTCAAAAATTCATCTGGAATAACAGAAAACCCAGAATAGCTAAAACTATTCTCAAGAGTAAAAGAACCTCTGGGGGAATCAGTATCCCGGACCTCAAGCTGTACTACAGAGCAATAGTGTTAAAAACTGCATGGTATTGGTACAGTAACAGACATGTAGATCAATGGAACAGAATTGAAGACCCAGAAATGAATCCACACTCCTATGGTCACTTGATCTTTGACAAAGGAGCTAAAACCATCCAGTGGAAAAAAGATAGCCTTTTCAACAAATGGTGCTGGCTCAGCTGGAGGTCAACATGCAGAAGAATGCAAATTGACCCATCCTTATCTCCTTGCACTAAGCTCAATTCTAAGTGGATCATAGATCTCCACATAAAACCAGACACACTGAAACTAATAGAAGGGAAACTAGGGAAGAACCTTGAACATATGGGCACAGGGGAGAATTTCCTGAACAGAACTCCAATAGCTTATACTCTAAGATCAAGAATAGACAAATGGGACCTCATTAAATTACAAAGTTTTTGCAAGGCAAAAGACACCGTCAAAAAGACAAAGCGGCAACCAACTAACTGGGAAATGATCTTTACCAACCTTACATCCGACAGAGGGCTAATATCCAAGATATACAAAGAACTCAAGAAGTTAAACTCCAGAGAGGCAAGTAACCCTATTAAAAAATGGGGGTACAGAGCTCCACAAAGAGTTCTCACCTGAAGAATATCTAATGGCTGAGAAGCACCTAAAGAGATGTTCATCATCCTTAGTCATTAGGGAAATGCAAATCAAAACAACCCTGAGATTCCATCTCACACCAGTCAGGATGGCTAAGATCAAAAACACAGGAGACAGCAGTTGTTGGCGAGGATGTGGAGAAAGAGGAACACTCCTCCACTGCTGGTGGAATTGCAGGCTGGTACAACCACTCTGGAAAGCAGTCTGGCGGCTCCTCAGAAAACTGGGCATGACACTTCCGGAGGATCCGGCTATACCACTCCTGGGCATATACCCAGAGACTTTACCTGCATGCAATAAGGACACATGCTCCACTATATTCATAGCAGCCTTATTTATAATAGCCAGAAGCTGGAAAGAACCCAGATGTCCCTCAACGGAGGAATGGATTCAGAAGATGTGGTATATTTACACAATGGAATACTACTCTGCAATTAAAAACAATGAATTCACGAAATTCCTAGGCAAATGGTCAGAACTTGAAAATATCATCCTTAGTGAGGTAACCCAATCACAAAAGATCACACATGGTATGAAGTCACTGATAAGGGGATATTGACCCAGAATCTCAGAATACCCTAGACACAATCAGCATATCAATAGATTTCTAAAAAGATGGAAGGAGAGACCCCTGGTCCTGGAAAGACTGGATGTAGGGGAACGCCAGGACAGAGTAATGAGAGGGGGTTGAACGGAGAAAAGAGGGAGGGAAGGGGGCTTATGGGACTTTCGGGGAGGGAGGAAACGGGAAAGGGGAAGTGATTTGGAATGTAAATTAAAAAAATAAAATAAAATTAAATTAAAAAAAAAAATAAAAAAAAAATAAATAAGAATGAAACCAACGGATATGCCAAAGTGGATGGAGAAAAGCCGGGGAGACCTCAACTCTCCACAGAGAACTAAAGGCAACTGGGGGAAGCTGGGAAAGGGAGAGGTAGGTTTGAAAGAAGAGACCATGAATTTGAAAGGCAGCAAGGAGGTGTGTATGGGAGGGTTTGGACGGAGGAAGGGGAAGAGACAAGTGTTGTAATTATAGAAGTTACACTACTATAATTACATTCCTCATTAAAAATGAAGAAGAAATAAACACAAATAGCAGAGTTTTAGGAAGGACACCCCACACGGTCATCCTCCTGTGTCAGTCAGTTTACCTCCTGTGCATTTGTCAATCTTCTAGCTTGTCTTCCGAGTGCAAGGGAATTTCAATAAGCATCCCCTTATTATTTTATTTTCCATCACTGGTTTGGAAAATACAAGTCATGTTGCCAATTTTCAATGGTTTCTCTTAAAATGTTTTATGGAAATGCATTTAATAAAAGCCAATAGTTACTTAACAACAACAAAAAGTCACTAAAACGCTAAGCTAAAAATTTAACCAAAGGGCAAGAGAATAATAGCCTGTGTTTTAAACACACAAATAATAGACTTGAAGGGAACCCAGGGCATCTTAAAGTACATGCTTAAAAAATATGTGATTGCTACCAAGGTTTACAAATTAATGAATATATAACTAATGCAGACTGAAGGTATTAGCATTTCCTTATGAATTCTTTTTAAACTGGGTGGTGGTGGCGCACACCTTTAACCCCAGCACAGAAGCACAGCAGACAGATCTCTGAGTTCGAGACCAGCCAGGACGACACAATGAGTTCCAGGACAGCCAGGGCTACACAGAGAAACCTTGTCCTGAAAAACTAAACAAAACAAAAAAGAGAATTCCACACAAGGATCACTCTGAGTTCAAACAAAGGCCCAAATATTCTCCATTTGTAAGTTTTTAAAATATATTTTTATTTTATATATATAAATGTTTACTTATCTGATGCCCACAGAGACCAGAAGAGAGTGTCAGATTGCCTAGAATTGAAGTTATAGGATCTATCACTTAAAATTTATCTATAACCTATGGACAGTTCTGAGCTGTAATGTAGGTGGTACAAATTGAACTTTGCAAGTGTAGCAACTCCTCTTAATTGCTGAGTCGCCTCTTCAGCTATCTCCTACATTTTATAAAGCTTTATTTTATTTCTAATTATGTGTGCATGCATCACCCCTCCTGCCTCCCCTCCCTCTCTGTGTATGTTTGTGAGCATGGGGGCCAGATGTCAGATACCCTAGAGCTGGAGATATGGACAGTTGTGAGCCACCTAATAGGGTGTCGGGAATGGAACTCTGGTCTTCTATGAGAGTAGCAATTATTTAACTGCTGAACCATCTCTCCAGCCTCCTCCAATTTTCTTATTAAAAGTAACACGGGGGGCTGGAGAGATGGCTCAGCGGGTAAGAGCACTGACTGCTCTTCTGAAGGTCCTGAGTTCAATTCCCAGCACCCACATGATGCCTCACAACCATCTGTAAGGAGATCTGACACCCTCTTCTGGTGCATCTGAAGACAACTACAGTGTACTGAGATGTAATAAATAAATAAATCATTTAAAAAAAAAAGTAACACGGTCCATCCTACTTACAACTGTCTTGCAGCTCGCGACTCACTATTCTTGTTTTGTACTATAGCCTCTGACTTCTTGTCTCGTGAGTCGAGGCCATTTTCTCTATTGGGGCTTATTACTCTTTTCCGTTTATATCATGACCTAACACATGTGCTAAGGAATTTACCTTCATTGCAAGTAGTGACAGCAGCATTCACACATTCACCTATTACTTGACAGCCAGGGACAAAGTATGCCTGGATAATGGGTTTGTTTTGATGCTTTGTATTGTTTGCGTGAAAACTATGTCTTTGAAACCAAAAAGGGTTTATTTGTTCTAGATTTATTTGTTTATTTATTTATTTATTTTAATACATATTTTTTTTTCTGTGTGGCCTGTGTATCAGAAGAGGGATCCTATAGGACTGCAGTTGTAGATGGTTGTGAACCACCACGTGGGTCCTGGAAATTGAACCCAGGTCCCTTGGAAGAAGCACCCATGAAGAGCCATCTCTCCAGAACCCACCTCCCAAAAGATGTCTTACACATGCGCAGTGTTGTTTGTCTCCATTCACCGTGGTTTGTGTCATTTCATTCAGATTTTAGAAAGCTTACCGGAATGTTAAACGACAGATGATGAAAACAGTAGCTTTTTAATATAAAAATAAGTGAGAATATCTTTTGGGCTTTAACAATAGAAGTGTCAGATTACAGAAATCATAATGAATGCCGTCTTATTTTATCATATAGCATGTTTATAGGAAGTATAGAAAATTAAGAACAGTACAAAGGAAAAGAAAGCCACTTTCATGCCATAGCTGAAGTTTACAACTCCAAATAATGTTTTTTTCCCCTCTTGTTACATTTGAAATGACTTTAGTTTATTTTATTTTGTACGGTTAGAAATGGAACCCAGAGCCTAACTCACATCATCAAGTGTTCTTTCACAGAGCGACAGCCTTGTTTGTGGGTTTTATGCTTCATTTTAAAAACTATAGTTATCGTATATAGATTCTTTTACAGTTCTGGTGACTGAATCCAGTCTTGTGTGAACACGTTAGCTCTGAACAGACCTCTCACAAGCTCCAGAATGGTTCGGTTCTTGTCTAAGCGAAAGAATAATGGCTTTAGGATGTAAACTTTGTTGCTCTTGAGATGCTGGTATTTACAACGGGGAAAAAAAGATATACAAAGCCTTTTAATCATTTAACTTATGTAAAAGGCTTCATTTTAAAATTTATAAGTATTTTCAAATGGTTTTTACTTAAATACTGCAACTGCCAGAATAGGACAGTGGTTCCTAGGAAGTTCCTAGTGGTTCTAGGAAGCACCCCCTTGCTTCGTAAAAGCAGACAGTGGACAATAGAAAAGAAGGAAAGGAGGAAGGGCAAACTCTTAACATTAGGACTTTCAGCCCAGTTACAGAAAAGGAATCTCAAACTGGCTTCATCTGTAAAGCGACAACTGTTGCCTGGGGTCTGAAACTGCCACGAGCTATTTCGAAAGAGCCCACAGGGCATGCATGGCGTCCAGTTTCTTCCTGCCCCTCGGCTTTTCCTCCACCGTGATGACTTGGTTTTTAGTCCGTCTTGAGTGAACTTGGATGACTTTCAAGGTACAGTGTGCTTTGTCCACTGACTGTGTGAGTGAAAAACACCACATACCTTTTCCTCACCTGGGATGAAGTGCCATTGGATCCGACTGGCTGTTCCAGGCAGTCACTGCAGCCCGAGGAACACAAACAAAACATAAACAAAAACAAACAACGAACAAACAAACAAACTGCTGCTGCTGCTGCTGCCCCAGAAAACACAGCTTCCCAGTCCTGAGCCGCTCTACAGACGCCGAGCACACGGGAAGCGCGCCATCTAGCGACTGTACCTGGGAGCAAGGGGTGTGATTTTTTATTTTTTATTTTTTATTTTTTTGTTCCAATTCCTTCATCTGTAGGAACGTTTCTACATGGATAAAAATTTCCAGACCGTGGTATTCCTAGGTCTATTAACATAGACGAAATATCTTAAAAAGCAGTAGCTAGAAAGACAAATAATTCTCATTCTATTGCTGTTCTGGCCTTTGTCATTGAATTCGCGACAATAAGCACTGTCACCACTAGATGGCAATCATGTGACGAGAGGTAATGAATACAGTGTTTCTGGCAAACAATTTAAGAATTGGTGGTAGCAACCATTAACAGGTGCCAAAAAGTGTAGAGGCCTGAGTCCAGTTCCTGCTGCCCAGAAACCAGACTGTGACCTTGATCAAAGTTTAAAGTGATCTGTAGTCTGGATTTCTTCAGGTGAAACTGAACGCTAATTTTGTATTCTGTTTAATATTTCTGTTCTTACTATTCTGTAAGGAGAATCTTCTCTTTTATAATAATTGTGACTGCAATCTCCAAAGCCCCAAACTGCCCAAAAGTGCTGGTTGTTAATACACACCGTTTAAAAATACAGCTGCGTGAGGTATAATCCATTCATTTATTCCTAAATTGTGGGCACTCTAGGGAGCCTGAAAGAGTTCATGTAATTTTGCAAGGTGACTAATGGGCCTGCAGAGACACTCTTGAGTTATACCTAACTCAGGAAATCATCCTCTGAGGGAATACAAATAGAAAACCTCACTATTTTATTTAAGTCACACTGAGAGCAAGCTTTAAAAGTATTTCTCAATCATATAATTAGGTACTTAATTCTACATTCTCAAAATGACTTAGAAAAGAAGCCACTTGGAAGATTTCAGGTTCAGAATATTAGCAGTATCTGGGGTAGTGGGACATGTTAGGAAACATGGCGTTTTAGTCAGGTTTAACAATGGATACGACGACTGTTAACTTCATGAATTTTAGGGCAAAGTTGAAAGAGGACAATGTGATACAAATCAGCATTTATGTTGTGTAATTTGGGCAGGTATTGCGTTTTCTTAAAATGGGAGACCTTGGTGCTCTGAAATCCTGTTCTGTGCTCATTTTAGCTTGTTTGGTATGAAGGTCCTTGTATGGGGTTACCCAATCCATATCCCAGGGGTGCCCACTAATCGTCATTCCACGATCCTTTATTTCGCAGCATGCTCTTTCTTGGAATAATTCCCTCTGGGTTCTTACAACTGGAATACAGACATAAGGATCCACAGGAGAGGTGAACGGACCTCCATTAAAGTTCTTGGGGTTCCCTTTATTCTTCCTAAACGCAGTCTGGGCCTCCCTCAGTGTCTTATGGAAAGGGCAAGGGGTAATTATTCATCACTGGTGCTGCGTAAGAGCTGGTTTTGTTTTCTCTGTCTATCATCTCTCCCACACTTAATACTTTCAAAATTATAATTATTTTTATGTCTATGGGTGTTTTGCCCGCTGACCCCGCTTTATTCTAGGCAATGTATAAGACTTCCAGATTTTATGCCCACCCAGGAAGTAGGACCGGTGACAACCAGGATTCAATTTCTGACTAATTCAATGGCATAGAGGTGGGAGAAAGATTTAACATGATCTGAACAAAATCAGGTATTTCTTTCCTACCCAATTTGGAGCAGACACAACGGCCACTCTCAGATTTCTGGTTTGTCCCACACAGTTTGGACATGAACTTTACGGGTTCATATGTTGATGGTTGGTCCCAGCTCATGTGCTTATGGGTCTCTCAAGTCTCTCTCTTCCCCCTTCCCCTGCTACCGTCTCCTGGGAAGTGACATGACATGAAGAGAAGATGTTTCTCTACCATGTGCTCTCACCACTGGGATTCTTCCCACAGGCATGAGCTCAAATAACCATGGGCTGAATCCCCTGGAACTATAAGCCACATAAATCCTGTCTTCCTTAGGCTGTTTATACCAATCATTTGGTCATATGATCAGAGTATACTCCCTCTATATGATCTAATATACTCCCTGAACATCCCCCACACACACACACACCATACACGGTACACACACACATACCATACAGCCCCACACACCATACACACTACACATACCCCATATACAATATACCCCACACATTGTACACACATTCCCACACACATCATACACACACCACACACTCACACATACATCCCCACACACACCATGTACACACCATATACTCACACATAAACACACACTATATACTATGCACATAATACATACCACAACACCCCACACACATACACACACTCACACACATGTACACACATGCATATACACACATCAGACATAGACATACACACCACACATATGCACATACGCACATAGACACACACTCACACCCATCACACACACACTTACTCTCTCACACATACACTCACATACCCATCACACATACACACCACACATCACACACACACACACACATCACCACCACCACCACCACCATCACCAAGTCTCAATCTCCACTCCTACTAATATTTGTGTCTTCAGAACAGGTCTATTGCCCCTACAGCTTCATGTTGCCTTAAGTGGACCAGGAAGCATTTTTAACTTGCTAGTTGTACAGATTCCTTCCTGCCCAGTGGTCCCCTAGTGAGTGGTAACATGGGGACTGAAGCCAGTCAGACTGTAGGACACACTTACTTTGTCTAATATAATTCTCCTGGTCACATATAATTTCTGTGCAGTATTGCGGTGCTGGATGATGCTATACTTCAGACATTGTCCTGTTGATTCTCACAGGCTTTTACTTCTTCTATAGGTACCATCTCTATTCTGTTGTTTATATAAACACTTTTTAAAGAATTACTTTCTATTATTTTTAAATTGTGTGTGTGTGGGGGGGGGTTGTGCATTTAAGTCTAGGTGCCCTAGGAGGCCAGAGGTGTTAGATGCCCTGGAACTGGAGTTTTAAGAGTTTGTGAGACACTCAACTCAGGTCTTCTGTAAGACTCCTAACCACTGAGTCCTGTCTCCAGCCCTGAGTCCTGTCTCCATCCCTGAGCCCTCTCTCCAATGCTGCTGTCTCTGTGAATACTTGTGAAGTAGCTGACATTTTGTTTTCTTCACTTGACTTTTTCTCACTGGAATTCTGTTAGCTGGAAACAACGGTGAGTTGAGAATCATTTTCCTGTTTTCTACAAGTGCAAAGACTTCTGGGAGTATTCAGGCCACTGCTCAAGGGTGTTCATTAGCATGCAGACTGCTTTCCTAGACTTGCTAGCCCAGATACACTGTTTTGAGTAAATAGAAGAAAACATGGAGGATGATAAGTGAAAAAATTACCAAGACCTTTGGAGAGAAAATGGTCACATACACTGTGCAGTGCCCAGTGACTTAGACAATGTCATAGCATTGCATCCTTAGAGTTGGACACCAAGTGTTGGGAGGAAGAAAACTGTCAAGGATTACCTTGTCTCTAGGAGTTATAGTTCTCTCCGGGCTTGCTTGGATCATCGTCTCTTCTGTATGACAGATAGCCGCTGTCTCTGGGACTCAGGCTCAGACCAATTGGCACCAAGCCTCGGGCAGGGCTAGGCAGGCTTCAGGGATCACGTGAAAGCCACGCGCCACTGCAGCAGACTTCCCTGGCAGAAAGGGATGTCTCTTCCCAGACATCTGCTTTCATTCTATGGTTTCGGTCCTTAACCTGTCACTGGGACAGGCTTATCCACGACTATGAAGCTTGGGTATGAAGGACTCTGTCCTACCTTAATAAGCACTGGAAAAGAAAACTGGCTGCCAAATCTCCAAGAGACCGTCTACCGCAGTGGTCCTCAGCCCGTGGGTCCCGACCCTCTTGCTTGTTGAAAAACTTTTTCACACCTTCACTCCAAGGGAACTTTTCAAAAAGGGGTTGCATATTACATCCTGTATATCAGATAGGATTTATAACAGTAGCAAAATTACAGTTATAAAGTAGCAATGAAATAATTTTATGCTTGGAGGTCCACCACAACTGTATTAAAGGGTCACAGCATTAGGGAGGTTGAGAACCACTGCTCTACGGGATCTCTACAGCAGTGCATATGTCCAGGACACTCGGTGTCTGCCATTCGAAATTGCTGTGCAGCACCAAGACATGCACTGTCTTCTTCCCGCTGGACACAAGAAGAGGCCCCAGAACCTCTCCTGGGAAGGATTGCCACAGCAACCCTTCATCCCAGGCTATCCTTACAGCAGGAAGCCAAAATGACAGGAAGCACCACCCCCACCCCCACCCCCGCCACCCCACCCCCGTTGCAAAGAGCCTTTAAATCTTTGACCTAGATTCTGCAAATATTCAAGGAGAAAGCGGGGACACACATGCTGACTGCAGCTCACTTCAGTGAGTCCTCATTCCTCTTTCCATTTCATTTTAGCTGCATTTGTTTGAGCAGCAGGTGAAGCGCCTTTCAAAAGACCGTCATCTCTGAGGGAAGTCATCTGTTTTACATTAATTGTCCATTAGTCTCCAAGCCTCCATCCATTAACATCCTCAGCCACTCATTACCGATATTGTGCCCGGGTCCCGCTGTCAGCTTTTCAATGCCGGGCTGTTTTCCTGCATCTGACTTAATTGCTCTAAGTGCCTGTTTCTTTGAGCGTACCAATTAATGTGGGCTTTCTTCTTGCGCTAGCTTGGACAGAAATGCCAAGGTGAGGATATTTCGGCTGCTATTTACTCTAAATTATTAGACTTTTCCTCCTTAAGCCCCTGCAGTGAATATTTTGCATCTATACCTTTGTATTTGTCTGACGGACTTCTAGAAACAATATATTTTGAACAGACCTAGTTTTCGATGGTAAAAAGGCTCCACAGATTTATAGTCCACCCACGTTATTGGGATGAGGGGTTTACAGTCCTTTTGCTCCCGATTAGTTTAAACATGTAATTTTTAAGTGCATGTGGCACTCAACACAACAGCTTGGATGAAACTGGCATTGTAGATAGGGGGAAAAAATGAAGCTTTCATCTTTAAAATAAGAGCTGCCAAGGCAGCAGCACAATACTTGAATGGCTGTATCTCCCCGGATTTGACTGATCATCTCCTTTCACCCTTGTGGCTGCGTTTTTGAAAAAAAACAAAAACAAAAAAAACAAAAAGCCATATTTAAAATGGAAGAGGATTACATGAAAAAAAATCATTAAGATAAGGAATTGTCATGTTCCTAGTAGGTCTTAGTAGTCAGGGAGCCAAGTGAAATTACTAGTTTGACAGGATATCTGCCATACTTTATAGAATGAACAAGAAAAACAGTAATTTTGGTTGGTAAATCTTAAGATTTGTATCATATTACATATGCCAGTAGTGAATTTCGGATTTTTTTCTCAATATTAAACGTGCTCAATTAATATAAATTCCTTTCAAGATTTCATGATAACGTGTCCATAAAATCAGGCATCAATAGTAACTGCGGACATTAATTGAGTTTGTTATGATTTTAAAATCTTAGCCAGAGTTTGGTTCCACCTTATAAGTGAATTAGTTAATAAATGGCCTTGTTAGCATTTGGCAAGTATTGTCGATTTGCTTGATTTTTTTTCTAATGATTACTCCTTTTTTTTTCTAATGAGTACATCATATTAACCAGAGCAAATACATCCAGACTGACTTGTTAAAAGATATAGTTAAAAAAAAATTAAAGACAGAGTTTTGGGGTCTTTATTTCTTGGTGATTATTTGGAAAATATTCACATTTGCCATAAAGAAAATTATTCGGGCCGGGCAGTGGTGGCGCACGCCTTTAATCCCAGCACTTGGGAGGCAGAGGCAGGAGGATTTCTGAGTTCGAGGCCAGCCTGGTCTACAGAGTGAGTTCCAGGACAGCCAGGGCTACACAGAGAAACCCTGTCTCGAAAAAAACCAAAATAAATAAAGAAAGAAAGAAAGAAAATTATTCGGAACAAAAATGAGCAACTGCCCTGGGAAACACTTAAAACAGGTCGGCTCTGCCTCTCGGGTGGTTTCCCTTCTTATCAAGTGGTCCCTAACCCACTCCTGCCCTGTCTGGGTCCAATCCTGTACTCCATTAAACGGCCCTGGTCATAAAGATGTAAGATTTTGACCCTTTCGGCATTTACTTCAGTTTCTTAATCTCACCTCACTTTTTTCCCCCTTTGAGAATAGACAGTGTGTGGAACGTAGGGGTGTGATTGGAGCCACCGAAGAGGTAATAACATTTGCCCTCTCAGTGGATTCCTGCCCTGAGTCCTGCCACAAGGGTTTTTGCGACTCAGGCAGAGCTACCTCATCAGGGATCTGCAGTGAATTAATGCTGTGTTGGTAAATCACAGACCAGTTTGTTTCTTGAAAATTCCTTTGACATCCCAGCATAACCTTCCCCCCACCCCGCTCCAACCCCCCCTCCCCATAATTTTCAGAAAGAGAAACGAGGGAAATTGTATAATATAGTCTCACAAACTCAAAGACAAATGTTAGGGACTGGAAAACCTCATACACACCCTTCTTCCCCTGAGACTGCTTCTTAGCCCCTGCTGGTATTTACAGTATGGTTCACACATGACTAGGCTAGAGGGGACACATCCCCAGCACCCGCCAGGAGCTGCTTCTGCAGCTCCCCAGTCACTGTGACCACCATCCTTGTCTCTGCCTCACTTACCCTGAACTAATGATGCTTCTACACGTCTGCTTCTGAGTTGGCCACAGTGCCTTGGTTGAACACCTAGGAGGTTCTTTCTGGATTCATGCTTACAGTCGTGTAACCTCTGCTAACCCCCGAGTGCTGTTGCATTAACTCCCTTGTGTTTAAGGCCAGATCTTCTCCCATCTGCAGCAGACACACCCAGGATGACCTCTTGCATCCCACCATAATCCCCTCACTAGGTGTATTGGGGTAAAACTCTCATTTGCTTGCTTCTCACTGAGAATTATGGCAAAGGCGATCATATTGTTTTACAGGAAAGATGAGAAGGGTTTTGTAGACGTAATTAAGATCCTTAATCAATTGACTTTTGAACAAATAAGAAAAAGTTTATCCTGGCTGTGTCTGACTTAAATATTCTTTTAAAAGGTGCTGGGGATTTGAACTCAGGCCCCGGTGTTACACAGGCAGTGTCCTTCTCTGATGAGTTATCTACCTGCCTTCCTGTTCCATTCTGTGTCCTCTAGCAAGATGTGTCCAGGAAATCATGAATATAATACTCTTGAGAGACCACAACTTATCACACTGTATTAATAGCTTAGTGAGGTCCTGAAGGGAGCAAACTTATTTAATGTGAAATTTCCCAAACACTTACCTAACAATGACCTAACAATTACCACTGTATGGCTATTCATTTGTTTTTGCTGAAAGTCTAATAATGTCTAGAAAACATTGGGTCAGCTCATCCCAGGGGCTCCCAGATCTGACCCCATCTCTCCTAGGCTCACATCCTGTAGGGAGGTCTCTTAGGCTTGTTACTGATGTTAGCAATATTTGCTGACTGCCCTGCAATATTGAAGTCTAAAGACCAGCAGATTGAAGAATTCCGTTTCTACATTCTCTGTACAGTACTGAGCTGCTTGTCTACCTCCCACTCCCTTTTGTGGTAGCAAAGTGGCTCTCTTCTTAAAATCAGGACTGAGGGGAGACTTCTGAGAGCAACTGGATGCAAATTTGCACAGTGTTATGACTTAGATCTTGAATGTCCCCCAAAGCCTTAGTCACAACTTGTGGTGCCAATGGGAGGTGACAGCACCAGGGGTAATGCAAAAATAAGGTGAGCGTCCCGCAGAGACTCCCTAGGGACCTGTGGTTGTCAAGAGCAACACAACTCTAGCAGGTCCTAGAATCCCTCCTAGCTTCCTGTTATAGTTGCTAACCTCTTTTTCTGATCAGTCTCCTAAGAAACCAATGTATGTAATCGCTATTTTATGTTACTTGGGACCATTTGAAAGTAGAAGCTGTGGCATGTGTCCTCAGGGCTCAGTCGCTTGGGGTAGCATGCTGGGGGCCTGGGGTGGAGCCCAGTGATGACTCAGTCTGTAGGAACACACCGAGGCTCATACTGTGGAGTCAAACAGATTAAAGTTGTCCCCCAGGGTTGCGACCTCAGAGCTTCTTGCCTATAAGAGCACTTCCTCTTTTGAGGAGAAGGAAGCCACACACAGGAATGAATACTTTAGTGCTTAAAGGTTTGGCAAAGTTCAGTAGGAAAAAAAAAAATCACTGTTAGTTACTGTGTAACTAACACGACTACACAGTATCTTCAGAATGCTAATGCGCAATGAGTTGTGTACACCAAGGCACTAGGAAGGCAGAGACCCCCAAAGACACATTTGTGTGCAGCATCAAATGTAATCTACTACAAGGCAGTAAAAAACTGAGGGTGTAGAACAGGGGAACTATTCTGGTTTGTGAATGTTAAGCCTTCTTCTGCCCAAAGAGTCTGCTTTCACTATTACTGTAGGTTTTTAGTGTCCTCATACCCAGTACATTGAAGTGTGTCTTGAACTTAATAAATGTTTTTCCATTTACTAACAACCCTTCCTTTTCTCTAGTGAATGAAGGAACTGCACATGAGTCCGGTACCCACAAAGATCAGAAGGTGTTGGACCTGGACTTGTGAATGGTTGTTTGCTACCACGTAGGTGCTGGAAATTGAATACAGGGACTCTACAAGGGCAAGTCCTCTTAGCCTCTGAACCATCTCTCTAGCCCCCTTCCTTATTTATTAGTGATAAAACTCTCACATCAGCACGACCCAAAAGTGAGATGATAGCTCAAGTGCAAGGCTTAAATTGTGGCAGGACTGAACTAGTGTTCACCAGTTCTTTCTCATGACAGGTTGAGTGGTAAGCCTTTCACATACTCTGACCAATGGGGCATGTTCTTATGAACAGCAAAATGCAGTGAGACTCATGAAAAGGTTGTCTTTATTTCTGAAGAACAAATCTCAGAGGCCGTGCTCCCTTAGCATTTATTCATGACCTGTGACTGGATATTTCATCTGGAGAAACTGCAACAATCCTATTTAAATAGGAATGTCAGAATAGAATTGGTGCCAGGCAGGTCAGGACAAGATAGGCCAGGCCAGGCCAGACCAGCAGAATTGAGCAGCGAGGACTCTGGGTGGATGGAATCAGTGAGGCAGGATTCCTTATAACTCAGGCCAGCTTAACAATATTGTCTCTTCTTTGAAACCCAAATCTTTTCAGCTGACAGGTGCTCATTTAAGTGCAGTTATCCATGGCCGTGATTTTCATGTTTGAAATACCTTGTGAATGTGCAGAAGCAGCAGGCATATAAACATTAGAGCCTTTGCTCACAGCCCCACCTCTGCCTACACTCCAGGCAAGCAGCAACCTGACCTTGCAGGACAACGCATCAGAGCAACTCAGGACAGTGGAAGACTTCAGCACATGCCCAGTAAAGTCACCTACTGAGCATTTGGAAAGAAAGGGACATTTTACATTCTGCTCTTCAAAAGACCCAGACTTCCCCGAGGGGGAGAACAACCTTTTAGTTATTGCAGTTGCAAGTACATTTGACGTATACATGACCAGCATTCCATCTCCTGGGCCCATGTGAAGGTGGAGCCTTCATCTGTGTCACGATCCCCTTCCAGCCCACACTGAAACATGAGCTAGTGTATTCAGCCAGGGTTTCCTTGTTGACTAATAGCCCTTTAGAATTAGAAGAAAAGACTGGATGAGAAAATGAACTCCCTGCCTCTGTATCAGTAAAGAGAGAGAGAGAGAGAGAGAGAGAGAGAGAGAGAGAGAGAGACCTTCTAGACTTTTTAAAGTACTTTTAATTTTGTGTGTTTATTTTTCGAATATGAGCCTAGACTGGCTTCACCTATGTTGGTCTCAATCTCACGCCAATCCAGATGCTGGAATTATGGTGGTAAGCCCAAGCTAACTTCAGATTTGTGAATCTAGATATTTTAAATAACTCTAACTCTCTCTCTCTCTCTCTCTCTCTCTGTGTGTGTGTGTGTGTGTGTGTGTGTGTGTGTGTATGCGCACACGTGAGTGTGTACACGTGCATACGCATGTGCATTGGCAGTGGTGGTGGTATAACTCAAACCTAGCTCCCTGCATGTGCTGAGCAAATGCTATATACTGTGCTCTGCCCCTAAAGTTGCTAGGGGAGCTGAGGCTTACTCAACCATTAGAAGGATTGGGCAAATACAGAGTAGAAGAAACCCAGAAGGGCAAAGATCTCAAGGGCTGTCAGAGCTGCTGGGGAACTCTCACCGCTCAAAGGCTTTCCCAGAAGGCCTCCGGGAAGCCGGGGTCTGGCTCACTGACCACAGCTGGCACCAGAGAGTGATGGCTTTTCCTCCTTCACCACCTTGAACAGCTTCTGAGGGTGGGTGTCTCTCCCTGGTCAAATCTACCCTGGGATGTAGATGAAAAACTGGAAACCGAGGTTCCTAGTGAAGGGGGCAGGAAGACTCCCCAGTATGGAGCTTCCCACTTGGCATGGAGTTCTCTTTAAGAAGGGAAACTCAGTTCCAAGGGAAAAGGGTGAAAGGAGATTTTAAAGGTGGAGGGAAGATGGCGCAGAGGTTAAGAGCACTGACTGCTCTTCCAGAGATCCTGAGTTCAATTCCCAGCAACCACATGGTGGCTCACAACCATCTGTAATGGATCTGATGCCCTCTTCTGGTGTGTCTGAAGAGAGCTGCAGTGCACTCACATACATAAAATAAATAAATCTTAAAAAACAAAACAAAACAAAACATAACAGCCGCAGGAAGGAAAGGCTTATTTTTGCCATGGAGGGACCCTGGAGGGTACAATGATAAAAAGCAGTGCATGACAACCTGTGAAGACTGTCATAGCATGTAGAATGGGTGCTAACTTTTTGACAGATCTTTCCTGATTGGTTGAATGTAGTTAAGAGAGATATTTCCAATCAAAGCCAAGCTGGTCCTCAGAAGGACTCATCTCTGCGTGGCTGAGACTTTCAGCCTTCCAGGGAGCTTGCTCTTCCTCCAGTAGCCAGCTACTGCTAGCAGGGTAGCTCATTTCTGCCTCCACCCCCAGAGCCCTGAGACTCTATATTCAACTCCTGCAAGAGACGGGAAGCCTGCTCCTGCAGCTCCTATCCTGCCCTGCAAATTTGCTCTGCAAAGGCCTGCTCTCAGTTGGCCCCCCAAAGCCCCTGAGAACTTCTAGCTGTGACTCTTAGCAGAACTGTATCACGGCTCTGGAGTAGCATCCCATGGTTACTGCTGCTTGTGGAAAGGTCAGACTTGCTTCTTCTAAATCTCTTATGGCCATCCATTTAAAAGTTAAGTCAGGTGTGGTGGGGCACACTTTTAAACCCAGCACTCTGGAGGCAGAGGTAGGTGGATCTCTGAGTTTGAGGCCAGCCTCAGTCTACAGAGTGAGTTCCAGGACGGCCAGGGCTACACAGAGAAACCCTGTCTCCAAACCAAACAAACAAACAAAAAAGTTCTTAATTCTGAATAAAGTGCTTCCTGTTTGTACTGTTGGATGTCCTCCTGCTCGGTTCTTGGAGGGGGGAGTGGACAGGAACCTAGACGTGCACAGTCTCTACCCACCAGCTGGTTTATATGTTTTCCTCTAAGATAGAAGGGGAAAAAATGATGGTATATTGTGGCTGAGTTAGCAACAGACCACCCAGGAGTTCTGCCCACTCCAGGTATGGATAGAAACAAAAGATGACAGCAATTGATAAGCACCTGTCTTTGAATTGCACTGAGGACAAGGCCATCGTTGTCAAAGGCACTCCAGGTTCCTTTAATTGATAGTGTTTACTAGGAAGAAGTGGAAACTTTTCTTCTGTTGTTCAAAGCGAACTCAAGCACCTGGGATATGATGCTTGAGTCAGATGTAGCAGCAACAATCTCACTGGCAGGCTCGTTTAAAGGCTGAGACCTGCAGGGACCTGCTGAAACCTTCAGCTCTGAGGACCAAAGACTGCCATAAACACTTACTCACCATAGTATCAAGCACAGACAAAGAGGACAGAAATAATCTATATCCAGAAAGCAGCTATTTCAGCCCCCTTGTGAATTAAGAGGAAATAAATATCTTTAGAGCAAAGAGTCAACGCTTCTAGGTGTGCACACATCCCCACACCTATCCTCCTAAGGATCACCACATTTGCAGCTAACCTCATTTCTGTGGTGGAGAGAGAGCAGCTAATTGTCCAACAGCAAAATATAGAACGTCAGACTTTCTGGGCTGTTTTAGAGAGATTGCCTTGTTTCAGGGAAATCCAGATGCCTCTAAGAAAGCAGGCCCAGTAATGGCTTCAGCCACTTGAAGATCCTTCAGTACAAAAGTTCTGGACACTTCCTAGTTGCTTGTCATACCTGCAGGAAGCAGATCAACCAGAAGGGACCAATAGGAAGGCAGAGGCCCGCAATGACACATTTGTGTACAGCATCAAACATTGGTGTAAGCTTCCTCAAATTGTATGAAGGCGTGTCTCTTGTATTTTCAATTATTAATTCTGTATGAACAGAGAGCTAAATGCTGGCAGGATTACGGTATTGTCATTTCTATGGCCCATCACCAGGTTTTCTATTTTGTTAATGTTTGCCCTTCCTCGTCTGCCTAAAGGCAATCTAAGAGATTTATCATGTGTTGTCTCACTGCTGATTGGTAGTAATAAAAATCTGACAGCCAATAGCTGGTGCAGGAAGTACAAGGGTGGAACTTCCTGGCAGAGAGAGTTATGGGAGGAAAGCAGACATGGCAGACTTGATGCAGACACTGAAGGGAACAGATACAGACCAGAGTGGAGCAGAGATAGAGAGCTACCCGCATGGCAGATCATAGGCTAGAATAATTGGGTTAAGTTTAAACGGTAGCCAGAAAATTGCCCCAGCAAAAAGCCTAAGCTTTAAACTATATTAGAAGTCTTCATGTCTTATTTATACTGCTGGTGGGTCTGCAGAAAATCCTGCAATAATCAAACTTAATTTGTTAGAACTTGGTAAGAAAACTGAGAGTGTAGAACAGGGGAAATATTCAAGTAGAGAATATACAGTTTGGGGTCAATGGATCATTTCCCCACTCCCCTCAAAAATTACTACAGATGATGGATAGAGGACCTGCCCTGTGTATTTATGGGTTTAGCAGTACATTTAGAAGTAGCTAATGCCATACTGCTTAGTAAATGGGGCCAAGCATATGACCCTACAGGCGAGCAGCGCTGTAAGCTGGTAACTCAGATCTGGGCCCTGCTCATCAAGGCCTAGCACTCCAAGTGTGAGCTTCCATGCATCTGTGCAAAAGCCATCTTTTGCTCGGCCAGGACCTCCCTCTGTCCTGTATTGTTAGCACCACTTTGACGTCTCTGCTGCCCTTCCCCCAGGAGTGGGACAGGCTACTACTCCATGGTGAGTGAGGTTGGCCTGTGCTTCTGTGCTCCACAAGGGCTCCTGTCGTCCTAAGTTAGCACATATAAAAAGACTCAAGTATCCTAAATAAAGCATTGTAAACCTTGCTTGACCACATGCCAGTTGCGTCCTTGGTCCTCAGGGTTCATTTGCTTGTGTTATCATGATGAGGGTCTGGGGTGGAACCCAGGGATACACAGTCTGTGTGAACATACTGAGGCTCACAATGTAGAGTGAAACAGACTAAAGGTGTCCTCTAGGATTGTGACCTCAGTGCTTCTTGCCTATAAGAGCATTTTTTGAGGAGAAGGAAACCACACACAGGAATGGACACTTCATGCTTAAAGGTTTGACAAAGTTCAGTAAGCTGTCTACCTGTAAGGAACCATCACTGTACTGATGAACACAACTGCACAGTGTCTTCAGAATGCTGAGGTATGCCGAGTCTCGTGCATCAATCTCTGGTCCGTGAATGTTGAGTCTTCTTATGCTAAAAGAGGCCACCTGAGCATTACTGTAGGTTTTCAGTGTAACAGCAAACATGTTTATTTGGTGGGAAATTACTCTATCTGCCAAAAGAAGAGATTTCATTATGATCAAAGACAGCCATATAGTAACTGCTGTATTTCAGAGTTTACCAAGAAAATATTTGATTATCAGTTATCTGCATTGTTTTTTGCTTTAACCTGTAAAAGTGATTCTGTGAAAATAGGCAGGTGTATGCAATTTTGTGTTATACTGTTGATGTTCACACCTGGCTACAGGAATATTCTATGTGTTCTGCAATGTTATGACAATCAGATTAATAACTAGGGCCTAAAAGAGTGACAAGTACTACTATATAATAATCATTTATTAAATGTTAGGTGCTTCCACCCAGTACTCCCAGAGCTCCCAAGGACCAAACCATCAATCAGAGAGTGCACATGGAGTTACCCATGGCTCCTGACACATAGGCAGCAGAGGATGGCCTTGTTGGACATCAAAGGGAAGAGAGGCCCTTGGTCCTGGAAAGGCTCGATGCCCCAGTGTAGAGGAATACCAAGACAGGGAAGCAAGAGGGGGTTAATTGGGGAACAGGGGGAGGGGAGATGGGTTATGAGACTTTCGGGGGAGGAAACCAGAAAAGAGGACAACATTTGAAATGTAAATGAAGAAAATATATTCTAATTTAAAAAAGTTAAAAAATATTAGGTGCTTTCACAACTCTTCCCCACTGCTCAAACGGGGACCATTGTCCATGAAAATAACAGAAAATGACCAGTATAGCCCATGGACAATTAAGATTTGTACAGCACCATCACACCTGTTCTGTGAGCTGCATGTCTATGTGCTTAAGGCCATGTCAAATACACAGATCAATGCAAAATGATCACAAAGGAATGGAAGTTGAGTGTCAACTCCCTCAGTAAGCACATGAGGGTTGGCTCTTCCCCCGGGGTCATGACTACTATTTACTGAGAACTGAGCAAGTTACAAACCAAACACTGTCGAATGCTTTCATAAATGCCCAGGGATACTCACAACAAAGTCACCAATGGCTACAAAGAACTCAAGTGGTCAGAGTTTAAATCCTTGCTCTGAGAGGTACTCCTGTGAGACAAACTTTAAGTGAAGTATGCATCCTAGTTGCTCTTCAGTGTCTCTTACTCACAAAAGGGGACAATAATAGTACTCAACAGGGTTAATATATGGACCATGGCTAGTTCCCTGCTTTAACACGGCACATGCTAAGCATGTTAAATATTATTACTACATTATCTGTGAATAGTTCCTTCCACAAGAGCTCATGTAAGGAGAAAAGCCTGTGATCAGTTCACAGATAATTATTGAAGTTTTCTACAGACCACAAAACCCAGAATAAGAAAAAAGAAGAGATGAGGACTTGGGCTGCTCTGAGCCATCTTTTCATGGAGAATAGGACCTGTTTTGAGCTTCTGAGGATGGAAGGTAAATAAGGAGACAGAAAAGAAGAAGATAGCGTGTTCTAAAAGGAACACAAGAGACAGAGACAGACAGAGACAGGCAGAGAGACAGAGACAAAGAGAGCACACAGTATGTTGAGGAAAGAGGATAACAAATTATCCAGTAAGAAATAAGGAGAATTATACTCAAGGGGGTGAAGAAGCATAAACCACGGTTCTGGACCAGGCTGTCTCTCATGCCCTCCTGAGGAGATACAGAAAGACACTGCAGTGTTGGGGTTCTCACAACATGATGCAATTGCTATCACCTGGAGTGAGGTGAGAGGCAGGCACTAGGGAGGGAACTCAGGGTCTTGTTCCTAGAAGGTAGCCACTCTACCATGAACCGTATTCCAGCCCTGAGATGTTTTAGAAATGAGAATTCCTAGGCACTATTTCAGCCAGTTCACTGTGTCAGAAGCTCTAGGGATGGTGCCCTCCATGGGATTCTGATGCCCATACACAATCTGAGAACCACTGACTGGGTTAGTGAATGCAAAGGCCTGTGGTCCTGCCTCATTCTTCCTATATTCACAAATACCATCTTCTAGGGCAGTTCAGCCCAGGAAGTAGAGGTCCACAGCCCAGACACATTTCCTACAGACAGAAGGAAAAAGTCCAATGGATGATCAGAGAAAGGAAAGAGCAAGTTTCTCCTCATGTGTCAAGGGTTTCTCCAGTATCCCACTCTCATGTCTATACTAGGTCTACGGGAGTTATGCCTTTGTCATGATTAGATCTTGGGCAGTGGATCTAAGTGAAGGAGTCTGGCTGCTATCTGGCATATGGTGTTCAGTAAATACATATTTTTTTCATTCAAAGTCCATATAGGAAGTGGTATCATAGGAAATGTTAGAAGAATTTAGGTTATTTCAGAACAGAAACTTCTTCTGTAATATAGTCCCCAACCTAACATAATCCATTTAAGGAATTGACACTCCGGACATGATTTTTCCCTTTTTAAACCACTCCAGCTCCATCACCCTCACTCACTGGCTTTCTGTCTTTGTAAGACTCTGGCCTTCCATGGCTCGCCTAAGGAAGCTGGAGTGTGCTATTTGCTGCTAAGAGCAAACAAATGGCTTTTTGGTATAAAGAGGAGCAACTGAGAGAGGCAGAGAAGAGAGCACCAGTGTGTTCGCCAAGTGTCTTTGCTCATGCTTTTGGAAAGGGAGATGATGGAATGGATGGATTTAATTTGCTGACTCTATTGATTTATTTAGTAGGTGTTCAAGACTCACAGACAAGGGGGATGGAGAGATGGCTCAGTGGTCAAGAGCACTGACTGTTCTTTGGAAGGTACTGAGTTCAAATCCCAGAAACCACAGAGGACATCAAACTTTTCTCATTTTGTTCTGACACATGAACCTGTCAGACATGATTGCCCTTCTTTCATTAAAGCACAAGGACTTGGACTGGGAGAGCCAAAGGACTGGGGAGAAATTTCTATTTCCATCAGTTGTGTGGGTGAAGAAAATTAGTTTACAGTAAATACGAGTAGAAAGCATTCTCTCAGCTTCTGAGAGGAATTACCCAGCAGCTATTCATTTGTACAGCATGGAAATCTATACACATTGACAGACAAGAAATTAAAGCAGCCATGTGAAACCAGACTCTGAAAGTCTTGATTTTTCTATTTAAAATATTGCTTAACAGTCAGGAGAGAATGTGAAGTAGTCACCTGTCCGTTTATAAAAATTCCAACTGGTGGAGTACGCATTGAGACCCAAAGGCCAGGGAGTATTTTCCTATTTAGAGTGGCAAAATGAAAATGAAGAGAAAAAGTAGGCACAACCTTTTCTTTTCAACAAAGAAAGATGTATTTAGACCCTAATTCTAGCCTGTGGTCCCCTGGCTCCATAGCCTTACCTCCATGGCAAGGAAGAAATATCATAAAGGAAGGGTGATAGAAAAGCTACTACCCCTGTGGTAGATGGAGGAGAGGGAAAAGCTACTAATATGATTTAAAGACAAACTCCTAGCTGTTTAAATACAATAACTAGGTCCCACCTCCTAATAGCATCCATTTAGCTAAGAATTCAACAAGTACTGACTCCATTGATGGGTTGACGCCCTTATCCAATCATCTCATGTCAGCACCACCTATGGGAGGGACAATCTTTCAACAAATAAGTCCTGAGGGTGCTTCACATCCAAACCATAACATTCTGCCTCTGTGTACTAAAGATCTGTGTCCATTTCATAATGAAAAATGTGTTGTCTGTTCCCATGTGTCTCCAAAGTTTCAACATCAGCAGCATTGTTCAAAAATCTACGTTCAATGTCTCCTCTGAGGCTGGAAACAAACTTTTAGTTATGAGGTTCTATAAAATAAAAATGACATGTTATATGCTTATAACATAAAGTATGAGACAGAGGATGTCTTCCTATTCCCAAGGGCAAGAATAGGAAACTGGCAAGTCAAGATCAGACCAAGCATGGAGAATATCCAATCTTCTATCTTCACTCCTGGTATCCAAGGTAAGGTGATATCTAAGGTAATGTGGTAAGAAGTAAACTTCAAAGGTCCAAGGAAAAACTATCCCTACAACCTTATTTGCAGCTCCTTACAATGGCTTCCCTCTTGGGCTGACCCTGCCCATTGCCTTCTGTGTTATTTGACAGACTTTCCACATTCCTGGCATCTCCAACTTGCTGGAGTCTCCACTGCATCTTTGGCAATGTTAGGATAAACCACCATCTTCCATATTGAGGCTGCCTGCTGGGATCTGGACCCCACTAATCTTTCTTTGAAATCTTAGTGAAAACTTCTCCAATACCACACAGATGATGCCAATGACTTCTAGCAGCTCAGACAACAGCAATCCCTTGGATCATGTCTGTAGTGACCTCTGAATGTCTGGACATGAGGAAACACTTTGCTAGAAAGATCTTTGTAACCAGGGCACCCTGGAGATATCCTCTCACAGCAAAACAATTGAAATGAGTTTCAACTTTTATACCTAGAGTCTACAATGAGTAGGGTCTAGTCAAGGCCTGAGATGTCCTCCAGACATTGTTCCTTTGGTTTTAGGGCAATGTTTTCTCCATTTTGAGTGGTAATAATTTCTTCAGCAATTATACTTTTCTTAGTTCCAACTTAAAATATATTATTGTGAAGGAATAGCAGCTGCAAGTTTTTCAAATCTTTCCACTCTTCTCTTGTTGTTGTTGCTGTTGTTTTAATTCTCACTATAGATCCATCTAAAAGCTGTCGGCAATGCCCATATGTGAATGATGGGATGCCTTGAAATTTTCTCCATCAGATTTATTAGTTTATCACCTGTAAACTCAGACTCCCTCAAAATCTCAGGCTATAAACAAACTGTAGACATGACGGCTTATTTTTTTTTCCAGAATATAACAGGAGGGGACTCTTGTTCAGCCTCTGATACAGTCTTTGTTCCCCTTGGAAAACTCAGGAGTAGTCTCTGTCGTTCACATGCTTGTCAATGATCTTTCCTCTGAACTAATGCCAGAGTTGTCGGTGAAGGCCTGTTTACGCCATTCTAGATCACTTCTTCCTTCAGATCACATATTCACACAACAAAATGATAGTTCTGCAACAGATCTTGGACAAAGTGCTAAGAAAATTCATCCTTTGGACAATTAATTTTTCTTAACCAACAAGGAGATGTCAGAGAATAATTCATAGGAAGGAAATATACAGACGAAGTTGGAGGATGGACAGAAATTGCCCAATAAACATCACTGTCTTCCACTCTACACTGATCCCACATTCTTCAGATTCTCATCAACCTTGACTGTATCACCTGGTTACATACTCCTGCACTTTATCCCCAGTGACCTGTGACCTTCTTTTTGCACAAGGCAAATGAAGCTATAACCTTGTTGTTGGTTGGTAATGACCTTCCTCCTCTATTTTTCTGGAGACAGACTGTCTTAAGCACTCAGGAATACTGCTTAAAACTAATGTCTTAGATGTTTTATTTGAAAAAAAGAGAACTTTCAACTGGATAATCCTTAAACTCTTGTCTAGCCCTAAAATTTCTTGGATGTGAACCAGGAGATATGCTTGAGTAGTACCACATGGCACCCATGTGACTCTCAAATGCAAGACTGCATATCACTGGAGAGAGTATCTTCTTACACCCCACAAGGCACAGTCTTGGAGAATCTCAGGATACTTGGTGAATTCTAGAAAATTATTCAAACATAAGATATCATTAAGTACATATTACAAATAATATAATATTTCTGACTGTTCTGGAATTTATGATCCTTTTGCCAGGCTCCTGGGTGATGCTTGGCTTTTTTGTTTGTTTGATGTGATACTGTCTTATACTGTAGCTGAGGCTAGGTTTAGATTTAGAACTCACTATGTAACCCAGGTTGGTCTCAAATTCATCACTGTTCTTCTGTCTGTGCCTCTCAAAAACCATCAAATCTGAATTTAAAGATTTTTTTCCCCTTAAGATTTTGTTAACTGTAAATATAAATAGCATGATTCCTGGAAACCTGTACACTTCATTTATTGATGTTGAAACATATTTACTTAGCTTCGCCATACCTTGGAAGTATAAAATGGTGGTCTGTTCATTGTATTAGTCCGCTCTGGTCCAGCCAGGGGGGATCTATGCTTTAGATTTACAGATGTAAAGAGGGTAGCTTCCAATAGGTGCCTGGTATGCCAAGCATTTTTTCATGAATGATGCTGTCCCTAAAAAATCCATTCACACTCCACAGAGATCTCGGTTGCCTATCATGAAATGCAGGCTAGGCTGGACAAGATAATATGGACATACTGTGATACTGTGACTCTCTTCAAAAGTGTGGTACACGAGGTCACATGGCCACAGTCTTCTATTACTATTGTGTGATGCACTCCCCCATCCCCTATAGTCAGACTTTTTCTTTTTCTTTCTTTTTTTTTTTTTAGGCAAAGTAACATAAGTAAAAATAATTAATTATTGATTTGACAACTGTTACAGTCAAAACAGACTGTCATGTGTTGTTTTTCTTGTCTCATTTGGAATTTAAATTTGTTAATTCTTTCAATTAAATCTGGGTCCCACAATATGTTTCTGGGACTCTATTTTGTTATTAACAGGAAAATATGTTATTATACAACTGAGTGAATTTATTGTTTTATAAACTTTGTTATTTATTATTAGATTAAGAACCCTAATGAGATGATAATTTGGGGCTTTAGTGAGACTATGAGCTTCATTTTTCATAGAAGTACTTTATTCGCCCTCAAGTACAGTTTAAGGTAAAATGAGATATATAAAGATTTCACTTAGATTAGATCTAAATGTTTTGTGAGGGCCCAGGGAGATAGGTGCTCTTAATGCTGGTATATGATGTAAGCTGGTAGAATCTTTCTGAGTGGTAGACAAAATCATTCCAGATTTAAACTTTATAGAGTATTAAGGGTAAGAAGGGCAGGAGTTGGAGATGAGACAGTTGAGGTAGTCTGAGCAAGGAGAGGAGAGGTGCATTCAGGACATGCACTGTCAGAGTCACCCAGGGTGAGAAGGGAGTTAGAGTAGGTGGCCAGCAGTAACAGCTGTCCACTAGAGGGCATGAGAGCCCAATTGGAATGGGGACGACATCTATGGAGTGTGGAGGTACTTGGTAGAGTTTCAGAGTCAGGGAAAACAAAGGTGTCCTTGAGATTGGCCTGGAAGAAGGCATCAAGATTTTAAATATATACATATATATATATATGACAGTGGGAAAATGTCAGCTGGACTGTGTAGAGAATGGTAGTGTGGTAGAGGGTTGATCATATTAGTAAGCAAATGGAGGATATTGTGAGAAATGATTCTTACAGTTGAAGAATAAAGTGGTAGACACTGGAAGAAATCTAAAGTAAACCCCACGGAGTTGAATTGGAGTTGGGAATGTTAGCACAGACTCGGGATTTACATTTTTATCAATAGTTATAGGAACAAGTAGATGTAGAATATATTTGTATGTGCATGTGGTTTGTGGCAAAAGTTTTCCTGGGGAGATACAACACACACATCTACTCACCCGCAGAGAGCCCACAACAGACCAAAGTACAGATACTACCAAAGTCCGGTTTGATGAATCATGAGTTTTATTGAGGTTACTTACAGGAATATAGGTGAGGGGTTACTTACTGGAGCAGAAATCACTCAAAGACAGCTGCATCACTAAAGCTCACCCCATCGTGGGTGGCAGTTCAGAAAAGCAGGAAACCTGGAGTTTACTGCACAGCCTGAAGGCAGCTCAGGTTAGAGAGTATTTTTTCCACATGACTCTGGTCTAAACTCTTCAGACACCTAGACTGGTTTCTGTTTCTTCCAGGCAGCTGGTCTAGTCTCAGTCTTCCTTGCAGTTCAACTTGGTTCCTCTAACAGGGACTCTCAGCTTTCATCGTTACTCTGGCAAGGAAGTGCCTAGTGAATCTGCTCAGTTTCAGGGACTTCCTGAAGCCATTTTGAGTTGTTTATCTTCTTGCTAATGTAGCTTCTTTGCAACATGGAATGCTTCAGTCTTGGAGGAAACTGTGGTACAGCGTGTGAGTGCATGCAAATGCGTGTGTATGGATGTACACTTGTGTGTTCGTAGATTCACCACAGATTCACTCTTTCTATCCACTAAGAACCCAGAAAACCCTGCTGATTGGTAGCCGTGAGTACAGATAGTGTCTAGATTTTGGGTTATAAATATCTTTCAGTTCTGAAAGAAACAAAGATTACTGTGCAAATGGTACCAGATCTGGAGCAGGCAAGTAGACACCAAGCCTCAATGATCTTCCTATGCCCAAATCAAGAAATGATGAGAATAGTGTGTATAAAACACAACTGTAGCTTGGGTAGCTTGAACAGGTCTGGAATAATCAATAAGTAGAAATAACTTATGGGCTGGATAGATGGCCATGTGATTAAGAGCACGTATAGCTCTTGCAGAGGATCCAAGAGCAGTTCCCAGTATCTACAGATCAAATGCCTTCTTCTGACCTCCTGAGGCTCCTGCATACACAAGAGGTACATAACTCACATAGGCACACACACACACACACACACACACAATAAAGAAATACTCTTTAAGAATAATTTATAATGCTAATGAATTATAACCTACTGCATCAAGAAGTTTGTAATGATATGAGTGAATGAATGAATGAATGAACTGGAAGGTTAGAGAAGAAATGGAATAATGTATGGCTTCAAAATACCTTCCCACAAAATCCTTATTAATTCAAATGGGAAAATTGTTGCTTTATGGTAAAGAGATCTAATCAACATCCCTTAATCAGCAAAGTTAGCAGAGTGACTGACAGCACAGGCTGAAATCATGTATCACCTGATAGGACCCAAAGAAAACAGCAGCATGCCTTCTGTGGTGTGTATAAAGCTGCACCCTGAATCCAGTTACGAGGAAATATCAGATGACCCTCATCCCAGAGACAATCTATCAAATAACTGACTTTCAAAGCAGCAAGGTCACACAGGTCAAGGAAGACAGGAGGAACTTCCCCAGCATAAACAAGACGGAAGAAAAAATCAAACGCACTTGTGGCTCTAGCTGGATGCTTTAGATATTTGGGAACTTCAAATTGATTGGTGCAATCTGAATGGAATCTGAGAGGAATGGCGTGCCCATGTTTTCCTCCTTGTTTTGATAACTGTGCTTGTGGATAGAAGGGAGAATGTCTAATAAAATATTTGGGGGTGGAGCTGAGGCTCCCCATCAGCCACACACTTTCATATGATTCAGGATAAAATTATTTGCTCTATTCTTACAACTTTTCTGTAAGTCTGAGTTTGTTTCATAACACAAGGCTTTAAAGTGCATATACAAACCCTTCTTTTAGAAGGAGGATACAAATGAATGCTTTTATGCTATCTTCTGTCACATATGCAAAGTGTTATGCGTATAATACTTTTCCCAGACACACCTTGTAGTAAGAGACAGTTAGTACTGGGTGGGGACTCCACAAACCTGAGCTTGTTACTGCTACCGTTTTGCAGGACACAGCATCCAGTAAGTTTACAGGAACTCCGTGGAGGAGCAGGCATCACCCAGGGGTACAAGTCCTAAATCTAGTTGTGTGTCTAGGGCTAAGGGCCACTCTCACTAATTAAGGCACATAGAGAAAAGTCAGGATGCCAACTAACAAGAAGCTGAAATAAATTCTGGGGACGAATTTAGATGCCAGGATATGTGGAATCAGAGATTCTTTGTGTGCCAACCAAAAACTGTGTTCTCTGGGTCACCTCAGGGTGTGTGAGTGTGTGTATGTGTGTGTGTGTGTGTGTGTGTGTGTGTGTGTGTGTGTGTGTGTATGTGTGTGTGTGTGTGTGTGTGTGTGTGTATGTGTGTGTGTGCTTGATGTGCATGCATTCATGTTTACACTTGTGTGAAAACATGTGTGGTATGTATTTTTCATCTGGACACCCAAGGTTGACATTAGCAGTCTGCCTCACTCTCTGCAGACTTAGATTTTTTTTTCAAAACCCTACTTTTAATAAAGGTTCTTAAATGTTTTAACCTCCCTTCAAGCCTACCACCCAGCAGAGGTAGTGGAAAAGAAAGGTTATTAGGATACATGGGAAGTGGAGCTGATTAGAAATAGCTCTTTGGATCAAATCCAACGTGCGTTGTCAGGATAGATCTGAGCAGTCCGGTTCAGTTAGTGACAGGATAGCAAACAGGAATCTGCAGTGATGGCGTGACCCAGCAGGGACGCCGGGAGAAGCGCACTGCCCCGTGCCTCTCTACAAAGTGAAGAGAAGCTAGGATGAAGACTCAAGACAAACCATTCATTGCAAGCTAAATATGCAAGCAACCCGTCCCTAATTTATACACCCTCCAAATATCACGTGACCTCCCACTGGTCTTGCCTCATCAAAACACCACATAAGCCTGTCTTGGCAAAACTCCTTGTGAGTCTGTATCAGCTGACATCACTCAGCCAGTCGGCCTGAGTCTGTGAAAGTGGCATGAAACCAGAACACCACAAGTTTTTTGGTGTGTTTCTTTCTATGAAGTCACAACAAACAATGACCGTTAAGGAAAGGCAAGGCGTACCAATATCATTCAGTGTCGTCCACTGTCTGTTGTCTTTTTAACAGCGTGCATCCTTTCACGTGTTTGCTTTAGCAAAATACCCTTTCACCTGTGTCTGCTTCAGGAAAACATCCTTTGACATAACTGACTTTCCAAAGAATCCAGAAGTTTCCACTTCAATTCTCCATTGTATTCATTGAATCCAGACCGTCAGTTGAATACAGTGCTCATCAATAAGCTAGTCTAGCTAGCCAACTTGTTCTAGCGAGCCCCTGTCTCTTCCTTTCCAGCACCGGAAATACAGGCGAGCCACAGGACCCACCTTGTGTTTCTGAGTTCTGGTGATCCAAACACTGGTCCTCACTGGACAACACAGCAGATAATTTAACCATGGAGGCATCTTCCCAGTCAAAAGATTGCTGTTGATTGAGTTATAAAATGGAATCTTGCCAGTACACAAGGTTTGCTGAGCCCACTCACGCTGCTGTTTGGACTGCATAAATATTTTCTACATTCCTGCCTGGCCTCTACTCTCTGGGTAGAGGTGTCAGACTTGTCTACCCTCCAGGTAGAAAGCCAAAATGTTCCTATACATTGCCCCAAGAGCTCAGGGGGAAAAGTTGGGCTTAGATGGGGTCTGATCTTTCAGAGAGGAAATCTACTTTGGAAGTCAATGTGTTTTTAACAAACTACACTGAAATAACCAGAAATTGCATTGAATGGAAGCATCCTGGGTTCCTGAGTTCCGACCTGGAGAAGAGATATAAGGAATAGCCACCTTGTCCACAATGTCATTTGCAGTAACACAGAAAACAAAAATAAAACTTTCTTTTCTTTTTTTCCCCTCTTTTTCTTCTTTATTTGTGAGTGGTGTACATGTATGCATGCATGTTTGCATGTGTGAGGTATACACATGTTTAGACATGTGTGTGTGGTGTGTGTATGTATGTGGTGTGTGTGATGTGTGTGGTGTGTGTGTGGTGTGGTGTGTGGTGTGTGGTATGTGTATGTATGTGACAAGTGTGTGTGATGTGTGTGGTGTGTGTGATGTGTGTGGTGTGTGTGGTGTGTGTAGTGTGGTGTGGTGTGTGTGTGTGTTTCTGTGTGTAGGTCTGAAGTTAATGATGGCAGTCTTTCTGATTGCTCTTCCATTTTATGTTTTGAAGCAAGATCTCTCAGTCAGGTCTCTCAGTCAAACTCAGAGTTCTCTTATATGGCTAGCTTACTAGCCAACTTGCCTTTAGGATCCTGACTCCACCTTGTGAGACTGGAATTACAGGCAGGTCACCACATCCATCTGCTTCTGAAGATCTGAACTCTATCTAGTTCTCTGGCTTTGAGGGGCAAAGCGCTTTAATTGCTGAACCATCTCCCAAAACCGGCTCCCATACTGAATGTAACTTTTAGCCGCCATGATGTCATGGCTTATTTATTACTCCTGAGTAGTTCCCCCCCACACACACACACCCCGCCCCACTGATACAGAAATTCATACGTATAAGGGATTAGGTCCATAGACAACCAAATGTAAACAGTAAACACACTTCAGTGGTAGGCTTTCTGCTGATTTATTTATATCATTCATTTGGGTGAAGATTTACCCACCAGCTGCAACACTGTCAAAATGGAAATCAATCATGATCGTGGTGTTATCTTCATTTGGGGGGGGCTCACAATTCTTTCGTGTCAGAAGACAGTGCAGGCAGGCTAGTCTTCAATACAAACGTAGCAAAAATATTAAGACAAAAGAAGGCTTTAAACACTGAGAGGAGAAAATTCTACATCGGTGGGCTGAAGAAAGAGAAACACCCAGACCCGCCCCTCCACGCACCCGGGACCGCGCATATTCAGTAGACCTTCAGAACCTCGTTTGTACAAACAAAGGTTTTAAAATCCAAAGCAGTGTCGTGGCGATGCGAACCCCGTTGTGAACATAGTTTGAGGACAGAGATTTCATTAGACCGTTAGACCACCCCCCTTTCCCAAAGTGTCGCCTGTATTTAGGACTGACTGCCTGTAATCTTTCTGCTCTATTTGCTGCGTGAACATTCATTATTTTAGATCAAAGAAAACAGAAGAAGCCACTCACAGGCTTCCCCAGTGTCCCTCTCATTAAAAGTAATTATTTTCCCAGTTCAGTCCTCTTTGTTCACAGTCGTGTCCAGTGAGGAAACGGGTCTTAAGAAACCCAATTATGTCTGAGGCGGCTTCAGAATCCGATAAAAGGGTTGGGGGCTGGGACTGTTCAGAGCGACGCGGGGGGGGGGGGGGGAGAAGGGCGGGGGGGGGAGAACTTCCCGTTTCCAGCACCCTGCCACATTAAGAATTCTGCTGCCTAGGATTAGCTTGAAAAGCACTTGGCCTTAAATAGAGAAATTTTCTAGTTTTAATGTCTAAAGCTGAAAATAATGAATTTCATTAAAAACGAATGAACTCGTTTTCAGTATTACTTTACAGCACATGATTTAATTACTGCACCAGCCGATGAAGAATCACAAATCATTCTAGGAAGTGTTTTGGTAATATTGTGCAGCTATGGATTTTGCTTGCCTTACTTAATGAATCTATAAAAGACATATAAATGATTCCTCCAGACAGAGAGATCCGATTCCCAGTTCACTGAGGAACAAATATATTGATTATTATCAACACACTAACCATGCCCAATTAAAGGTTTCTATATAAATAATTTCACAGAAGGGACCTTAAAGCCTAGTCTAACATAATTTATGCTATTTCTTATTTATTTGTTTAAAAAAAAGTTTTGTGTCTTGATGACAAAAGTAATGCATTTAAAATTTTAAGAGTGGTTAAAAATTGAAAAACAACAATCCGATCTCTCACTTACAGAGAACAGAAATGTGGATGGACACTGGAGGAATTTGAGTCCTGGAAGGACCTGGCTCAGAGCCCACGTTCCATTTTTAGCACTGATGGTGGTTTTTCATGATTGCTAGTGACTGCTTCCTTCCTGGTGCCGATCGATCTTGCCCACCTGGAAAACAGGGACAACGCCCCACCCCCACCCCACCCCCACCCCCCGGATGTGACTTTGCAACATCTTACCTTCTCCAGGGGAAGGGGATGGGATGAGTCTGTTTCTTTTTAACTTTCTAATGATTTACTGTTACTTAAAGTTCATATTTACATGACCACAGGCTAGAAGTTTGAAACATAAGAGAAAATTCAGTCCAAGTGGAACTGAACCAGTAAGCAGAAGATGCCACTTAGCATTAGTGAAGTCTAATGTCCCTTTCAAATACAAGCACAGGCGGGTGGCAAAGTCAACACCATAAAAACCACAAAGGGCTTTCGTGCATTCATCCCACACAAGTGAGCTCGGAGAAATGGATAGAGCCATTTATCATACGCATACTGTAGCATTCTGTCGGTCCGCAAAGTAATGTATTTAATGTAAGAGAAGCATCTGTATGATGCACCTAACCATCATAGACTGAGGGTGCATCCAAGCTCGGGGGCTGTAAGTTGCTGGTGCTTCATGTTTCCCAGGGTTTCCTTAAATCAAAACTATTTTGAGGGGCTGGAAAGGTGGCTCTGCAGCTAAGAGCTGCCCTTCCTGAGTTCAATTCCCAGCAGTACATGGTGGCTCACAACCATCTGTAATGAGATCCAATGCCCTCTTCTGATGTGCATGAAGACAGCATACTCGTGTACATAAAATGAATAAATACCTTTTAAAAAATATTTTGAAAGCATTTCAAACATGTTTGTTCTCTCAGTGCAAAAGAAGGTCAAGTCAATTTACCCACGTTGCTTCATATGGATTGAATTTAGGGTAAAATGTCCTACTTACTAAAGTACAAAAAAGAAATTGGTAGCCAAGAAATACATTTACATGTGTTGTCTGAGATGGGTTTTAAATAAAGGCCATCTACGTGATGTGTGGAAATGCTGAGGAGTATCATGTCAAGATTAAATGAATTACAGTATTTCAGAATTTATTTATTGGCCAGGCAGTACATTACTCTGATTAGCAGGAATCAATTTCACCTTGATGAGGTGAGCCTAGGGGATTTTAATTCGTTTTGGGGGTACCTTTTTAAAAATAAAAACAAACAAACAAACCCTTGGTATCCAATGTGTTATGTAATTCAGTACATCATGTTAAGAAAATGAGACTATTGTACAGTGCGTGATCTCCTTCACACTCTGGTACAACTCAGTTCTTCTAGGTCAGCTCTATGGAAAACCGGCTTTTAATACAAGAAGAATTCTGGTAACTTGGCAAGTTTTTTTTTTTCTGCCTCAATTAAAAAGCTAAGAATCATTTTGCTAGCTTGCTACTCTTATAAGTAAAAACTTTTAAAACAGTAGATGAGCTGTTTTAAACCATTAATCAATACATACAAGACCCCTTTCCCTTTGCACTCACTGGAAGGGTTGTTTTGTTTTGTTTTCCATTCAAGAAGTTGAAGCGTCTTCCAGTTCTAGCTTTGGAGAACGTTCAAGAATAAGTTTGTTCCAAACTTTAAAGGGCAGTGCATAGCCAAGGCCTATAGAATGAGTATGTTTAAGTGATGAATGTCTCTTCACTCTCCACGACTTAAAATGAAC